>VRYO01001463.1:10221501-10311812 GCA_009812075.1 Sialia sialis | reverse complement strand
CACCTGAATATAAGCCGCACTACTGGGGTAGGCTGGATTCTTCAATGAAAAAGGTGCGGCTTATATTCGTGAAATTACTGTAACAAGCTGCTGGATAGCTGTTGCAAAATCATCTGTTAATTCTTTCAAGTCTTGTCAAATAGAAGATCTCAGCCTCTACCAAAAGAAAAGTCATCTAGCAGTAGTTGATATAATTAAATTTAATGCAATAAAAAAATTACCCAAACTCTAAGAGCAGCTCATAAATATGTAAATTTCATTGTTATGATAAGACTAGTCAATCAACTCTATGAAGAGATAGTGAGATATTAACTTCTTTTTATTGGTAAGTGTCCATCACTTTGGCCCAGATAGTTGAAATTGCAATTTGCAAATACACAAAGCTAGCTGAATAAAGACCAGCATCTCATTTCTCTCCAGCTAAAAAAAGAAATGAATGTAATCAGCACATTTTCTCTCTAGATGAGAATGACAAATACAGTCACTAATGCATTGTGCTGCATTTCTGGTCTTACAGCTGCTTAAAGCCTATACTTCTAAAATTAAGAAAAACTGTCTCAAAAGTAGACAGCTGTGAATGTAACATGCCCTATGCAAATGTTTCCAACTTTAAAAGAAAACCACTTTCCCCATTGCCTAACTCCTCCTTGTAGTGCAAATAAGGAGGAAAAGGGAGGACAGACAGCATGCTTAGATTCCTTCTTTCTGTTATTCCAGGAAGCTGTTTGGGAAAATAACTGCTCAGGCTCTGCATTTCAGAATAGCATCAGTTCCCCCAGCCACCAGCAAAGGGCTTCCCCTCAGCCAAAGATCATGCTGCACCCACGCACTCTTCAAAGCTCCTCCTGCTGATCCTCATGACCATTCCTGGAAATTGTTATTTGTGCAATCCAAAACACAGCTCCAAGTACATCTCCCTGGTCAGAACTACACATGCCTAACTGTTATAAACCACTCTGCACACAGTGTGAGTGAACCCATGCAGCTCCCAGGCATTTTGTAAACAATCAGACATGCTGCATAACAGACAAAAAAGTTAAACAGCACAGGCGGACTAGGAATTTAAAATGCATACAGGACATCACTGACTTAATTATGGCCGACATCACTGGTTTTGTTTTTTTGTTTGGGTTTTTTTTTGGTTTTTGGGGTTTTTTTTTTAATGCTTAAGGTTACTTACTGTACTTACCTAGCTTTAAAATGTCAGAGTACAGGCACAAAAATGGGTATTAACCACATAAACAAGCAATACAATATGCTGCTGCTTTTCTTCTCTTTATAGTTTATGCAAATAATATCTGCAACTTTTCTTCTACTTTTCCACATCTTCTGGACGTCAGAGGACAAACCTGCTTAAAGCAACATAGGAAAAAAGTACCTAAAAGATTGAAGATGCTGGCAGGGAGCCACCTACATTCATCCCCTGAGCCTGATGCAATTTAAACTCTTACACTTTCACAGACTACTGGCTAACTAGCAAGGTGGCAGAAACTAGAGGAAAGCTATCTTCAGTTACTCCTGTTATTTTGTATTCTTGCTCTCATTTCTAGGCAAATAGCCTGCAAAAAAAAATCTCCACAAAGCCTCACCACAGATGGCAGTTTGGCATTCTCCAGCCAAGCTCACACCTGCAGCTTCCATGACCGCTGCTGCAGCTGGGCTTTTTGTCTCTTCTCACTGACAAAAACTGCAAAAAACGCAAGTGTTAAGTCACCCACTACCACCATCCGTTCCACTAATGAACCAAGTCCATAGGAAATCAAGATGCAAGCCTGTACTCTTGGCTCTGCTCCCATCGACACAGCTCTCCTTATTTCACAGGAAGGGGTAACCTTCGGGCATTTTGGGCACAGAATCATTTGCCATGGGGAAATTCCAATTCACAACAGGAAGGGGAAAAAAAAAAAAATGCTGAACAAACTGACAGTTCTGAAGAGGACTTCCATCACCAATACCAGTGTGAGTCACAGGAGCTCTGTGCTGAACAGGTCATGAGCCCGGCCAGGGCAATGACCCCCAAATGGGAGTCACTGGTCTCTCCACAGCACCTTACCCTCTCCTGGCCATGACATTTCACTCCAGGCCATGGTGTCCAGGAGCACCAGCACAGTCATGTTATACAAGGTAGTGTATTTTCTTGCACACTCTGAGTTGTGGCAAGACAATCTCTCCCTGTTTGTGAATTTTATGCAAAACCCACAGATGACAGACACAACAAAGCCCAAATTCTGTATTTCCTTCAGAAATCCAAGCAAGACTTCTTACTGGTACTAGTTTGATTAAATTTTTTTCTACATATATGTTTATACAAAGATGCACCTAGAGCATTTTCCAGCACACCTGCACTCCAGAAATGCTGCCTTTCCCACGCCTCTGTGCCAGAGGGCTCCAGCCTCAGCTGTGTCCAGCATAAGGCTTGCAGCAGACTAAGCCCTGACCAGCCCTCCAGAGATAATCAGGTTAGATGATCTAATGGTCCTCCTGGTCCTTAAAAAGAAAATTAGCTGTGAATCACTTTGATGCTTTGAAGCCCTGGTCCAGTTTCTCCCACAGACAGAGACCAGCCACTGCAGGATGAAACTCAAATCAAAGCCAAGTTTTACTTCTGTGGTCAGCAGCACAGACATATTTTAAAACCAAGGTGAAGCAGATGACCCAAGAAGAGAGGTGAAGCCAGACAGGCTTCTCTCCGTCTGTGGGACAGGGAGGCATTCAGCTGGCTAAGAAACAAAAGGGTAGGGTGACAAAGAGCCTGAGGGGCATCCTGGCCTGATGCTTTCCATAAGTAAATTCTAAAATGGCAGCCACTGGTCCCCACTACTCATTCACTCATTCTTCTCAAAGAACAGTTCTCACATCAGCTGGGCAAAACTTTGCCTCTTGCACAGGTAACTGAATAATCCCATAACCTTGCTTCAGCCTAATACTTTATAAAATATTTTTAAAATAAATCTGAATTATGCACTAGATGGCTATCAGCAAGGATAACCCAAGAGGCTTTTTTCTAAGCTTAGAAGCAACTTTTTCTCCAAGAGTGACCTGTCCAGTTGTCCATACTAAAGCAGCTCACAGATATTTAAATCATGCAAGGCCATCACTGTTAAGTGGTTTCACAGAAAACTTCCCCAACAGAATTAATTAGCAGATAAATTATACTGAGAACATATCCATCAAACCTAGGGATGATCCCTCATGTTTGTGCCAAAGCAACTCTACTCCTACTCTTCCATCAGCATAAATGAGTCTAAAAATAGCTTTATATTAAAATGGGTTTCATTACAGCTTAAACTAGTGAGAAGACTTTGACAACTATTTCCACAAAGCAAACTCACTGTAGACCTCTTTTAATATCCTAAAGAGAGTTGCAGCTCTATCTACAGAATTTAAATCAAAAACAAGTTAAAGAGAAGGTAAGTTATTACAAATAAAGTGTTGATTGCTGCATAGAGAGGTCTTTGTTCCAATACATTGCATATAAGAAATATTATTATTGTGTCATTAAATCCTGAGCTAATATGGCCAGGGAAGTGGAGCCTTTAAAAACAAGGCTTTCAGGATTGTCTAGTTTGACACCTTCTTTACATGGCAGAAACGAGTTTGTCTGCCTTAATCCTTCTTCTACAACCACTGAGAAAGGTCTGTATGTGCAGCAAGAAGAGCATGTGAAGTTTTCAGGGATCAAGAAAAGAGCAGCATAACTTCAGCTAGACTAACCCTATTCAATCAATCAATACTGCATCTTGCTCATCTCTTGTTATTAACCAGTCTTCTTGCAAAATGAAGCTGCTCTACACACATATGTCCAAATCTTCCATCTTAATGCAAATAAGCTGAAAATGCTGCAGGAAACATGCAGGGCCATAGTCAGAAAGGAAAAAGCATAGAAACCCACAGAAGTTGAAAACAAAAAACCACAGGTAAGCCTCTTTCCAATCAAAACAAACAATGCCCTCTGCAAAGCAGAACTAAGTGAACCAGAAAAGGAAATCCAGACAGCCATGAAACACCAGAAAACAAGTTACTCCAGACTTCCTTTTTAAAAAGGAAAAGAAAAAGTAGGAGTGTGAAACTATAGCTGGCCCCTAGATCCTGTAAACAGTTATCCACCTGTATCAATCTATCCAGTCCCAGTAATGCTTTGGGATAATTCTGGGCATGCAAAGCACCATAGCTAGGATCCTGAATAACAGTAATGACTGAAGGAATTAGGTACCAGGAAATACAGACCCCTCCATTTTTAATGTAGTCACTCTGCAGGAATTACATGGCATCTCACACTGATCTCCAAAGCAGCATCTCACTCAAGATCTCCAAGTAACTTCAACAAACTTTGCAGATCTTAAGACCAAAAGATATTCTCATTGCTACAGACAGGTCATATAAAATAGATGTGCCTGACATCCAAGTCTTGGGGTCAAACTACCACTTCACATCTCCACCTCAGGGGATGTTGAGACCTCTACAATCCAGGATTACTCTTAGAAGTCTTTATTTTATTCTCCCTTTAAACACAACTAGATCTCCCTTTAACTAGAAATCATTGCAATTATGTAAATCACTGTTATTGCACTGCTTTCTTTTCAAAAACAAAAACAATTATAAATTTTATAAATTATAAATTTTGTGCATCCAGTTACTGAAACTATTGTTTGAGGCAAAATATGTAATTACAAGATAAAGCTGAAGGAAGACACTCCTGTTTACCTTGTGTCCCTTCAACCTTTCCTAACGGCTGGAAGCAGTGAATCAAAGGTAAAATGAACTGACTTGCCCCAGTTTGTTTCCACGCAACTTAAAGCTGCATCATCAATCTTTAATGTTTACTCTCTTTGGTCACAAAAAGCTTTTTATGTGCTGAATATGTTTCATCTAAGAGACCTTTTCTCTTCAAGAAAGCTATTCATACATCTTTCACCTTTTGGGTACACCTAGAGGGCACAAATTTTGAGTCCAGTTTCCTTTTAGAACAAAAAAAAAAACAACCCCGAAAAACCCCATGTGAAAAGCAGTTGAAATCAAACTTTGACTAACTCGAAATAAACAAAAGTTAAGCATTAACAAGAAAACATACATTGCGTTATCCATGACGATCATGACCTCAAAAACTGAACTCTAGAGAGGCTGAAATTCGGACCAATTTAAACAGATTAGGCAACAGTCTTCATTAACCAACTAAGAGGACAGGACAGACATCTTGCCACTTAGGCTCAAAAATCCCTTAGTAATATTTATGGTGGGCAGATGGGTGGTTTTATGCTATTCTGAAGGCATTAGCTTTTTTCCTGTGAGAGACCCCATGAACTCTAACATAAAGCCTTAACAAGAAAGCTTTTTTCTAAAAAGTACATTCATTTTAAAATACTCAGATCTAAACTTCAGGCTTAACTACACTGTGCATAAAGTCACTTTAAAGTAACATCTCAACCAGCTTCTTCATTGTCTCTAGAGATGCACACCACAAGTTTAGTACTTTTAGCCTAGCAAGAAACATACATGAACAAGGCTTTTTCTCCCACTCCTGATATTGAAAGCCATGTTAAATTAGTAAGGTTGCCAACAAAGAAAACATGTTGAGAAGAACAAAGAGTCTCTGAAAACAGGCAGCCACTTCAGAGAGCAGAGTTAAAACACTTGTGAAAGTGCAGCTTGAGAAAAATGGAGTTTATAGCTCTGAGTGAAGCCGGCCTCAAGCTTACAATGAAAGATTAAAATCTGTTCATCTAAATCAATTATCCGTCCTGAGCACACATTGTGCGCTTGAACCCAACAGTCTGGGGAGGGCTTTGCATCACGATACACACACAGTGACAACACTCATTTCCCCAGCAGCAAGCTACATTTCAGCTTAATAGCTAAAACATTCCCTTGACTATATTCATATCTAAGGCTCCTGCCTCTGCAGCAGCTCCAGAAGAGCTGCACATGAACTCTTTACCTTTGAACCAAAGTGACTAACGCTCACACAGAGCTGCTATTCTCCATGCAAGAGAACCTAGATTTAGAATGGATATACAGCTACAACAGCATCCCATGGAAATGTGCTCTATTGGACTACAGTGATTTTGCAAACTAGCAGAAAACGAGCAAGCATTTAAAAACAGGGATAATCCATCACAATATGCACTTTAAGTATTTACTAAATGTACTTTGGATTGAATTTATTTATAACAACTCAATTTTCTGGACTTCCATCACTATATTGTGTAAATATAACAAAGCCATACTCTAAGATTCTCATTTCAGCACTATGCTTAGTACTTGATTGAAAGGAAAGGAGCTTTTTTACTTCTACACAAGGACAAAGAAGATGATGATTTCTCAGCAACATGAGTCATTATATTCTTAAATGATAGTTTCCAATCCTACTTCTCAAACTGTAATCTGGTCATATCTCAGTGCCAAATTGTCTCAGATTATTCAAATGCATCATTACTCCCTTGACGCAAATAGTTTAATCCAGTAATTTATCTGGTTTTTTTAAATCACTGTAATACTTTTACTATGGGCTTGCATACGTAAACAGTGAATATAAAAGATGACCTGTCTGAATAGATTTTTTTTTTTTTTTATAAAATCCCTTGCTCCTTCATGGGTATGTACCAGATGTCCCCTAAATACTCTCAGCACGACACACCCAGCTCCTCTTTGTCCACCATACATTTCTTGCTCTCCACATTCACTTTCCTCAGCCTGCTCCAGCATCCCTAAATATCAAATGAGTAAGAGGCTGCTCTGAGGGTAGCCAAGCCAAGGCTCCCCTTCAGCTGGCTGAGCAAATGGCACTCCCTGTGTGTACACATATGCCCATGTCTACAGATACACACGACATACAACTTCACCCTCCCGTCAGAGATGCTTGGCTTCTGGGGGGAAAGGGCTTGCAAGATAAGCACATCTGATATATATACATATCTCATTTTCTAGCACAGCCAGGAAGAACAACCTACAGTCATACAAAATGACATCTTCATATTTCAGACTATTTCATCAATGCCCCAAGTTTACTTTAGATCTCAGGCTTGACCCCATTACAATTTGGGAAACTTATGGGGTGGGGAAAAAAAGAGACCACACCGTTGCTGCCTACGTCCAGTTTCTGTACTTAGAGGACTTGTTTGGACAGCAAGCACGGTTCTGCATGCCTTTCTCACCATCACATGATTTAAGTTTTTAAAGTGACCCTAAATATAAGATTATGTGTCATTTTCATGCACCTGACCCCAGTATGCCTTTCTGGACTAACTGCAAATGGGCAAACCAGGGTTTGCATATTGCCTGACATGCTGAATGCCTACAGTCTCTACAAGCCAAGTTTCAACACTCCAACTCCTACTTAACCCTGTAAAACCAAATACATTAAGCAGGTGTATCTGGGCCTAAGTAAGGGCAGAAGCTGGTCCTGCAGATGAAAACACATTAGCAATGCTATTTATCATGCTCAGCAGAACAAGCACCAGCTCTGCTTCAAAACAGAATAATGGCAATACCAATGACTTAGGAGAAAATGGACACAGCTCCCAGGCGTATCTTTCACTTTGGGGTGGGCTGAAGTGACTCCAGGACAAACACTCATTGATGTATTCTCCAGTGTTTCCATTTGGCAGCTCTGCCAATGGAGGGGAGTGTTGTTATAGAAAAAGACATCTTCCCTCCTCATCTCCAACTCCATTTTGCAGAATGCTTATTTTTAGCCCTCAGTGTACATGCTGAGGTGCACAGCACTACTACTGTAGTAACAGCAGCCACAAACCTGACTGCTTGCTTGTCATCCATCAAGTACTCACACGGGGTTGCATCAAACTGCAAAACAGGCTCAAATACAGCTCCAAACTGAAGTCCCAGCCAGCTCCTTGATATTAGTTACTATAGAAACCAGTCCCTCGGCACAGGCGCTCACAGCAGGAAATCATGCAGATTTCAATTTTACATAGTAATAAATGCTGCAGGAGAGGAGAATTTACAACAATTGCAGGGGCTGGTTGAACAAACGCAGACCTCTTCTACCCCACGACACTGCGGATGAACGTGCCCATGCACACAATTCCACTGCTCCTAGTTTGGAAGTGGTTTTTCCACAAAGCCTGAGTTGGGATGTCTCCTGGAAAGGTGGTAGCATTTTTCAATGGTTTCATTAGACTGGAAAATATAATCATTTTTACATGTAAGAAGCCCATGTGAAAACAGCTAAACAAGCACCAACTGCAAAGCAGTAGGAAAATTTAAGTATGTATCTAAGTACAGAAAGTTCAAACTTTTTGCAGGAAGTACTGTCAGGTCACAACCCAGGGCTCCTTTGGAAGCAGCCCATCTTCCTTTCCTTCTCCACCCTGTCCAAAAAAACAACCTGAATGGAGGGCAGGTCACAGATTAATTTGTAGAAAAAAAATCTGTTCTAGAAAGCACAAAGACAAGAGGGAGGACACTGACCCCTGAAATCAAACAGTGATGTAATAATATTATTTTAACTTTTCAAAAGTGATTCTACAGGTTGGACTCCATCATGCGTGGGAGTGGAAGACACACAACACAATGCACTTCTTGTCCCAGGTAGACCTAAATTTTCTACTCAAATTCAAGAACCAGTGGGGACTCTTCCCCACCTCTCTAAATGAGCCCATAAGCCTGAACAGGGCAGGTTTTACTACATCGACCAGGGAAGAAAAGAGCAGGAGAGAAGTGCTTCACTGAAGAAAACTAACATGAAGGGAGGAGGGAAGGGGTGAACAGCTTGCACAGCAACAGGGACAAACATTTGTGCTGGCAACATCCGACAAATCATCAAGCAAACAGAAGGACAAGAAAATGAAGGAAGCTGGTCTATTTTTAAGCAAGACCTCATTATTACCATGAACATGCGCTGCTTCCCGAGAAGCAGCAGGTATGCAAACATGAGATGAATCATATCACCGAGTAAATCACCTGGCAGTAGAATACTAGTTTGCATGGACACACATAGAGTGAACATATACCATCTACAGTCCTGACACCTATGAAAATGTGTGGAAGGGCATCCTTCTGGGAGGCAGCCTGAATTGTGGAGGGAGAAAAAACCCAAACCTGTTAGACAATGCAAATGTCACTGCTGCTTCTGAAAATTACTTTTGTTACTGCTTTTGTTACTGATTAGATGGATTCTATTGTTATGGACACTCCACTCGCAATTAGTCTGCTGCAGCTTGTAATTTCACTTTTTGTATAGCTCTCTTATGTCATCAGAAACAAACACAGTTTTTGTCCAGCCAGGGTAGAAATAGACTAAGAGAATTGGAGAAGACACCCCAAGTGAAAGCACGCATTTTATATCACAGTCTTTGCACAAATTGCCTTACTGATACAAAAGAACTTCACAAGTGGTTCAAGGACATGTGGACTGGGGTGCAATGAGGTTGAGTTAACTGCAGGACTCTGTTCACACAGGACTCACTCACATCCCTAGAGGTCTGGCAAGAGCTTGCAAGAAGCCAGCTGACAGCATCATAACTGATATTTCACCAACACTTCTTGGAATCCACCACTGAGGTCACCAACAAAAGGACAACCCTCAAACCTGCATTTCCAGGCAGCTGTGAGGCACAAAGCATGAGGCCAAAGAAGCTCAGCAACCGCTCTACAGCCTCCACAGGCTGTTATGAGCAAGGTCCATGAGTAAAGAAGCTCTACCCTACTTCACAGAAACCTTGCTAAGTCTGAAGTAATTTTTGAATTCTCTTCCCACACCACACAGCACTTCCCTTTCTCTCCTACGGCACATAAAAAAGATACTAAATAAAACTGTATGTGAACAGATCCTCATCTACCTTTGCTACCCAACTGGTGACAGACTAAAAATAAATAAGAGCTGCAACAACTCTTTTGTAGTGATTACTACAAGCCTGTAACTATGAGCCAACTAGCAATTTATCACATCAAAAGGCTGCCTGAATTAGCCTGAAAGGGGATCTCCCACCACAGAAACATGCGCTACACTGGGAAAACCAACCACCAGCCAAAACCTCAGCCTCCACTTTCAAATCCACATCCCACCATCAAAAGAATGCTTTTGCATCTTTGATTCTAAACTAATAAATTATCTGAAGGAAATCCTAGAGCTACTTACGTTTTATCCTCATTACTTCCCAAACTAGATGTTTAAGACATTAAAAGTTTGGTTCTCTTGCCAAGATTGAGAAAATTCTTTAGAGCTACAAAACCAGTATTTGGTTACTGAAGTGTAGGTGCTCTGCATGAAGATGCCCACTGAGATATAAATTCATCGTGTAGCTGGAAACAACAATCAATCTATCCATTCCAAGCCTGCAGAAAAACCAGGACCTGATAGTCTACCCTCCTAAAAGCAACACAGCTGTAAAGGCAAGGAGAGAAAGAACCATGACCAAGCGTATGAAAAATTAACTCTGAGCTGTTCCCCCTCTCTCCACACTCCCAAAGATTTCCAATTCAGATGACAGTGAGCATACTTATACTCAGTCATGTGAAAAAAGTCCAGCCACTCCTATCTTAACAAACCAGCCCACTTCTTGGACGAAGTACTAAAGAAGCTTGTTTGCTTCTTCCTCCCTCGCCTTTTTTCCTTCCTCACAGAAGCTGGTCTTCTGTTCAAATTTTCTATTTAGCACACACAGTCACCTGGTGGCTTTACATCCTTTCCTAACAACATTTCAGTCTCTTAGTAAGCACCTTAGCAAGCTCAAAAAAATACTGGGTTGTAGGGCAAATGCAAACTCTGCTTCTGTGTCGCTCTCTGCACTGTACCAAGGGGCATCTGACTATATAAGTTATTACAGCAATTATTCTTGTCTATTGCCCTGAATATTTCTCCTTAGGTAGGGACAAATCAGCACAAATGTTGTCAAATCCCCTGAGCTAGATTTTGTCTTGACCTCAAGGAAAAAAATCAGGGCACAAATAAATAGTATTTTTTTATGCTGCAATGCCTGCAATCACTCGAAGAAAAGACAATGGCCCTGCTTTACCTGCAGTGCAGCCCTTTCAAGCCACTAAATATAAAATCTAGTCATTAATAACCAAACCACTTCTCTTATTTGAGCATTTTAGATGTTCATCCCATTTTGACTGCTCCAGCCAAACAGGCTCACATCAGAAGCAGAGTTCTCAGGATGACACTTGTTGACAAACATGGACTGACATTTGCTACTGTTCTAGAGAAAGACAGGAACATGAAAACAGCCCATAAGACAGCACAGTCTTTGTGATTTTAGTTTTAGCTGCTGTAAAGCAGAGCACCCAAGTCCCATTTCTCCAAAAGCAACATATATGTAATATGCATCCAGCTTCAAAATTATCTGCCAATGATTCTGAAAAAGCCTGGACTGTATTCTTTTTCTTCAAAGACTCCACCAGAGGAATAAGGACTTATTACAAAGTCTTACCTTAACTGACAGGAAGCACAAACAAAGGTTTTGCTATTTGAGTATGAGCATCTGAAATTAAAGAGGAGTCAAAAACACAAAGGAACTGGATAATGAGAATGCCTTTCCTCTTGCGTCCAGCTTTGTTTTCTCTCTGAAATGAGACATAGATCATCACCTCTCCCCAGCCCATAGTCAGGAGCAAAGCAGTCTATTTCAAAAATGTTATACAGCTTTTAGGTTTACTGCAGTAGATTGTGGTGTCTTTCTCCCCCCCCACCAGGCTTCACTTCTGTTCCATTTTTTTTTCCCTCCATGAAAATAAAAATAAATAAATAAATAAATAAATCTTTCAGTACTGTCCATTACATTTTGCTGTAGCACCAAGATCTTACCATACCTTGGGTCATACTCTGCCATATTTGCAGTGAGTGAGATACTAATTCAGGAAGCCTAAGCACACTTCTTTGGGATATCACACGTAATTCCAGCCGTGTGACTCTTCATGCAGCTTGGCACCTTGGAAAACACTTCAATACATACAATATAGATCCTGGCCAAAATAAAACTGGATCACCCAAACTAAGGACTGTCTGAAGGGGTATTTAACACACTACCTGGAACAGCATGATCTGCAGCAAATGTACTATTTTAAGCAGCCTTATTAAACATGAAGAACAGCCAGTGAATAGTGCCATAGGAGAGCTACCTGACGTAGACACTCACAAGTATTAATCAATTTAATTTTTTAAGTAAAAGTGTTAAACCATATTTACATTTTAATGAGGCCTGAAAAAATGTAGCGCTTTAATCCAGGCACTTGAATGTAGCACTTCTTCCACATGATATATCCTGCCCATTAAAAGGGTAACATGACAATTACTAAGCTGATTTTGGTACCCTGCTGCTGCAGGCCATGCAGGCACATGCAGTTCTACTTCCAAATCTACTCAGTGCCCCATGGTAGCCGGCTGACTATCCCCAGTATACTCCCCAATCTCAAACCCCTCATTCCAGCAGAGAGGTTCTCCCATTCAAGAGGAATTTTCTGCAACTCTGCAGTGCCTTAAAATCCTCTCAGATATTTGTAAAATGCAAGAGCTGGAAAACATACTAGATGTCAGAGTGACCAAAGGTAAGGAGAAAACACTCTAGTAGCACTTACCAAGAGGAAACTTCAAAGAGCATTACAATCCATGGAATCCAACTGGACAGAGAAAGCTCTGTGATACACTGACACCCTCTTGAAGTGATTTAACTGATCTGCTGATATCAAACACACCTATGTATATGCAAAACCCTTCAATATGAATGAAAAACAAGAAACCACAAGACTTGAATATCAGCCGCCTCGTTAACAATCTCACTTTGAAGATCAATTTAAGCTTGGGTAAATCAAAGCTTTTAGATCATCTTTCCATAAATTTTAATTTACACCTGTGCAGATGCAGGTAGGCAAGGTTGGAGAAGGGTTTTATCCACAGAAGCTGCTGATGGTGTATTAAGTGGATACAGAAGTGTGCATATCTTCACATTAATCTCCCTCATAACACAAGGAGGATAGTTACTTTTCACACCTACTTTTTCAAGTTCCTGAGCTCTAGTAGATATCTACAAAAAACATTCAAATGCAGCAGAGGCAGAAGATGACTAGCATACAAAAAGCAAAGCAATTTACGCATGTCCTTTTACATACTGTTGAAAGCCAACTTATAAACATTATCACATATAAACACAGTATTTGGGATGGGCAGTTCTTGCCTTCGTAAGAGAATATATTTTTATTGCACAAATAATCAGGTGAATAGAAATTAAATGAAATTAGATTTCAATTTCTTCCATGCTTCAGTTAGAATTGATGTAGGTAAAAACATTCAGAATCTCAAATATTGAAAGAAATAAGTCACGTAGGAGAAGACTGAACTAAAACTCATGAGCACACATTGCTCCAAAAGGAAACTTCACTTTTCAGGTATTCAAGAGTTATTACACTTTTTAAGGTATATTAAGTATTTAAAGGTACCCTATAGTACCTCATTCATTCAATATTTTGTAAGCATTCTCTTTAATAATCATAGTGAGAGAATACGGATGGCGGACTACGGAGTTCTGCTGGGCTGTATGCCAAACAGATGCAGCTTGAATAACAAAAACTGCTACATAGATGTCTCTATTTTGTCAGAGCTTAAAAATCAAAACATCTGAAGGAATTTTGTTTTCAAAAATCTCTGATACCAGCAAAAACAGCACACACTGCTATACAGCTAATATTACTTTAAACTAGCAACATAACTTGACAATCTCCCCCATTCAATGGAGATGACCAGACCCACAAAAAATCTAAGATTTCCGTGACACGTGCATCAGAACTACTTTCCCTGTGCTTTACCTTGTCAGGCTAAAATCAAAGCATTGAACCAAGGAAACTGAACTGAGGAAAAGAGACAACTTTGGGTTTATGCACATCTACCTGGAAAGACAGAAAATGGGGAAGCAAAAGCTGAAATGGGCTGGTTGGGAAATTAATTTGTGTATTGAGTCACCACAAAACATCAGGTACTCCACATTAAGGGCTTTTCCTACTTTAGAAGCTACAAAGGGAAGAAAATACAGCAAAGTATAGGTTATCTGACTCATCCAATCACAGGTTTTACTACAGGCAGAGCTCCAATTATGCCTTCTATCTGAGCTCCAGATGGGAACGTGAAGATTAACATCGCTACCACTGCAGGATTAGAAGGAAGTAAATGGCATGGAGAGAACGATGCACCTAAAAACAGTGCTTGGGAACAGCAGTAATGGCACACAAGGTAGGGATACCAGCTGGAACATAGACTGGCAATGATGGAAATAAGCCCTCATTCTTTAACATTTGGTGACCAAAAGGTGATTGTCTCCCCTTGCTTGTGTGTGGACATGTGCATCCACACAAAACACTCTTCTTTCAAAGCTAATGCTGATGCAAACTGATTAAAGAGTAGCCAGAGTTCTTCTGTTGACTGGTAAAACCCTTTCATCAGCCAGATCAGCGAGTCTTAACATCAGGCCACTTTCTGCAGAACTATAAGCAATTACAAATTAAAGGCAGCATCCAGCTTGACAACACTTCAGTCATCCAACAAGGAACTAATGCTGTCCCTCCAGAGCAGGCACCTGCTTCAGCATTTTCATATACAGTTAGCTCCCAGAAGAAACATTCATCTCATGCAATGATAAACCAGCCTCATGATGTACAATACACCAACCTCCCTGCCTTTGTCATGGGAAGTGCTACACAAGTCTCATATATCCCCAGCAACTGAACATTAATTTGTCTGACTTTGGTTAATCTGTTAACTGTAAACTTTGGTTTATCTGTTAACCCTCTCAACAGTGTGAAACACAGCCAGATGCTTGATTAGACAACCAAATACATAATTTTATAAACTGGGTAAGTAACAGGCAAAATATAAGAAAGAATTTTTCACTTTAGGTAACCTTTCAAAGTGAAAACCGAGAGCCTGTTAAAATTCCTGCATCAGAGAAGAAAAATATCAAGTTTGTTCTGTTTTAATTTTGGAATAGAATTCTTTATATAAAAGCAACAGACATTTTTTACAGAACTGTGCCCTCATAAGTCATAAGAATTTTTGCCATCACCTTCCCTGGGGACAGGTGTTTATTGCTGTCCACAACAAGGTAGAATGATCTGTATTTGTTGAAGAACCAAGGTGCAACCTCAGAGATAAACCTGAATGGGCACAAATGCAAGTTGGGTTGGGAGGCAGATCAGAACCCCAGCTAACTTGGAGTTTTGATTCATTGCCCAGAACATCACTTTCTAAAAATAAAACCAAAATTCCCTTCTATCCTTTCAGTCAGGGAAGGCAGAAGACAGAACAGAGGAGCTATACAAATTTGGCATGCCTGGATTCACAGAGCTCCTTTTGTAAATGATGTGTTCAAAGAGATAAGAGACAAGACACAACACAGCAGAAAGTGTAAAATACCCTTCAAATACCCACACAAGCCATTTTTGTTTCAGAGTGGGAAAGTTTCGGTCATTCTGGTATCTCAATGGAAGTCCTATAAGCTTGCCAACATAGCTAGATTTTGGTAGTTAACTTCATTTCCCCTTGAGGGATGCAGAAGAAAGAGAAGAGGACATGCCTAAAGGAAGGACACGTTAGAAATCCAAGTTAAGTTCTGCCTTGGGTCTCGTCCTTAGTTTATTCCACTTTCTGTCATGTTTATTATTTTATGTGAGTAGATAACCTGTAATTTACAGCAGGAATGCATATAATGAGGAACTTCTTATCAGAATGCAAATATTTGCTTTAGACAGGAAAAAGAAGTATTCTTCCCTCTTGTCAGTCTATGACTCTACTCACTCCAGCAGCTGCTACTACTCCTGTTAGCCAGAGTAGGGAAGTCCGACTGAGCTTGCACTCTGCCAATGGGAATGAACACCTTTCATGTCAGCAATATTACTTTCTTACTCTCCAAGTCAAGTGCCAACAGCACATTAGGACTTTAAAAAATGCCACAAAATCTTTAGGGTTAGAGGTGACCAAGAGCTGCTCCCTCAGCAATGATTTATTTGCACTCTGGATTTACTCTTCAGCAGCAGCCCAAGGACAGTGACCATGGGGAATGCCCTACACCACTGCAGGGACATCTGCACACAATGCCTTGGTCACTGGGCACCCAGCATCACAGAGAAGCAGCCTTTTGTCTCCTTCCAACTCACCAGTCTGGAAAGAATGCCAGCTGCACTATTTTGGCTCTCCATACTCACCAATAAGCTGAGACTGCTACCCAGAGAAGCCCAGAGCCCAGGAAAAAATCAGTTTGACCAAGAATGTCAGACTTAAGGGGGAAGGACAAGCCAAGACTTTACTCAAAGATATAAGTACAGGTCACTGTCATCATTACTGGCAGATCCCAAAGGCCGTAGTATCAGCCAGTATCTGCTCTGTCTCCATAAGCCCTAAAGTTATTTATTCCAGCTGAGTATCAAGCCTTTTACATTTACACAACGTACAGAAGCATCAGTGAATACAGATTTCTGTAAATCTTGCTTTTTAAAATATTATTCATCAACATATAATTCAAATGGTAATTAAGAAGTGTTCACATGATTGATGACACATTTAAATTACAGGTTTACAGCTCTTTTTTTCAGTAAAGACAACTTCCTTTTTCACGTGCCACTTTTTCAAAGTGCAAGTCCATCTAACAGATGTCTCACAGATCTGCTTGTCAATGTAACAAGTTAAGACTTCTTTTTATTACGACAAATGGTATAACCACACAGCATTCTGTTAAACTCAATATTGACACATCTGCTTACCACGTGTATTAGTAGCCATGTCAGCCACTTTCTGAAAGGCATCCAAAAAGGCAGCAGCTGCTACTACTGTCGTCCTGAAATGCATACAGATAACAAAACATTAGCAGTGTCTCATTGATGCCTATTTAATTACTGCCAAAAACATTTAGGCTTATAAAGAACACTGTGAACTTGCAGAGGCCACAAAAAGTATTCTCTTTTATATGTGAACTTAGCCTTTTCCCTCCTTCATTTCTTAATCCCTTCCTCGCTTTGTGTTAGCACTATGGACTTGGAGGCAGCCACGCTAATTCCATGCTGAGAATTGCACAGGACAGGTGCTGTTTCAAAAGAGCACAGCCACCCTCCTTCTAGCTGATTTCCTCTGATGAACTAATATTAAGCAGTCAAACATGAAAAACAAATCTAACACACATTATACTTCACCCATTAGAGAACAAATTACAGCCACTGCTATTTTCAGGGAACGTGCGTATTTTAAGAAAAAACGTGCAAGAACTTCCTTTTATCTAGGATCTTGGCCAAACAATTTCCTGCGTTTTTCATGGGGGGAGCGTGAGCATCCCTTGAAACAGAAAATTTCTTGGAAATTAGACAAAAAACAACTCAAATCCACAAAAACCACCAACTCCCAAACCCCCCAAATAAACAAAACCCCTTTCTGATCTAACGCTCCTCCAAGCAGGACACTTCCAGAGAGGTAAACCAGCAGCCTTAGACTTCAGAACCCAAAGCGTCAACCTCACTAGCCCCATCTTCCTCCATGTTTGGAAAGCACCCACAGACCCCACATGTGCTCAAGTGGACAGCAAACGTGAGTTACAATTTTCCAGACACGTTTGTTCTAGATAAGCACGCCCCAGAGCCCTGAACACCTCAGGTCAGTCCTGATTTCTGAAGGTTTATAGTCTGGTTGACCCAATTAAAGAGAAAGTAGGCCAGGGCTCTACAGGTAAAGCACAATTGTGTCCTCTTCACAGTTACCTCACGGTTCTGTTTCTGTACATCTTTTTAACAGTAAATCTGATTTTCTCTCTTGATGGTGTCAGTCAGCCTTTTCAAGCAAAATCCAGAACAGGGACTATCATATTCACCTTGTTTCAAGAACTCCTTGCTAGCCTCAAAAAACCCAGCAGACCTGCAGGGAAGCTGATCCTTGCCAGAAAGACCACAGGACTGCTTAATTAGGTCAGATTTTATGCAAGTCTCACTCCAAATATCCTCAAGGTAGAGAGGACATAACTGGCAGCATAGTAAATGGCCTACTGACAACACAAAAGATTTGAACACACACAGAAAAAAACACCCCAGGCGTGAGAGGACCAAGCAAATGCATAAGGACTCTCCACATGCCCAGCAGATTAAAGGGAGTGCAAACCCCCCAACCTGACAGCTAGCTAGCAATACTGGGCCCTGGAACCAGTAAATCTTTTCTAAAATTTTCCTTAACCCTGTTTGTGATGTTCATCTTGCAAACTTGTGGGTCACATTGTTATTCATGTACTATGTTGTTAATTATTAATTATATTGCTAATAATGAAGCTCCATTTCCCCAGTAACAAGATCCAGAAAGACCTGGCTCCAGCTCAAATGACATCTGCTGTCCTTTATCACAGCACACAGAAATGAAACAGCAGCAAAAGGCTCACATTTGCTGGAAACAAATAGCAAATCCTCGAACAGAGGCTTTCAAGCTGCCTGTTCGCATGTTCCTGTAGCACCGCACTAACTGAATGCAACACCACAGGACTGGGAAATAAACAAAACTATGCCTCATGCCATCCCAGAAGGCCTGTGTTTGAAGAGTACAAAAGGCCAGGAAAGTTCTCCATTTCTCTTCTTTCTCTACTTCCTCTGCATCTTCCAAACTTACTGTGACATGACTGATGGAAAAGGGAAAGAATCACATGCAGCAAGTGTGGCATGTTAGGCAAGGTGCAGTAGAACAACATATTCCAACTATTTATGGCAAATGAAGCTAAACCCCAGCTTCTCTGGGAATGGTTCATAATCTAACATAGAACCACAAACCACACTGCCAATAACCTGTTACACTACAGCTGCTGGGGAAAAAACCTGGTGCTTTGTAGAGCAGAGAGGAGACTGGTTTGGGGAGAGTTGTGAGGAAATGGAGTTTGTATTAGCAGAAACGAATTTTACAAATGAAGGAATTCTAGAGGTAGAATTGGTCTGAGTGTGATTTCTGACACATATTAAAAAATCCAGAATGCCATTTTTAAATTATACCCCAAACCTTAAGTTGTAATAATCACCAATGTATGATCCAGCAAAACAATTCCCTTCATTTTTAAGTCAGAAGAAAATGCTGTTAAGGCTATTAAAGATTTTTTTAATATTTTGAGCCCTCTTCCAACAGAACCCCTCTATATTCTACACTAATAAAAAGGGGAACATAGACCTAATTCCAAATGTCTGCTCACTGAACAACAATAATCTTTCAAATTTTTCATCAAAAGCCATGAAATTTAGCTGATTTTATATTCATTATGTATAGCTGGTGACATATTGTGGATTTTCCTAAATACATTAAAACACCAGTGGTAGTATTAAAAAATTACATGCAGGTGTTGAATAAGAAATATGCACAATTTTACTAGGACCTACTTAGAAAACGATCCTTTAAAAAGCTGTATTTAATCTTAATGTTTGCACACCCAAGGAGCCGTAGGGGATCTTGACTGTGTAACATAAAACTTACCGAAGCTGAGACTGCAGTTTCCCAGCTTTATTTATAAAATCTTCCCACACTGGATAACTTCCCTGCAAGAAAAACAAAACACAACAATGAACACTTAATTTGAGCATTCTGATTTTAATACTATAAATCAAACTAAACTGGATGTAAAACAGTAACTGTACTAAATCCTAATCCATGAACACCAAAATCAACTGCTTCTGAATCCTGATGAAACAGTGGTCCTTTGATGAGGCTTTACAGTTTTTCTGAATGGAAACACTGGGCAAGAGGAATTTCAATTGAAGCAGCAAAAAGAAATGCCTTCCTTTGGATGGATACAGCAAAAACCAATCCCCATTCAAAGAAGGGTACTAGTATATTGCAACAGCATGCACAGAGAACCTCCCAAAACCAAAGACAGCATCACAGTTGTTCTTTACCAATTGATCATCTGTGTTTTTTCCAGGTTCAGAGTCTGTACAACAAAAGTATGACTTGACCAAGAGACTACCTCAAGCACTGCCTCAAGATAACTCTGTAACTGGACGCAGAAAAGCACCGTGACAAGTCAAGACAACCAACTTTCCCAACAGCTGCCTTGCCACTGCAAGACCTGTTTCCAAAACAGTCAAAAGCCTTGGAGACAATTTCTGAGTTGAAGCTGATAGAACAGTGTGGCATTGAGTGTATACAAAGTGCTTAAAAAGATTTAATTCTTCCTGACCTCAAGTCTTCTGTAGAATTTTCCCCATTTTTTAAATTGGATTAAAACCCAAGGTTTTACTTAGAATATGGACACAAAGTATTCTTGCAAATCCTGATTTTTATTTGCCAAAGTTTAAAAAAAAAGGGTTTTTTTAGACTGAAACTGCTGTCTGAGGAGCAAGTACAAATTTTCTACTAACAGCAAAAATATGGCAGAAAGAAACCTCAAAATTTCCCTTTGATTGGAGTCTAGAGAGTAAAATAAAATATCCCTGCTTCCTTTAATAAAGGTATAAGACTTGCTGTTACCAGAGCAACAACACAATAAAACCCAGATAAGACAGATCCTCAAGGCTAACATTACCCCAGCCCTGACTGGAAGAGGTTGCAAGAAAGTACAGTTGCTTGTAGCATACTCAACCTTCCCTTATAAACTGGTCTGAATTTTTTAAGTAAACCAAAATCCACAGCCCACACTGCCGTGAGAGACAGTGTTTTATTTTCAGGGCAAAGACAGGCCCTTCCCCAAAAGCTGTCAGACCAATTCCAGCTCCTCAGTACACCCTGGCAAGGCAGCTCCCAGACACCTGCTCAGAAGCCTACTGGTACTCTACTCTGTATTTTTCAGCAAGGCTTGTGGGGTTTTTGCTAAAAGGGAAAAAAAAAAAAAAAAAAAAAAAGGAAAATAGCCCAAACAATGCAAAGCAGGTGCTCATAAAACCTTGTTATACTCGCCACATGGCAGAGCCAGTGGTAAATACAGACAGGGAAAGAGAGAATACAAGTTATCTGCGTGGCAAGACCTAGAATTTAAAGTGCTTTGTGCTAAGCAAAAAACTGTCAGACATTTTAAAAATCAAAGAAACCTTATTATTTAAAAGAGGCAAAAAATGCTATTTCCTTAAACCTATTAGTCTTACTGCAATCTACTCTGAAGCCCATCTCCTACTGTCACCTGCACGCCATGCATGCATTATGCATGCGTGTGCCAGGAGCCCTGAAAGCCCTGACAATCACCAGCAGGGCCCAAGGCTTTATGGGATTCTCCAGCAAAATGCAAGCAGGCAACCAGAGGATACCAAAGCAGCCTGATTATGTTTCCATCTCACTGGTGTATTATCCAGCTAAATACACCTGATGGCACATAGGAGATTGACACCAGCCCTGTGTTCAGCCACTTTCCCAGGGAAACCAAAGACACTCCTATCAAAACAGAGCTCAGGAAGAAACCCCCTACTTTTTTTTTTTTATTATTTTTATTTTTCAGCCAAAACAGAAAAAAGCAAAATGGAAAGCAAAATTGGGAAAGTCAAACATGTCCACAGCTGTTCAGTTCTTGTCTATAAAAATGCTGTTTTCTTCAAACCAAGCCTGCTCACGTAAGCTGTAACAGCTCACTTAATAGTTAATAATTTAATAGTTCACTGTATTTGTTTGGTTGAAATCAATGCAGTTTGTTTACTTGGGCTCCCTATATAGTGGCCAAGCACCAGATCTCATTTCAGACAGTAGAAAAATAGAGCTTTTAAGGGCTTTTATTTAATGTCACTGAATTAATACCTTTGCTGGTGGATTTTGTCAGAGGTCTTTTTTTGCTTGTTTTTGCATTTTGAAAGAAAAACTTCCAGCAATTTTATATCAGTGATATGAAGTCCTGCATTATCTGCTCAACTTGTCATATCTTGATCTTGCTAATAAACTCAGCTGAAAATAAGAGTCATGCACTTCATCTGGGTTCCAGAATAATTTGCTCTCACTTTTCCCTGCTGAAGCCACATCCACAAGCTCATCTCTCCCTCAGATCATCCAAGTCACACACTAGATTGCATCATTCCTTTCAGCTTTTTCAAAGAACATTTCCAACACCACATCCCTGCTGAAACCGAAACCCCCTTCATTTCCACCTACAGCAAAAGTGCTCAACACCTACCCCTTCCCAAGACCAAATAATCAGGGGTTTATCCCAACTCCAGCACCTAGGAAGCAAGGAAGCGTTTAAGTGACACCTGTGGGGACAAACCAAGGAGATGGCAGGAATTAAACTGGTGCTGTAAATCTGCACAGCACCAGTGCCCTGGGCAGCAGCTCCTTCTCCAAGACCTCTTCCTGTGCCTCCCGGAGCACAGCAGCTCCACTGTGTCTCACCTCCAGCAAGTGCTCTTGCTGCTGTCAAAGCAGCGTCAAGAGAAATGCTACTGTTGTGAAAAACACACATCCTTGATTCGACATCTATTACTTTCTCAATTTAAACACAAAGAAACAGCAGGTGGAATTCTTTGCCCAAGACATGCTTTTGTGACATAAAGGCTCTTCTGAAGAATAATAACACAGTATTTTTAATGCTGCCTCTCTCAGAGCTTCCTCAGCTCCCCCCACAACTTCCAATTTCAGCTGGCTGATAAAGAAAATAATTTTTCCCCTTTCAAATGTCAGGGTTACTCAGGCCTGGTGTTATCTATGAAAGCAGGAGCCTCCTCCAGGTCCAGCCACACTCAGGGAAGAGCCACAGCAGGATTTTGGGTCACAAATTCCCATCTAGCTCCTCATGGATTACACCAGGGATCGATTACAGTGAAGGTTTGTTTAAATACTTTTCTTAAAAATTGTTGAAGGATTAATCCAAGGACTATTTCCCCCAAAATAACTTTGTGCCCCCTTCTTTCTTAATCATCGAAGGAAGAAATTTGACCGGTCCTCCACGCAATGGGTGTTTCCCACTGCCATATGACACTCCATGGGATCAGGGCCCCTGGAGCTCCTCGCTGGGGCTAAGCTGCCCGCCCAGCATGTCACCAGTAAGCTGTAGCATGCCATTATCCTACCCCATTGCTTAATTAGTGGGCTTATAGGTGATTAGTCACCTGATCCCACAGCCCAGCTCCTGCTAATCGACGCCAAACACAGGCAGGGAGAACACGGAGAACACCTTTGTGCCTCAGGGCCGAGAAACAAGCTGGTGCCTCGTGCCCGTCACTCAGGTAGCCATCCGCAATTAGGGACATGAAACAGCTTCCCCCAGGGACAGCGAGTGCGTCTGGAAGTGCCAGACACCAACAAACACCCAGAGCTGGGCGGAGCCCTGCAGAGCCAGGAGCCTGCACAGCTCCCGGAATGCCACGGGGAAAAGGGTGGACCATCATCACTCAGGAAAATCCCATCCCACACCCACGGCCATGGGCAGAGGTCTCGATTTTTGTCCACGTTCCTCACCATTCACATCTGTTTTAACTGGCAGTGAATGTCATCTTCTCCACTCAGGTCTGGTTTGCTCATGACAATAACTAGTAAGTGATTTCTGTGTCTTTGTCTCAATCACTGAGCTTTTTTCTTACTATTTTCTCTCTCCTCCCATTGAGGAAGAATAGATAAAAAGCAGCTGGCCAAAGTCAGCCCACCACACCAGGGAAGAGCAGGAAATTATCACCGAGATGCAGCTTTGGAAAGGACATTTAAGCCTTAGGTGGATTTTTTTTTTTTTTTTGTGAACCAGCACAACCACCCTACACAACTCTACAAAAGATTTACTGAACACAGTTTTTCCCTTCCTTTCAGGCCAGTGATCCCATACCAGAAGCGAGAAGAAACACACATGAGAAACTCAATGATTTCTCAAAAAAAGGAAGGGTAGATTTGCAGCTAAGGATCATATTTACTGAAACTGTTATTGATGATATCTAGTGGCAAGAATAGGAACCCAGATTGTTGAATCTAAGATTACAACTTGAGTATCAGCAGCCTTGACAGTTTTAAAAAGTTCTGTCACTCTTTCTGCCACGAAATTATGATTCTTCTTTTCCCATTAAGCAAAAAGACGCTTACTTTATTAATTTATTTCCATGTACCCCAATTCCCACAGACAAGACTCATTCCATTCTCAAAATCCCTTGACAATGTTGTTCTAAGTGCTTTCATTTATCAGAAAGGCTTTGGAGTCCTATCACCAGCTCTTGCTGGGACATCAAGTAGAATGGCAGCAGTAACAGTCTGGAATCTTGTTCAGCAAGATTTGAACAGCAACAATGCATCTAAACTTCTGGGGCAGAGGGAAGACACAGGGAGGTGCTCTCCAGTAAAGCAAATCCAGAACCTAATTTTGGCTGTTTCAGCCAGAGAAAGAAGCCAGGCAAGAGCAGTGCCTTGGTTTTATCTAGAGCTGTATGCCTTCCAGGAAAGTTCTAACAATGACTAACTGCAAGACTTCAATGAAATGGGAAAAAAAAACCAACTACACAGGCCACAGAAGTTAGAACTTCTTCACATCGGTTTTGTTGTTCAGCTATGATAAGCTAAAAAGTTGAGTCCCCAACACACAATAGTGTTGCAGAGCTCCACACCCTAGTAAAACATCCAAATGCCATACATCTATTTTTGGAACAGAAATTGTAACTTGGATTGAGCATGTGTCCTCCTACCCCGCCAAAGTAAATTATGCTGGAAACAAAAGATTTCTTTTTATATTTCTACCAGATAACAGAATCACAAGGATTATTATGAATGCCTCATTTCTGTGGCATTCACTACACTACCTCCAAGTAGCAAAGAGACTTTATTGTGCTAAACACTACACAAGGTCACAGATGTTACGCACAACGAATGGCAATCAGCAAGTATGGTTTGCACAGAGAGACTACCACTTTTCCAGAGTCCTTTAACAGACAAAACTAGGAAAGAGTGGAGGGGAAGAAGACAGGAAAACAATGAACAGCCTGAAAGAAAAAGGAGGGGAGGGGGGAAAAAAAAAAAAAAAAAGGGGTCCAGCCACAGATGTCTCAACACATTGGAAGACACAATGGTTGACAGTCAGTTTCCCTCCTCAGATTTGGCATTTGGTACTCGAAGTTCTTCCTCTTTTCTAAAAGAATCAGTAGTCAACTGGGTTAAAGAGCACTTGGCCAGCCATAACTGCAAGAGTTGCAAAGTGCTTCCAAACACTAATACATCCTCTGTACAATTCACCCATTTGACCAAGTCCATGGATAGGACTGCCTAGACCCTTAACAAGTCATGAAAGGTCTTGCAACATATAGGTGAGCACAGAATCAGCACCATCTTGCCTGAAGTTCATAACTGCTCTTCTCCATCAAAAAAACTCTGCTTGTTGGCTTTGCCTCTTTCTACTCTGAAAAACATCAAGAGCCCATCTCGTGAATGTTTCTAAGATGCATCTAAAGTCTCAAATCTCTCAACACACTGAAACAGGAATTTTGCTGGCAGGACAGACTTCACTCTTTATAATGACACAGAGGTGTACACGAAACCTATTTCATTACTCCTTTGGTATTACCCACCTCATTTCAAATGCACAGAATCACAGAATGGCCTAAGTTAGAAGGGACATTTAATGATCATCTAGTCCAAGCCCCCTATCATGAGCAGGAGTATCTTTTACTAAATCAGGTTGTTTTCAGCCCCATCCAAACTGAACATGAGCACTTCAGATGACGGAGAATCCCTAACTTTTCTAGGCAACCTTTTTCACTGTCTCATCACCTTCACTGTACAATAAATCAGTGTGTGTCCAATCTAAATCAACCCTATCTACTCCCTATTTCTTATATTCAGAATGAGAATTCAGTTAGCCAAGTCCCAGTCCTGATTTCAAGAGCATCCCATAGTCTGAAGCTGTCCATCATCTCTTTTCCAATGGTGCAGGACAAGAAACAATCAGTTTGGCTTCAGCAGAGAAGTTTCAGATTGCACAACTCATCCAGCTATGAGACCGGGTAACGGGCAATCCTGAAGGTCAGGAAGCTTCCTTTCACTAGAACGCTTTCAGGAAGAGTAACACATTTGTATAGAGGTCTTGCAGAAATACTCCCACACCACAAGGAAAGGGGCCACATGACTTCAAAATCCCATCTGTCTGTCTAAATGAAAGGGGTTGCCGTGCATAGGGGAAGCTTGATCTTAGCTCCACTGGCAAAAGGGATTCTCATTTGTGCTGGGCCAGGAGTGAAAAGGCATCAACAGCAAAAGACATGAACTTCATGGGATTTCACAGCAAGAACACGCACATTCATGAATGGAGGAGCAGACAGGTACAGACTCAGGGTCTGAGATATTATAGTGCATGCAGGTGAAAGTAAAAGCACACCAAAGATCAGAATTACATGTCATTTAACCAGTAACTATCCTTCAGGAAAAAAAGCACGGCTAATTAAAATCACAGTCTTGTATCCATACATTTACTTCCATTATTTCTGCCTCTTGTTTAGGGAATGGCAGGATTAGAAACTGGTTTCCCTCAGCATGCAGAGTAGAAACAGGCATGCCAAGCTTTGCTTTTCAAGGCAGTACATTATGACAACATCGAAAATTATGCAACAAAACACTACTGAAGACTCTTCATCACTATTAAAAAACTCTCAACTGTTTTTTTTCTTCAATGTATCACAGAACCAGGTGTTTAGTATTTTCAAAACTGTTTTCGTTTTTAGTTTAAATAGTACCTTAGGACAATAGAGAAAAAAGATAATGACACACAAAAAAAAAAAAAATAAAATCAAGACTAAAATCCAGTCAGGGAAGTCCAGAAAAGGGTATTCACACTACTGGGGTAAAAAACCCAAACAACAACAACAACACACAAATAACTACTTTTTCTACATTTTCAAACCACCTGAGGCACTCTAAAGAATGCCCAGTTCCCCTAGCAGCAGCACTGAAATGCAGCACTACTTTGCAAGAACACACATATTTTTAGATCTCACTAACCATTTCAAGGGGGAGGTAGTAAGTCGGATTATTGAGTCTGGTACCATTCTGTTGTCAGAGCTCTGGAGTCTTTAATTTGTATTATAATAACACCTGCACTGCCTTAGCCCATGCTTAAACATCCCCAGTGGAGGATACCAGCTGCTCTATGGCTGTGACTCCAACCTGTAGTACAGCAAGGACCCAAGAAAACTCATCCTGGCTCACAAATCCAACTCGTGAGCCTCCTTCTATGTCCATAGGGACCACATCAAATCTCTGCTGTCCACAGTTCAGTTTCATGGTTTGCAAGATGAAGAAACTCAGCTCCAAAGCAGCCACTTCATGGTTTAAATCCAAGATTGGGTAATTAGCAAACAAAAGTTAGACTCATACTGTGAGAAAATACATCATGCATAAACATACAGTCTCTCCTTCTCTAAACATAGGAAGTTATTCAAAAGACATGGGGGGCAGTGGGAAACAACTAGCCACAGCTTCTAGAGACCTTTTATCCCATGCCACATCAAAAAAGCTGGACATTAAGTATTCTTCCAGAGGAAACATTTAGTTCCACATTGTTCACTGCAGGTCTGAACAAGTCTGCAAGCTGAATAGCAGATTTCTCCTCAGAGACTCATCAATACCGCCTTTCATCCACTCAATCATTAAATGGCCACTGTACATACTCAGCAGCTATTTTCTAAACCCACAATATTTCAGCTGGATCAAAACGAAGATAATTAAAATATTAGGAGGCAGTCAGTCAAGTTAATACCTACACAGGACAGCCTCAAACCAACAGCCCTGTGTTGGCAGTATCACCAACACCACTGGGGTCTCATCACTTCTTTCCTAGCAAGTACAAACCCTAATTTATGACCATCCACTCAACACAATCTCCATCCCACAAGCAGTCATAATCTCCAGGACCCAAACTACTGGGTCCAAAACAAGCACTTCAATTCACCAGAAAATCATCGACTGGGAAGAAAGGTAGCAGCCAGGTACCCAAGGTTTTAATGCTTATTGAGCTTTGCCTCAAGATGGACAGCGAAGTGCAAGTAAGCTTATTGCAGGCTACTTTCTTTCCATTTTACTCCTGAGAAGATAAATAATCCCTTTCAAGCTCCAAATGAGATCCTTGGTTTGCTCATGGGCAGTAACATCCACGTGGTTTTCTCATGGATGGTTAGAAGACATCACAAATACAGGTTTATTAACAAAAATTCCAAATTATGCCTTCACACAGAGGGCTTCAGAGACATTACAAAGCACACATGACTTTTGTGGCAAAAAAAAAAAAAAAAAAAAGATGTTTATGTGGAAGACAAAATGAGAACAAACGTGAACCTTTCTGTACCACGAACCAAGTGTCTTCAGTCACGCACTCATCAGTAGCACTGTACACACCAACACAAGCTTACTCCTGCAAGAATGGTTTGTTATAGGATGACTGTATTCCAGCTAGCATCCTAGAATTCAAATCAACTATGTATCACTTACAGTTGTTGACCAGAACAGTGAAAGTACAGAGCTCACATAAAACCCCACAAGACACAAATTCCTCATCAACCACTTTATGGTTAAGATGTTCCAGTCAGGCATCTCCACTAAAAACTAAAAGAGGTCCTGTAGTTTCAGTTACAGGAGAGGAGTTCAGGACACTTCTGCTGAGAATTTATCAGTCATTTTTAGATGTCATCTCTTCTGCCTGCAAACACCAGGTTATCACAGGGGTGAACAGCAACACGTCTTAATCAGTAAAAACAAAGTAGTGTGCATGTGAAGATAGAAACCTATTACACTGGGAGCTTAAACAACATCCCCTCATTAACTCCATATTGTAGAGGCACCCAATTTCTTCTTGTCCTAGGGGAAGGGAGTAGAAGTCACTAAACCTGCAGCCATAGCTTGCTTTTCTGTAAAATGGGAGCCATTGTTTGGAGCCAAGTCACACAGAGAGCATTTTGAAGATGAAAGCTGCTATGGTCTTAGCCACAAAGCTACCAGACATTTTGTCTCCAATCCTTCCAAGCATCTTGGCATTCAAGCTATCTCAGCCCAGCAGGAAGAAGTCAATCAAAAGGTCAGCATAGATCCCAGCAAACAAAGCAGTGCTTGGCACCTTACAATATCAAGGTAGATATAATTTTCAAATTGAAAATGTACCCTTGAAGAGGAAAATGCATTTCTATATATGCAGCCTAAAGAGACTACTTTATTCTGAAGAGGAACCTCTTTATGATATTAACTCAAACTTCTCTGTTCATCTTTGCACGCTCTGAAGCAGACCAAAAAGCCTTTTTAGATATAGTTCCTATTTTGCTCTCTGCATATCTTCAAGATCACACTGTCTTTGGGTAGACCAGGAACCTTAAAAATGATCTTCAGAAGCTGAAAACACAGACGGCTATGCAGAAGATGCTGTTCACAGATTTACAAAAATACCATCAACTCTTAGGACTTCAGCACTTCAAAAAAAAAAAAGGCGCCAAAAAACCTGAACTTTTCAGGTATTTTATAACAAAGATTTAGGTTCAGTTCATGCGTACCCAGAACTCAGGAAGGAAGCAGCAACCTCCACTGAATATCACCCTCTGTTAGGTATTAACCAGCACTAAGCCTGTAATTACACAGACTTCTTGTTCTCCAACATTTGTTCAGTCAATTGTGTTTCATGCAGCACTGCACAACTCCTTCCACACTTGGAATCTCACAACCCTTACTGTGCAACTCTTGGCATCCTGCCAGGTCCAAAAGGAGTACTCTTAAGAGATATTAAAAATCCTTGCTCTGGTATGTCACAGGATAAGCCAGCCCTATACACACTTATGTAGCAAATGTTCAGCAGTTGTGTAAATTGTTAGCACTCACACAAGAGTATTTGGATCAAGAAAGCATGTGTCCCTAAAAAATAAACTAATTGTGACTAAGTATGTTCCCAGCTATGCCCTGTTGCTTGAACCCCAGTGTCCAGGCAGGCATGCAGTAGCTCACTTCCTGCATCATCTTTCAGCCTTTGCTGCATGTCAATCCCTCCCACTCCAAGATGTTTACAGAAAGATACTGCAGCTGCTTGGAAAAGGCAAGAATTTCAGTGTACACAAACCAACTGCCTAAGCAAGCAGGTTGTTGGGAGGCAGAGGGGTAAGAAATCAGAGCAGCCAGCTATGTTCCAAATGCCTTGGTGGTAAAACCTTTGAGAAACAAAATAAGTGAGTTAATTTGAATCTTTTCTTCTCACTTCAGACCTTTTGTAAAGGGGAAGAAACACCAGTTTGCTAGGTTTGAAACAGCTATCCTACAGACTTGTGTAAGGCACATGCTACACAACATGGCAGGTGTGCTCTCTAAGCCTGTACCTACCTGTCTGTTGCACAGAAAATCACAAATTATTTGGGCTGGAAGGGGCCTTACAGATCATCTGCTCTAATCCCCCCTGCTGTGGGCAGGGACACCTTCCACTAGACCAGCTTGCTCAGGGCTCCATCCAACTGCCCTTGAACTGTTCTACTGAGGGGCAACCACAACTTGTCTGGAAAATTTGTTCTCAACATGTAGTAAAAATATGTCTTACTTATATCTACTCTAACCCTGCCCTCTTTATTGAAGCCATTCTTCCTTGTCCTGTCACTACATGCTCTTGTCAAAAGTCCTTCTTCAACTCTCTTGCAGACCCCTTTTGGAACTCCAGGTGCAGTAAGGTCTCCCCTGGTTCACACAGTCCCACCCCTCCTCTCAAATCTGTCCAAGTCCCTCTGGATGGCACTGCTCCCCTTCAGCGCGGTGACTGCACCACCCAGCTGGGTGACATCACCAACCTGCTGAGGGAACATTCAATCCCACTGTCAATGGCACCAGCAAAGATGCTGAACACTGCTGGTCCCAATACATAACACATTTGTTTTTCCTTACAGTAGTTGTCATCCTTAACAGCTGGATTGAAACTAGCCCTTAAAATCATTGATCTGAACATTTCTGATAAATATCTCAATCTTCAGTAAAGCACAGCTGGGGCAGAGCTGCTGCACTATGACATGTCATGGTAAAATAAATTTGCCCAGGTTCTCTGGTACATGCGTGATGTTCCTTGGATTAACATAAACACTGAGGACTCACAGCTGTACTTGCTGTAGTAACTGTCTCAGCAGTTCTATTTGTTCCATCAAATATTTTTTCCTCTGTTTATATTATTTGTGTGAATATCACAAGGCCATCTCCTTGTAAGCAAACAGGGCTACATAACAAACAACTCTCAATCCTTGATGTGGCCACCCCTGGTCCCAACTTCTACAAAAGCAAGATTAAAATGCTGCCTCTCACAGAGCACTTTCTAAAAGCAGATAAGAGGCTGCAAAAACAAATATTTCTCATGCCCATATGTTCATTTCTCTCTCTTCTGCTTCAACCAAGAGCTTTGCATGGCTGAAAGAAAAGGTGCACTACTGCCTAGTCCAGGAATCCCAGCACCTCCTCCAGACTATTAAAGGAGAAGTTAATGCCAGAAGCAAAAAGTTCATTTTAATAAACTTTCAGCTAAACAAATATAAACAAGGCACAGTTTTTCCCAAAAACTCACATGTCCGTTGGGAATCTTGTATCAGGATAGTATCTGCACATCCCTCACATGCAGGGAGATGAATGAGACTAATTGGTAATATATATCTGACCCATAAGAACTTAGTAAATCCTCTGACTTGGTATAATGAAATCACAGACAACCTGTCTTCATCCAACTGATCATTACTCATCTTCCTTCCATGCCCACCCCACAGGTGTCAGGTGCTGTACATACACAGCAAGGCCCTGCTCTGTCAAAACACATGCTGGCAGAAGACGCAAGACAAATAAAAGAGAATGCTAAAAGCCAAAGAAACACCATCAAGCAATTGATGAACTACAAAGACAAACAATTTCAATGTTTTCAGAGGTGGTTTTTTTTCTTCAGGATAGCAGAGAACAAGGTGATTAAAAGGAATATAAAATCAACTCAGAAGGGAAAAAAAGCATTAAAGAAAATCTGCTCTGCATGAGAAGACAAGTTCTTTTGAAACCCATCCGCAACAGGCTGTCCCAAAAATTAACTGCAATAATTTCCTTTGCACTAAAAGAGATATTGAAATTAACAGCACATTGCAGCATCTCATTTCTCAATTGCAAGAAATGAGTTACAAACCATTCAGATCAAATACTCCCTTCCCACAGGGAGCTACAGAAAATTTACCACATTCAAAAACAAGTCACACAGCATCTGCACATAGCACATAGGGCTACTCCTCTGAGGGGACATGCACATTTTATTTTTGTTTTAATAAACTTTGATTGCTTTGAAAAAGATCTTACGTAAGGGTGTAACAAATCGTAAGTGCCACATGCTCAGTGACGTATTGTAGGAAACATCAGGGCTGTGACAAGGGATCAAAATAAGGATGGGCTGGGCACACAGGCCCCCATGATTCTTTAATCAAATCCTGAAATCTCAAAGCACAGAAATCCAATTCTAGAGCACAACGGCCAAGTGCAGTTCCCATTGTGGACTTTACAAAAACAAACCTGTCATCATGTACACCACCATATTACTCAGCAAATCAGATCCTTGTTAGGCATGGAAAAACTGGACTTCCCTTGTCAGAAGGGACTGAAGTTCCAGATGTTCTGTTCAGTGTGGAGGAGACCGAGGGGCGACCACACAGCAGTCTACAGCTTCCTCTCAAGTGGAAGTGGAGGGACAGGCATTGATCTCTTCTCTCTGGTGACCAGTGACAGGATCCGAGGGAACAGCATGAAACCGTGTCAGGGGAGGTTGAGGTTGTACATCAGGAAAAGTCTCCTCACCTGGGGGTGTTTGGGTACTGGAACAGACTCCCCAGGGAAGCAGTCACAGCACCAATCCTGACAGATTTTAAGAAGCATTTGGACAAAGCACTCAGACACTTGGTGGGATTGTTGGGGTGTCCTGTGCAGTGCTAAGAGCTGGATTCAATGATCCTTGAGAGTCTCTTTCAACTCAGAATATTTTGTGACTGTACGATGTACAATAACAGGCAGTACAAATGGGATGTTTATTAACTGTTCTTACATTTACTTGATAATATCATTTCTCCAAATCACTTAGCTTTACGCTGAGTTGTTTTAGAGCAGGTTTCGTTGTGTATTAGCCACAAAAATATTTTTGGTAGAGGATGGAGAGAAATTTGGGGTATATGGAGAAAACATTAAATGCCATTCAAGAGACCTCAGGCAGCAAGACACAATCTCGCTGTCAAAAAATGTGATGCGTTAGTCACACTGACATATATTGCCCATACGAAGTTTCAAATCTAACACAGACAAATGGAAACAATCAAATTGTTCGGAATTGTAATTCCAGTTTCTGCAACCTTGGTAAGATCAGGCAGAGCTCAAAATTAACAACAGGTACACCTGAGCCAGTTCTGTGTTACTATGAACAAAGAGAAAAATCAGTCCACATGTATGGTATCTTCATCACCTCAGCTGCAGCACCCATCTGCATCCACTGGCAAGACTTCAGAGTAATTTAAACTGTTGATTAACCCTACCATCTTTATAACAAAGTTTAAGGTAGAGCAATACATACGATAAAAGAACCTGTGAATCATTTAGTTAAAAAAAAGGCGGATGCTGCATCAAATCCCTCAGCACTGCAGGGCATGTGGGGCCTTGATCGCAGCCTGCAATGAGAAATAGGCACAGATAGTGCACTTGGGTATGCGTGGGCAGACCCCTACGCAACATCTCCGAGATCCTGCCAGAAGCCTGCCCACACAGATCTGACTACGTGAAACACCACTTCAAATGCTAATTTTCACTTTACTACTAAAGGCATGATTACTTGAAAGGTTCTGGTTAACTATCAAAAAATAGCTACTTTTCCTTAGAAATCGCGTTCCTTTGTGCACAATTCACAAAGAATCCTAGTGCATCTCATCAGTAGCACAGCATCAGCCGCATCAAATCAAACTACAGGTAAAAATTCTTTGTTCTACGCATGCTAAATAATGAGCAGATTTTTTTAACCATAACAAGTACCATGCTGCTAAAGATCTGCAGTGATTCCTTCCAAACCTCCCCCTTCAGTAATTGCCAGTTCACAAAACAGGTTCCACTACTACAGAGCATTAAGAAAAAAACATTCACACCTGTGCCCATCTCCATACGCTCATGTCAACATGTTTTCTGACGAGCAGCATTCCCAGGCAAGTAGCAATGGGTAGAAGAAAAAAAAAAAATCCACACAGAGGCCCACTGGCTTTAGAGCAAGAAAAACCAAATGCATCACTTATGAAAAGAAGGAAAGAATAAACACACTCAGTGTCCCTCTGTGATGAAACCCAAAACCACACTTCATCTGGAACAGAACATCTCCTGCCTGTTCCCTGAACTGACCACTAAAATGATTCCAGGATTTGTGACAAGTTTCCTGCTTTTGGGGGTGGAGGTTCTTCTATTTTAAAGTGCAGTCATTATTAAAAATCCAAGGGGGTTGAGAGCTTGAGGACCACGGCCAGGTCTGCAGCATTGTCTTAACAGATACACAGACTGCCACCTCCTCTCTGCAACCTGCCTGCTCTTGACAAGCCACGCTTTTAATTAAATATCTCCTAAGATCTGTTGGGAGGAAAGTGCAGATGAACACTTGCCAAAATATAACTTCTAGTGCAAACAAAAAAATACACTAGAAGCCATTCACCTCTGCCAGGCTCCCTCTCAGAGCAGACCCTGTCCTCCGATACTACCTGGCAGCTCTTTCTCCCGCACCCCTCGCTGCTCACCAGCCCTGCATGGATTAATACATGCAGAGAAATCCCGTGCCCTGGCTGGGAAAAGCACAGCGTGCACGGTTGCCGCCTTTAAATTACGGCAGTCCCCCATTATCTGACACGTCCCTCAACATCTCCCGACAACTGCATCCTTCCCAGCCGGCCCTGGCAGGGAGACAAGCTGCCCTTGTCCAGGGGAACACTGCAGTATTCTGCAGTACGGCCGTGTGCCGGAGGCTGGGCGCCTCGAGCCCGGGCTTTGGGGCAGACATGACGGGCAGAACACAGCAACGCTTTTACGCTATTTACTTCCACGAGAGAAGGGTGGGAGGCACCCGCTCATCCAAAGAAAACCCTGCAGAAGCGCCCTTGGCTACCAAGGATAGAGTGGGAGCGCCTCTCTCAAAGGGACCCTTTGGCAGAGACGGGATCGGCACTGTCAGGTTTCTGGTGGACAGACCCGGGGACCTGAAACCTTTGCGTCCATTCACAGAAAGAAGGAAATGCCACCTCCAAAATGCCATCTCCACGAGCAAATACAGCGTGAAAATAATACCATACAACCGACTGAGCCGCAATTTTAATTCGAGCACACATCAACTTTTGAGCATCTCCAGATTTTTTTCCATCGCGCCCATCAGCTTGGCACCGAAATGCTCACACTGCCCTTCCCAGCCCCACCCCACGGCTGACATGCTCCGTGCCCGGCTCCTCCGCACCACGCTCCCGCCCCGCTGCATTCATTCTGCACCGATCTGTCAGCCCGCACCAGGGCAGAAAAAAGCAGAATAAAAATATTTGTAAAATAAAGAGGCAAGCTTGGAAATCGCTGACCCTGGTGCAAGGTAACAGCTTGCATGTTAGAGCAGGACAAATGGAGAAAAGAGGGAAGGAGGAGGAAGGGAGAGGTGGTGTCCTGCACCCCACTGGCAAGCCCCAAAGGTTGGGTGTGAAGGCAGGGAGCCCCTCTGCCAGGCCGGTCCCGCCGGACCCAGCCCCGGGGCAGCGTCCCCTGAGCGCCGGGGGCGGTCGCGCCGCCACCAGCCCCCGATGCGGCTGCACCGCCCGGGGCGAAGTTTCGCCGGGCCAGGTGGGAAGACGCTTCCCCTCCCCTGTGCTACCCCACACCCCTCAACCTCTTACCTTCATGTCGCTTATGATGGTCTGGAAGAGCCCTCCGAGCGCACTACATTCCTTCTCTATCACAGCCTCCATTTTCCTGGCTCGAGCTCACAAGAGGAGCAGAATTTCACCGCTACCGCTGCAACTGCACTGCTCAGCTGAAGGAAAACCAGACACCCCGGGCTCCCACCTCACCCAAAAATTAAAAAAAAACCCCACAAAACAACTGAGGGGGGAAAGGGGCAAAGAAGCTGATGTAGGCAACGAGAGAGGGAAAAAAAACCAACACACCCCAACACACCTGAACCCCTGTCTGCCTGCACCTCTACACCGGGATAAAATCCGGCGCTACTGGCGCCTCTCTCCTACACGCACGTCCCCGGCACCCGGGCACTCAGCACCGAGCGGGCACTATGAGCCCATGCGGGAGCAGCCACAGGCCCCATCTCTGCGCATCGCGGCCCCGGCCCCCCGCGCCTCCTGGCACGGCAGCGCTCAGGGCAGCGGGCGCCCGCGGCGCTGGGCGATGTGCACGCCGAAAAAACAAGAGGGGAAAATATTGGTCTCTGTAAAAGGAATCGAGCGTCAAGCCGGTCCTCGTGGAGCAGCCTGGAGGAGTCTCTGGCAACCCCAGCGGACCAGACTACAGCCAAAGCACCCGACCCGCTGCCCTCCCTCTCCGGGAACAGCCCGCTCCGCCCGCCCGTGCCGCTCCCGCGGCGGCAGCGCCCGCCCCCGCCCGGCCCCGCGCCGCGCGCCCCGCCCGCCCCGCCGCGTCACCAGCGCGGCCGCCGATTGGCCCCGCGAGGCCGGGGCGCCGGGGACCGCGGGTTCGCGCCCCGCTGCCGACGGGGCGGCCCCGAAGACTCGGCTGATTCCGTTCCCGTTCTTCGGGCAGAAGCTGACTTGCATGTTTAGCATTCGGCGAAGAAACTGTTTTATTCTGGTGACAGTCGCCGAAATGGGCGAAGTTCGGCTGTTTCTGGTGACAAGCGTCTGCTTGAGCCCCCGATACCGAGCTGAGAGCCCTCAGCAAAGCTGCAGCCTGGCGAATGCAGCCGGCAGCAGCTGTAAGGCTGCTCATTCATCCTCTCCCACAAATGCCAGACGATAGGCAAGACTGTGAGAGTGGGTTGTATAAAATGTGGGGGTTTAAAGTAATTCCGTTTGCACATTAACTCTGCCAAATTTTACGAGACATCGTGGTCAAAATGCTATTTCCGCACGCAGGCAGGCGGGGCTGCCAGCCGGGCCGGTGTGACACCAGCACATGGCAGCGCACACCGAGGCTCCAAAGGGGAGCACTGCCCGCGTGGTTTGGGGTGCAGAGCTCCAAGGTCCAGCTCACCCCTGGGAAATTGGACCCCGAGGAACACCGGCTGTGTTCCTACGTGTTTAATAAGAAACTGCTGTAGAACCAGGAACATGGATGTATGGAAGAATGAGACCTTAAAAGAGAGGCAAGGCATCTGTCTTTCCGTTCATACACACAGTGGTGCATGAACCACGGCTGAGACAGAAATTTAAGAACTCGAGTTATTCAAATGTGTCCTTCAAAGTCTGCCTAGAAGAGCCAGTGTCGGTGGCAGCGCATTTTGCTTCATTTCAGCAGTACCTAGGTAGCTGCGCATGAGGGATTGCATGTTCTGCGTTAATTAAACTCTGAGGGAAAAGGCTGGACAGGTGCCCTGTCTCCAGCAGGGCCGTGGCAGCACAGGCCGCAGCAGCCAAGTTCCCTTTGCTTTGACCTTCGTGGCTCTGACCAGGCGATTCATTTGGAGCTCTGCATGACCCTCACTCCCAAAGAGCCCAGCAAATGTCCCCAGCAGCCGTGACAATGACACCTGCTCGTCTCAGCCCAGCTCCAGGTGCTGTGGCACAACCAGCGTGACAGCGTTCCTGTGGGACAGTCACAGCCAGCAATCCGGCAGGGAATGTTGGTGGCTTTCTTCAGCCACCCCGTTTCTGGGATGCTCCTTGTTTTAGTGCAAACAGTGGCTTGGCTAACCTCGTTTCTGGAAAGGTTTCAGAGTGCAACGATGCGCATGGGAGAGGAGGGTGAAAAATCTTCTGTAAGTAAAGCTGTTGTTTAACGACTGCATTGATGCTTTAGTAGATAAATCAGGGTTGCCTGCTCTGTGCCATGCAACAAGTCTTCATACAGTGATGAAAGAATATGCAGGCATAAACAGGAAAATTAATAATTAAAAAATTAATAATTTTAAATCTCAATCAGTTATAACAAGTGTACAATGTAAGATGATGGATTTTACTTAGCAAATAAGAGAGTGCACCTCACTGGTTATGATGAGTAACTTTTTTAACCACTGTAACTCAAGTGAACCAGTCACAACCTGGAGGGACCTAATCAAAACCGTTGAGCTGGAATATTTTTTCTGTCAGAAGGTGCTAGGGTGTAAAAATGGAAACATGATGATTTCAACAAACTTTTATATTCATAGGACAAAAAAATCAAAGCACAAACAGGAAGGTGATTGTTCTTTCCAACATTTTCTTTTTCAAATCTATTTTGTTAAATTTTCTTTGTATGTATCACTTAGAACAAATATTGTGTTCCTTTTATATTTAAAATTTTTATTTGTTTGTAGCCTAACATAGCTAAAAATAAAGAAAGGGCATATGGCCTGAAGGCATCAAAATAAAGTCTTGATAACTGATTTATTTTTTTCTTTTGTATTGAAGGACATTTTAGACTTTTAATTTTATTCTGCCTTTTACTGACCTCTAAAGATAGAATTTTCTGTGGGGTGACAATTCAGCTCCAACCAGCTGTAGAGTGAGAGTGAATATTTTTCTTTAAAGACCAGAGTCCAAATGGTTGTTTAAAGTGCGAGTAAAAAGTAGTTTGGTGATGTTGCAGTAATGTCGGGTTACCATCTGCCACATTATTTCTGGGATCTGCTTGATTGATTCGTAGCAAATCACTTCCTGCAAGCATTATTTGCAAAACTTTATTATGGGCAAAGGCTATTTCTGTGTTCGTGAGCCATCGTTACTGAGGAGCATTTCATTACCAAGTGATGACATTCTGTAAAATATCCTGGTGCATGGACAAATGCCAGCACCACTTCTTGACAATGGGTTGGCTGAGTGCATCTTGCTCAGCAGCCCCCAACAGATGTCAATCCTAAATTTGTCAATGGTGCAATAGTAGCCCATGTTCTGACATCCTTCAACATGTTGTGGGCTCTGCTGACAAAAATTCCACTGAAACCCCCAGAAGACGTAAGTGGGCAGGCTGAGCAATGACTTGGTCACTTTGCCTGGCCTGGATGGTTCCTGCTGCTCCTCCCATGCTGAGCTCCAAGACACAAAGTACAGCTGGAGTGAAGCCAGATGCACGAGGGTCAGGAGTCCGCAGTGTGTTCCCAGGTGTTCCAGCAGGCTTGCCTTGTGACCAGAATGTATCCATTCACATTCCTGTTCCTTGCTTTCTGCTTCTGTAAAATGAAAATCCCAATTTTAAAAAGCATTCCTACTGTTTATGCACCAAGCACAAGTGTGAAATGTCATTGCAATCAGAACAAATACATGCTCTGTCAATGTGCCATAAAAGGTTTAACTGTGGTACTTACTTAGGTCCTGATTTTATGAGGATTTAAACCCACTTATGAATGAGAGTAGCCCTGTGGAAGACTAGATTACACATGCACTTAAGTGTTATCAGATTGAAGTCGTAGAACAATAATCACAAAAGGTACTTAATCACCTTTAAATTACAGTGTTCCTAATTTAGCTAATGTTATTCCCCAAGGAAAAATTGCCTCATCTAGCTTACAATCAAGAAAGAATCAAGGGCTGTTCCTTCAAGTGGTTGACAGTTCAAAAAGAGATATGATTTTAAAAGAATAGGTTGCTAAAGGCTGAACTATTTAATTGAATTATCTCTTTAAGAAATGGATGCAAATTAATATTATAATCCTCCATTATATTGCCTCAGAATCTTTCATCCTTGAGCCTTCATAAAATATATCAATAAACTTGAGAAGCAAATGAATGCTTTTGTTTTTTTCTGAAACCAGTGTATTCTGTCCCCATTTGAGGCTTTCTAATAGTGATTTGTATTTTGAAGGATGATGGTGTTTTGCTATTTATAGATTAGGAAAAAAGAGCCCAAAACTTCTAAGAAATGGAGTCTCCCACATCCCTCCAGTCCTCAGGGTGCTCACAGGGTACAATCTTGCTCTCTCCATGGAAGATGAGCTCACTTTGCAGTGCCTATTTGGATGGAGAGGTAGGATAGCAGGCAACACAGCCAGAACGATGACAAAAGGAGTTGATGAAAAATGGAGCAAACCAAACAGAATCTTTTTCACACAGCTGTCCCAACAGCATTATAAATATTACATGATTCACTGGCCATACACAGAAGTGAAGGATAATTCCCTTTTTTTCATGAGTGTGTGTTTACAGTCTGCGGTTTCAGAACAGAAGAAATAACAATGCTGTGGTACCCCAGCTTTATCCAGGTTATTTTATGTCATGCACTGGTTTTAAATTACCAAGTAGCATAGCTGTAGTGGGGGTACCTCTGCAATTGTTTCTGCTTTCTGCGTGCTGGCAAAATAACAGCTGTTACTGCTTTACCAGGATTGATTTCCATAGAACAGCTCCATCTAAAGCCTACCTACAGGCATCAACCCTGCAGCAAAATATCAATGCGGTCTCATTTTCGGCTTTTCTCAGAACGGAAAAAAAAAAGCATTTTCAGCAAAGTTCAACACGGGATGCCATTTATTCAGGGCACATAGAGGACAAGATGCTTATTTTTAAGGGACTAAACTTGTCTTCCCTTTCTCTCTCACCAAAAAATAGGGAAAAAGTCCTGCCCCCAGGTATCTCCATGCAAGGCACAAAATCTGAAAATTGGGGTTTGCCTATTATGTGGAGGGTTTTAAAGAGAGGCCACATTTTGCAGTAGTGGGAAGGTGGAATGTTCTTGCTCACATGTGTCATCTGAGGCTGGTAGATTCAGAAAAGGGGCTCAGGCCTATTTGCCCTTTGCAAGCAATGGTCCTGTCATTGCTTTTGGGTCTCCTCCATGATCAGCCTCAGTAAAAGGCCAAGGGGGTCCCGTGGCCAAGGTTTTATGTGTGCTTCCATCTTGTGCAAGTCCACAGTAGCATCCACAGTGTATATGCACAGTCACCTCCCATCCATGGCCTTCATCTGCACCATCCCCTGCCACCAGCACCAGCCCAGACACCCATGGGATGGGTCACAGGGACCTGATTTGGCTGAAAATTAAGCCTACAAGGAAAGACCATTTTGGCCCAGAGGAGGGTCCTGCCTCTTTGTGTTTCACAAAGAAGGGGCAGCTTGTATAACCCTTCCATGCTCATTCCCCAGTAGATACCTTACTGCTTCTCATCTGTAGCCAACACAGGTTTAGAAATTGAACTGTTGATCTGAACCGTTGTTCAAACGCTTGGCTTCACTACCTTGTATCAGGTTCTGGTGTGGACACATTCATTCCACAATACCAGGTCTCCCTTTTACATTTTAAAGCTATTCATCTGATGCATCTTAAAGTCATGCCCAAAATTAACTTGAATACAACTTCCTGAGTGTACCTGTGTAGTCAAGCAGTAAGTTTAAAAAAAAAAAAAAATCAGGTTATACTTGCAGTTGCACACATGCTTAAATGCTCTGAAGAAATAAAGCCTATAATAAGTGTCACTTTTGCAAATACCTCATGTCCTCATCTTCAGAGCAACATCAACTTTGGCTTCAGTATAATTACACGTATCAAAATTGCCTGTTGGACTCAATCACCAGCACGTATATCAGTCCAAGACGTTGTTGGCCATTTCTCCTTTTCGGTGTTATATAAATGAATCTGAGCTCTTCTGTACTTCCCATCGAGCAATAATTTTTAGTAAATCACTACTCCTGAAATCTCTGAGATCTGTATTTATTGGTGTGCACAGAATTCAGTATGTTGAACCACCTCAGGACATGGTCATGTGAAACATAATGCAACACTTTTTCCTACAAAAGAAAATATTATTTTTTGCCAGTTCATAAATCCAGCTTTTAAAACAAGCACTACATTCACAAAGAAATGGCTTAGAAAAAAAAACAACAAAACAACCTTATTTCAATGGGCAGACTCCCAACTCTGTGTAACTGGGGAATAGTCAGGCTTTTTTCCTCCTATCTCTGTAGTTCTTTTTAGTTTTTGAAATTTTAAGGAAAAGAGCACTAATCCTCTTTTCCAGACCTAGACACCCGGGATGTCAGTGAGGAAAAATTTTTAGGCAGAGGTCTCTGCTGTGAGACCAAATTAAAGTTCTACTGCAAACTCAGTGGCTAGAAAGCATTTTGAGGACATCAGATCATGCTGACAGCCTGCTACTGTACACTTTCTTAAAAGAAAAAAAAAGACCAAACAGAGGGATTAGAAACAAGAGGAGCCCTTCCAATGAATCAAAGAAGATGGACAAAAAGAAAAATCTAGTCTACTGATCCAGATAATGCAGGCAGACTACCATGTACAGGAATTTGGGACTAAAACCAATGAGAGCTGACATGAGGACATACTGCAGGGAAGGACAAGCACAGCCATGAATGGTGCCATTGTGTGACTATTTTAATTAATTTTTGTAATGAAGCCAAAGCTCTAATTTACCACATCCCAAAAGTAAATAGAAAAGGTTATGACCTTAATTGCAGAGGTGGGGAAGGAAAACCTAATTGTTGAGTAGTGAGCTATCCCTTGTTACTGCAATTGGATAGATACAGTTGGTGTGTGTTACTATGAATAGTGCAGATTCAACAGTCAAAATAGTGGGTAATACAGCTTCATTCCCTCTTCCCTTCATCTTCTTTCCAAGCCTTTGATTAGCAATATTTTGTACCAGTTTTACCACGTGGATTGCAATACTCCTGACTCCACAAGACTCTTGAGTTAACATGTCTGGGAACATAATAGCCTTTATTTTCTTAGTAAGCAGATCTGTGAAGCCTCAGCAGGATGCAGAGATTACAGGAGGTCCTTCCTGCCTTCTTATTTTCTGCTAACCCCTCACAGGTATATACCTATGCAGGACCTAGTGATGGACAGACAGTTTTTCAATGTAACATGTCTACAATGTGAAAAAAGTACAAAAGTCACATCTCTGTAACCACAGCCACTAAATAAATACAATTAAATGTGCATTATATGCTGTTCAGAACATGTCTATCACTCAGACTGTAAACAACCATCCCTGCACTTAATTATCATCTCCATGGGCCAAGCAAAAGTGCATGGACAGCTCTGATACTGGTGTGAATCCTTATGCCTTGTCAAATGCTGTACCTCTATGTGTCTACATAAAAAGAGTACAATACTATTTGCTCACTAAATTAAGTGTTTCCTGCTCCAGATCTTTTTGTCTTTTGCCCTATATTGTCAGTTTGAAGAGGAAATTATCCAGCATCAGAACATGAAGGATTTAAGCAGAAATGTTCATAATAAAAGATGCTGTTCTAGCAAGCTCTGCTATGGCAGAAACAAAGGAGTGATCTGCATTAGGATGACTAGTTCAGACAAAGCACACCAGTGTTAGGGTGAATATTATTAGATAAACACCTATAATATGGCAGCTGTCATCCAAAATTCCAGTAGTAAATAGCTACTTCCTCGAAATCCTTATGTTAATATCCACCCTGCTTTTAAGCATATGCGGAAGCAGCAGCCTTTATTCTAGAGACACAAACTTTTCTTCTGTCCTTGACCTTTCCTCAGTATTATTGCTGAAAATCAGCCACTTCTTCTAAACACTTTAAACACAGAGTGGCAAGGCAGGTTATAGTTAGTTGGTTGGCATCACATTTTACCAGTTTAGGTCCTGAGCACAAAACTAGATGTATTCTGCCAGGAATCAGGATTATCAGAAAAATTCTCCTGGTGCTTTCAACATCTGAGAAAAACTCTCCTGAATGACTTTCTAAACTTTGGTTAGTATGGGGAACTAACATATCTTCCCTCTTCTGTGGCTGTCAAATCAAGAGTCGACTACTCTTTTTGAAGGGTATCTTTTAACAAAACACAAATCTACACAAATCCTGCTGGCCTGTGCTACTTGACAGAATGATCTAACAGTGCCATTTGACTTTGAAGGCTGTGGCTGTGTGAATCAACCTGTAACAAAGGGTTTAGCACAAATCTTGAGAGACAGCTGCCAGTCTTACTGATGATCAGGGATGATATATAAGGAAAGCAGCGATCCTTTCATGCTCCTGTCCCAGGGGGTTGAGGCATAGAAGCAGAAAGGAGAAAGATCCTATGATACATGATCTGTGTGTGCCCAGTGGGCAGTGTGCTGGCCTCCAAAGCTGTATCTCTTCTGAGAGCACTATGGCTGTCAGCAAAGGTAATGCCTCTCATTGGGCCAGGCAGGATATTTGGAAAAAGTAGCCAAATGTTTGAATGCATGAATGAGCTTTTCCTAAAACCTGCCTGAAATACAAAGATCTTCAAAGCTAAGTGAGGACATCTAAAATACAAAAAAAAAAAATTGTCTCCAGGTAAGCTTTAACATTGCTTTCATGAGTGAAAAAGCAAAGTGTTGTTTCTTAGAGAAGAGCTTCCACATCAGGTTTTGTTTTAGAGCAGAAAATACCTTCCCTGTAAATCTGGATATTTGGTTGACATCCACATCTTTTGGCCTTTTGTAGCCGAATCCCATGGCAACGCTGATTTCCCAGCCTGTGCTCTGCTGAGCAGGGATGGGTGAGCGGAGCCACGGGTGTTAGTTCCAGCTGACGAGGGCTGCAGCATGGGGTTCCCTCCTGAAAATGCTGCTTGAAAGGGGCAGCAGACTCTACATCCCTTCACTTACAAAAGGAGCCCTTGGCTCTACTGCCAAGGTTGGCCTTTGGCTCTGTAGATCTCAGTCATCTGCAAAGAATTGCTGCACACTGACCCAGATACTCCATCAGCTCTGCTGCTGCACTGGCTCAGCAATGGGGCTGCCATTTCCCTGGTCTCTGTTCTGCCCTATATCCTGCCTCAGAGATTAAATATTTTAAAAAAGGACAAATTAATGTTAATCAGAATACTCTTTTCCTCCAATGATTTTTCTGCAAAACAGAGTTTCCCAGGGAAATCTGTTGCCTTAATTTTCTCCTTCTGTTCGCCTTCCCTGACATCTAATTATGCTGCTTTAACTCAGAAATCCTGACACATTTTTAACATACACTGTCCTTAAGAGAAGAGAAATGTGCCATCTCCATGTGTGCCATAGTATGTCAACAGAATGTAGGGAGAGCAATTTATGAGCCAAAGAGGGGAACCCAGAGCTGCTGGGCCCCTGACAGCAGCCATGTGAGATGTTCACATTGCACTCCAGGGATGTATTGTTAGCAGGGCACTCAGTCCAGCATGTGAGGATGCACCTTGAGTCCTGTATCCAGTTGTGGGCCCCTCACTTCAAGACATTGAGGTGCTGGAGTGTGTCCAGAGAAGGGCAAGAGCTGCTGAGGGGTCTGGAGAGCAAGTCACACCAGGAGCAGCTGATTGAGCTGGAGGTGTTTAGCCTGGAGAAAAGGAAGCTCAGGGGAGACCTTTTTGCTCCAACTACCTGTAGGAGCGGTTAGGTGAGGGCTGGACTCTTCTCCCAGGCAATGAGTGACAAGATAAGAGGACATAATCTTAAACTCTGCCAGGGGAGATTCAGGTTGGACAGCAGAAAGAACTTCATGGAAAGAGTTGTTAAGTGTTGGAATGAGCTGCCAAGTGGTAGATGCACCGTTGCTGGATGTGTTCAAGAAATGACTGGATGTGGCACTTAGTGCTACGGTTTATTTGACAAGGTGGTGATTGGTCAAAGGTTGGACTTGGTGATCTTGGAGGTCTTTTCCAACCTTAATGCTTCTGACATTTTAAGAAGTACAGTGGATAATACGAAGGTGTCTTTGTATCTGCTAGTCTCTACTGCAGAGGAATTGAAAAAAACCCAAAATGCAAACCTTTAATTGCCTCTGAAATTTCACCAGAATCAAATTACATTGTCAAATCTAATTTTTTTCTCCAAAAAAATTGACAAGTATGAAGGTGTATCTGGGAACACCATTAAAGGGTATGTTCATCTTTGTAGTCTTCCTACAGAGGCTTACAGGGCAACACCAGCAGAAGATCCCAGAAGGCAAACTTCCTCCTTCTGGTTTGCTTTGTGTGACAGCAAAAGGTCTTGAGAAGACATTGCATCTTGCAGCAGGATGAAACACAGTGTTGTACCCCCTTGCCACCTTGGAGAAGGTGCCTGGAGACTTTGGTTGGGCCTGGAGACTTTGGTTGAACCTGGTGCACTACTGACTGCTCTAAATAAAATCCCTGTGCTCCTTTTTGCTCTGAACTGTAGAGGGCCACAGGCTTGGTTCTCTGCTCCTCCATAACACTTCTGTGTGTCCTGCAATGGATCATTTGGACCAGAGTGCTCACATTCCATCCCTTGTTTCCTATCTTCATTAGAATGCTGCTGCAGCCTTCTAATGTTTGCTGCACGAGAGCTGTGGTGGTGTCTGTCCAGTGGGATGGACAATGTGGTTTTGGCTTCGTGTTTGGTGGCATGAAGCGATGGACTGATTGTTCAGTCACATACTGACAGGTTTTCTTGCAGACAAGATTGCTTGGATAAGTGGGGAAGAATACTGCAAGGCAGAGCAATAAGCATTGTAATACACTCAGCAGGATTTGCAGGACAAAGTGAATAATGCAGAAGCCAGGGGAAACAATGCAGCTTTATTCCAAGATATATAAAAATACAACTTTGGAGCCTGACAATTTCTTAGATTTTAAAAAACCCAATGTTATAAAGGTGAGCATCTTGAGAGAAGTGAGGGATTCCCTGACTTCAGGAGACATTTTTTCCTAAAGAAGGGGGAAGCCAAAAGGAGATGAGTTTTGAGAGCCCTGGCCTATGACCTTTGTCTGCCACTTTTCTTCTTGAGATAAGAAAATAGTAGTGTTTCCTGAAGTGCTCTTGCCAATGGAGGGACTGTGACAAGGAGTGGTTTGGGGAAATGTCAGCCTCATTTTTACCTCAAGCCACTTCTTTTTCCTCCTTCACTAACCTCTGATTAACCTCTGATCTTTCTTCTACATCCATAGTCTTGCCAGGGCCAAATCCTCAAATGCAGAGTGAAGTTCAGAGTAACAAAGCTGAGTGGCAGGACAGAGTGGTGGAGGAGCTATGTGGCAACAGGATTGGGTTTTGAGAATAGATCCCCAAGGAACAAGTGTTCACAGGATGTTTTCTCACTCCCTGAAGACTTCAGAGCACTTGTGTGGTTAAGGACAGAGGCTGGACTTCATAAAAGGAAGACTGACAGCCTTGAAACCAGAGCCCAGCTGACTTTTGTGGAGATTGTCAGGTGACAGAGGACACAATGTCCTAACAGTTTGGTGCTCCACTGCTCTGGTGAAAGGCTTCATGTTGCCCAGTGCCACACAACTTTATTTCAGCTGAACAGATCCAAACTGAGGTGAAGCTTGCCCCAGGACAAACAAGTTGAATCTTTAGTTTCCATCTTTCCCCCAAAGGGCTCCTGAAGCTGGGAATTGACTTGCCTTTCCCACCTCTCAGAGCAAATTGCAAGGCCCATGTTCCCCAGGCTGCAAAGGCAGACAGTGTGATGTGATCAGAGATGTAGGTCTGGAGACTGTTTAAGCAGATGCATATGATTTGACAATATAGACTATATTTAGGATTTTTTTTTTTTTTTGAGGGACAGGATGTTACCTGAAGCTGTTCTATTCAAATTTTTTGATTGAGTACCTCATTGACAAGTGTAGATGGTTTACTTCTGCATACCAAATCCACTGCATAGCATTGCAGAGGCACCAGTTAAAATTAAAAATGAGGTAATATGAGAAGTCAGTGAGCTGATTTGTCTGTCACCTGCCATGAGTTTAACTTTCAGTTGAATTCAGCAACTTTACCCTTAAAGGTACTGAGCTTTCCAAGTAATAAAGTAAATGCAAAGATGGCAAGCATTGCATTTAAAATATTTATCAGGGCTAGCACAATAGATATATTCCATTCCCCCATTTTTATTTATGAATTTACTTTAATGCAGCTAGATGAAGTAATTTTAAAAGGAGCATAATAATATTCCCTTGCATTAATCACTCATTGATTGCCAATGCAATCTGACATAGTGATACCAAATAGGAAATATGCTTCCAGGTTTTGTTATTTCTCTCCCACTGTGTTCACTCACTGGGCTTGCTTTCCTTCTCCATCCCAGGCCTCCATCACAGGCAAGAAGCTGAGTGTGCCAAAGAGGAATGATGGTTTGTGTCTGTGTTGTGAAACCTGGTCCTCCTGCTCCCACATGGACCAAACACAGAGGGCACAGTACATGCACAGCTGCTGCAGCATAAGCTCTTTGAAACACTATGGCAGCTTGTCTCTCTGATATCCCAATAAAACAGAGCTTTTGGAGCATTAATTTTTCAAGATGCAGGTCTTTATTTATACCATGGCAGTCTATGTAATGCCTGAGACGTATTTTGTCAGGTTGCTATTTTATTTCTTCAGTATTCAGTACAATTTCTATTGGTGCTAATGGCATGTCTCCCACTTACAAATACTGGGAGGAGGAACTGTATGTGAAATCTGATAATGAGGATTTTGTGGATATGACACTGTATTATTTAATTGATTTGATGTCCATGCCTTGGTCTGTGTTAAGACTCTGAACTTAATGCAGTCCTTGAAATTAAAGCTGGCTTTTATAAAATTATTTTTTGCAATGGCCAAAACAGATAATGTAAAAAGAAGAAGGGATAATTTATATGCTAGGGGCTCCTGCATTTCACAAGTGATAGGAGAATTTCTGTCTCAAGAGACACTGGTGGGAGCTGGGAGGCAGGAGCAGGTGTCCCTCACATTGGCAAGCTCTGTGGAAGGCTGCATCCACCTCTGAGCAGAGAGATCAGCAGGGTTCCTGTAGTCCACAAATCATTGCCAGCTGTCAAAGTGAAATGGTTCAGCAGTGAGTCTCCCAGGCTGTGTTCTGGCCAAAATTCAATTGGATTACAAACCAATTGCTCCAGCCTGTCCCAGAAGCAGGAAATCACCATCAGCTGGCAGGTGGGATCAGCTCACAGTGACAGACAGTGCTGCTGCTCACCTGCTGCAGTGTGTCTGCAGGAGCTCACTGGGAGCAGGGGCTCTCTTTGCTGGTCTTATGAATGCAGCACTCCCTCCTACCCCACCTGGGGGAATGATAACTTTCTGGAAAAAATAGATTAAAAAAAATAAAAAGGGAAGAGAGGCAAGATGTACTGCTGCAAGCAGCTTTCTCCAATGGGTGATTTCTTGGCAAAACATCCTCTGAAACTGCAGCCACCAGATTCTCTCAAAGCACTGTCACTCGTGTGACTGAAATGTTCACAAAAATAAGAAAATTGCTTTTATTTCACATACAATTTGACTTTGGACAGCTTGGCTGTAAGTTGACTCTAGAATTTAATCAGAGACTTTGCCAATTCTATAGGTAGCAAGGCCATCTAATCACAGTTTATAATCAATAACATTTTGAAAAGGAGAAAAGTTTCCTGTTTGGGGACTAAGTCAAGCTCAAATTATTTGTTATTAAAGGTTCATGAGAAATAGATTGTCATGGATACAGCTTGTCATGTTTCTTCCTTCTTCAGCACTGACTGCCTACAACACACTGAGGGATTTGATGATGAGTTTTAGGTACCTCAGCTAAAGCCCCATTTCAGCCCATTTGTAAGCTGGACCTTCAGTAGGACTCACTTGAAAGAAGTCATTGTCTTTTTCTTCACTTGTGGGTGCAGTGAAGCCATCATGTTTCTGTCTTGTAAACCTTTCATGACTAAGTATAAAGATGAACAAGAAAGCAGGATGCTGTTAAGCTGTTGGCTGATCCCATGGAGCAAGAAGCACCAGCAGTGGAGCATTACCAGGCTCAGGCTGCCCATGGCTCCTTGGCTATGAAGGGATGAGATCTGTAGGAGCAAAAGGAAGAGGAGAGCAGAGAGAGGTGGACTTCTGAGGGTAATTAGGGGCATCTTTCCATGAAAAAGGTGGGGGAAGGAAGCTTTGATTCCTCTTTCTCCCACATACCTTCACTTCCCTTTTTTTTTTCTCTATTTCTAGTTCCATGGGGAAAGCGTTGCTATTAAAGTAAACCTCTAGTGACTTGAGAGATTCATAGGGATTCTTTTGAGGAAATCTTGGTTCTGGTGAAGTCAACAGGAGTTTTGGAATCAACTTCAATGGTGTCTGAATTTCACCTCGCTGTAATACTGTCCTAAAACATTTCCAGGGCTGTACAAAAAACACTGTCTGTGCTGACCTTTCTATCACAGCTGAACGGAGCCTGGTACTCTCTTGTGAAATTCACCATTCTTTTGTGATAAATCACATCCTTCTCTCAAGGGGTAACAACAAATAAATACCCCCTATTCATCCCGAAAATCAACAGTGTCATATATCACTGGACACCATGAACAGACCTCTGTAGATTCAGTGGGAAACTGTTGCAAATCACATTACTACAGAGGTTGTTTGGAATGGAACATTGGAGTGGTCCATATTTAGTTTTTTTTGGTGTCCCTTTCCATAGGGAGTTGACAACCTTTTTAAATCCAGGGGATCATGACTAGTTATTCAAGTTTTGCTCTGCTGGATCTGTGCTGTATATATTTTGGAAACACTGTCTGCTCTGTGCAGCAGATAGCACGATGCCACAGCCCACATCAGTGAAAAGCTCTTGTCATTATTATGTTTTCATCTTCCATGTTCAGTGAAGGCTGTACTCTTTTCTTCCTCTCTCTGTATTTTATTGCCAATGTGAAATGCTTTAAAAATGCCATTAAGAATGTGTTACCCAGTAGGATCTACACTATATTTCACTTTCTATGCTTTCCAACAGCAGCATAGCCCTGAATCTATAATATAATTCTGATGATTCAAAAAGCACAAACATTTTCTCTTTGGTAAGCGTAAGTCTGAGTCTGTTGACAACAGACTTCTAATATAATGTGCAGAGCCCATGTTTCTGTACATGCAGAGTGATTTTGATGCAATTGGCCTGATTTTCCAAGGAACTTGAATATCTGAGGATCTTAAGCTGGTGGTCTTCAACTTCTCAGCAAATGAGACCAGACACTGGTGATTCAAAAACTAGATCCAAAGAAGGAACCACCCACATCTGTGAAGTCTAATGGCTTTATCTTTTTCCTCACCCCCCTCTTTGCCTTTCCCATTCCAAGAAGAGCTCAGACTGATTTCTTCACTTCCACTCAACCTTTCAAAAGCTCTTCTGGAACGTTTGTTTCACCATCCTGGAAGGGGCCAGGGATCCAGGAGTATATCAGCAGGAAGGGGTGACTCAGCAGCGAGAAGTGGTTTTCAGCCAAACCTGCCTCCCACGGGGACTCTGAGAGGGAGTAACCAGCCCATGTGTGCAAACACATTTGCTCGGTGAGAGGGGATGGCAGCTGCTCCTCACACATCTGCCTCCACTGCCAGTCTCTCATGTGTGCCCACGTAGCACCATCCTCAGCAGCCAGGCACCCAGAGTGGATCTCCCCTTCAATCTTTTCCCAGCCTGCAGCAGAGGATCCCTCCCCTCCCTCCTGCCTGTCTCACAGCTTGCCTGGCACCTGTGTCTCTGCAGACCTCAATTCTAGAAGGGGACAGCAGCACTTTGAGAAGCCCCTGAGAGAAGATGGGACTATAACTTTTATACATTTTATACACTAAGATGATGTGATGAAGCGAGATTGCCCTCTGCACTGCTCCGTCACCCCCAAGCCCAGTCTCAGGTTGGTTTGGCTGTGTGCTGTGGGACCACACCACCGCTGTGGGACTGGGAGCAGACTGGCTGGGCAGGAGCAGGATGCTCAGAGATCTCCACCTCTGCTGTGGGCTCTGCATGAGGCTATAACGGCAGGTATCTTCTCTGTTCTCTGTAACTAAAGACTAAAAAAGCAACTCTGACCTACCAAGATTAAAATAACTCAAAGAGCCTGATCTGTGTCTTATTAACCGCTCATTGCCAGAAGGGAAGAGAAAAAAATAAACTGGAAATAAAACTCTTTCACTTGTTCTGTCCCACTGCTAATTTCCACAACCTCTACCTGCCTCCTTGGAACCTTGTATATCTCTTAGCACAAGCAACAAACTTGGTTGTCCTGCTGAGAGACAGAATCCTGGTGCAGTGCACAGGGAGCCCTATCATGTAGCTGATAGTTAAGTGCAAATTTCATTAAAAATACTTTTGAAAGACAGAGAAGGTGGATGATGAAGCAAAGGCTAGAACAGAGGGGCTCCTGCTGACATCACTAAACCTACTTTGGTGTCTTCAACAGGAGTCACACTGGGTGTGGAGTCTGAGACATTTTGTAGACCTCAGTCCTCCACTGTTGAGAGCAATGCTGGAGGAGGACGGTTTTGAAGTCCCTTTCAGAAATGTATGCATCCAAGATGCTAGACATTATTAGAGCTATTTTTGCTAGCACAGTTAATTAAAAAAAAAAAAAAAAAAAAAAAAAAGTTCTTTGTGATACAGTTACTCAGTTCTTTGTTCTGTGAGTTACAACATGAGAATAAACATTTCCCTGCATAGGGAAAGGCTGATTAGTCTCTACTAAATTCACAGTGAGTAGCACCAAAAATGTGACCTTGAGGAGCTACAAAGCTTTGGTCAAATAGGGGTGAAATGGTCCAAAGCCAAAGCTTCCATCCCTGGGAGAAGCACCAGTGGTATGGTTCATGCTGCAGGATTCTGTGTGCTCCTTCCAGGTGCTGTGTTGCTCCAGCTGATCTCCAGCAGATGATGTCCTGAGTTCAGTTTCTGGAATCTGTGGAGTTGGCAAGGCAAGCACAGCACTCAAACTGTAAGAGAAGGAAGAGATCCTTCAGCAGACATTCTTCCCCTCATTTCCATCACAGCCACTCACTTCTCACATGCTGCTCCTGCTTGGCCACATTGGCCAATTGTTGCAAAGACAGTGTCTGGTGAAGAAACATTTTTTTAGCTGTGAGAAACAGAATCCCGTGCCACTTGCATCAAGAGATTTCTACAGCATAAGTCTATGTGCTCGTGTTTTTCCTTTGTTTACATAAGCTTGAACTATTTTTAGCTAGGCAAGGACTTCTCATTGTTATCTCTGCTTATTTTCAAAAACCTTAACATGTAGTATATTAGTCCCAATTATTTAGTGTTGCTTTTGTTCCCTATTTCCTTCATTCCTCGGTGGATGCTAGCCCATGGTCTCCTTTCCAACAGGCATAGGCTGGTTTCAGCATGTCTGCTCCGCTCTGATTTAGCCTAGCACCTTCCCTCAACACAAAATTAATAAATCCTTCTCACAATACCCAGTCATAATTGCTGGTGGCTTATTTCCAGCTCTTAAACTTACAAAGCTATTTATACCTCAAAACACTTGAGAAGAAATCATTAAGGGAATACATTTGTGAATGTAGAACAAAGATCTGATTCTGGGATTTTCTTTGTGCAATTACTTAGTGTAAATAACAATGTTTGACACCTGCTTTCCTTTCCCATTGAAATCTCAAAGCAGTTTACATCTATGAATCCATTGAGCCTGAGAGGTGCAGAGAGAAGAACTGTTAATGAGGATCTTACACCAACCCCATGTTCTGATCTACTGACGTTATTTTTTTTTTAAGTCACTGACTTGTTCTTACTCTGTCTGTGACCCCACTCACACTCCTCCTCACTTCAGGCGCTGAAGCATGGGTGAATTAGACCTTCACAGATTCGAATTATATCAAAAATATAGCACTACAGCCCTAAATGCTGACATTCAATGGAGACCCTGAGATCCTTGTTTTATTCTAAGCCATTAAGCATCATCATTCATCTATAAAATACAGCACAGTTACACACTGATGCAGAGAATATCTTTCCCCCTATTTCTTAATTTCCCTTCACTATTAATGTAATATGAATATCATTCACATTGTGTGTGGGGCTATGGAGTTCCATCCTAGTGTGCTCTACTGTGACAGCCTTAATACACTTTTTGTGCAAATTATGTTCTGCTTTTTTCCTTTGGTTCTGATGAAAAACTGCAAACTTGCAGTTAGTGTTTGCAAACCAGTGCTGAGTTGAAAAGTTCATGCATTACTCATGGGACTGAACTTCAAAACCAGAATTTCTCTTCTGGATCATATTTCTACACAGGGAAATCAGGACTCAAGTTTAACAGTGACAAACCCCAAACAGGATTCAAACTAATGATACGGCCACATGAGCTTATCATGACTTTTTATCCTCAAATTCATATTTTTCCATTTCCCTGTCCCCCTTCAGACCTAAGTGTCACTTGGCTGCAGCTCATGAAAGCTCAGCTCTGTTGTGGGCTTGTTGAGTTTCTTTCCACGGAGGCCAGTATTACTAAGACAATCATGTTGATTTAACCAAGCAAAACCATCCATCTGCACCTGATACAGTCCAACAGTTGGTGAAAACACAGCAAAGCCAGATATTTCAAGCACTAGATGGGTTCTTTCATAACTGTTTTTAACAAGGTATTTTGTTTAAACTTCATTCTCATGGTCCCAAAAAGTCTTTTGGTGGAAGGGTTGATTTGCTTGGGAAAATTTATTCTTGCTGTGAATTGTCCTTTCCCTTAAATCTTTACTGTGAGCCTTGACAAATGTTTCAAAGTCCATTCAATTTTCCCTGGGCAATCATCAACATGCAGATCAGACACCTCATTCTGAAGACTTCTGGCCATGCTCAGGCAGAGCTGTGAGTTCAGAACTCCTCTACTACACAGATTATTATATAGATCCCTTGTACCCAGAGGTGTGCAAACCTCAGCAGTATGTCCACTGGAAAATAAGGCAAAAATTGGCTCTCTCTATGAAGGACATTTAAATCTAAGTCAAAATATTGGGCCTCATCTATGAGAATTCAAGTGTACTGCTGTTTTTAGGTATCTTCTGGGGAGGGATGTGACATAGTGATAAAGTAGGGGACACAGGGAATGAGGTGAAGGGTGGGGAGAGGACCTAGAACCACAATTTTTTACTGCATCATGAGGTGGGACTTCGGGTGAGATCAGAAAAGCCTCTCTAGACATCATGCATGTCTAAACCTTGTCAGATTCCACAGAGGTTTTCTTCTACTCATGTGCAAAGCTAGCTTGACCTGGTTGGTCTTTTCACAGCTCATGTAATGAGATGGATTCAAAACCCTCTTACCTTTTACTCTTTCAGTCTGTGCAGGGCACAGTCACTTTGAAACCATGATGGACTTGGTGAAAAGACTTACTGAGATTCTTTAATATTCTTCCTTGTTACGTTCACTGGGCTGTGTTTACATGGTTTTGCCCACAGCTTGCGCACCATCACTTTTTATTCACCTGAAATATGCCTACACTTAGACTGAGCACTCAGAGCTTTGTGATATCCTTCTGTGTCTCATCTTCCACCCTTGGCCCAGATACATTTCCTTTGCACCTTAACAGATATTTGGTGGAGCAGAAACCTGTTGGCTCTGTGGAGGTGCCAGCTGCTCTTTAGGGCATAAAAAAATTACAGCCCAGAACGGGTCCAAGTAGCTGATGAATAGCAGTGGCAAGTGCCAAGTTGCTGATGGCTGTAGGGCCTCTTGGGCTCTCCTGGCTACACCTGTGCTGAGGAACTGGTGCCAGTGCCCACCCTTGGGTCCTGGGGCCAGCTGGCATCATCTGGCCATCTCCCTACTTTTAGCTTTGCTTCCCAAACAAGTTTGCAAACTTCCTTGCTATTGCTATTGCTATTGCTATTGCTATTGCTATTGCTATTGCTATTGCTATTGCTATTGCTATTGCTATTGCTATTGTCCCTGGTCCAGGCTAACTGCTGAACCTTTGTTGAGAAGACTGCTGGTTACCCTGGGCCACAGCCATGGCCAAAACCACTCCAGAGCTTTCACAGTGTTGATGTTCCAGTATTTGACCCTGCTCCTCAGTACTCTTTATGCCAAATGAGTGCTGATTGCTTTGTGGTATAGCAATATCTTATTTCCAGATATAAAGGATATTTTCCCCTTGGTTGGTGCTAATTTCTGTGAATCCCCTCATTGTATCCCAGTTTTCAGTGCATGTGTCCCTTGGCATATCCGCAGCAACACTATGTGTGTATCTTCACTACAATTAAAAAGTGGCACCAGTATTGTAGAGATACAACAGAAATCTCTGGTTTAAAGTAATCATAAACCATAGTTCACAATTTTCCTTATTTATTTGCAGCAAGATAAACCAATCCCTGCTGAATCCTTGCTAAATCCCAGGCTGCACACCCAGCTGGTATTTCTGCAAGGTGTCAGACATATCCTATGCCCCAAGCCTTCCAAAGTTTGAAGACCCTGGGGTATCAAGTCTTAAATAGCTCACTAAGGGTCACGAGGAAGGCCTGAACAGGATGTGGAAACAGCTCTTCCAAGAGACAAGCCAGCACAGCAGCCCCTGGAGCACACTTTCCTCAAATTTAATATGTGATTGCACTTCATGAGGTGATGGCCTCATGAGATTCCACTTGGTATAGTGCATCCAACTCTGGGTCTCTCAGCACAAGAAGGACATGGACCTGTTGCAATGACTTCAGATGAGGGTCATGAAGATGATCAGTGGGCCTGAGCTCCTCTCATATGAAGACAGGCTGAGAGAGTTGTACAGCCAGGAGAAGTGAAGGCCCCAGGGAGACCTCAGAGCATCTTCCAGTATGTGAAGGGGCTGCAAGAGTTCTGGAGAGGGACTTTTTAACAAAGGCATAGGATAAGAGGGAATGGCTTTAAACTACAAAAGAGGGTAGATCCAGATTAGATATTAGTAAGAAATTCTTTACTGTGAGAGAGGTGAGGCACTGGTCCAGGTTGTCCAGAGAAGCTGTCGATACTTGATACTGGCAGTGTTCAAGGCCAGTAGGATGGGGCTCGGAGCAACCTGGTCTAGTGGAAGGTGTCTCTGCCCATGTTTGGGGGAGTTGGAACTAGATGATCTTTGAGGTCCCTTCCAACCCAAACTATTCTATGTTTATGTCCCTTAATTTTTTTCCCTCTGTAAAAATACATAATTCATATAGGCCAGAGTAATTCAGCTCCAAAAGCAGTGAGAAAGGAAATCCCAAGGGAAAAGAAGGGGCCCCATAGGGCAAAGGAATGGTCTAATTCAGTGGTCCAAAGGTCTTGGTTGTATGTGTGCTCATGTATTACAACGCAAAGGTGAGTAAAACAACTTTCATGACAGTGATATACTGGAGAAGGCTGAAGAAAAAATAAAAACCCTATAAAACAGAAAGAATGAATGGAAAAGAGCAAGGAGGGCCAGCTGATGTCTGCAAAGAGCTGCTACAAAGGGATGTCCAACTAATCTTTGCTAACTCTAGTGTGGTAGATAAGTAGGTAGGTAGGTAGTAGGTACTCCATGTGAAGATGAGAAGCAGCACAGATGAGAGCTCCAGACACAGGAGCAGCCTCTGCACAACTGTGGGTGGGTCTCCAGCATCCACAGAGGACAGACACACTCAAGGGCAAATCAGGTCTCTTTAGGGACAGTCCTAGTAAATCCTAGAGCAAATCCTGACAGATGCTTATCACATTCAGGATGTGGTATTTCAATCTGCCTATATTAAAACTGGGGAAGAAAATGCATAAGGTAATGGTGAGGCAATCATCTTCTTAATAACAGAGGGTTCACCCCTCACTTCCCCACTTACTAAAATAATTTAAAATAAAGTTTTTATTTTCCACCATGCTTGGATCCTGGGGTCTTATTTCTGCTGTCATATCTTGTCTGTTAAGAGGTAGGTTCTGTATCTTAGTCTGAGGTATAATTTTCTGTTTGTTCTTTTGAATGACTTTGCCCAAAGGGGTCATAATAAAAAAATGTGAAAGCTGGTGTCAAAATAATTTTTCTGAGCCTGGAATACACTTTTTTTTTTTTTCATTATTCTCGACATTCTCTTCTATTTGTATTTTTTCCCTTCTCTACTTAACATTCAGTGTTAAGGCGAAGTAAAACATATAGCACATATAATTCTCCTTTTATATTTCTTTGCTAGGGTTGACCCATTCTCATGTGAATATGTGTGAGCTCTGAACATCACATCTGGTCTTTATATTCCTGTGATTTATGAAGACACATGATTTTTCATTTACAAGGGCACAAGAGCATGGTCATATGACTCCTGCTATTGGGAGCTCTCCTGCTATTTAGCCAGAGCCAAAAGCTACAGAAGCATCCCAGTAGCAATCTCATTCAGCACCAAACTGAAAAAAAAAAAAAAAAAAAAAAAAAAAAAAAAAAGGAAAAATAAATGCCTAATATTGTCACACAGATCATCCAGAATAGATCTTATTCTGTCCTCCCATTCTGCTGGCCAAGTGGGAGGATGCTTCCAAGAGGAGGGGGGCTAACCCAGTGCTTCATGTTTGTTATTCATTTGGTTGGAAAGTTGGGATCTGGAAATGCCTTCGGAACAGACCCTTCCACCATGCTATTTAGAAGGGTGTCAGGGATGTCTGGTGTTTTATTGGTACCTGGTGGTGAAGAACTGAGAGGAAGAGGCCCATGTTGCTGCAAGGCTGCTGATATGTGCTGTCAGGCCTTGACTGCCCCTGTAACACAGTCTGAAGGAGGTGCCAGTGTCAGTGTTCCCGTAGCATGGAGAGAGCAGGAGCCAAATGGCAGCTAAGTGAGGCTGGAAAGCACTGAGAACAGATGATGCTGTTCCAGAGCTAATCCTCAAATAAAGCTGCTGTAGGAAGAGAGTTCATCTCACGTGATACCACACTGACACACAGCCACTGGCACAGCTGGCAGGGCTCTTCTCCCTGTCTCAGTCCTCTTCACTTCTTTTTAAATTGTTTCCTCCCTACCCCAGATTTTCTGTTTTACAGCCTGCTGTAAGGGACCTGGCCTGCTTCTAAACACACTCACAGCTATTTCATAAAGTCAACAAAAGCAGGGGACTGATTTTTGAATGAGTGTCACTCTTTTGACATTTGCATTTGGGAAATAGCATTTCCAAACCTTGATGTCAGGGGTGACATCTCAGGATCAGTGAAGGTTTTGGTGGCACCACGGCTTCAGTCCTGGGCATGGCCACCTCTCCCAAAGGCAGTGCAGGGTAAACATTTGTGCTCTCTGTCTAAATAAAACATAAGCTGACATGTTTGTACTCTTTAATATAGACATTTCAGCAACCCTTTAAACAGTGTATTAGATGATGTAGTGACATGGAGGGCACAGTGGTGCAGCTGCCACATCAAAGATAATGAAAAAGGTGAGAAAATGACATATGCTCCATGTGGGGCTATTTCTATTCACCTATGTCTTTAATATCCACAGCTGAAAAATGGTAAAAATGAAAATTATTGTTCACTCTGGATTTCTTGGCAAACCATAGTGCCACAAAGCTGTAAAAACAAATTGGATGCTACAGTCAATAAGTGTTAGTGAGCTACTGATGCCACTGCAAAAACAGGATTTGCCTCATTGCTGAAACAAGGGACTGGGAATCTCCTGGCATTTGTTAGTTTCCACCACTGATGTGAAATGGTGGCTTAGGGCAAGGTTATATTTTTCTTGCTGTTCTCCTGCCTGCACCAAACAGTTATTTCCTGCCTTGCAGAAATGCTAGTGCTGGAAAATGAGCAAGGTATACCAAGAGCCTGGTATGATGTGGCCGCTGCTGGAAATTCAAGGGACTGTTCTCTGCAAGGACAGGGGTTAAAGAAAAGTGCTATTTTGTTTCATTGTGCTTGTTGCTGTCTGTCAGCACTGGGAACACAGCACTGAACACATCATCACTGTCTTCTGGCGTAATGGAGGAGCTGGGCACAGGCTGAGCATGGGAAGTTTACTAAGGTAGGGTGCACAGTTGGTTTTTACATGGAGACACACATTTTCCTGGCATGGGTGATGCCCACAGTGTGAACAGTTCAGAGAATTGCTTTAAGCAGGCACACTTTACAAATAATGTTTGTTTTGCTTCAAAACAAACAGGGAGTGATTGAAAAACACAAAGGTATTGGCAGTGCCACAGTGAGAAAATTATAAAAGCAGTCAGACGTGACATGTTGACTGAGTTCACATACCGGGACACCTCTGAAGCTCGAATTTGTAAAAGAACAGAAGAGAGCTGGGTCTTCAGATCCTACAGTTTTTCACTGGGTTTTGAGTGCCCAGCAACTTTCAGCATTTAAAATAAATGGGCAATTATGCTCTTTCCTCAGTTCAGGACCAGTGATTCCTGGCTTGGGCTGCAGTGTTGAGAAGATGCTGTCACTGAAAGTCAAAGGCTGATGTTGGTAGATGCAGGGTGGCAGTGGCCTGTCTGGCTCCCACGTGGTGGGGCTGGCAGGAGTGGCCAGGGATGGATTACACCAGAGCAAGGGACCAGGAGTGCCCCGGGGAGAATAAATCAGCCACTGTAATTACCTGCAGGCAATCACACAAGGACAGAGACTATTTCCCCATTGCACAAAACACCATTTTTACAGAGTTTGTGTTGGTTAGATCCTTTCTCAATATACAGAATTTCCTTCTTTTTTCTTCCAGTCCTGTAGTTCACCAGACAATTCCTCCCAGCAGGTACTTTTGAGTAATAGAAAGTGCTGTGAGGTCTGTTGAGGACACAAGGATGACTAACCCTGCAGCAAGTATCTCCCGCATAGATCAAGCAATGAGATGCAACCAAAGGACCTAGAAGCAAGTTCTAACCTCCTTCACATCAGCTGGATTCTCAAGTAACTCCAGCAGCATCAAAGGCTTTATGTATCCTGCTTTAATATAAATAATCCAAAATCTGAGCTGACCTCCCTGCTGTCAGCAGCAGCAATGATTTCATATGGGCAAGGGTGCATCCCACCCCAGCTGCTTTTGGAATCATCTCGGTTTTTTACACCACTCTGGCAAGCGAGGTCTACTTTAGGGTAACCTGACCCACTTTGATCAGCTTCTTGAGCATGCAAAGTATGAGGCTGGGCTGCCATCCTACCTTTCTCTCAGTATGGTGAGTCAGAAATAAGACTGGTGTGGTGGAGGGACCAGTAAATGAGATCATCGGATAGAATGACTTGAATTCTGCCCTTCATTGCCTCTTCACCAAAATAGAAACTTGGATGAAGGAGGAAGATGAGGAGAGCAAGTGGGGGGAAGTTTTAAAGAATAGAATTAGGTAATTTCAATATATAAGTTAGAGTTTTCTGTTATATGTATTTTTGAGACATCCTACTTGGATCCCTCACTACTGCAGTCTGGAAATGCTGGGGAGCTATCTTGGCACTTTAGAGATGGACATCGTGATATTCTTGCATTATTTTTTAGAACAAGCATGACCTTTTCTCTTTTCCTCCACCACTGCCTGCACGAAGACTTTGGCCACTCATGGATTTTATATTGCCTGCAAAATGAGTCTCATTTTCCACCCCAAGCCTTACATGGTAGGATGTGATTGTCTGACACTGCTCTACTTGCTCCTTGCACATGCTCTGACAGCACTGACACGTTTATTATGATTAATAAACATTATTATTCATAGCACAGTGGCAACTAGAGATTCTAATGATACATTAGGGTCCTGTTACTCTAAGCCTAGTAGAAACTCATAGGAAGAATAAGTAATTTAAATAGACAAGGAGTGTTATTACTGTTTTACAGGTGAGATTTAAGAATTCATCCTATGCCTCACAGGAAGCTGTGGAGAATCAAAATCTGAGCTCACATCCCCCACACTCCAACCTCTAATTTTACTTAGATGAAAATGCAGGAAGAAAACCACTTGCATAAAGCCAAGTACATCACAAGATACACACTCATACCCTCAGCCCCATAGAGCTGAAGAATGTCTGGGTTTTTTGGGTTTGCTTTTGTTTCCCTTCCTTTGTGATTAATTTCTCTTTTCTTCTTGGCTTGCAGCTTGTGAGTCATTGTTGTAGAGACAAAATTTTCATTCAAAACAAATGAAGCTCAGCTTTAATAAGGAAATCAAACACTGTTTTTTTTTTCTTTACCTCCCTTTTTTATATTAAGCAATATGAGATCAGGCCCTATAAAAAGAAATCCAAGTTCCATTTAGATTCATATTTGATTGCATTTTACTGCACCAAATACTAGTTCACTTCCACAGAGGCTGGTGTAGAGCATTTTAAGACCTCTTTATGCTGGGTTTCCTCATCCTGCTGGCAGTGGGGTTGTTCTTGTCCTGTCCATGACATTTGGCATGATCAAATAACTCAGTTATTTCTAGTTAATTTGGAGCATAAAGTGATGTCTCCATGATCTCTGCCACACAAACTTGGCTGAGATTCAAATCCATCTTGAAATCTTAGCTCTGTCCTCTTGTTCCTGATAATTTGCTGATCACTGTGTCCTGCCTGGGCAGCAGCTTGAGAGTAACCTCTGTATGCTGGCCTATATCTGCCTATGACTGTGCCATCCTGGTTTTCCCCATTCCCCCCGCTTCAATTTATATTTTCAGCCTCCTCACTGCAAGTGTTTTATTTTCTACCAGAAATCCCCTTGGTTTTGTAATTTGGGTGAGGAAGGAGGTGGTGAAGGGTTATTTCCACATTGGCATTTGCTTTCCTCTTTCTCCTGCTTCCATGCTTCATTTCACGTCATCCTCAGCCAAATGTGTGGTTGGAACTTCCCAGTCTACACCATTCTGTGGGTCTTGTCCCAAATATCAGTAAGCTTCAGCCTCTTTAAAATCTGGCCAGATGGGCACATCCAGGCATTCAGCCCATAACCTGGGACTGTTCCTGGTAGGATTTCCGTGGCTGGAGAGAAGTCATCCCTTCTTTGTCTTTAGGAAGAGGCAGCAGCTTTAGGGTACCAAATGCTAGTACGGGCAACGGCTTGAGATGAGCCATTGTGCAGTTATTAATGTTCCCACACTACAAGCTGCACAGTACCACTCCCTGCAGAGATGACCCTTCAGCACAGAGAGGTGGCTTTCTGGCATTGCAGCACCAGTCCACTTACCACTTGGTATGGGTGCCTTTTAGAGGTTATAAATACATCCATGCCAAGGTATTGCAAATTTGGGCAAGGATAGGGACTTAGGAGTGATTTTGTCTCCTGGTGTACTGCAACCCACTACAGTAAAGTACATTCCTCTTTATGATGTTAATTTTTAAGGGAGGCAAAATTAAGCAGATTTTCCTTGAGGAAACAGAGAAGATAGCAAGATCTCAAGGCATGCTGCATTTTGAGTAAAAAGTAGGCACCATGAATGTCTGGATTTGAAGACAAAGACCAGATATGATTTAGTCTGTTCTCTCCTATTCCTTTCGTATAAGGACAACAGCTGACTGCCTTTCCACAGTGTTTCAGAGGACTGCCTCAAATGGTGTGTTTCAACTCCAGGCATCTGCTTCTTTCCAAACACTGAACCACCATGGTGCTTCATAGCACTTTTTATAGCTGTTCAGGACGTTCAGGAGCACTAAGCACCTCACCAAAAAAAACTTCTGAGCTGATATTCAAGTGGGGAGAAAAGTAGACTGAAAACTATGTGATGCCTTGAAGATAAGAGACTTTTTGGGGTTTTTTGAGAAATGAGACTATAACTCTTGCTGATCAGTTCTGAGCATATCAAACATCCACAGATTTAACCATAGATGCCAGGAAGCAGTGGCTGTGAGGAGGCATAATCATTAAAACTGTTAAAAGACTTAAAGCCTGCTCATCTGTCCCCTGAGGACCCACTTGACAGAGAGTCTGACATTGTTCCTGCACCTTCCATCTCTCTCAGGCACAACAAACTTGTCTTCCCCTGAGAGCAAGAGACACGGCTCTTGGTGGCCCCTTCACTGGGTACACACAAGGAAGGGGATTCTTGTGCCATTTCCCCTCTGGCATCCTCATGAATATACGTTGTGATAGACTGTAAGGAAAAACTGAGCTAGCAAACCCCTTGCTTTTGATTTACCTTGACAACGGTTGCGTTGCAGTTCCCCTGTCTTTGTGGGTTTGCTTTCTCTGTGCTTTGGCATTTCAAACCAACGGCTGATGTCAAAACAGCTTTGGGCTTCCCTGAACTTTCCACTTTTGTTGGCAGACTTGTCAGACCTCTCAAACCACAAAGACGGATGGGTGGTGAGGGAGTTCTCTGAATGGCCAGACATGGCGGGGAGCGGCGCTGACTGTTCATTGCGTGTCACTCTGAGTCACCACTGAACCCATCACAGAGATGGCAAAACACAGAGCTTGTCAAGGTACCATGTTCTGAATGAAACAGAAAAAAACACCTTGGATTGTGGATACTAAGACTTCTGTGGAGAAAACATTGCTCTTTGAAATGAAAAATAATAAAGAGCAAGCTCAACAGGATCAAGGAGTCCTCTGGGGAGTGAGGCTGAAACATTACAAGGTGCCAGATCCCTTTAAATTCTAAATGAGGAGTTCACCAATTAGCAGTGCATGTGAGCAGCTCTCTGACCTAAGTTTGCTTTACTCAACACACATTATCTGATGGTTTGGAAGTGAGAGGGAAGCTGTTCCCAGGAGGCAGAGGGTCACTGTGATCTAATGTCTGCATTTGCAAAGCCAAGACTTGTTACTCATCCTTTAAATATCTATTTTAAATAGTATTATTTTTAAAAGTAGCCACAAGACAGACTTGTAAAGCAATTCCTTGTACAAAACCATTGGTTCAAAAACCAGTACTCAAGTAGCCTTTTTGCAGTGTAAATATATTCTGTGCATTTCAGATTCTCCCTACAATAAATAATGGATTAAGTAATGAAAATCCCATTATAATGAGAATGACATGAGGCTTAAACGAGACCAGAGCTAGGAACACTAAGCCAATTTTCTGTTTTCCTCAGAAATCAGGCTGAGGTTTATCATTAACATAGCATGGCTGGCTTTAATTCGGTAATTAATGGCAGTAACAAGATAATAACAAGGTGCTTGACAGTGGTATTCTAGCTGATTTATAGACACATCACAAAAAATCTGAGCTTTTTCAAGAAAAACTTACAATTGAAGAGTGAAGACTATTATGGAAAGTCCAAAGCTGCCAATTTTTAGAGCACCCCAACAACAAGGCAGACTCTTCCTTACCCTTTCTCTTGGAGCTGGATCCTGCACAAAGAAAGACCAATATAGACAATAGATCAATTAGAGTTAGTGATGTGGATGTACAGAACATTTCCTTCTCTCATTGACTTTGAGGAAACCTGTGAAGAAGCTCAAATGGAAAGGGAAGCAGAGGCACTGAAATCTGTCAGGCTGAGGGTGAAACTGAGGTCTTGCCATTTCTGGGCAAGTGCTTGAATTAGCAGGTTTATATACAAAAATAAGGAATAACCTGTTCTAGGTATATTCAGGAAGAAAAAAAAGAGCTTCAGCCAAGGGAAGGATTATGGTGGTGTATGGGAGTGCTCTGCAAATCCCCAGCCTGAATGATTGCCTGTGCCATGGGGACACCAAGGTGTGTAGTAACTTTCCATTCTCTTCCACTCTTTGGATTTCATGGGAAGAAGACGTGGGTGTGTGGGCTGGAAGTCCTGGCCTGCCCCAGCCGGTTCCTGGCTTGTCTGGATGGAGGTCTGTGGGGTGAACTGTGGATCATCAGAGTTCTGCAGCCACACAGCTGCATGTCCCAAGCTGACACCTGACCTGAGCTTTCAGATAAATACCTAAGTCAAAGACAGCAGGATTGACTTCTTCACACATTTCAGTGTCTCTAAGCAATGCCCTGCTCAGAACCCTCGATGCTGTGGGGCCCATTCTGGACTGCCAGCCCCCTCATTGTGGCAGTGCTGTAGGTATCTTAGCCCATGTCATCCTCAGGGTCTTCTGGCTGCCATTCCAAGCGTGCCTTTCACCTGCAGCTTTGTACCCTTTCTCCTAAGATGCCACAGGAATGTTTCTCAGCACTTTTGAGGTGGCTGTTTCCTCTGCTGTCAGTTTTTCTCACTGTTGTTCTCATGCTGATATTCTTATGGCCTTCAATCTGCCAACCTTATACTTTTCTTTAGGTGTGTTCCCAAGGGGAGCAACTATCACAAGGGTAAGACTCATGCCCACCCTTTCTCTTCCTCTTGGGGGGATCTTGCAATGAGAGACCAAAAAATAATCAGATTAACAACCAGTAGGCCTGCAATACTCACCCTAGTCAAACTGTTCTCCCAACAGCATGGTGAGCAGGAATAAAGCACAAATTCTCCCAAAACAGTTCCTGATTAAAACTGTTTGATTATTATGGGGCATTATGATGGGGAACTCCCATCAAAGAGAACTCCCAACCATGGGGACTCATTGTTTGTCTTCCCAGCCGGCTGCTCAGAGAATTTTCCTTTTTCCTTATCTCTCTCTCTGCTTCAACACTTGTGCCTTGCTGTCACTGATAGGATGATAACAGCAAAGGCTGCTTGATAAGATGACTGCAAACATGGTGCCCTAACTCAGGATGTGGTTATGGCTGTATCTGAGAACATTCATACATCCAGACCCTTGTCTTCATAGTACATCGTTCTTTCAACCAGCGGATTCAGAAATGTACTGAGCTCTTTCCAGGAAAGCACCCATCAGATGTTCAGGTCAATTTAAGATCAGGTCTTTAAAAGAATTCGTGTTCCCTATTTATTATAAGAAAGACCATCAGCACCACCAATTCTACAGTGATGGCTTGTGTTAAGGTTTCATGATGTTACAGAAACATGAACCTACTTCTTTGATACAAAGAAGGATGTCAGTTCATGACTGATAAAATTTTTTAATCACCGTTATCTTTAGATCCACCTAGTCATTAAGGCTCAGAAAGGGGCTGTACAAATATCTTTACATGCAAAAAGATGGTGCTCTGTGTGGAGTAACTGATTATATTAGCATTTTTAATACTGACTGAAAAGTTCCTTAGTCCTGGCAAAACTTAGGAGTCACTCAAGCTAAGATATGATTTCTTTGTATCTTTTCCAAATGTTGTAGAAGATTCACTGCAGTCAGGGTCCTAACCAGCCCAAATACAGACAAAGCACGGGGAACACACAGAGATAGTGAAGGCTCAAACTGAGAGAGCCTGACTTCCCAGCCTCCTGAACGGCAGCTGAGAGGTTTATTACTGTGATGATACATGAGATAGAAGGAAAGATGACTAACAAGCCTTTCGCTTGAAGCTGTGGCTGAGTCTCTCAAAACTAGTAACACTCAGCTGCCTCTAGGCAAAACTCTCCGTCAGTCCCAAAGAGCAGACTGTGCACTGAATGAGTAAACTGAAGCCAGGACACAGCGATTTCTCAAATCACTCGCCACTGCTGATTTCCACCGCTGGTGCTTTGAGCTCTAGTACAGAGCTTGCAATGCCCTGGCTCCAGATCATTGTTGGCTCGACAATGTCTAACATAACTCACCCGTTACACATTGTCTAGGGTTCAGCTGTCATGGCTATAGACAGCAAAGTAAGAAGAGATAAGAGATTACCCAGATTACTGGCAGCAGTAGAAACTGTAGAGCAACCTTGGCAAAGCTGCTTTTGCTATCTGGAAGAAAGCTGAGGAGAGAGGAAAACAAGGCTCTACCCGTCCTGGGGCACGGTCCTTGGCATCCTGCTGGGAGAGCGTGACACAGGCTGCCATCACCCTGTCAGCTCAACAAGGCTCTGTACAGCCTTAGGACATCTCCCCAAGAGCAACACTTGCCAACAGCATGGACCTGCTAAAGGCTCAAACATGGAAGGGAGTTTCTAAGGAGCCCCACATGGTATCAGGGACTATTTCTCCATTATATGCTTACCCTGAGAAGCCAGCAGAAAGGGTTTATGCTAATATGCTCCACAGCCCCTATTTGCAGCAGGTTATGCCTTGTTAGAAAGGGTTGGAGTAATTTCTGAAAGGGAGCCATGGATGCCCAGTGCAGTGTTGGGTGCCCACATTAGCTGAACTGCAGGAAGAGCTCATGGTCATGCTGTCACTCCTTTACAAGAACCAAGGACAGCACGTTCATCCAACCTTCTTCCACTTAGGCTTAACATAATGTGTTTCAGCTCCTGGCTGCCATAGGCCAAGTGTATGAATCAGTCAGCTCTTGCAGCAGAGCTGACATGTAGGAACTCAGCCATGTGTCTCTGGGCTCACTATTGTCACAGTGTCCTTCCTCCTGTATTTATCTCAACTTGTTTATGACCCTGCATGGTTGGGTCACAACAGATTTACTTTGTGCCTTCCCTTGGCAGAGGACAGGTTCCCGTTTCATTTTTGCCATGCAGTTTTCCCTTTTCTGGGCTGCTGTGGTTTAGGCTCTTTTCCCTCTATGCAGGGGGAGTAGATTGCTGAGCTTCAGAAGTATTTTTTATGATTTTACTTACACCCACCGTTTCTGACCCTCTCTATTCTTACTCAGACATGTTCTTTTACTGCTCTCCATGTAAGTAATAAAGCTCTCTTCATAAGACATCAAACAAACAAACAAAAGCTTAGCACCAAAACCTGTTTAAAACAGATAAAGTTTAAAGTCTTACATAAAAAGCGGGGCTGATTTTTGCAGTCCTCATTGTACTCAACAGAGCATTTTGTCATTATAACTTTGGACTACAGAAAAAGAATCTTGCAATAAAAGGCTGCCATAAATTGACCTTTTGTTGCAAATTCTGCCATTCAAGCATAAAGCAGCAAGCAAGGCTACATAAGCTGTGTTAAAAGTAGGTCACTGTACATCCACTGTTACCATGGCTGGGCCTGGCTGCGTGTTGCTAACAGGGTTTCTTGGTTTGAGCAGCAATACACGCACAGGAGAGATGTGAACTCACACCACTTCATACTGCACAGAAAGCCCACAGTGGCATCAGGGGAGATTGAAAACCTTGTTCCTAGGTAGGGCAGGACTGCTATGGACCATCTGTACAGCTGCCTTCTGAGAAGCAGGGCATCCTGGTAGCAGGGACAGTGTTTCTGCAAAGACTCTGGTGGCTGGCACTGCCACCCCTTGGGAAAGTTCTAGGCCTCTAGCTCAGAGTATTTCCTTTCCTCAGCAAAGACCATGCTCTGTTATGCTCTGGCAGCTACCAGCTGGAGGGAAACAGGGGTGAAGAAATGACTGTTCTGTCAGTCTTATCTCTTCCAGTTTCACTGGTTTAGTCTCCACAGTCACATAAAATCATCCAGATCACTGCAATATTAGCTCTCTCTCAGCTAGAGGGCAGCAAGAAAGAGAGCCTCCAGAAGTGTCTGAACTGTCATTGTATCTTCACTGTTGGTCATCTGAAACATTCAGATGGTCTCCTCCCTGCAGCTCCAGGACAGTCCGGGTTAAAACAACAGCAGTGGCTTAACTCAACCTGTCCCCTTCTAGGGCTACATACTATGGATGATCCCTGGAGTTTTTCAGCATTATCAACATTACTAAAGAGAAAGTTGATTCCAAGAGTCAATAGCATCTTTCTTCATTAGCTCCACCGGAATGGCTACAGACATTACCTCAGAAAATCACCACACTCCAGAAAAATGTTTAAGTGCACAAAGCTCCAAAATGCCCTTCTAAATGTGAGTGAACAAAGCTCAGGGTCACATGTTTTCTTGACTCAGACCCTAACTAGCATACTACACATACTAGGAACTCCTCAAGAGTGCAATTATAACATCCATGGTTCCCCTGACTGACCAAGCTTATCTGGCCCAGCTGCCCTAACTGGTTCAAAACAAGACTGGAATCAAGATCCAGGTTCCTTCTGGAGACTGACACCAGACTCTGGCAGGCAATGGAGAGTAAGAGCAATTCCTCAGAACTGTTTTGCCTTGTCTTCAGCTTAAAGATTTCCTTAAATCTTTTACTCAGCATCAGGGAAGAATCTTCATTTACTATCCTTGACATACAATGGCATGATAGACCAAAGAAGAGAAATTGTTTTCCTTTGTATCTCCATTATAGACTTACACAGTGTTATAATATGCAGCCTTTGATCTTGCTTTGTGTTCTGCATCATCTTTGCAGCTGATTGGAAAATAAAATATAGAATGTGTTGATTTAAAGACATTCAAATTAGCAGACTAGCTAGACTTTATGATCTGTGTTGAATTAGTTATTGCACAATAAAAACTTACCTGTTTTAGTAGACAATTTGCCCACCCATTGGCTTCCATGAGCGGCTGTTCCAAAGGGCTTAAATGCTGTCAGAGGAGAGAAGTAATGGAAGCAAGATGCTGGTGCCTGGTCACCTGAGGAAGGAACAAAATGTGGAAGCTGTTCAGGTATTTTTTATTATAGCACTACATAGATATTAAGCAAGAAGTTCCTTCCCAATATTTCTGTGGCAGTTGTGGGTAGTCCCAAACTGATGTGTGGTTCCCTATACAGAATAAACACAGGGTAGGCAGACTGGGTGGCCCAAGATCCCACAGAGCTAGAACACTGTGACTTGGTGAGGGACATTGTAAGGCAAACAAAACCTGCTCCAACATGCTTAGCTGGCACACAAGGTGTTGCATTTAATATGCATTTTCCACTAGTTTGGAAGGACTTGCATCAAAATACATTAAATACACTTCTGGATATTATATGCTGAAAAGTCTGTGGCCTGTACTGCACAAAAGACCCAAATCTAAACACAGACTGATAAAAATGGCAGTCTGCACTTGAGTGCCAAATTTTTAACTCTCCTTGAAATAAACCTCATAGCATTTCTGTTATCTTTGTAAGCCTGATTTTCTGAGAAGTTTTTGCAGTGATACTATGTGTTCACATGTGTGTAAATGTGTCCATCCCACAGAATCACAAAACAATTCAACATTTTTGGGGACCATTTGGTCTGATCCTTGGGGAGGGGCAGTTAAAACAGCTTGCTCAAGGGTGCATTCAGTCAGGCTTTTAGTATCTCCAAGGATGAAGTCTCCACAACCTTTTTGGGCAACCTACTCCAGTGTTAGACCACTGAACATTAAACAAGTTATTTCTTTGGTTCACACAGAATTTCCTGTATTTCTCTATGCACATTGCTGCTCTAGTGATGTCATTGTGCACCACCAAAGGAAGTGTCTGGCCCATCTTCCTTACTCCCCTCTCCCCTCCAGTCAGATATTAAAAAACATTGATAAAGTCCCCTGCAGCTTGTTGTTCCACAGGCTCAATAATCTCAGCTCAATCTTGCTTATATGGCCCTGACCCATCTTTGTGACCTTTTTCTTGGATTCCTTCCAGCAAGTCCATGTCTGTCTTGCACTGGGGAGCTCAGAGCTGAGCACAGCACTGCAGAGGTGTCTCACCAGGGCTGAACAGAGGGACAGAGTCACCTGCCCTGACCTACTGGCAACACTGACACAGCCCAGGAGGCTGCTGGCCACACACTGTGTCTCTTGCATCACTCCTCCCAGTTCTTTATCATCTGCAAACATACTGGGGTGCATTTTGCTCCATTTCCAGGTGACTGATGAAGAGAATTAACAGTACTGGCCCAGTATCAACAACTGGGGTACTTTAGTGGTAACTGGCCTCCAGCTGGACTTTGAGCTGCTAATCTTCACCCTCTGAGTCTAGCAGTTCAGCCAGTTTTCAGTCCATCTCACTGTCCACTTATCTAGTCTGTGCTTCAACATTTTTTCTTGAGGGTGTTACAGGTGACAATGTCAAGAGCCTTGCAAAATAAACAGCATCCACTGCTCTCCCTTCATCCACTGAGCCAGTCATCTCACTGTGAAAAGCTGTTGGATTAGTGAAGCATGATTTGACTTTTGTAAATTTTTGCAATTGGGATTATTTCCTCCATTTCCAAGGGATTGAGATGAGGCTAATCTGCCTGTAGTTCCTCAAATTCTCCTTGCCTGTGTTGAAAACAGAAGTAGCATTTACTTTCTACCAGGCCTCAGAAACTTCCTCAAGTTACCACAATCTTTCAAAGATAACTGCAATGACATTGACCAGGTCCTTCAGTACTAATGGGTGCATCCCATCAGATTCCAGGGACTTGTATATGTCTAATCTGGCTCAACGTTCCTTAAATTAATCCTTATCCATCAAGAGCAAGTCTTCCTTGCTTCAAACTTCCCTACTAGTTTCAGTTACTTGGGACTCCTGTCGGCAACTCTTACCTTTTCCATGTCATTTGTTACCAATTTCCTTGCCCCATTCTCATCTCATCATCATGCAACCAAGGCTACCCCTGACTCTCCTACTGCTGAGTAGTTTTTCCACATTGTTAAGTATCAGGCAGAGCAGATTCTTTTTGCTGACTTGTCTGTTACGTGCATCTGGAGGAGAGTTATCCCCAGTGTACTCCAGAAACAGCCTTGGTTGCTTGTGCCCTGCTGTGCTGCTCTCCCAGTAGCTACTAGGGTGGTTCAAGAGCCAGACCTGCAAACATGACATTTCTCCCAGTTGCCTGCTGCTTCTTCCCAATCAGATGATCTGTAGCCAACACCCACCACAGCTGCTCACACTGGTCTGCCCTTTAATCCCCACCCATAAAATCCCAGCTTGCTCACTGCCACTGCTCTTTCACATGAACCTCTCTTCTGAATGTTCTTCTTGATTTCAGAGAAAAATCCATCTCAAGTATGCAAAGTTCCTACTACACGTTTCATGGAAAAATGTTTCCATAAGGGGAGCAGAGTGAATGGACAGCCACATGACAGGACAATGGGATGCAGGAACTATTCAACTCTTCCTAGACAACGGATATCCAGTTATAGGTCTCAAATAAAGGGGAAAATCAGACTACATTATTTCTGCTGTGTATGAGCAATTCTGTGTTTTTGTAGAGACACTGCAAGGCTTTGGACCTTCTAAAATAGAAAAAAAAAATCTTAATGTTACTCTCAGAAAAATGGAACAGCTACATCATAGGATCATCCTAGCACAGCAGGAGTTCAGATCACAGTCATTATCCAGTCCTATCATTGCCTGGAGTTTCCTCAAGAATTTTAGCTGCAGCCTCTTAAAAATAACGTATGGACTTAAGGATTTTGTACTGTCAGGAAAAATATGAAATATTATTCCTTGGGTCATTCACATTGGGGCTCACATTTCTAAGTATCTCATAAGCACTGGAAGCACCCACTAAAGTCAGTTGTTTCATAGTTTTGGCACCACACAAGCTATTGCTTCTTATTTGTTCTTTAATGAACGCTAGTGACAGGCTTATACAAAGCTCATAGAGCAGAATGAAAGGAAAATCTCTAAGACTCCAAATGCAGACACAGGTCTCATTTGCTGTTTCAGAGCCCTTTGTTTCTCAGATTTACACAGAAGGGAGAGGGAATGAAGCCAGTCACTCAATGAACAAACTGCCCTTCAAATCCTAAAGAATTAATCTGATGGCTGTTGTTGACACTATGTTTATTAGTTTCCTGGTGTAAAAAGACATATGTTCTGTGGAAAAACAAAAAATTGGATTTAAATCAGAGTTCCCATAGCTTGTTTGCGATTACAGACTTCTTGGAATTGTTTTAAAGCTTATCACTATTTGCCTGCTTTCTAAATAAGCAGGAATGAGGAACAAAAACATCAGTTGTTACCTCAGGCAGGTATATCCTTCAACAGGGCTACTCTAGTGCCAAAGTCCAACCTTAATTCAGCATCTTTCTGAATGGAGCTTGGTGCTGCTCCCAGCAAAGCAAGAGCAGCCCTCACCCCAGGGAATGATGGCACAGCTGGCCTCGTGCTATGGAATTAGAAGCTTCTCTTTTGAAAGGGTTCTTTGTTTCCATAAATAATGGGTAAAATTCTTAAAAGTGCAAATCTTCTTCTCAGAAGTGATAGGAAGCCCTTGAGCGTGAGTCTCTGAGGCAGCTGCAGCCACATTACCTGATCATAGGAATCCGTAGTATTCAACATGCCCAAATACTTTTGGGACTCTGTGCCAAGAGTTGAGTTTCACAAACAAGAAATGGAACAAAGACTCCAAAGTGCTGGGTTTTTATTAGCTGTCCTAATATGGCCTTGTGAAACACATCAGCAGGACCAAAGAACAATTAAGAACTTTTTTTAGTCTAGTTTTTGCTGCTTTTAGGAAGTTTACCCTGACCCCAAAGCTACTTGCCCACCTGTCTAAAAGCCCAATCATTCTTGAGAAAGATCTGCTGTCAGTTCCACCCTGCAGATGATCTAGACATCACTGTGGAGGCTGCATGCCTCCCTCAGGCCAGAAGGGATGAAGTGAGGTTGCACAGGGGCAGCCATGTGGGCTCACCCCTCTCCATTACTGTGTGACCAGCACTAAATATCACTGCAGGCAGAAAGAAGAGTATGTCAGATGGATGAAAAAAAACAGCCTTCCAGGTTTTGTAAATCTGTCTCGTAGATGCAAGTTGGTGTCCCAAATGACTTTTATATTACCTGCAGGGGAATCACTTCAGCATCAATGTCAGGAGATTTTGGTCATCACAGACTGCTCTCCTTAGGTGATTTTCTGCAGCTCTCAATTGTTTGGAATGAATTATTGCCACCATAGTCACAGGATGTCTGAAGCACAGATGTCCTTTCTCTTCTTACTGCTGACATTCAGGATGTCAGTTTATTTTGTATTTCTAGAAACCTGTTTTTCTCTCACATGCAAACAAACATTTCAGGTAATAACCTTGTCTCCAATAGGATATTGCATTTTGTCCTTCAAAGAGTTCTTTTGATAAGAAATCCCAGAACCATCCAAAAGGCATTGACTATAGAACCAGAAGTTCTTGAATTAGTTAAAAATACAAATGGCAGGCAATATTAAAAAATATAGATTAGGAAAACCCCCTGGAGCTGTTATTTCATTCACTTGCACCTGTCCATGCTGCTTCCAGATGACAAGACTGTAGAATTAAACACAAAAGTGATATAAAAAAATGTCATCACACTGGACTATTTTTAGTAGATGCAAAGCTGACCTGGCCTTTGTGGTTTCTTTTGCTAAATGAGGGATGTTATTTTTATTGCTGCTGTGTCCATGTGCAGCAGAAACTTACGGCATCTGCATTCCATCCCTCTCCACAGTGACATGCTGGAGACCATTCTGTGGGAATGTCTTTTGTTAGCATTACTGCAAATGACATGATGGCAGGTGAGAATTTCACAGCTCTGATAAAAATCACTACAAGGCCTGGCCAGCATACCAGGAAACCTCTGCAGACTTATGCAATCCTGTTTGTTCCAGTTACATCAATCAAAGTTGCCCTGGCTCAGGAAAAATAAAGCAACTACAAACAATTATTTTCAAATAAAAAAACCCTCCCAAAATGTAATTGAAGAAACTCTGAACTCTGCTTTATTCCCATGTAAAAAAAAAAACATTCCACACAGGGATTTGTCAGAATTCCCCTTCCTCTGCCTTACCTTCTTGTAAAATTTACTTTTAACAACTGTCAGCTTCCTGAACCACAACGCTCTCTCTTCTGTTTTGCTGTTATTCACTGGGGCAAAATAAAATGCTAAGGCAAGAAGAGAACACAGGTGTGTTTATCCTGGGTCAGGGCAAAAGGAATTTGCGCTTCAGCATTAGCAAGAGGCTAATGGGTTGTTTCCAGGCTTTGCCTGCTGCAGGGGGAAGTCTCCTAGAGGGACTAGCTAAAGGACACCAGCCAAAACTACACCTCCTGCTGCCACTGCTGCCCACTGTGACGGCTGACCTTGGAGGGAATGTGATCATTGTCTTCCTACTGTAGGAAGTCCCACCCAAACTTGCAGAAAGCAGAGGGGTTGGAGGTACCTTAAGCACAGCAGTTTCCCCCTGTGAAACCATCCCACTTCCCTCACCATCTGAAACCTTATCATTGCAATCAAGGAGTGAGAGCCAGGGAGAGGCTTCAGTGCCGTCATCCCACCAGTGCCTCCTAACTGGAACCTTGGGAATCACATAATCCAGTGCAGCTCCCTCTTACTGCAGTGCTTTCCTGACGTGGCCAGAAACCTGCCCTGTGCCCAAACTGAAATACCCTTGCAGAAGAATATGATGGCCCTGAGCAGAGGTGACTAGCCAAGTTTTACGAAGCATTGAGCTCACTGCATAGGTAGACAGATCTTGGGGAGAGATTTTCCAGTTGGCTAAATCCCACTGATTTCCACAGCAATGCTGTGTTAGTTAACTTTCAAAAATCCTACTAAGCACCACTGCTTCATACCCTGGCTCTTAGTTACTGGAGGACAGTGCCTATAAAACCATGTTTCCTGTCAGTAGGTGAAGACTGTTGAGGCAATTACAGTAGTTTCACAATTATAAACCGCACCTGAATATAAGCCGCACTTCCGGGTAGCTGGGAAGACCATGGGATTTGTCCATATATAAGCCGCACACGAATATAAGCCGCGCTTTTTTTTTTTTTTTAAACTCACACGGCAGAGGGGGCGGGGCGCTCCGGCCCGGCCCCACACAGCCCGGCTTCCCAGCGGCAGGGGCCGGGCCGCTCTTGCGCAGCCCCCGTTTCCGGCCATCCCCCGTTCCCACCGGCTCCCGATGGCACAGGGGCGGGGCTGCCCTTGCACAGCCCCCGTTCCCGGCTGTTCCCCGTTCCCACCGGCTCCCGGTGGCACAGGGGCCGGGCCGCACACTTGCAGCCCTCGTTCCGGGCAGTCTCATGCTCCCGGCGGCTCCCACTTGCCACTCTGCTTGGCCGGCTCTCACTTCCAGGTTGGCGTTTCGCTGGGATTTGTCCATAGATAAGCCGCACCTGAATATAAGCCGCACCACTGGGGTGGGCTGGATTCTTTAATGAAAAAGGTGCGGCTTATATTCGTGAAATTACTGTAATTTGCTGAGAAAGTACCGGGAGAAATTAAGCTTAAGAAAGTAAAGCAAAAACAATTACACTTTAAACCTACTATATAAAATTCTATAAAAAACATATGAAAATACTGTGAATATATTTCAAATTATTAGTGATTTTTTTGCCACACTTTAGAGATCTTGCTATAAAATTCTTGTACAATTTCATTTAACATTCAACAGAAATATTTCCCAGATTCAGCTCTCTCTTTCTTCAACAGACACAGAATGTCAGCACAGTAACAGCAATTCCTGCTGCAGGATGATGAGAAGATACATCCCTGGTACATACCTAGTGTTATATTGACTTGGAGTATTGGTTACAGCCCCAGGTCCCATCATACCAGGACTTGCACAAGGAGTAGAAAGAACTGCAACTCACTTGCTCAGGATGTTCTTGCTCGTCGATTTGTTTGTCAGTAATGTGCACAAAAGGTTTTCTGCATATATTGCAGAGAGCTACAAAACCAAAAGCCAGCATCCTGCCAAAGCAGACACCAGAAAACATTGTTCTCTACATATACATGGGGATAGTTAAGATACTCTTTGAGGAAGTGGAAACAATAGTGTCATACCCTATCAAGTTGACATTAGGCTAAAGGGGAGAATCTTCCTCCTCTCTCCAGATTTCACTGCCGCCCAGGTTCATGAGACACAGATTTGAATGTATTTGGTTTCCTGTCAATACCTCTGGGAATTGGACAGGAGCACTGACCTAGGCTCCCGGCAACTTAATGCCTCTATTTTCAACCATCAATTGATTTTAAGGTTTCCTTTAACTTCTTAGACTGCATGATCAGCCTTAATAAAGAGTCAAATGAAGTGTCTCAAGTCATGACTAAGTGAAATTTAAATCTCATGTATCTCTGTATAGTCAATAGAAGCAGCTGGGATGTTAACTGCTAAATGTTTGGAATCAATCTTTCACAAACATCAAGAAGAGAATTGGCAGAAAATACACAAACCAAAATGTAAAAAAAAATTAACAAAAACAACCAATAAATCAAGTGCATAAAAATGTGGACCACTCATGAACAACTTACAAGAAGTGAAGTTTCCGTGTAAAATCTTTCCAGGAGCCATAGCTTGAATTATGCCAAACATGCCTTCAAATGTTTGACTCTTTTAAATCCCTGCTACAGCAAAGCCCTCCCTGGTCCTTTAATGCAAAGAGATATGGGGGTGCTCTGTATGTAGAAGCGACCTGCACCATCAAGAAAAATGAGAGACTGCAAGAGAAGCAGCGAATTCAGTTTTGGTTCATTTCTTCCATCTGCAAGCTGCGGGACTCAAAGGGACATGCAGCAGACACTGAACTGGAGCCCCACGAGTTGCCATCCCCTAAAAGCCAGGATTCAGAGGGCTTCTGCCTGCTGAAGAAAGTCCAGGCACTTCTCCTCCTCCTCCCATGTCACCAGGAAGTCCCATGAAATCTTTTTTACCTGTTCCCTTTGTGAGGCAGGAAAGGCCTGAAGAAACCCAAGGCTCAACCTCCAGACTATAAAAGAGGGACCAAGGCATCCAGCACACCTGAGTGGGTGTATGTGTGACAGGAGAAGGCAGCTCAGAGACAGGGGAGGGGAGGACTGGAACACAGACCAGGTGAGGAGGCTGGCAGCAGCAAGACAGGACAGGCCCCGCCGCAGAAAGGGTGTGCAGTTCAAATGTGGTGATGAACAGAGATGCAGGTTCTGGTCTCCTATACACACTGTGGGGTGGCACCGGGGAATAGCGAGGCCTCCTGAGATACAGCAGAGGGAGAAAAGCCAAATCAAATATGAGCAAATACATTGTAATAAAAGTTTGTGCTTTGACAAGAGGAGGGTAATCTGGGAGCTGTGGTGGTTGATGGGGAACAAAGTAGACTAGAAGCCTTTTTTTATATCTTGCTATAAAAGCATCAGCAGTTGAACTAAAGACCATGTCTCAGTTGCCTCTTCCCAGGCATTATTTTTTATAGACATTTAAAAAAAATACCCTCAAGTTCCATCACATTATCTATTAGACTATAAGGAAGCACAGAGAGGGATCCAGCATTTCCCTGCCTACACAAGGCTTGCCTGTGAGCAGAAGTATTAACTCAATCTGTCTAAATGATCCCTGAGTCTCCAAAGAATATTTCTCTGTACATTACAAGAGTTAGGTAGCCAAATGGCAAACCCCTGAAATCCATTAATATAGAAGCAAGCTTTTCAGGGGGTGCCTTGGCTCTCAGCTGTTTTGCTAATTTAGACATTAATATGAGAGAGAAACGTGCAAAATTAAAATTGCCCTGACAATGGCAACATATCTGTCTCGTTGTCTGCCTCAAACCTGTGCTGACCAGCAGCAGTCCCCTGCCACAGCACAGCCACCTCTGTGACCCCTGCACTCTGCACCTGCCAACGCTCTGCATTCCACTTCAGCTCCCAAGCAGTGAGGCCATCAGGGACCTTTCCTACTTCATACCCCATGCAACAAGGCTGCTGGCTCATGCTGTTTTCTCTATTTCTTGCATTTTCAGCAGTTTGCAAAGTTAAAACACACTCATTTGCTTAACCAGGGCCATCACCTGGAACACGATCAAGATTATGAAATTTGCATTTTGAGTCTTTCTGAACAAAGTGCCTCTAGGTGAGATAACACACTCATTTCCCGCTCTGTGTCAGCAACAATTTTGTCTCATTTCTCTTTTTTTTTTTTTTGTTTTAATATGAAATGCATTGAAACAGAATCCAAATCTTTCCAAAGCTAACAAGGAAAGGATTTCTTCCTCTGATTGAAGCTGAGTTAGTAAGATTGTCACGAAGGACAGCATGCTGGGACCTGTATGATGCTGGCAATGAACACGTATTGAGATGAGAGGAGTCATTGTAAAACTCTGGGCAAAGGGGTTGGGCCCATTTCTCTACAGACCATTGTCTACCTCACTGTTTCAACAGCAGGCAAACAGCAAGACCAGATTGTTTACAAGAGTGTGGAGGTCAATCTTGACAGTATTTTGTTTTTTCTGTAGTTAGTGATGACAGAAAGGTGATTATGAAAAGCAACTGAAGTATTTCTTCCCAGATTGGATGATTCATAATTACTTGTTGAAGCTGTTGTCAAACAAAGGTTGAGGATGGTGAGAGGAGGAAGAAAGACACAAAAAAGTAATACAGTGCACTTAGAGCAATCCCTCTGGAATCCTCAGCCACCCCTCTGTGAATTCCTGGAGTTGCACACACAAATGAGCAGACACACAGGCAAGGAACAGCAGTAAAACATTAAACAATGTACAAAAGCAATACTTAAATGGAAGACAGAAGATTAAGTGCCAGCAATAGTCTAGACACTGGGTCATGCACTTAAATCCCATTCATAATTTCTAACATTAAACCATCACTCAGAGAACCCAAAAACGACTAAGCCTGAGTAAAGCACCAGGAACGAGAAGGGCATGGTTAACATGTGCTATGTCCCCACCTGCCTTAGTCAGGATAACTAGAACAAAGCCGGTGCAGCTGTGCCAGTTTACACCAGCTTAAGCTATGACCTGTTTAAACTTTTTTGGATGTAGTCCAGCAATAGTGTCTAGACATTGTTATTCAGAAATAACTTGATCTTCATCTTTAGCTTTTGTACAGAAAGGAAGAGGAAACGTATGTCAAAGCAACATTTCATGCAGAACAGCAGGGAAAGACAGGATGGTAACCTAATTAAAGGCAGATCAGACATCTTTCAAAGCTGTTTATAAAGAAACATACTATCTTCAGCCTCCGGTGACTGAATGAAAAGAGATTGTATGGACCAAGGAATCAGGTGATCTGCCTTGCAAAGTTTTCTTTGCCTCAGAGAACAAAATCCAAGAGCCCATTTCATCAACCTTGCCCCTTTGGTCACTGTTGAAATCTTCTGCTTTTATATTCCTTAGTTCCTGATCTGGCAGACCCAGCATCCAAGAAAAAAGCCTTGCTATGTCATGTTAGCAAGGAAAAATCCTAAGGAGTTTGCAAGGTCTATGTTTAGAAGCTACGTCAAACAGTATTACTTTTTTTGTCCCTAGTTGCTTATTAGAAAGACTGTCTGAAGCAAATTACCTTCTTTAATTCTAATATTTTGAATTTTGTGTTCTTTATTGCCTCTAGGTCTCCTGGTCAAAAAATATTATTTTTAGATTACTTCTTTTTATGCAATTTCCATGGAAGAATTCAGCATGCTCCTTCCACATGAATATCTGCAATAAGAGCAGGCAGATGAGAGATAATTTGAAAAGAACTTCTATGGCTTCTTTGTGCTACGGCTTCCCGAAGGCTCTGACTTTCTGTCTTTTCCTTTGCTTCTACATCAGCATCTTGTCTCCTCACATGCAGCTTTTAAGTATATTTTTAGACAGCTGAACAATTCATACAGTTTGCCTGGAGCCACCATTTAAACTTAGACCTGTATTTTCAGAAAAAAATAGATTAAAAGTTAGAATGGCTATTTAGAAGTTTCAAAAAGGTCAATCTCCTGCTGACGTTTTTACATACCTTATTTTTGTAGCTGCCTATATTTCAGATGAAAAAAGCTGTACATTCTGAAGAAACATATGTTTCAAGAGAAAGAAAAAGAGGTCACTAAATTATGCCATAAAATGTTGACTTTTATTTATTTACCGTTACTTCTCAGGTTTTCAGTGGGACTGCTCTAGTACAACCCAAACAGCAATTTAAAGAGATGCTGAAGCCTATGTTCAAGGCCCTTGCACTGCATCTCACACATTATGCACACAAGGACTGGTTCAATTAATACCTTCCACATTTGCTAGTTCTTTTTTACCAAAACCATTTTTGTAGATTAGGCAGGGTAACCAGTATCAAATGCTGTCTGTTCTCTTGTAGCTGGCCAAAACCAGCATAACCCTCTTCTCAGGAGTCTTTGCAAGCTGAACAAAAACACACTCACAGCTCACACACAAATTTCATCCAACGGGACACAGGTTCTGCTTGCAAGTGGGGAACTATAGCCTTAGGACGTACATGGAGATGACAATAGATTGATCTCAGCAGCTGTCAGAGTGTACACCGTGCTCAGATATTCAGGACTAGAATGCTAAGATGGCCCCCATCTCACAGGTCCCAGACCACAGGATTCACTGGAACACATCAATCAAGCTTAACACACAGATCAGCTCTCCTTTAAGAAAACTCCAGCTATCTCCACTACAACCTTTCTTCCACTTCAGGTATCTCCTGGGAAATTGTCTCCAGCAAGAGCACAAAGATGCTACAGAGGGGTGACGGATGGCGAACTCTAACAGATTTTGCCAGGAGAAGAAGTGAAAGATTCCAAGGATATTATTCCTTCCTTGCCAGTAAAACCTGTCTTAGGCATCCAGCTGGCCTCTGGATGATCTGATGACACCAACCTTGGCAGCTGAAGATTTACTTGAACCCATGGGTGAGGTCTATGACCACAGCAAGTCTGTTCTGGCCCGAGGTGCTGTGGAACAGGAGTTACACAGGAACTGCTGAAAATCCATGTGTGGCGCCCAGGTGTCAGCACAGTTACTGATGGCTTAGCCATATCTGCTTACCTTTGGGATTGCTGCTATCACCCCGCTGGCCTGTCTGTGCTCCATTGCTGCTATTCCATTAGTATAAAACCAAAAACACCCAAACATGACAGTTCTTGCTTTCTTCAGCACCACTCCTGGTCTGACTCATTCACCAGTCACCTCTTCACTTTATATTTGCTATTTCTTCTGGAGCTGCATGTCCCTCTCATGCCTCCTATACAAATGACACTAGCAACTATGAAAATATCAGGTTCTTCAGAGACTGCCACAACTACAGTGTTGACACTGGGATACTTCCCTTTCCCACACTGTTAGCAGCATAGTTTTTCCTGGCAATTACTTGGGATATATTCTTGTGATGTTGAATTAGGGGAGACTGAGCAGAAGAAAGATCAAAACACCAGTAGCATAACTTGACCTTGACAGTCAAGGAAAACAGTATTCAGGTGACTAGGACAGTGGATGGAAGGGCTCCAACAGAATGGGACTATGTAAAGAAAAGCAGTTGTGATGGGCTGTACTGGATGGACAATTTACTGCTTTTCAACTCATCTGTGTTTTCTCTCTGTGGTAATAATATTCTTATCTAAAGCACATGAAAAGTATTCCAAATAAACTTAGTATTCTCATGAACCCAAAATGGAAATCCAAAACAACTGGATATCTTTGATATTTGCTTAACCCGGCTTCAGCTCTGCCTTAGTAAAACAAGGAATTATGTTCATCTCCAGAAAGGTATGAAAACGAATTCAATATTGATGATAGTTCCAAGAAACACAAAGGACGCTCTGAGGAAATTAACATTTGTGACTTGGGTATAGTATTAAACAGAAAACATTTGAATGTGGTCTGAAGCTGCATAGGGAAACTGTTGAAGCTAATCATTCAGCAGAAATCAACCTCCTTAGCACTAAGCAAAGGAAGCATCATACAGAACAGAGGGCACAATGAAAACCTGTATCATAATACACAGACAGGTAATTAACTAAGGAATGTGGCAAATGTTAATTTTAGCACTTATCATCAGAGTTACTGCATCTGTAACTAATTTTTCTCCTAATACAGCCTTCTTGGGTGAAATATTGGTATTTGCTAGCAAAAAAGAAATTCAAACATGACAGCTGGATGTCATTTTTCCCCTCTAAGGAATGTCACGTTTGGAATGGCCCAGTGGGCAAAGGCAAATACATAATGGTTATTCAGAAAGCAATTAGATTCTGACCGCAGGGAAATGTTTTCTGAATGGAGTGAACTTTAATAGAATAGATCCAATAGTCCATTTTGTTCCTCTATTTCTTATATAAGAATATTTTTTCACTTAGTGTTCAGATCTGGGTTAAGAATGAATACATAATTATACTTTTCCCATGGTTTTTCACAGTGAAATCAAATATACCTTAATAGTTAAAACAGCTGCATTTTAAGATAGATGTAAATTACTTAATAGGTTACCTTCACTACAAGCACAGTTATCCTAGTAAATATTTTTGCCTTTTCATTTACAGAGACAGGGTATCACAGGAGTAGTCAGTGTTCTGGGCTGATAAAAACAACAGAAGTAATAACCCAAGCCAAACTCAAGCCAAAATTAAATTAAATTTGGCCTTTGAGTGAATTCTAATGATTTAGAAATCTCACATCTTCTTGCACTGTTTCTTTCAGTTCTAAGAGAAGAGAAGCTACACATGCCTGATTCTTCTGTCAACGAACAGGCAAATCTCAAAGCAAAGGCAAAAGGGTTCAAGTAGGTTTTGTAAGCCAGCACTGCTACCAGACATCAACAGAAGCTAATCAGCAACACAAAGCAATAAGGCTGCTACAAATCAGTATTTGATAATATAAGAAAAGTTAAGTCTTTACAAAATCTAATCTTATACCTCTGAAATGACAAATTGTAAATGCCTACATTACCCAAATAACCAGCAGTGGGCAAGATACCCAGTAACACAGCACAGGCAGAACAAACACTGAAGGAGGGTGGAGGGAATGAAAAAATATTTTTTCTTTGTTTTTCCTAAAGGCATTCTTGTACAAAGGACAGGCTGACAATTTGCCCCAACCCAAGTGCAAGGCAGAAGAAAAATAGATTTGCTGAGTAGCTGCTTAGTAAAATATGCCCTTCAAAGCAGTAATGCCTCATCAGAGTAGCTATGGTTATTTTCTGCATAAATTGCTATTACTCTTTTTCACTATTCCCAGTAACAATCAGAGGCTCCCTAAAACAGCACAATACTGCACTAGTTTAGAAAGAACTATCACCTAAAGACTCATTTTTCTGTGGGGGGTTGACAGATCTCAGTTGCAGCAGTTAGTACACCAGAGCTGCTTCAGCTGATTTGAATGTACCAGTTATTGCTGGCCCTCAGAAAGAATCAATTTCAAGTGTTTCTAATTAGCCAGTGAGATTAGGTGCTGCAGTATTAGATCAGCTTCTTGGTGTATTAAAAAGCCAGTATTCTGTTTAGTAGTGATCAACAGCTGAGGTGTGAGCGAAAATGCCTGAGGTTACATCATCTGCTTTTCTGACACCAGATATAACATAAGGTGGACAAATTGCTTCATGTCCCATTTAATTATTTTGATCTTTTTATGGTTGTGATGAGGTTTTTGTCATTCAATACATTTCTGTCTCTGAGCAAACAGAACACTTGTAGTACAACTCAGTGTTGATGTCTGTGATGATTTAAAAGGGAAAAAAAAAATTCTTTGATTTGGTAATGGTATCACCAGGGAACAGTATCCAGATATCAAGTAGAAGAAGGGGCTTTTTTTATTATTACTGACATGCAAATAGGGCATGATTTCTAATCATGAAAGCTGTTCATAAGAAAGATAAAACACCTGTTTGGATAGACACCAAAGTTAACACACATGAATGATATCACAAGTCATCAAGTGATAAGATCTTGCTCTTATGAAGTGTTTTTAGCTGGTAGGCTCAGGTAGTAAAATATACTTAAAGGGAAATCAATACTACAGTAAAATATATTGGGAAGCAGGAAGAATGAATGAGGTACAAACTTTGCCAGCCAAGAGGACAGTGGGAACAGTGGGAAGAAAGGGCTTGTCTCTCTATTCCATGATCAGGCTCATTTCCCTGCAGACTGCTGTTGTGTTATTTTAAGATACGCATTATAAAGATGTGTGCAAAAAGACCAAGAGAAAAATGGTCTTTGTGAACCATTGTTGTAATTTAACCCCAGCTGGCAACAGTCTTACACAGCCACTCACTCACTCCCTGGTGGTGGGATGAGGGAGAGAACTGAAATAGTAAAAGTGAGAAAACTTGTGGGCTGAGATAGAGACAGTTTAATAGGCAAAGCAAAAGCTGTGCACACAAGTGAAGCAAAACAAGGAATTCATTCACCACTTCTCATGGGCAAGCAGGTGTTCAGCCACCCCCAGGAAAGCAGGGCTCCATCACACATAACAGGGACTTTGGAAAACAAATGCCATCACTCAGAATGTCCTCCCTTCCTCCTTCTTTCCCAGCTTTATGAGCTGAGCATGATACCATATGGTGAGGGATGACCCTTGGGTCAATTGGGGTCAGCTGTCCTAGCTGTGTCCCCTCTCAGCTCCTTGTGCACCCCCAGCTTCCTCTCTAGGGGGTGAGGAGCAGAAAAGGCCTTGACTCTGTGTAAACCCTGCTAAGGAGTAAAGAAACATCCCTGTATTACCACAGTGTTTCCAGCACAAACCCAAAACATGGCCCCATAAGCTACTATGGAGAAGATTAACTCTATCCCAGCCAAAACCACCTTAACTGTTCTTTCAAATTATTACAATACTGTAATAGGAGTTTGTCAACTGAAACCCACCACCCTCCATATCACCAGTCTGGACTTCCAGAATACATGGGAGAACAGTGGTTTATGATGTTCAAATAAAATTTTGGGCGGGGGGGGGGGGGGGGGGGAAGGGCAAGTATACTTCAAAGGTTTTTGCAGTCACTTTTCAGCATATAATCCCTTAAAATAATTATCAGGGTTATATTCTGCTGTTTTTGAGAAGTATGTATATCTTGTCTTCTTCTATACAAGTAATTTTAAGAAATGTTGAAAGAACTGTTTCCATTTATTTTCTACCTCTCTATGAAACTCTCCTTCTCCTTTCTCTGTAATGGATCCTTTAAACAGAAGCTGATAGTTTAGTGGATGAAAATGTTAAAAAGTCCATAGTCAGTCTCCTGCCTTTAGTAAGCCTCAATAAAATCAGTTGTGATGATGTGAAGGAACTGATCCGGAATTGGAAAGATTGAGCATCTTCAATACTTTGATACACACAATATCTGTTCATTAGAGGTGTTGAAGTTTACTTGATCTTTCCTCTAGATCTCTCTGAGCCCACTGGGTTGGATCTATGAAGGGCCATAATTGGTTGAGGTTACGCACTACATGATGTCTGTAGCAATCTAAACATTCCTTCCTATATTTTTTCAGTGATCTACCAATCTGCTCCGAGACTTTCTCAGAAGCATCAGTCAAACAAAGAAACACCAACACCAGGTGCCACTTTTGGAAACATAGGTACAAGAAACACAAAGGCTCTGAGAGCTGCATCTCTGAGGGGCAAGAACAAGAGAGGAGAAACACCTGTCTGAGGTCTTGGTGAGCCCTCCCATGGGCCTTTGCAGGTACATGTTAATCCTTTAAGTTCTATTGGTTGATATAGTTGATCTCACCCCAGTTCAGCCCCTGTTTACCAAATATGTACCTTCCCTGGAATGTTCTTCCCTCTCCTGATCCCCATTGGTGCTGTTTTGCTGCTCCACACCTGCTATCCCATTGGTTCTCCCTGTTGGCTGCCCTGTTGGTGCCTCCTCTGCACCACTTTCACCTGTTCCCATTGGCCCTTGATACTCAGATCCACCCCTCTTGTTCCGTATTTAATCCTGTGCCCTCAACCCCTGTATTGTTTTTGTCCCTGGACCTCTTCGAGGTGATAGACTGTTTTTGGAGTGCCATCCAAAGACCCATCCTTTGCCTCTTTCCTCAGCTAGTTTTTACCACATGTGCTCTGGGCTCTGGAGGCACAGGTCACTGCCAGAGAAATGTATTGAAGCACACTGCTTCAGAGAAATCTCACAGAGATCATACAGTTTGTCTTGCAGCTTAGGTGCTCTCAGGGTGGGACGGCAAGGACTTGCTAACACACATGAAGAAGGGGGTCAACCGTTTCCTGTCTCCCCTAAAGTACATTGTGTCTTCCTTGAAGAGAAGAACAACATTTCTGTGTGATTTTTTTTCATGTTTCCTGGGCACAGTAACACAATAGGGACTTCAACCATGTTAAAAAACCTGGGGTCATCCAAACTTCACAGAGCTGCTTATTAAATAGAGAGAATACCAGAGAAAGCAATTACATATTATCCATAGGACACAGCTACACAGCAGATTTTTTAAGTGCTCTATTTTCAAAAAAACAATACTTTTAAAATCAGTCTGTTAGAAGTACATGAAGCTCCTAAACCAGCATCCTCTCTGTCCCTTTCCCAACCTCTGTCTCAGTTCTTCCTGGATGTCCCAGGATATGAGTCAAGAATGACAGTTAAAGACAAGGGAAGTCTGCAGTAACCAACAAGCCTATTGTCTCATCATATGTAAATGCATTACCTGAATACACCGTCATCCTTGGCATAAAACCTGCTTTTTGATCCTGACTCTTCTTTATCAAATATTCTTTTATTGTATTTTATTTGTATATAAAATCTGAAAATTCATGGATTCTTCGAGTATACTCATTAGTCTAAATTCAAAGCCAGAGTTTGTGAGTAGGTCCTTAGCTGATTATAAGGTTCCTTTCACCATTTTACACATGGTAAAATATTAAATTGATATATTGTAAGAATATATTGCTACAAGAGTTAGTCTTGAAAGCATGGATCATCAACCAGGGGACAAATTTGCCATATAATGTACTCTGGGCTTCATCTTCTGTGACACCTTGGAAAATATTTTATGGTAAATTTTAATACCCTCCTTAGGTCAATTTTGAGCTGCAATTCGTCATGCATCATTAATTTAAAAGTCTAAACAAGACCTGATATTATTTATTGGTTCATAGTAGCTGAACATTTTATAAATCTGCAGTAATATTCCTGTTCTCATTCTCTACCTACAAGCATCTGGCTGCTGAGTATTTGGTACTTAGTGCTTCTTTTGTTTCATGCATTGATTTTGCACCTACTAGGAAAAATACTACAACATAAAGCATGAGATTATGGTATTAAGTTTTTAACCTCCTGTGTGGTATTTGACACACATAGAGATTTTCTCAGCTCTAGAAATCAAGTCAATGTTGTCTCAGGCCAGCAACCACAGCTAATGTTTTCAAAAGCTGTCAGAAGCTGCACTCTTTTTTACACTGTTAGATAAAAGTTATCTGATTTTAGAAACATAAAAACTCCAATAAAATCCCTGCTGAAATCAATGAAGTGTAATTATTATTTCTAATTAGGAATAGTCTGTATTGACTCTCATGTGTTTGTGTCTTGTCATACCTCTTTTATGTCTTTAGCCCGGATACTCCCATTAAACAGCCTGTTACATTAGCAAAGTAGTTCCTAAATTTGATATTCATGTCTCACAGCAGGGGCTGTGGCACAAAAGGACCCCATAATACAGGTGATACTTGTATATTAATTGCAACCAGGGTCTCAGGGAGCAGATTTCTAAGAGTCTAAGAAATTACTATGAGTGGATAAAAATAAAACAGTGTAACATGAGTCTAAAAACTTGTCTTACATACTTAAAGAATTTGAGAATGTTGTAATTCCAGAGCTAATCAATAGCTTTGCAAACGCTGATAAACAAAAGAAAGAGGAGGAGGACTATTTCAAAGAGTTTTCCTTTAGAAAATTGCCTTGAGGGCACAGTGGAAGAGGTGAAGATTCTTTCTTGTCAGGCAGCTAAAAGGCAGAGATTTCTTCCTGCAATCCAGTGAACTCCTTACGCTTTCCTGCCACCCTGCTCCTCCCTCCTGAAGGGACATCGAAACGAAGGCTGCAAATGCAGTGCTGAGCTCCCAGCCCTGTGAAGAGTGGCTCTGGCCACTGTAAGGGAAAGGAAAGGGAGGGGAGGAGGAGCAGGCAGAGAAGAGATAACCTTCCTCGCCCTTCATCCGAGCGCCAGTTTGAAGGAGCTGCCTCCATCCTGCCTTGGAATGAGGGCTGTGATTTAGCCTAGCCCACTTTGGGAGCCGGCAGGGTTTGTTTCCTTGGCAGCAGCAATGCAGGCGGGCCAGTCCGGCTGACCTCAGCAGGCAGCTCCGCAGCTGGAGCAGCGCTGCGGCTCGCGGGGCTGCGCTGGACTTTCATATCCAGAGCTGAAATAACAAACTCGGTTCATGCAGGGGGCAGAGCTTTGGACTCATCTCTGCTTGTGAGGCCTGGTTATTTATTAATGATATTTAAAGTTTTATAACAGCTTAAAAGGAATGCGAGCCAGAGGCAACACTTCCAGTGAAGCCTCCCTTGTGCAATGCTTGTGTAATTCTCTTGGTTTAGTGCTGGTTTTGCAGCTACGATAGGCTTCAGACTCCTCCCTTCTCTAATGCCTCCACTGGCCCTGGTGATTTCTAAATCCTTTGACATGGGAATGTTCTGACAGACAGACCCCCCCAAAAGCACTACTGTGTTTTGAAATCCCAGAACAGGGGAGCCCAGCAGGAAGACCAATACAGAATCTTTCCCAATCTTTTCTTAAGTAAAATCTGAAAGATTCCTATCTTTTGATATCCTCTTGGTGAGACTAGAAAGAATATTTTGGAAGTCACTTTCCTTCTCCTTAATGCCATGAGATGAGTGTGATTGGTAAGACTGCAGGATCCAAATTTCTGATAAAGAGCCTGACAAAATTAGAGTATCAAGAAATGGTGTAAGTGAACATGTTCAGGTGAGTTCAGAATTGAGGTATAGTGGCTTGTTGAGTTGGGAAACGCTTTGATAAATATATTTATGATTTTCCACTACCTTTTACTTAATGCAAAGCAACCATTTATTCCGTAGTAGGCACTTCTGAAGCAGAAATTACCTGGTGTGAGTGGCTTGACTTCAAAACACTGGGATCAGGAGAAATTGATTTTGCCTGAACCTATTTGGGGCATGGATAACTAAGGACTGGACTCTGCCACAAGACTGCTTGTAAAGGTACCTGGCATTAATCACTCTGGTTAGCCTACTCCAGGTTTCCTTTGGCATCCTGGGACCTGCCCCATTCCAGGCAGCCACTGCCATCTACAGCCACCTGCTGGCTCATCCCTGCATCCTGAATGTTCTGCACAAGCTTCTGCAAGGCATAAGGATAAGATGGGGTTGTCAGTATTTCATACCACCAATCTCTTTTTAAACAAATATCACCTACAGTAATTTCACAATTATAAGCTGCACCTGATTATAAGCCGCA
>VRYO01001463.1:10037080-10220501 GCA_009812075.1 Sialia sialis | reverse complement strand
CTGGCTGCGGCTGCACGGCAGCTCCCCTGCCGGCTGGCTCACACTTCCGGGTTAGCATTTTGCCGGAATTTGTCCATAAATGAGCTGCACCTGATGATTAGCTGCACTGGGGGAAAGGCTGCATTCTTCAATGAAAAAGGTGCGGCTTATATTCGTGAAATTACTGTATTTAATCTAAGCATAGCTTCTCGTTCTGAAAAGATCTGTTGAGAGCTTTTTACTACTTTTGTGTTCTCTTTTAATCATTTTACGTGAGCCAAGTTTCTTCCAGACACTCAGCACATCTTAGCTAATGAAAAGATTGCAGTTTTGCATGGCAGATGAGTATAATTATACCCATTTTGCAGCCGAGAGTACTTAGAATTAAGCCAAGTGAAGCTCCAAGGTCTCCAGAAGCATCATTGGTAGGGGCCCTCATCTGACCATTTCTGCCTGCACAGCTTGATACTTTCTGATGTTCCTTCACATGCTGACCCCAAGGAAGGAGAGACTGGGAAATAAGATCTGCAGCACTTTGTTAGAACATACATGAGAAATACCTGGAAATCTTTTCACCCTCTGTCCTTCTCTACTGTTGAGTTTAGCTTTGCAGAGTGCAAGCAGGGAAAGGCAGGTCTGAAAAACACAATGCAAATTCAATGTATTGCAGATGAGCTGCAGGTCATGCTTTGATTTACCAAATTTGCATAGCCAGTATTAGCTATATCCTAATGTACTTAAAATTATGTTAATCAATTAAGAAGTGCATAGAAAATGATATGCAAACTAAATAAAATCAGGCAGCGGAAGGTATGCTTAAGGAAGTGGTTCCTGAGAGGTTTCTTCAGCTCCATGTCTGTGGAGAAGATGCCACCCCATTTCGGCAAGGCCTTATCAAGATAAGCTACTAAGTGACTACTTTGATTTTAGCAATAAACAATATTATCTGTGTTTCTTGATTTCTTTTAAATTAACATGCAACTTTCTGTACTAGTTGCAGGTTTCATAAACAAACACAGCAAAGGTAACAAATGTTAATTGAACCCACTAACCGCAATGTAATATGATAATCAACAGCTTTTGTTATTTCCATTCTTGTTTTGCTGACTGTGCCATTTCTCCCCTATTTCCCTGTTTAGTGCATTAATCCTTCAATTGCCCTGATGATTTATTATTTTCCTGAGAAACAAAAACTTCCTGGCCCATTGTGCATCTCTTCGCATCTGACCTTTGGTGCTATCCAAATGAATAGAGACAGAGCACTTGGTTCTAGAGCTCTTGATGTTTACATCTGTTACAAGAAACAAAGCAGATGAACAAAGTGACTGTGGTGGCAATAAGGGAATAAGTAGCTCTGATCTGAATCTTTCAGATCAGTTTCAGTCTGTCCCTGATGTCTCCACAGACATCCTCGTTGTGCCATCACTGAAAGTCTACTTCCTAACCAAGGTTCAAGCCTGGACATCTTGGATTATCCTCTCCTCTCTGATGTATTTGTTGCCCTTGATACTACTATTAAATGTCTGTCCTTTGATACCTTGTAGCATTGGGCATAAGGATTTTTCTATGCTCTTTTTTGTTTCAGACTTTTCCTCAAGCATCTTTCCCCAAAGCTTTTCCTCTCACCTCAAGGTGTAGTCTTCTCAAAAGTTATTGCTTCCCCACATCCTCAGTCCTCTGTCCTTGGTTGACCTCTCCTACTGATGTGTATGTAATTATTACCTCTATCCAATACCTTTTAAATACTTATCTACTGTTCATCTTCCACACATCGGTTTCGCATCTCACTGCCTCCGTAGTGCTACATCCTGACAGACAGCTTGCTACTAAGCTCCCTGAGATCCAAAAAAGGAACTCATTAAAAAACAAACTCAACAACACAACTTTCCTTAGGTCTCTGGCCAGCAGCCAGTGTGTGTGTCAATTTAAATGTCTTTGATATTTAAATTTAGCTCCCTCTTGCTGCTGATACCATTTGGCAGAAGGTGCACTTAAAATATTATTCCCAAAGCTATTAACCAGATATCACTGCACTACCCTCAAAACTTCTCAGGAATTCATTTTGAATAACAAAAATGTAAGAATGAGTGAATTATCAACACTATCCTAATTGGCTAACAGAATGATTTTCTTGTTTTCACTCTCTTCTTTCTGCTCTCTGTATGTTTGTACCAAATCTTCTAGCCAAAGAATGTCTTTAATTGTTCATGACATACCTTAAGGTTTCTTGGAAAATTAATATGTATATTTACAAGTTTGAGGTTTTTTTAATAGAATTGCAAGGCACTAAAATGTGGTTTTGTAATGGTACAGTATACAGCTCCAATGCTGATATGTAGTATCAGAGGCAAATGTATTATCTGAGTGAGAACATTGTACTTCTAAGTCCCAGATTTGACATAGTTGTGCAAGGTTGTGCAGAACAGACTAGAGCTTTTCACACATTGAATGTCTTGGTTTAACAAGAGAAAGGAAATAAGTTGCCTGGCAGCTAGACTCAGAAGGATCCTTCAATTATATTAGTTCATGGGTTTTTCCAGAAAACTTCAACACTTCAGAGTTGTGCAAGAATTAACTTCATGTATTTCTTAACTCACCAATTCTTCTTCATTGAGGTTCCTAGTTTCTCTTTTGAGAGGGACTGCTGAGTACTCTGTGTTTATTATTATTCAAATCTGTAAATTTTTAAAGCTTTACAGAATGAAGTTACGAAACTAGGATTCAAGTGATTCTATGTTGTTTTAGGTGGTTTTGACTAAAATACAGGGGCTATTAGTTGAAATAAATCAGTAAATACAATTTTTTTAAATGAGAAAATTAGTGAGAGTTACTTAGAAGTTGCCATAAACTGACAATGCTAACATCTATATCTTTACAGGACCCAGATACTTTGAATATAGACAGTAACCCCAGATTTATGGGACAATTTTTTTGCCCCTCCTATTTAATCTGCAGGATTTGATATAAATGTATATGTTGATATGTAATTCTATACAGTCATGGCTGGAGGTGTCTGCTCTTTATCCATAATAGCTCAGAAGTGAAGCATTCACCAAGACCTAAAATACCTCCAGTTTTTATCTCAGGACATTGGAATTGGCTAGGTAAGTGCTGTAGTCACCCAGCAGTTCAGGGGAGGAGTTCTAAACTGTGTATTCCATAAAAAAGATAAAATACCAGGAAGAGTTGAGTAAAGCACCCAGTTCTTGAGTGTTTTAAAGACCATATTGTAGTGTACTTACTTGCTTTCCTTGGCCTACTGAATGTTCAAGTGTGTCATACAAAGCAGAACTTCCCAGAATATCCTGCAGCAGATGGATAGAAGGATAGCAAAGAGGAGGGAGCTCTGGACTAACACCTTCTCCAGAGTAATGGCACTGGAACTTTGTTCTCCCACATCCTGGGTGCCTTACCTGGGCAGCCTTTTAATTGCCGTGAGCATTTAGATGAATGGTCAAGCCCTGGCTATCCTTTGAAAGGTCTGTTGACCTTCATGTTACTTTTTTTCCTAAGAGGACAATTACAACTCACTAACTGCAGAATCAGAACCCCATCAGAATGCAAATGGTTCAAAAGCAGGAAGTAAAGTAAAGCTCTCATGGATAAAATCTTGTAAATAGATAATTATCTTTCATGGAAAACTGCAAAAACCTCCCCTTTTGTCTTGCCCCTTAGCCCTTTTTTATTCATGAAATTCTTACCATTAAGCTGCAGTTACCTATGGCTTGTTCTGTATAGCATCTTTTTCTTATACAACTTTTCTTCACAATATCATAAAAAACCTATTAAATTGAGTGGGGACTGTGTTGTTGCCTCTGTTGCTCAGCTGGAGAGTTTTTCTCATGGTGCTTTAAAAGCTCTGCAAAAATACAAGCAGGAAAATTTTGGTGTGAGAAAACTGCTTGACATTAATTATTGAATGCGTATTAATATTCATAAGGAACCTAATTAGCTGGGAAAGTCATAGTGATCTTATTTGCTGATTAGCAGAGAAAACACTGACATATTTTTCCTAAATTAACCTTGTTGACTAAAATTTCTGTCAATGAGCAAGTGCAAGGTTAAGAACAAGAGGATAATCATCCTGGTGAGATAATAACTGCTGAAGTAAAACTGATGCAACCATGATTTTTCAGCAGGTTAGGAATCTAAAGTCATATGATAATTCAGTTTGGAAGGACCTCTGGAGGTATGTTGGTCCAACTCCCTCAACAAACCTGGGCCAAATTCAAAGTTACCTTCCTCACTGCCTGGAGGGGATACTACAGTATTTAGAAAATACCAAACAGGAAATGCTTGAGCAAGGGAGATAGATGTACGTAATTAGGTAAAAAGGACAAAGTTAAGGGTGGTTCTTTGCAGTTTCATCCAAGGAAAAATGGTTTTTTGAAGTCATCAAGCTGTCCTGTTTGGCTAGGCAGTGTTAAAAGTAAGCAAGATAAAATGCTGAAACCCTTTTTACAATGAGTGTTTTTATTCTGATCATAAGGGAAGGGAAGGTCTCCCAAGTGTAGCTAAAATAAAATGATTCAGGACAGCCATGAATGCACTAAGTAGCAGCTAGGCCTTATCTAACAGTTTGTTTCTGATGTATTTTCTCTCCTCTGGCTCACTTAGGGACCACTGCAGGAGTGGCTCACAGGAGACAGCTGCCTCAGGCTGCTGGTGGTGAGGCACAGATGTGTAGGAGGAGCAGCCAGGCTGTACCAGCGTGCTCCTGAGGGCTGGCTGGGTGAGCAGCAGCACTGTGGGCACAAACACTCCTGTGTAGTGAAGTGCAGCACTTCCTGCTTGCCTCCTGGCCCATACTTACACTGTTCTCCATCACAGTTTTTAAAGGCCAGGCAGTATCACTTCATTCCCACTCCTAGGAAAGGTCATTGCCTAGGGATTTTATCCAGGAAGCATTCAACCTTGTTGCAGCTCTGCCCACTGCTGTTTACACTACTTATATTGAGGGTAAGAACCAAAGGCAAGTGAAGCTCTTGTGGGAGCTGACCTTGTTCAGCAGGGCTCTGCCATCTTCAGACAATTTTTGGGTTGCCTCTATAACAGCAAGAAAAAGCTACCTCAGCTGTTATGAAGCTGTTACGATGAAAAAAGGTACTCAATACCTCCAGGAACTTTAAAATCTGGATTTTATTTCTACTATTTCCACACCGAGAATGTTGCTATTTTTGCAGCTGAGACTGGGGTAGTTTGACAGTTGGGGGAAAAAATATAAAGATTCTTATGGAACAAGTTTCATTTTTCCCTATAATCTGTACAAAATGACTCAAAATTTTAAAAATTATTTTAAATTATTTTAAAATTAATTATGTGAAACTGTGTAGATGTCTGATTTCTTCTTACATTTTCTTCTTGGTTTTCTCCCTAATGTTTGCTTTCTGTTTTGAACCAAAGCCTTACTGACTGTGCATGTTTCATGATTTGGGTCTGATGCATTGATGATGAAATTTTTAGGATCTGCCAGCTATTCTATTGTCTCATGAAGTGTTGTAGCACTTGCTTTAATTTTTTTACGTAAGGATTAAAAATATTGCTAGTTAGAAAAGGAAGTAAAAGTCTGATTGAAAGGTTGTCTTTCCAGGGATAGCTTTTGGATTCATGTAAGAGCCAAAGACTGAATTCTTTGACCTTTCTGATATGTTTACCAAAGTGTACAATGATTATTTTGGTAATTTGACCTCTCCAACTTAATTTTTATCACAAGACAGTGGGTACAAAGGAAATATTCAGAATAATATTAATTCATGATTACAAAATTCCTGAGATAAGCTCAAACAGTATTTTGCCATGCTGTTTTAAATTTAAAGCATCAGAAATTCCTGACTATCTCCCTGAGAAGATTAGTGCAATGGACTCTCAGTTCAAACCTGTTTCCAAATGCACAGGAATGTGCATACCCAGAACTAAGGAAGATGAATTCAGAAAGGTTTAAATGGTTGGAAAAAGACAGGCTGTGGTATAGCCTGAAAGCTGTGAACATGAACAGCAGAAAGGCAGAGGAAAGACGTATGGATGTGACCTTGAGGGGAAGCTGAGAGCTGGTCTCCCTGCGACCAAGCCCAGGAGTCGCACAGGCAATGAAACATCCCACCAGAGTTAGCTGATTCTGCCTGTGTAGAAACGGGATCTATGCACTCTGTTTGCAAATAAACAAGATCATACTGAGAGCATAGCCAATTTATATCAACAGTTTTTTATTCCAGTAGAAAAAAAAAATCCTTGCAAGGCCTTGCAGTTTGATGATGTACTTGAGTGGGAAGAGTAATACTAGTCAGTAGTATTTCAAATACAAAACTCTTCAATGAACCTTAAAAGGCTTTGAAGAGTTTACTTTTCATTAGCATTTTGCTCTGGGGTAGATCACAAAGTAAACTAAAACATCACATTTCTAGTTTTTCTCCAGTACTGAAGAACAATGTGTGTGATTCTGCTGTATAAAGCAAGACTAAAAGGAGAATTGCAAATCAGCAGAAAGTCTGAAATGGACCAGAAATCTTAAACATATTTGATACTGCTACAGCAAAGGCAGGACTTCACATAACCTTGGAACCTGGAACCTTCTACAGAGCTAGTTGGAAATGCAAAAGAAAATGTTAGAAAACAATTCAGAATTCTTGGCAAAAGGAATACATGACATTTGTGAGATAATGACAGAAATTTTTTTTAGGAAAATATATGTTTGTATGGTTTATTTTAGATGGAAAAATTCAAACAGTGAGAAGCTAACAAAATAAAACATCAATTTACTTCATTAAAAAAAAGGACTGATAGCAAGTTTTCATAGATGACAATAAATCAAATTAAAACAGAATTTTCTCCTGAAGCTGCAGATTCACCTTTAGTCCTTGACACATACACACTGACAGATTAAATCTGGTTGGCTGAAATTGTTCTGACTCTGGCTGCCCACCAAACCTTTAAGGCACAGCTAATGCCAGAGTGTTTTAAGTCAAAATTCCAAAATTGGACTGACCCTAAATACAACTTGCCTTATCACAGTACTTATTCCATGGAAGGGTGGGCACATACATGGGGTGAGCTGAATGCGCCATCAATTTTAATCTGCCATCACATTGTGTTTAAGCATTAAGTACAGTTCTGCTGCTGCCAGAGAAGAGGGAACTTCAGCCAAAAAATATCATTGGACAAGACAAACTCGAGCAAAAATGTTCAGTCTGATCTGTGAGAAAAAAAACATACCGAAAGCCAGAGAAACTCAAGTTTTGTGGGTGAGATCAGTTCTATTAAAAGTATTAGCTGATCTTAAAATACTTAGCTCATCAACTCTATTTGGGAACAGGATGTAGAGGAGACAAAAAAATACCCTTATTCATGTAACCATCTCTTTTTCTTTCTAGCACAGTAGCATGAATATGTCCCAAACCACTTCGACCTTAGCTAATGATTTCTATCACAGTAGAACTGCCCACTAATTCAAATGCTCCTTACATGGTCTGCTTGTCATAACAATCCTTGCATGGTTTTGAATGTGAAATCAGGACTTCTCCGGGATCTTCTCTTTGGATCTGGCTCCAAATAACAAGAATGCCTTCTGGCATCCCACACAGAGAAAGTTAATGGACAGACCTCACTTGACACAATTCTAATGAACATGTTTTGTCTTTGTTACTCCCAGTAAAGTCGCAGCACTGTTTTCTCAGACCAGATCTCCCAGGAATATTTTAATTACTATAGCCCATTAGGTAATTACAGACCAGGATTCCTCAAATGCCAGAACATGGTGGGTGTTCAGGGTTATTTAGGTCTGGCAAGACCAAGGAACAGCCAAGACTACAGGGAAAGCTCAGTCAGCAGTACAGTAGGCTGGAAAGGGAGGGCTTCTTGGGCAGCTGGGAGCATTCTGCGTTCAGTTCCCTGAGGAGTCCTGGTACCACTAGGTCTTCTGTCAGGGCACCCTGAGCTCATTTGTCAGTCCCTGCTGATGCCTGTGTCTGGCTCTCTGGTAAATAGTGAAGAATGAGGCTCATGTCACTGATAATCACTTTTAGCAGAAGCGCTTCAGCTTTTGCTGAATAAACTGTTATCCAGCAACACATTGCTTGCTTTCACTCTTGAACCGTCCCAGCCACCAGCCAATAGAAATAGAGGTGGTGTGCATAACAAAATATTAAAAACAAAAAATAGATTATATCATTTGGTCCAACTGAGTCTGAAGATCTTAACTTTGGCAGCCTTGAGGAGTGGGCCCATGAAGTTCAACAAGGCCAAGAGCAAGGTCCCTCACCTGGGTTGGGGCAATCCTCAACGTCAACACAGGCTGGAGGAGAAGGGATTGACAGAAGCCCTATGGAGAAGCACTTGGGTATACTGGTAGACAAAAAATTCTCAATGAATTGGCACTACTCACGTGCAGCCCAGAAAGCCAACAGTATCCTGGTGTGTATCAAAGGAGGTGTATCTTGCAGGTTGTGATAGAGGAGGGGTTTTTTTGCCTCCACTCTGGTGAGGTGCCACCTCCAGCTGCATTCCATCTCTGGATGTACAAGAAAGTACAAGACATGAAACTGTTGGAACTGGTCAGGAGGAGGGTGGCAAGGGTGGTCAAGGGGCTGGAGCACCTCTGTCATGAAGAAAGGCTGAGAAAGTTGAGATTATTCAGCCTAAAGAAGACTCTGAGGAGACCTCACTTTAGTATTTCCATACTTAAAGGAGGCTTATATGAAAAAAGGGTATGGGCTTTTTACTAGGAGTGTAGTGACAGGACAAAAGGCAAGGGTAAATTTGGATTAGACATAAGGAAGAAATTACAGTGATGGTGAGATGCTGGAACAAGTTATCCAGAGGAGCTGTGGATGCTCCATCACTGGAAGTGTTTAAAGTGAGGTTGGATGAGGCTTTGATGAACCTGACCTAGGGCAAGATGAGATGTTCTAGATGATCTTTCAAAGTCCCTTACAACCCAAACCATTTTATGATTCCTCACATCAAAACTCAGACTGTCGAAGTAAAGAACATGGAAAGGTTGCTGTAGATGATAAAACAGAAGAGACTTCATTTTCTAGGCTCTTCTTTGTCCCTCGGTGTTGCAAAGAACTATTTTAAGGTCACTGAAAGAATTAGCTTCAGAGGAGAAATACTGGCAAAACCAGGTTTAATATAAGAGCAAAAGCATGACAAAGTTTGTTGGGAAGTTTTCACTTTTTTACTTACCAGGTAGTAAAAGCACACAGAGAAACAGCAAACAAAAATCCAAAATTAATCAATCAATCAATTAATCAATCCAAACCGAAATAACCCAAAACTATCTATGTACAGGCTGAGGAAGGGGTGAGGGTGGTGAGAAAAGGTAGGATAGGGTGAGGATAAAAAGAAATATGGAAGACCTTCCTGCCCCACACTGAACAGAGCCAGATTTGATCAACAGGTAATGCCTAAGGGCCCAACAGCACTTAATCTTAAGAGCAGTTAACCTTAACAGCATTTAACACTTAACCTTAACAGCACTTAACAGCACTTAATCGATAAGTCAAACAACTTGACAAAGGATTCATATAAAATTTATGATACCACAACAGTAACTTTCTTACAGGCCTCACTTGCTTACAAATCTGAAGTACTTAAGAATCTAGGAGAGCAACATTCTGTGTACATTTGCTATATCCACACTTGCATGCTCACAGACATAAAGAAGTGTGTACTAGGTAAAAAATTCCCCTTGAAGTCAGTGACTTACCATGTCTGCCTTTGCATCTTCTCAAGGGGTGGAGGGTTGAGCCTTAAGGTGTGGTGATATCAGCCACATCACTCAGATGTCCATGGAGTTTAGCAAACTTCAGGTTTAGCAAACCTCAGAGTTTGCTAGCTCTTAGAGGCCCCACTCAGAGGGATTTTGCTGTTTGCAGCTGCTGCAGTCCAGGAGAGCTCCAAGGGTCTCACTTTGAACTCCTGTTTATAGGGTTGCAAGAGAGCTGGCTTTATCCAGAGAAATTTTCCATCCTGGCTGAAATTTGGATCAGTAACTTTCTTTGAAAGTTTGATAATAAAAATATTGTTCCCATTGGATTGTTATTCAGGGAAGAAAAATAAATTTCCAATGCTGTTTGTTAAAAAAGCAGGAGCTCATTAGACAGCACTAGTTCCTGGGACCAGACAGTGCTTCTGACAAGCTCAAGAGCTGAGCCCAGGTGCTGCTCGAAAATGGGATGCACCACTACACTCTGATGCATTTGCTTCAGACACTTCAGCCTTGCCTTTTTTTTTTTTTTTTTTTTTTTTCATTTTCTTGCAGTCAGTATTTTTGGGAATTCTCTTTACAAGCTCAGCTCAGGCACTTGCTCATGGAAGAAGCAGTCCTCCCCTTTCCCAATCATTCCACTGGTAGAGTAATATTCATCTTCATTTCATTATGTCAGCTATCCAGAAGTAACAAACTAATTTTTCTCTCTGCAAGGCAGAGCTGCATAGTCCTTTAAGGTTTTCAGCTAGCATTTTCAAACAGGCTATTGTAACACTTACATGGTAGTCTGCTTTTACCATCAAACTGACATCTGCAGTTGGCTCTGCCACAGTCAAGTACTTTGGTTTTGTGTTTGGGAATTTTCCTAATATTTAATTAGCTTCCCTTCATGCTTTGTAGATGCTCACAGAAGTGCAAGGAGAACTACCATGCTCATTAGCTCTACTTTCCTCGCACGGCTTTACAGCTGATAAATAGCTGGTTTTGAAATCACAAGAGAATACAAATTCATAGAATTGAGATCCAGGAGGGGACACAGTAATTTAAACTGTCACATGTAATACAAACCATCTTATGTCAACCAGTTACCTCTGTATTTAACCCAATTACTTGTGTTGAATAAAAGCACAGCTTGTGGGTGACTAAAATATGTACATGACACCTGATTTACAAACATAAAATCATGTCTCTATCATCTCATCAGAAATCGGTTCTGGGTATTAATTACAGTCAGCACTAAATTTTTGGGTCTTATTCTTCATTTGAATGACTCTGGATCTGTTGGCAGCCACTGCTTTGGAGCCACTGCTGTTTGAGTAAGAAACCCATTGGCACACAGAACTTCATTTCCAGAGGTGTTTCTTTGCCACAATCCAGTCACTTCTCAGTCATTTATTTGACAAGTTCAACACAATCAATATCTTAAATATTGTAGTGAAATGCATTTTCTCAAGTCTAAGAAATCAGGTATAGACCTCTTTTTATCATGTTTTTTTCAATTTTTAAGGTTGATTTTTGTCCTTGAGAACATAAATTCCCAAAGGCCATTCTGGCATCATCAGCAGATACACCACAGTGAAGTACTTTTACTTTTCCTATTTGCTGTGCTCATTTATACTTGCAAAAATTACTGCTTTAATACCTCTTGCTACAGCACTTTCATGGATATGCATGTTTAGTGAATTTCACAGTTGCTGTTTCCATACCAGTCCTTCATTTTGTACTGACTACAGTTTTAAGACAGCTTTGAAAATCTGTGATGCAAAAAATACATGAAGCATGAATTGATCATCAAGTACCTGCAAGTTTTGCAAAAAATGCTCCATCAACCAGTTAAAATAAAACTGAAAAAGCAGAAAAAGCTAGATTGAGAAGCCTAAATAAATCAAAATTAGTGGTAAAGTTTAAAGTAAGTTAAATTTGTCTCCTGAAATCCTTCCATCTAGCTTTGGTCCGTTTCTATCGCAAACTAACGGGCATGGCAGAAGCGTGGCTGAGGGACTGATTCAGAGATAAAATAGAGGAGTTCTCCTATGTAATTTAGCAAAAGTCCACAAGAGGGGGGTACCAGCCACAAGCACAGCCTGCTCCGGAACTGGGATCTGCATGGGCTGGTCTGTGCAGCGTTTTGCAGTAAGGTTTCACTTGCATGGCAGCACTTCTGGGGACCCTTTGGAGATGGGGACCTGGCCTCAGTGTGGTTTTTCCTGAGAGCTCGACCTCAGTTGTTTTTAGGATTTCTAAAGTAAATTAAATGGTTTCTATTTAAAATTGTTGATAATAACATGTATTGAAGTAAAAAATTAAAAATATCCTATCAGTTACTTCAACATTTGAGATAATAGAAAAACAGGCTGGTTCTAGAAATAAATACAGGAGCACCTAACAACAGAATTTGTTGCTACGCCTTTATAGGAAAGGTAAAACCCCAGATATCCCTTTTTTACAGAGGAAATTACTGAGTCAAAACTACGGATCTCACTTAGGCCAGCACTGCTCACATATGACTGCACTATACAGAGCAGTACTTAAATCCCCATTTAACCCTTTTTCTCACATTTTGGCCCTAGATAGTTTGTGTGGGGCGTTTTCCCCAATCTTGAGAGCTTGAAACACAACAGTCTAAAGCACAAGTCTTATAAAATTGCAGATGTTTAGTTTTCGATGTTGATTTTCAATGCAGCTCCATTATCTTTTCGTCAATGCTGAATGCTATGTAGAGAAGTATTTATGTAACCAGGACACTGATAGCTGTTTGCCTAAAGAAGCAAAAGCACAACCTGAGGATTCTGACAGTTCTGAAAATCAGCATGAATTTCTCCAGCCTTGGTGAAAGCTGTAGGCAACGAGTGTTCTTCAAAATCAGTTTCAGCCAAGAAGACTTATTTGACTTTGGGTAAATATGTAAATTAGATAAATTTCAGGTTAATCCGGTGTTCATGCTTCTTGATGTTTACATTTTCCCTGAAATGCATTTGTACTCAATATGCTCTCCTTTCTCCTTTTGAAAGGTAGATGATTGCTGGTTACTCTGCTGTCATCCTGGAGATTTGAGCACCTGGCAGCTGCTGTAACTTAGATCTATTACAAGAGGGTGAAATGGAAATTCAGTAGTTGTAGCTGAAACTCCAGATCTGGAGGAAAGAGACATGGTCTCTTTTCCCACTAGAGGTGACTATTAGCTCATTACACACAGAGTTCTGTAGGAGGCTGTAAATACTGCTAAAGCACTTCCTACAAGGGTTTCATGTAGGAATGTTTATCTGCATTTTGACAGTGGGGCTCTGGGGTATCTAAAGAGTGACCACACTCTACCATGGGTAGAGCACTCCTTAGACAATGCTTATCCCACCATTCTTGCCATGTACCTGCCAGCCTCCATGTTCTTCCCTCACTCTTAGTGACTAAATCAGGGAAGGGACATTACCCAATTTAAGTGTGAGTTCTCTTGGCCTTCCACCAGGATGGGTGTTTGTGGCTGGTTATAATAGGCAGCAACTCTATAAAGTCTGATTTCTTCAATGGGTGCACCTGTCCTGGACATCACCTGTGAGGGACCAGCTCCTCCCCAGAGGAAGAAAGGAAGCCAGGAATGACCATCAGCAAGCCTGAAACTGCTCATTGGCATTCTTGAAAACCAGTCCAATCTTATTTGCAAAAGGACAAAACTGGGTGCCAGAGAACCTGCCCTAAGCTAGGGAAAGCAGAATCCATGGGACATGGACTTGGTATTGACAATAACATGTGGAAGATGCTTGAGCTGGGGCAGAACTAGAGAAGGACATTCAGCAGTGACCATCTAGAGATGAAGAGTGGAGTTTGGGAAGCTGACTATAACAGCAGGAGTGAAGTGAGCTTAAGCCACTGATAACCTGAGTAAAGAGGCTAAGTGAGCTTCATTGGAGATACAGGTTATATTCCTCTGGTGAAGGAACAGCATGTGAGGAGGCAGGGCAGCCTTTATCCAGGGCTGCTGCCTCTTGTTCAAAGCCAAGTTTGATACAGGTGAGTAAATTTCAGTCACTTTTATTGAGAAAATTATTAAGGTGTGAAAAAATACATGAAAGCCTCACCAGGTAAGACAAATAAGTAGCATAAGTGAAGCAGCTGAGATTCTAACACTTAGGAGCATAAAGGTTAGAGGAGAATTCTTACATGAAAGACAAAAAACAAACCAGGAGATCAGAAGAGAGCCACTCAGCAGTACTGAGGACATCTCTGCTCCACAAAGCAATGGAATTCAGTCCCTCCCCATTTGACTCATGTTCTCTTCTGACAAGCAAAGAGCTTTAGGACATCTTACCATGGTCAGTGAGACAGTAGCTTATCAGTTCCAGCTCTGTATTTGTTATGCATTTTCATTAAAAAATCTTTGGGTTTGGTGGTTGGCTCTTCAATAGTGTTTATCCTGCCTTAAGAGTTTTTGCTTAGAAAATAAAAGTTACCCAAACAAAGTGGCTTCTTTGTTTCACCACCTCATCTGGTCAGAGTGAATCACTGTAGAGATCAGCATCTTCAAGGAGATGAAAGAATGGATGTTAAGTTCCACTAAATTAGGCTTGGACTTTAGAGGTAAATCCAAAATGCATTTTGTTTAGGAGTACTTTCTCCAGTTTTTGAAGATTAAGAAGCAATTGCACCCCCTAATGAGAAATTCAAGTAGATGCAGAAGAGACTGAAAAGAAACAGGGAAGATGGATGACGGAAAAAATACACATAACAGAGTGGAAGAACTTTACCTGCATCTTGAAATCTGTATTTTCAGAAGGCTTTATCACATGCTTCCACTATGGAGACAATCTTTAGTTTACGAAGCAAGCAAGCAACCAACCAAAAACCCCGCTAACTGGAATTTGCTAACTCTGTGGATCCTCTCCTTGTTTTGTAGGTCAAACATCTTGCTGCAATGTGCTTCTTTATGGTCTACAATTACAGGCTGTCCTCATTCTTACTGACATTTCCAACCTATAATATTCAGTAATAAATTTCACATATCTTAGATGCTGAATGATTTGGGCTTTTATTGGCAAGCAGAATTGCTATGAAGTCATGTGGAATTTAGTATGTGGCAATTAACCCTCTTGGGATTCGTAGAATAGAATCACTGAGATTGGAAAATATCTTTAAGTTCATCAAATCCAACCATTTACACAGCACTGCCAAGTCCACCACTAAGCCATGTCTCTAGGCACCATATCTACTCTTCTTTTACATACTTGCACATCTGATGACTCCACCACTTCCCTGGGCAGCCTGTTCTAGCCTAACAACCCTTTCCATGAAGAAATTTTTTCCTAATAATCAATCCAAAGCTCCCTTAGTAGAACTTGAGACCATTTCCCTTCATCCTGTCACCTGTAACTTGGGAGGAAAGACCAACTGCCATCTAGTTAAAACCTGCTTCCACGGAGTTGCAGAGAGCCGTAAGGTCTCCCTTGAACCTTCTTTTTTTCAGGCCAAACTCCCCCAGCTCCCTCATCAGACTTGTGCTCCACTAAGTTTGCTCAGCAGCAGGATATAAGTACTCAAAGCAGAGTTGATATGGATTCATTCCTTGTTTGGTTTTGGTTTGGTTTTTTGTTGGGTTTTTTTAAATATTTTTTCTTTCCACTGTTCCCTTCTAGTTTTCTAGCTTGTCCTTCCTATCTGCCCTGCAGAGTTCCCCTGTTCTAAATTTCTAGAGCATAGATGCATTGTAGATGTATCACTTGCAATTCCACCTCATAGGAATAAATGCCCAGCTCTTCTGTTCATAGAGCTAGTGCCCCTCTTGCTTCAGCATTGCTGCATACTGAAGATGTGATTGTCTTCTGGGTGAACCTGAGCTCCAGCTATGTAGAAACAAACTACTTACAAAGCAAACAATGTAGTGAAGCAGCCTCTGGGGTCCATAAAGAGAATATGTTTGGATTGCATGTGGAGATAAAGCAGTACAGAGGCTGTATTTCTGTTCAATGCTGTGTAACTGCTCAAAAGGAAAACTTTTTTTTAAATGCCACTGCAATGCTGAAATGATTCTCCACTCTGTCTTCTGGTTCTTCAACCCTTTTTTCCTTTCTCATGATCTGTAGACTACCAGCTATCTATTAACCCTATTCCTACATCACCATCTTCTCACCATAAGCCTGAAGATTGTAGTGCCTTGGGAAAACATTTTGCTGTCCAGCAAGGAGCAACTAGGAAAATGTCTGTGAAATGTATCATCAAAATCAGAGAAAAACACAAAATACTGTCACAAACTGGTGTGAGGATTGTAATTTTTAAAATAATGGATTAGCCTCTCCCTTTCCATCCTTCAGTCCTAGTCATCTGATTTGGGATTATGGGTATCATTGGCTGAACACCCACTGACACATAGAGTGAGAAAGAGGTAAACATATTGATAGTATATTAAAAATCAGCATGTGAAATCTCAGATAAAATGATAGAAAAATAGACAGTATAATCCCAGATTTATACAGAAAACAGAACCAAGAAGGGGACAAATGCTTATAGATGTAGCTGTTGGGGCTGCCAGATGATATGTAGCCACCGGATACACCACAGCCTGTGTGTTGTCTGTGTCCCTCAAACCCAAATGACTTAAATTACTGCCTGGATTCCCCAGGAATTACAGCTTTGCCCCTAGATAGCTAATCTTTTAAATATTCTGTACTATCTAACTGCAAAGAACATAATAGCTAGTGCCTTTAATTCCCTAATTATGCGTTAATAAAAGACAAATTATTTCACAATGTTCCTGCTACAATAGAAAGAAAATATTGCTAAACATCCCTTGGTACATTTAAAAAAAAATATCATCAGGATGAACTTTCATGATGTATTGCCTTTTTTAACTTCTTAATCTAATTCCAGTTCATGCTTTACATATATATTTGATAATGTTTTTGCTGTTATTCAGACACTAAGCTGTTTTTTTATATTCATTAAAATAATCCTGAAAACATTTGCAGAGTTCATTGTGCTCAGTCTTGAAAATACCCAGATGCACTGCACTACTTCTAAAAAATTAATGTAACCACCCAGCTTCTCAATAAAATACCCACATAAAGGACAGCAGGTTTTTTATTCCTTCACACACCCACATATAAAATATATAAACACATGACATAAACATGATTATAGCTTTTTATGTAAGTGGCCTCTTGCTTCAGAGCTTGAAGCATCTCTGATTCTGAGTAACTGCAGTTTCATATAATTATCCTTCCAATTCTTCAGAATCCCTACCATGTCTCATCCAAACATTTACCAGGCTCTGCTGCTTCTCATGATGATGAGTGGTACACAAGAATATATATTTTTCTTTTTGCTGTCAGTCTGCACACCAGACCTGCTCCATTTATCTCCCTGTGCAGGTAGAAGACTATTACTAATTAATTAATGACAGGGATGCATAGTGAAACCAGGCTCTTTGTCACATGTAGCACATCCATGGACAGCAAGGGGCAGTCTCACGCTGCACACACTGTCACTGTCACTGCAGACATTGGTCCTGATGCCTGTGCTCCTGGGGCAGTTGTGACCAGGAACCAAAAACATCTGTTTTATGGCTCGGCAGCTTAAGATGGCTCAGAATGATGCCTGCTTCTGCACAAGAGGCAGGCTTCAAGTGATTTTGCTGAGAAAAGCTGCATCTTGAGAAGGGTTAAAAGAAAAGACTGCTTAACTCCAACCTCTTCTTGGAAGCCTTTTCTTCCTGGTTGTAAAGTTGTCATAAAATCTTAGAAATTACTGCTTCAGCTTTTTCGTATTTGCCACTGTGAGATTTAAATCATTAAAAATTGGTTCACAGTAGTAATTTTGATAGGGTAATGCAAATGAAACAAGGGGGAAAAAATCAAGGAATTCAAGGATGCACATAAATTGTAAAGTTGGAAAATAAGGTCATGGCATTTAACAACAATAAAATCAGTAGCTCTATCTAGATATCCACCTTATTTAAATAACATAAGCAAAAAAGTATAGCTCTTACAGTGAACTTGCATTTCAAGAAATGCAAATATGCCAAGCTCTTCACCACAGCCAGGGGAGTGAGAGCAAATGAAGAAGGAGTAGGGAGCCACCCATTTTCAATGTCTTGGCCTGGAAATACAGAAATGTTCTGATAGCATCTGAGCCTCAAACAGATGCATGTGTCAGAACTCTGTAATTGCTTCGATTCCCAGCACTAAACACTCCAAACAGAAGTATCAATAAAAATGGCTCACAAATTACATAATCTTGAAAGAAATTTTGCATGGGTATTTCATATAGAGAAGGCAATTTCTTGGGGTGAAAGGAGAATAAGCATGCAGTTTTGTTGATCACCTAATAAGATTTAATTATAGCCCGCAGCCAGAGAAACACCCCCACTTACTCTTTCCCATACCTTCCATGGATTGCTGCCCTCTGCTCTGGCTCAGGCACAGTGGCTACAGGGTGACTTGGACAAGACAAAAAGTTCATGTTTTGCAGTGGGTTACACATACCTGTTGTGACAAAAATAACCTTACAGCTGCATCAAGCAGGTTCCTCTCAGGGTAAAGGGTTTTGTGTAGCTAGGAAGAAGAAACTCAACTCTAGTCTTAAAATCGCATACCAGTATCTTCATTCACAGGATTCTGCTTTTGTTTGTTTCCTTATCTACCATACATCTTTATATTAGCCACTTCAGCTTGTTCTGCTCCTTGGTATGCTTCTTGGTATGCTTGGTATTAATTTTCATCAGTTGTTAGTTCATGTATAACAATTAACATTTCTTAGTCTTTAGAAGGTTTGTGTTGGTTCCAGTAACTTGAAGGTTATGGCTCTTCTTGTGTTTGGTCTCTAGCATGAAATTCCCAGAAGGGTTAAACACAGTTTAACTGGATCTGTGGAGATTGGACCATAAGGAAAAGGCATTTTTAGGAGGCACAAGGAATACTTATGAGAACATAGGAAATCAGATGCAGATGTATTTCAGAAGTTCAGTCTCCAGTGGATTAAAACTTGTTGACAGCTGTAATAACCCTTGTTCAAAGTGTGGAAAAGCAGCTCCAGCTGTGAACATATTTTGACAGATAGATGCCTATGACTTTGGATGCTACTGCTACACCAGAATTCATTTAATTGTTAAGTGAATAACCATTATTGTTGCATGAGACCCATATTATTACCAAGTAGAAAAAAACTGTGTTTGATCACTTTAGCTGACAGGATCTTTACTTTTTGCCTGAATTGACTGATCCAATTGTATGAACCAAAGCCTCGTCTCTTAATGGCTTCCAATCTCATCTGGATTTATTCAAACATGTCAAACTGGTTTAATCTCCTTTTACTGAGAAGCTACCAGATGTTTCTCCCCTCTTCAAAATCTACTCTGTTTTGCCACTGCAAAGATCTCATCTTCTTTAGCTCCATGTGGGTGTGATTGGTTTTGATTATTCTTTCATCAGTTCCTGCTGAAGTCCTGTCTTGTTTTGAAGGTTCCTCACTTTTAAATATTCTTATGTGGTGATAGACAGACATGTTTGATAGTGTTACATTGCAACAGTCCAAGAAAAGTCCCTCCTGGAAAAATGGGAGGACCACAGGTTAGTGCCCTTGGGTTCAATGCTAAAAGAGGAAGCTCAGGTTAATCCTGGGCTGCATCAAAAGCAGTGGCCACAGCAGGGTGAAGGAAGAGATTGTGGTCCTCTGCTCTGGTGAGTCCTCACCTGGAGTGCCCAGGTGAGGAGCCCGACACAAATACAAATGGATCCTTTCAAATGAGTCCTGACCAGGGCCACAAAGTTGATCGAAGCAAGCCCAGCACATCTCTTATGAAGACAGTCTAAGAGTGATGGGGTTGTTCAGCCCAGGAAGAGGATTCTGGAGACCTTAGAGCACGTCCCAGTATGTAAAGGGAATACAACGAAGCTAGAGAATGACCTTTCACAAATGCATGGAGTGACAGGACGAGGAGGAATGGCTTCAAACTGAAGGAGCGTAGATTTAGATGTGATATTAGTCAGAAATTCATAACCGTGAGAGTGATGAGGCATCGGAACAGGCCGCCCACAGAAGCTGTGGATGCTTGATTCCCGAGTGTTAAGGCTGGGCTGGATGGGGCTTTGAGCAACCTGGTCTAGTGGAAGGTGTCGCTGCCCAACCTTTCAATGTCGCTTCCAAACCAAACCCTTCCATGGTTCTCTGATTTCACCGAAGGCTGCTGCTTTCTCTGGCGTTCCCCGAGCGGGGAACGCGGCAGTGCCGCCACCCGCCACCCTCGGCCTACCAGCGCCCCTCAGCATCCCCGCCCCTCAGCCGTCACCAGGGCAACCCCGCCCCGCCCTTCGCGTCACATCGCCCGGCTGGCGCAAGCCCCTCCCTCCCGGCGTTCCGATTGGCCAGTGGCCATAGCGCCATCTCGCCATAGCGCCGCCGATTGGCCGGCGCCGCTGAGGCACGGGCGCGCGGTGCCGCGGGGCGGCGGCAGCCGTTACTCATTAGCATGGCCGCGGGGCTGCCCCGCCCGCGGGCCGCCCTCGCCATTCGCGCCTATTGCCCCTCGTTCCCTCCCACACCCCCCACTCCTGTCGCGAGGCGCCACTGGGCGCCGCGATCGGGTCAAGGAGGGAGGCAGCGCCACCGCATCTTCTCCCCGTGAGGTGGCAGCGGGGTGCCCTGTGCCCAGGTAGAACAGAGCATCAGCCGCGCCCCCCTGGGCGGGCACCGCCCTCCCCCCGCCCCCCCCCCGCCCCGCACGGCGCTGCCGCCTCATCCCTGGGCGTGAGGGCTCCGGCCGCATCGCCGCCGCCAGCGCAGGAGAGTCCCGGCTCCGAGCGGGGCTGGGCACGGCCGAGGGGTATCCTGGGGGACGGTGGGACGAGCTCCAGCTCCTCCGGCATCGCGTGTCCGGGAGGGGATTCTTGAGAAGACGTTTTATATATTTTCTTTTTCCGGTTTCGGAACCTCTGTCCAGGCTCCTGTGGCAGCCTGGCGAGGTGGGGCTTGCTCCTTTTCTGAGGCTTTTCCATTGAAATCTCCTCATCTTCTATTGGAGGGGAAATAGTCGCTTTTCTATAGATACATTTTTTTCCTCCCTTGCACGAAACCCTATTTTCGGCAGCATCCACCTGCGGCGAAGCTTTGGAGCGACAACCGGCATCAGTGACCCTCATGATGTGGACCTTTCTGGGTATCGCCTCCTTCATTTACGTGTATAAAAAGTGTGGAGACCTCATGACTTACGCTAATAAGGAGGTGCTGCTCTCCGTGCTGGTGTTTTTCTCGCTCGGCTTGGTGCTGTCCTACAGGTACCACTTCAGGGGGCCCCGGCAGCGGCAGCAGCAGAAGCAGAAGTCACACCTGGGGGTGCTCTCTGATGTGCTCTCAGCATTGCCGCTGGTTGGCTTCTTCTGGGCCAAACCCACCCCGGGATCTCAGCAAGTTGAACAATCCAAGTCCAGAAAGGTGCGTTGGATTCAGACGCGGCCCAGGGGGGGCAAGGTCTTGCTGCTCTCCACTCTGGCCACTGACCCTGTGCCCTGGTGAGGGGAAAGAGCTAAGAAAGGGATGGACAGGGTTTGTCATATTTTATGTTAGTTTTTTGAATGGTAAAAGGAGTAGTGAAACTTGCTTAAGTGGTAGACCAGGGGTTTTCTGCCATCAAAACAAATGTTTTAAGAAAGATTTGGAGTAAAGGATTATTATAGAAACAGAAAAATGTGTTCAGTTGCCAGTCTGTTGTAGAGATGAAGGACTGGAGAATCTCTCCTGTGAGGAAAGGCTGAGTGACTGTCCAGCTGGGAGAAGGCTATATGTAAATACCTGAAGGGAGGGTGCAAAGAAGGTTGAGCCAAGGCTTTTTCCATCAATGCCTGGTGATAGGATGAGAGGTGATGAGCAAAGAATGAAACAGAGGAGGTTTGCTGTGAGCATCAGGAAGCACTGTGTACTGTTAAGGTGACTGAGCATTACAACATTTCCCAGAGAGGTGGAAATGTTTCCATCCTCGGAGGTATCCAAAAGAGGCCCCAGGCCAATCTGCCCTGACCCTGTTTGAACAGGGGCTTTGGACCCCATAATGTCCAGAAACCCTTTCCAACCTCTGCCATTCTCTAACTCGCTGAAGAACTTACTAATATTTATGGATAAAACACACTTGTTTATACAACTTCAGATAGAGTTACTGGGAAATAAATGATTGCTGACCTATTGCTTGTACAATAAGTCCAAGGCCTGGTCAGATAGTGTGTCTGTTCTCTTGAGCTCTACGTGAGCCTTGCTATGGGACAAGTGGAGAGTTGTAGATGATGCCTGGAGCTTAGCTGGAGCACTGCCATCCATGACTATGGACATAGATATCCAGTACATCTGTGGTCAGCACTATGTGGCTCCTTTCCTGTGTACTTCTGGGCATTTTCACATGAAATTGGTTTTGGCTGCCAGTCAAAAGTTTTTGATTATTATTTATGTTTTTCTCTTAAAGCCTGCCAATTGCCAATTTCTTGTGTTACCTAAATTCAGATACTTAGTTTTGCACTCTCTTGCTGTACTGTAGCTATAAACATGACACTAGGCCACTAGAAATTCTAGTGTCAGTGTGTTTCACTGATGCAATGGTATTTTTACCAATGTCAGCACTGCATTGCTGAGGCAATTGTGAAAGCCTGAATTGAAGTCTCATCTACATCTGTAGAAATGATTTGCAGCTTTGCACTGGAGTTGCTCTTAAAATTATTTTTCATGTGAAGTGTATGTGATTAAGTGCTGTTGGAAGGATCTATAACAGAGCTGGTTTAAGATACCAGTTTCTGTATTAACTGATGTCCAATATATGTCAAGTCTTAACAGCTTTAAATGTAGATGAATGGTGAATTTTGTTGATACTTTTAGGTGTCAGATGAGTTTTCATTTCAGGAGCACTTCATGAAAGCATTTCTCAAGCAGCTGCTTCTGCTGACACTTTTCCATTCTGAATATAACCATAAGTTGCTGTTTTGTTAGTTAGGTAGGTTCACTTAGAGTATAATTTAAAAGGAGTGTGTTTTCCAGAGAAATATATTTTCCTGTAATTCTACTACCTTTTTCATTGTAAAGTGCTAAGGTCTCCATTCTGGAGTGGTTCACTGGCATGAAAGTGTCAGTCTTTGTAAGACAGCCTTTTCTTACTGCCTTTTCTAGCAGCTTTCAGTCTCTCTGACAGTTTTGCTTGTGGTTTGTCTTTGATCAGCAAGGCAGGTTTAAGCCAGGGACTTGATTTTGTTTGCTGTGATGTTGGTTTTTCTTTTTTCTGCTTGTTGTGCTTTTGTTGCCTTGTAGAGTATGATAGATCTAATTTTGGACAAAACTAAGCTGCAAGATGCCTTCCAACTGCCAATGCACCCTCAGTACCCTGGCTCAGAGTAGAGCTGCTCCAAAGTCTGCCCTCTTGACAGGGTTATGGTGCAGATCCATTGGCATGTGTAACTTTGTTGGCTTTGTTTTTAAAGGGTAAAAGAGAAGTGAACTTCTCGGATGTATATCTGACAGAGACTGCTCCAAATACAACATCATCACTCCAATATGATCCAGAAATCATCATTGTGGGATCAGGTGTCCTTGGTTCTTCCTTGGCCACGGTGCTTTCAAGAGATGGAAGGAAGGTGACTGTGATAGAGAGGGACCTGAAAGAACCTGACAGGATAGTTGGAGAATTGCTGCAGCCTGGAGGATATAATGCTCTTCGAGACTTGGGTCTTGAAGGTGGGTACATTTCAAAATGTAGATAGATCTGTAACACAAGAGTTACTACACTGAAAAATGTATTTAGTAAAAGCATGCCTACATGAAAAATTAAGAAAAACATTATCTGTGCTTAACACTTGAATTAAAATTGCTTGTGTATTTCTAGTTTGCTATTTTGAAAATGCTCTTCTTTCAAAATCTGTATTTTGCTTAAGAAAACTGTAAAGAAATACCTTTAATAAATAATTAAGCTTTCTTAAAGACTTGTTTTAACCCATCTGTTGGCTTATATCTTGCAGATACGGTCGAAGGTATTGATTCACAAATAGTAAATGGTTACATAATTCATGACCTAGAGAGCAAGTTGGAGGTTGAGATTCCTTATCCAACATCTGAAGATGGACGTGTGGCCAGTGGAAGATCTTTTCATCATGGCCAGTTTATCATGGGTCTCCGAAGGGCAGCTATGGCAGAGCCCAAGTGAGTCACGTTGTGGACAGCACAGTTGGGATCCATAGATTCAGAAGCATTGTTCCCATCGTTTCCATGAAATTCCTTAACCATTTCCCACCATGGAGGGCTGTGGTGAACAAGAGTGAGAGAAAGTAGCAGATCTTCTGCTCTCTGTAGACGAGTTCTTAAGTTACATACACATCACATATATCTCATTTTCAACCCCCCTTTGAGACCACTTAATCTTTAAGGGAGTATGGGCTTTAAATACTAGGCAAGGTATTTGGCCATCCGTGTGGGAGAACAGGTTACAGGTGAAGGGTTGATTCTCTTCTGCTGATTCTTGGGTTTGGCATTTTGCCAGACATGGTGACCTCTTGGTGAGCAGTGCACAGAACTTTTTTTGAACAAGGCATGAGTGGCAAATCTGGCATGATTTCTTAGATTACAGAATAGTTTGGGCTAGAAGGGATGACCTTGAAAGGTCATATAGTCCAGCCCTCCTGCACTGGGATGTAGCATGTAGCTTTTCCACTGATGTTATCATTGATGATGGAAATCAAATGTTTATATTTGTATGTTGATTTGCTTTCTTTTTTGACAGCGAGAAGTGAGCCAAAGTAACTAGAAAGGAGCACTAGACAGAAGTAGCTCTTTCCAGTTAATAACCTATATGTTTCAGAGGCTTGGAGACAACTTCTTTTCATAATGAAAAGAAAAATACAGTGTTTTCTGTTAACTGTTTTCCTTCTATAAACAAGATGAGAAGTAAACTTTTATTGAAATAGAATAGATTCTAGGTGCTGCTTTTTGTGTGGCTTTTTTTTGGTGTTGTCTTTTTTTCCCCCCTAAATAATTTTTCCCCCTAAGAATATAATAATATTTTATATATATATATATATATATATATATATATATATATAATTTATATATTTTATATAATATAAGAATATCATTATTGTAATTTTACCTAACATCTTTATTCTAAGCTGAAAAACTGCTTTCATATTTGTTATAACAAATATGTTATAACATATTTGTTACTTAAAGTGGCACTAAAGATAGCAGCTTTGTAGTATAATTAAAATTAATGGTTACTGTGTTCACTAGCTCTGAAAGCTAAAGCCTTGTTGAGGCTCTAAGGAGAATGAAATTTGGGCATCTCAGTACTCAGCTTGTGGGAAAAACTCCAGTAGCTGTACACAATCTTTGAAGCAAAAACTTGAACAAGTTTGTGACTTGAATTAAATACTTTCCCGTTTTCCTCACACTCCTGAATGTTTGTTTTGTGTATACTTGCTTGTCATTTAATTTGTGGCATAGAAAACTGCATGTTTGTGTGCAGTGAAAGATCAAGAACTCTTAATAGTGCCAGAAGATTTTGGGTTTTATTACAAAGCTTTTGAACATACAGAAGATAATTATTACTGATTAGTATATCCAATTTATAAGCACTAGGCAGTATGAATATATTTCAGATAAATTTTTTTGCAGCAGAAGGAGGTAGAGCATCACTGGTTTATATAATAGTTTATAATTATATATATTATAAATTCAGTTATAGTGAGTGGAAACAAGAAAAAGTGAGCACTTAGGCAGGTAACTGAAATGACAGCTATAAAAAAAAGTGAGAGCTGATAGCATCTGCAGGACTGATTCTCTGGCATGCTGCTGCATTCCCTTGCTGTTGAGGTCTCTGTTGTGTGCTCACTCATAACCATTCATATCTTGATACAGCCAACATGCCTGTTGCCTGGCAAATTAAGCCAGTCATGATCTCCTCTGAAAAGTCTGTGCTGGATGCCAGGAAAAAAAACCCCAACATTAATTGAACTGCTTGCATGCCTTCTAAGAGCCTAAAATAGCAAGCTGTTTTATTCTCACATGCACCCTTCGCTCAGTTCTTAAAGTTGTGGAATTCCATCTGGATATAAATTTACAGAGATTTAATTTCTGAACTCAAAATAGCTCTGGTTGGGAGACAGAAGCAAGGGATGCTCCACTAGAACATAAATGTTAGCAAAACTTCAAAAGCATAAATATAAAGAAAACCAAAACTATATTCTGAATTCCTGAGGTGACAAGCTAGATAGCTGTGTCCTAAACAGGTTGGGTTAGTTTGGAGTGCTCTGAGAATTATGTGCCTGACTTTTATCTAGTGTTCATGTTAAGGGTTTAAGTGCTACTGATCCTGCTCTTTATTCTCCTTGGAGTTAGGTCTCACCTGCACTGTCAGCGATTTCTAGCTTTTGGCAGGGATGACTCAGTCAGCTCCCTATTTATGACCATTATTAAGTGTGAAACTCCTCAGCATCTCTCACAGGGCCACAGAGCACAGCTGGGGACTCTACGAAGTGGCAGAGTGTTTATGATAAACAGTACGGTTTTTAGAATATTCAGGTGTCAAAGCAAGGGTGGTGTTGTCGAAGTGAAATTTGTGACCAGCACTTTTTGTCATTTAATGTGGCTTCAGGAAGTGTTCGAGAACCCTGTTTTTGCAAAATTTAAACCATGTTGGTAGAGATAACATTGTTGAAAATTTGATTTTCTTTCTGTATCTAGTGCCTTGAAATGCTGGAATCATTAATCCTCTTCTGTTGTAACCTTTCTGTTTAATTTCAGTGCAAAATTCATTGAAGGGACTGTGTTACAGTTACTTGAAGAAGATGACTGTATTGTGGGAGTTCAGTACAAGGACAAAGAAACTGGAGACACTAAGGTAAGTTTTCTTTTGCAATCTTTGTTGAACCTTTGAGAAATTTGAGGGTTGCTTTATATATATAGTTTTTTAAAAGCTTGTTTTTCAGAGTATTGGTACAGAAAAAATGTAGTTATCAAGTAAGTGAAAGAGTTAATAAAAGGAGATTATTTTCTAGTGCATATAGTCTGAGAATATGGGAGTCCTTGTTACAACTTCTTATAAAGCTTCTGGAGAATTCAGTTCATTATTTGTTTCATCATTCGTATGTCTGGAGTTTAAAATCTTTCAAGAGCTCCTGGTGAAAAAAACAATATATTAAGATTTGTGCTTTGTCTATGTGTAGTTGTCTGCCTTTCCACATACATTTCCACCATCTTGTGGGGAACTGAAAATGAAAAGGTTACCTATTCATAGTGAAAGCTCTGTCTTGTAATTTCTTGGATGGCAGAAAAAGAATTTTGGCATATTTTAATACTAAACTGCTGGCTTAATGCTATGAAACTGTGTGAACTTAAAAAGTTTAGGAAAGACCAGTCTGGGTAGAACCCCTGGACTGAAGTTCTGGATATGCTGCCTGTTCTCCAGGAAAACCAAATTTGTAATCTCTGTGGACTTTGAAGTTCCTTTGTTCCCTAAAATTATGTAGATGTACTCTGATGGGAAAGATGAGAATCTCGAAGATCCTGCTCTGAGCATTACTAACAAGATCTTTCCATCTCTAAGCCATTTAGAAATGGGACTGGTGGCACAGAACCATGTAGGAGAGAGCCTTTTAAAAGTACTTGCCAAAGCTGTAGGGTAGCAAGCTGGTTTTAGACTGTCCTCAGGCAGGTGCCATTTTAGCCCACTTGACAGCTAAGTGCTTCAAGAGAGCCGAGAAGTAACAACACCCTTGAGCCTCTTGAGGTAGCTGGAGGAGGAGGGAGTTCCAAGTCGTGTGCCTTGGTGTGTCTTACCTGTCACGTAACATGAATGAAACTGTATTAGGAAATCTACTCTAGGTGAACAAGCCACTAAATCACAGGGCATGGGAAAGACAGGAAGTTTGGAGAGGGGGGAGGATTTTTTGCAGGGGCAAGGGTGTTTGTTGGGGTTTATTTCCCAAATTCAATTGGCTTTTTCATCCAGCAACATAAAAGGGTGGTTTTGTTTTATTTTGCTTGAGGGTTAGAAGGGGAACGTGCATTTTTTTGTTTTGAGTTCTGTTTCTAAGCTTCACACATTTACAGATGTTGTTGTTGTAATTTTTAGTGTGACTTATTTGACCAGCAGTAGGGTGATGAGTGTTCTAGCCTGCATCTTACCTGAAAGTCTGGGTGTTGTTCTAAAGGCCTTAAGTTTCCTGTCTATTTACTGGGGATAAACAAATCATGTTTTGCTCTGAACGCTGAAGTTCTGTGGCTGGACAGAGCTGTTTCATTTGCTGGCTTAGCTCTCCTTTGATTTTAGAAATTTAATATATAAGAAATTTCCATTAAGCATCTATTAATATGTTTCCCTCCCTGTGGGTTTTTACGGCTAGGAAGCTCATAGCTGAATAAAAACACCAAACTCAAAGCCTACTTATATTCCTTAGCTTGCTTTTATAAAGAATAGTGTTGTGTGTTTATGTTGTGTGTTTGTGTTTTTCTGTTCTTTCCATCCTACATTCTCCATCACATTACCTCTGAGATTTTTATTCTTTTAAATGAGGTTCAAATTAGCCAGTATGCTAAAGGTCAACTTATAAAATTTTTCAAAACAAGGCAACTGAATAGACCCAAGGTTTATTGTATTGGCTGTGGAAAAATTGTAGCATGAATGTTCCACTCATTACAGCAGGAAACTGATATGGACAGGTGACTTTGGTCTAACTGCAGAAATAATTAGAGCTTGCAGTCATCCAAGCTAGGAATCCGTAGGAAACAAGTTTGTTAACTCCACTCAGGAATTCCTCTCTATAAGCACAGATACCATAAAGCATGTTTTACTTCAGTCTCATCTGCTCTCATCTAATTTTCTCCAACTGCACTTCACATAGCAAAGGATGTTAAAGTTTGTGTGGAGTCAGACTTGATGATCCTGGTGAGTCCTCCCCAGCTCAGAATATTCTATGATTTGATAAATTCACTCTAATGTTGGTTGCTACTCATAGAGGAACCTCAGAGTGACTTACTCATACAATAATAAAATATTTCCTAGGAGTACTAATGAAACACAGTTTGCTTTTTTTGCCTTACTTTCAAACTGAAACGTAAAAGGAGAAATATGTTTTATTGCTTATGCCAAGCATATGAAATCACTGAAAGCTAAGGACTAGAGCTTGTTGTAAATCTATCATTTGTTGTAAATCTGTCATTTAAATTTCAATCACTGAACGTATTGGCACTGAGGTAGAAGGAAACACCTACCTTTAAATGCTTCCTAGTATAATAATGTTGTTATATGACCATAAAAGGCATAAAAATACATTTTTAGTAATTGGAATTATTTCTTACATTTGAGAGCAATGTATGTTAAACATTAAGACCTTCAGACTGAACCTGATCTGTTTACTCAGATTTGTGTTTTGTCCATATATATACTATTTGTTATAATTCCTAAGTAGACCTGGAACTGCTCAGTGTTCTCTGCTTGGTCTTTTGAAGAAGAGCCTATGTGCTTACAGCTCATCAGTTTCTTATACTTCGGTTTGGTTTTCTTTAGTTTCTTATACATAGCTCTTCAATTTGAAATTCTTTTTTGTTTTATTTTTTCTTCTAAAGTGCATTACAGCCTGAAGGGAGCAAGTACTCCTCTCTATTGTATTTTTTAAATCCAAGTTTCTGCAGAGCTCCCATAGCTGTGTTTTCTGAATGCACGTCTCAAAAAGCAGGAGTATATTGTTAGAACAGCTTGTGTAGTAAATAGATAAGTATGAATACAAGGAAGGTAAACCCCACAGTATTTCTTAATACATATATTGTTAATATGGCCTGTGATCTTTTTAGATGTTTATTGTATTTTAAAGCATCTAATTTACAATTGTGAAGGAGATCTTGGGAATTTCCTGGTGTGCTGAAGCAAAATTGACCGTGTCATATCTTTATTTTTAATTTATGCTGCAGGAACTTCATGCTCCACTTACAGTTGTAGCTGATGGACTTTTCTCCAAATTCAGGAAAAACTTGATATCCAACAAAGTTACTGTTTCATCTCATTTTGTTGGTTGCATTTTGAAGGTAACTTTTATGTATAATACTATATAAACCACTATGCTGCTGCTTTGTAATGTAGGTCTGAATTTCACTAAGTATGTTATTGTTCATTTCCTTTTCCAACACAATCAGTTAGAACTGTGCTTTTAGGTATTTATGCATCGGTTCTGTCAGTTTCTGTGTCCCTTTTGAAGTGCTTGGAAATTTTTTCTATGTTTTTAACTCTTAAAGTCTAGATGCATATTCGGTCCCAGCTCTAGGATGGCTGAACTTCTTGTTGTGTCAGATTCAACATATTAGGTAGAGTTATAGATCAGATTTTCACCTGTTAAAACACTGTTATGTATCTCTGAGCCTGCCTTTTTTTTTATTTTTTTTTTTTTTTTTAAAGTGGATATTGTTAAAAGTTAGATTTCTGATTTTATGAGTACAGGGTTTAACTTGTAAGCATACAGTTGAGCAAGGGAGTGTTTAAGAAAATGAGCTGTGATTCAGCATAACTACTTTAAACTGAGCTCTGGACTCACTAAACCAATTCACAGAATTATTTTATTTTTTTTAAGAGAAACATTTCAGCATCTTACAGCACATCTAGCACTACTTTATATTAGTGCTATGTCTTATTTAGTGCTAAGTTCTGGATCAGAAGTAGGCACCATTGTAAACCTGGAACCCAGCTGGTAAAATTGTTTCCCTGGACACAGGTGTTATAACAGGTTTATGTTAGGATATTGATACCTAAGATGGTAACACTCCAGGTTATTTTTGTTTGGTTTTGTTTGGTTTTTTTTTTTTTTTTTTTTTCATTTAATAGTTGCAGCATTTGTTCAGGGAGTAAAAATCTTGAGTTTTAGATCATTCTACTCCAGAACGGTGCCCAAACTGTGTTCCTGCCTGAAGGTGGCGTACCTTGTACATATTTGCCTTCAGGACCTATAAACTTCATGAGAGAAGGTAGTGTCCTGGTTTTTGACTGGGAATCTGGGTTGGTAGCTGGGAGGCTGGAGAATCCAGGTAGAAGTCCTGTCTGGATCTTTTGCTCTATGTCTGCTGCATTAACTGATGCGTTAGCAGCAAAAATAATTAAGAGAGAATGAACCTAAGCGAACAGAATTTTCACCAGACTGGGAACACTGACTAGTAGGAACTTCAGTACTTTTTGGGTCTCTAGTCCAGTTACCACTGCCCAGGTTTGTCTACTTTTGGAATCTCCTTTAAACCTCATTTGATAGGGCCCTATGATTCTTTTTCAGTTGGTGTGTCCAAGTAATAGTATTTAGACTAGTGGATTTCTTTCCTCCCACCACTTTCTTTTTGAAAAGAAAACAAAATGATGTTACTGGAAACTACTACACTGATTACATTACAGGTTTTCAGTGGCCTGTATTAAATATTGGTGAGGTATTCAAGTGAAAGGGATAAGTTAGTGATTCTAGTAAATACTTAAATGTATTGGCAAAAGAATTGTTGCTACACTGAAATTCAGAACTTTCATTTTGAAAACACTTTGTAATTTAAGAGATTAATAACACAAACTTAGTATGATATAGGATTTTATTTAAAACTGTTTTAGAAAATTATGTCTGATTTAATACCCTTTCATTCATCACAATCTTTCTTCCCCTTCTTTCCTTTCTAAGGATGCATCACAGTTTAAAGCTAATTATGCTGAGCTTGTTTTAGCTAAAACGAGTCCAGTGCTAATCTATAAGATTTCTTCAACTGAAACTCGGGTCCTTGTTGATATTCGAGGGGAAATGCCAAAAAATTTAAAAGAGTACATGACTGAGACCATTCATCCACAACTACCTGGTAAGTCTGGAAGGACTTCTAGAGCACTGTCACATTTAAATATGTCCAAAAAAAAAATGTGACACCATTCACCTTTCTCTGGTTCCACACCACAAATCAACACACACAAGTTTGTTCAGCTCACATCTGTGAGGTCAGCCACCAAGTTGATCAGAGGGATGGGAGGGCCCCTCCTATGAGAAGAAGCTGAGAGAGGTTGCTTTGTTCAGTCTGGAAAAGAGAAGGCTTTGGGGGGACTTAACTGTGGCCTTCCAGTACCTGAAGGGAATCTACAAGAGAGATGGGGCAGGACAAGGGACTCAGTGACAGGACAAGGGGGAATGGGTTCAAATAGAGAGTAGGTTTAGATTAGAGATTAGGAGCAAATGATTTACTGTGAGGGTGGTGGGGCACTGGAACAGGTTGCTCAGGGAAACTGTGGCTGCTGCATCCCTGGAGATGTTCAAGGCCAGGTTGGAAGGGGCTCTGAGCAGTCTGGGCTAGGGGAAGTGTCTCTGCCCATGGCAGCAGGGGTTGGCACTACATGATCTTCAAGGTCCCATTCCAACCCACACCATTCTGTGATTCTCTGGTATCTCTAAAAAGAGATTAAAATGGATTGTGTACAAATTATTCACATTTTTGTTTAACTACTAAAATATTTGGTTGCAGATCACTTAAAGGAGCCATTCTTAATAGCAGTTCAGAATGATCGTTTAAGGACTATGCCAGCCAGCTTCTTGCCTCCTTCAGCTGTAAACAAGAAAGGTGGGTATTATTAAATAAAAGAAAAAGAAAAAAGGCATTATAAGCATCTTCTGGGGCATAGGACTTCGTTGTCATAGATGTTTATTTGTTGTTCAATACAACTGTCTCACAAATCTTCTATAAAATGTATACCTTGGGCAAAATTTAACTGGAATGTTTACATTGACACCAGATGTTAAATCAATGCCTGCTTTATGTGTGAGTTTAATTTACTCAGTTGCTCAAGCTTATATAATTGTGCCCTTTCTAAGAAAAAATAATGAAAAATTAAATAAGTTAACTTTAAAAGTATGTTCTTTGACACTATAGTGAAAAATAGTTTCTAGCTTGCTTATCTTAAAGCTGTTTTGAGTCTTGAAATTAAAAGACATGCTTTGGGGTTTTTGTTTTTTAATTTCTGGTTGTTATACAACTTATTTTCTGATGGGAATGAATTCTTAGTAAGTTTGATGTTTTTTAGTAGAGGATTTGAATTTTAAGATTCCATAATGGTTGTGCAGTATCCTGTTGTTTTTTCTCTTCTACCTAGGTGTTCTTCTGTTAGGAGATGCATATAATATAAGACACCCTCTAACTGGAGGAGGAATGAGTGTTATTTTAAATGATGTTAAAATATGGAGAAGTTTGCTCCAGGATATCCCAGACCTTTATGAAGATTCTGATGTTCTTAAGGTGACTCTTTATTTTGGACTTATTTTAGACAGTTTCTGCTGCAATTTAGTGACACACTTCTGAGTTTTATGCAACTCGGAGTTATTGGAGTAAGTCATTGTAATTTTCAAAGCCTTGGCCAGAATAATCAGATATCAGGCATTCACCAGGAGCTGGTGAATCTGTAACTGCGTGGCAAAAGGCCGTTTCAAAACTTTGCACTAACCTGCTGTTTTACTTAAGGAGACTGGTGTGCTGTGTCTAGTCAGGATGCTTTGCTAGGATAACCTGATATTCCCATTTTAACAGGGTATTTTAACCAGATTGGTCTAAATGTGGTGGGTTTGAACCATTACACTTGTGTGAGTGGAACTTGGGCAATATGAGCTTGTGTTCCCAGTCTTACAAGAGACATCTCAGCCTCCACTGGTGTCTTGCCTGCTGCATAAATCTGAGTCGTAAGTTAGAAGGGATCCTTCTTTCCCAGGATCTGCTCCATCAGTGTTCACGCAAAGTTTATTTTTTCAGTGATACTTAGTCCCAAAATTCTGATAAGTAGATTATAAGATTTCTTACTAACTTGTGTACTGCTTTTAATGGGGTTAGGCATATTGTCTTGGCTAAATTACAGGTAATATAACTGTAGACTACAATTAGATGATTCAAAAAAGTGTATTTGATAATTGAGAAGCACTTGGAGGAGCCCTGCATGTCAGGACTTACCTGACCACATGGAGATATTTTTATGACAGGTAGTCACTTCAGATTTCCAGTCATTTCCTATTTATTACCAGTCAATTGAGGGAACTAGCTGAGCATTATCCTTCAAGTTTCAGCTGTATCTCAGACACCTACTGTAGGATGAGGTGAAACATGCTCTGGAAATACCTTTTTTTTTTTCCCCCCCGTCTTTAAGGTAAGGGGAGCCTAGATACCTGGTTCAACAAGTTTCTGAAATTCCTTGATGACTTAGCTTGGAATCAATCTAGCATATCACTAAATGCCTTCTACATGTCCATGAGTATGACTTTTGCCTCACCTCTTTGGGAATCTTTTGAATGTTCCTTTGTATTTACTTAAAGAAATATTTTTAAATTTTTTTTTCAGGCAAAAAGAACATTTTACTGGTCAAGAAAAAAATCTCATTCTTTTGTAGTGAATGTTCTTGCCCAGGCACTTTATGAACTCTTTGCTGCCACAGATGGTAAATATATCTTAAAGATAACCTCTGATTAGTTACAACTTGGTAAATAAATATGACTGGGAAGGGGATGTCCATGTCTCTGTGTGTGTATATATGTATGTATATATATATGTGTGTGTGTGTTATGTGTGTGTATATTGTTATATATTAAAATTATATCAGTCAAATAATTTTAATAAGTTTGCTTGTGTGCTCTGCCTAGTTTTTTAGAAAGAGTTTTAGCAATGTGAAGGCAAGTCTGGAGTTTGGACTAAATAAAAATCATCCAAAACAACAAAAACAATAGTTAATACAAAAATATGTAGATTCTGTAAGATAATCCTTTGTATAAATAAAAAAAGCTTAAAGTTCAGCTGAATTGAACAGAACAACAGCTAGCAAAGTCCTGGATTTCATATCAGTATTGTGCATGCAGAAAAATGTTTCAGTATGTGTTGATTATATTTGTTTTATTAATTTTAATGAATTTTGTAGATTCCTTGCATCAGCTGAAGAAGGCCTGTTTCCATTACTTCAGACTTGGAGGAGAATGTGTCTCAGGTCCTGTTGGATTGCTCTCAGTGTAAGTTCACTGTGCTGGCAGTGGTTATTGTGAGCCCCTGTGAGATCTGCTTTGCTCCCCACCAGGCAGCTCAACACAGGGAGCATGGCCCACTTGAGCCTAGATTTTAAGATTATGCTAAAGGTTGGAGCTGTGAAACTGTGTCTTTAAGTGGGGTACGGACCAGCAGAGCAGCTGGTGGAGATGTTTCCTACTTGACAAGCTCAGAGTAGTGTTGGGTGAGGCCTCACATAAAAAGCTCTAAGGAGCAGGGAGATCTCTAGCTATGAAGGTGCTTGAATGACCCCTCAGAAATTTGTGAATGCACAGTAAATCCCACTACTTTGAACATAGGAGAGTATGTGCTTTTATATTTCTCTCCTTTTGGACTGAAAGCTAAAACTGAAAAGGCTATTTAAAATACTCCTCTGGGGGAAGATAAGGAAGACAAGGAAGACAAAGACTGGAAATTAAGAGAAAGCAGCAGTGTATGTTGGCTGGGAATGCAGTGTGGAGCAGCCCAGGAGAACCAAGTTTATATTTTTCAGTTGAGTTGGCAGGACCAGATTTGTCTAAATCACAAGAGGTGTGTGATCTTGAGTGGAGATCTGTATTTGTAAAATGGAAATTTTTCAGTTCTTTCTGATTCTGTTTGTTTACTAGTTTTATCTGTTTCTTTTTAATGCAGGTTATCTCCTAAACCAATGGTACTGATTGGCCACTTCTTTGCTGTGGCCTTGTATGCTGTTTATTTTTGCTTTAAGTCAGAGTCCTGGATCACCACTCCTCGAGCAATTTTCAGTAGTGGAGCTATTCTTTACCGGAGCTGCTCTATAATATTTCCACTTATTTACTCTGAAATGAAGTATTTAGTCTATTAAAATCCAGGGAAAATGACTGGAGGAAGAAAGCATGAAAATCACAATGCCTTCAAAATCTTTGGACATGTACTATTTAATATTGTATTATGTTCTCCTCAAAATGCAATTTCCTTGATATGGTTTTAACTTAATTTTGATTTTGTGGTTATATGCATATATATTATATGTAAATATTCTTTTCTTTGCAATTTTAAGTTCAAAAAGGAGGTAGCTGTTTACAAAGACCATAATTAAGTGTTGACGTGGTAGATAATTGCCAGTTTTGACAGAATTTCTTTCCTTGCTTTATGCATTGCTGAGTGCACCACTGATATTAATAAACTGAGAAGTGAAAACTGTAAACAATACGCTGCTATTATCCTTCATGCTTTTTTCTCTTCAGTAGCTTCATAGATGTCAGTATTGTGAAATATTGTAACATTCTTGATCTGGTTGTTTCATTAGGATTTGCATCTGTTCTGTTTCAGTTGCAGCTAAGATACTGGTCTGTTGACACTTAAAAGGACACTGTAAAGGATGTCAGATCTTGATGTGTCGCTATATCTTTAATTTCAGTTACTGTTGCAAGTGCCATGTTGCTCTTCTGAATTCCTTCTTTACACCAGAATTCATTTTAACAAGTAATAACCAAACCTTTGCTTTGTTGGCTACTGCAATGCACTCAGGTAGTGAAAGCACATGTTTTTGAAAATATATTCCTCTCTAATTTCCTTTTAAAACCTTGAAAGTTTGGGGTTGTTTTGCTTGGTGTGTGTGCAACTGAAGTTTAACTGCCATGAACTGAAGCACAGCAACAAACTATCCACTGAAACAAATTACTTCTGAAAATTAATGAAAAGCACCATGAAAGTGTCCTTTTAATACTTGGAGTGTGGTGGGATTATTTTTCCTGTAGGAATTACTGCATGCTACTAAAGAGTTCATGTCTATTCCTATTGGTCACTATTCCTCTCAATATTCCTGTTATCAGTGTGATTTCCTTTGCTCTTGTGCATCTGCGTTTTCTCTACCTTTCTTAGGATTGGTTTGGGTATCACTGTATGGCTCTCCTGGCTTGCCTAAACAATCACACGTGGGTGTAGGCAACAGTCTGGAGAATAGTAACAGGTTTTGTTCTTCTGTACTGGTGAAACTGTGACTCTACCTTGAAAATGACAGATTGCATAAGCTGTGTATAAACATACATTTTATCTTGGACTGTGAAAAAAAAAAAATCTGTGGAGACACTTTAGTTAGTATTTTATTTGATGGATATTTCAAATGACCTTTTCTTTTCCAGAAGTAAAAGTATGTATATTTTTCTAACCATGATCACTTTTGATACCCTCTTGAAATTACACTCATCATGAATATGTCTGTGTTGAAACTTTAGGGTAAAGTACTAATATTTTCAAATATCGTTATATGTGGTAACTAAATTATGCCCCTTTAAGGGTACACAAAGTTTGCAGAATTTATACAAGTGTTTCCAAAATTTGTGACAATTTTTAAAATATTAATTTTACTTTTTTTATTTTTTTATATTATTTGCAGTCAGTCTCTTTAAATTCATGGATAAAAAATCCTGAGCCAAATACACATCCTCAGCTTACATAAATAAAAAGGTATTATATCTGTAGATTATTTTTGTTGTGTGTCTCTGGTTCAAGCGTTTTGTTAAATTCTGATTATCTACTTAAATTTATATATACATAAGGAGTTTTTTCCCTTTCTAGTCCTGAATTCAGTGCCTGGTTAAGTGTCTTATTGGGGTAGCAATCACTTATTGGAAATTGCTGGAGGAGACACAAAAGGGATGTGTGTGTGTGTATGTGTGTGTCTGTAAGCCTGAAAATATGACCATAGAATGGCTTTGTGCCTTGTCGTCAGGACAAGAGGAAGGACTTGCTTTGAAATACTGGAGTGGGATCATTGGGACACAGGGCAACAGAGGATTGGGCTTCGGGCTGAGATTACTGATGAGCTGGTCTTAAGTAGTGTTGGCTGGGTGCCTACTCCAGCTGGTGGTGGCCCACCAGCTCTGCCCCAGAGAAGAATTGCAGGGCAGAATTTCAAGCTGCGTTCTGTAGTGCCTGACTGCAGTTATTCCCTCATGGATGCAGAGGGATGGTGGGTGGTGGAGGAGAAGTAATGAAAAAAGCGGTTCTTGAGTCAGCTGAAACTGAGAAGAGTAAAGCTGGCAGTGAATGAGTACTGTCCATAGGTAAAATGGAATCCAACAGAACAAGCCACAGCATGCAGCAGATGGTCTGTAAGAATCCTGATTTTCATTCTCTACACCTATATGCTGCAAATAATGCAACATGTGAAGAAGGTTTTGTCACAGGCATTTGATTAAGAATCTGAGGGGAGCAGAATGCAGGAATATTTGATGCAACTTTTGCGTTGTCTATTTTCGTACTCTGAAGAGGTTAATTCTAAGGTTTTCTACACTGCAACATTTAGTGGCAATAATGTGCCGATAAGTTGAGGGCACAAGGAGATATGACTTGTGTGATGTGATTATCCCTCTGTTCCAGAACTGCTGCAGCTCAGCTGCTGGAGAGAGTAGAGGGAGGAAGAATAAGTAGCTACATAGTGGTGAGTTTTTAGATGTTCATATGGCATGGTGCAGGAGTGTGAAAGCTTGCTTATAGTGGAAAGAGGAGATAGCATCATTGGAAAAGACTACCAAGATTATCAAGTCCAAGTTTTTACTGAACACCACCATGTCAACTAAACCACAGCACTAAATGCTGTTCCCTGTTGTTTCTTGAACACCTCAGGGGTGGTGAGTCCACACTTGCCTGAGGAGCCCATTCCAATGTAAAACCACTCTTTCAGTGAAGAAACTTTCTGATGTACAACATGAGGTGCACGTGGCACAGCCTGAAACCATTTCTTCTTGTCCTATTGCTAATTGCTTGGGAGAGGAGACGGACCCCAGCCTGGCTACAGCTTCCTTTCAGAGAGTGGTAAGGTCCCTCCTGAGCCGCCTTCTCTCCAGGCTCAACAACCCCTGCTCCCTCAGCAGCGCCTGACAAGATTTATGCTCCAGACTTTTCCCCAGCTCCATTGCCCTTCTCTGGGCCCACTCCAGCACCTCAGTGTCCTTGAGGTGAGGACCCTGAGACTGCACACAGGATTCAGGTGTGCACTGCAGAAAGAGTAGATGAAAAAGGTGTGTGGAGCATGCTGCCTGTACTGGCTTTCCATGTGTAAACTGTGCCTTTGCTACTTGAAAGGCTGCTCACATCCCCTAAAACCTGTAGTGTTGTTTGCTGTAATACTCTTAATGCTCATGGGTTGTTTTGTGGTAGTAGGTCATTAATTTACTGTTGGGTCATAGTCCTTGAACATACTGCTCTCTGAAACCAGCTTGTGTATTCTGAGTGAAAGAGAAATCCATTCAATCCAGAATAAATATGGGCAGTTGATAAATTATTCATTCTGAAATTCTGGCTTGCTCAGCATGACAGTGCTACATGGAAAATAGTGTCAGCAGTTCCTAATCTGTTTCCTGTGAAGCTCCAAAGAGCTGCACAAGCTCCTGTGCTGTGCAGAGTGAATAGAGGCATGACACAGTTTGCTGAGACAAAATTATTCAAGGTACTGATAATAAAAGCTGACAGAGTATTTTAAATGGTAACTGAAATCTACTGTTAATATAAGCAAAGTAACATAAATAGGAAAAATAATCCTGCTCACAGAATAATTTGTTTTGGAAGAGGTGGTTAAATCTCATCTACTCCTACACCACTGCACGGACCAAGGACATTTTCAGTTAGATGAGGTTGCCCAGAGCCCTGTCCAGCCCAGTCCTGAAAGGGTTGGGTATCTATCCTCTTATCTCTGTGGGCAACCTATTCCAGTGTTTCAACACCTTCATTGTAAAAACTTAGTGCTAGTATAAATCAACCCCTTTTCAGTTTAAAACCATTGTCCCTTGTCCTAGTGCAGCAGGTCCTGCTGAAAAGTTTGTGCCCATCCTTCTTATAGAGCACTATCTCCCTGGAGCCTTCTCTTTTCCAGGCTGAACAATTTGCTTAGCCTGTGTTCATAAGAGACTGTTTTCATCCTCTAATAATCTTCAAGGTGCTCCTCTGCCCCTGCTTTAACAGGTCTGTGTTGTCCTTTCTGTGCTGGGCACCCCAGAGCTGGATGCAGTTCTCCAGGGAGGGTCTCACAAGAGCAAAGCAAAGGGGGACAGTCACCTCCCTGCTGCTTTTTATGCAGCTCAGGATATGATTTGCTTTCTGGCTGTGAGTGCACACTGCTGGGTCATGGCCAGACTCCTGTCTATCACCACCCCCAAGTCCTTCTTGGCAGGGCTGGGCTCGAGCCATTTGTTCCCCAGCCTTTATAATTATTGGGAGTTTCCTCACTATATATGCATGATCTTTCATTTGGCCTTGTTGTGCCTGATGAGTTTTCCATGGGCCTAGTCCTCAAGTCTGTCAAGGTCCCTCTGAATGGGATCCGGTCCTTCAGATGTATCAACTGCACCACTCAGCTTGGTCTCATCTGCAAACTTGTTGAGGGTGCACTCGATTTTGGTGTCTGTGTCATTGATAAAGATATTAACCAGTATTGCTACCAGTACAGACGCTTGAGAGACACCACTCATCACTATCTCAGGACATTGCACCATGGACCACTACCCTCTGGATGTGATCATTGAACAAATTCCTTACTCACAGGACAGTTCACCTGCCAAATCTGTATCTCTCCCATTTAGACATGATGTAGTGGGGTGCCTTGTCAAAGGCCTTACAGAAGTCCAGAGAGCTGACATCTGCAGCCCTTCCCTGGTCCACAGATGAACTCACTCCATCACAGGCCCCTGGGTTGGTCAGTCAGGACTTGTCCTTGGTGAAGCATTTCTGGCTGTCCTATCTCACCTCCCTGTTCTCCAAATGCTTTAGGTTCCATGGTGTTCCCTGGCTGTTAGGTCAGTAGTTCCCAGGGTCCTCCTTTTTAAAGATGGATATGTTTCCCCTTTTCCAGTTGTATGGACCTGACTGCCATGACTTTTTGGACATCATGGAGATTGGCTTGGCAACTACATCAGCTAATCCCCTTCAGGACACTGGCAGACATCTTATTGGGTCCCATAGTTCTAGTTTTTTCTATTTCCTCAGGCTTCTCACAAGCTTGATCTTTTCTTATAGTGGGAATCACTTTTTTCTCCTCAGTTTCAATCCCACTGCCCATCCACTTCAGAAGCATGGAAGAAAGGTTTCCATTGAAGACTGAGGCAAAATTTGTTGAGTACCTCAGCCTTTTCCTCATCCCTTGTTACCAGCTTCATGGCCTTGCTTCTTTCTTTGCCCTCCTTTTCTGATTAATGAACCTCTAAAAGTCCTTGTTATTCTTTAAATCTTGCCAGATTCAGTTCCAGCTGTGCCTTGACCTTCCTCACTCCATGCCTACACAACCAAACCTCCTCCCTATACTTTCCCCAGGTTACCTGTCCTTGTTTCCATGGCCTGTTCATTTGCTTCTTGCCCTGTAGTTTGACCAGCAGCTCCATATTCAGCCACACCAGTCTCTTGCCCTCCTTGCCTGATTTCTTGCTCCTGGGGATCAAGAGCTCTCACACTCTATGGACAGCATCCTTCAAGATCAAGGGCAGTTTCCAGAAGGTCCTGTTTTTGTCCCTAAAATTCATGGTCCCGATTTTACTCTTTGCCTGACCTATATTCCTCAGGAGTGTGAACTCCACCACTGCATGATCACTGCAGGCCAGGCTGCCTCCAATCTTGATGTCCCAGATTAGCTTGTTGCATTTGTGCCCGTCAGGTCCATCATCGCATCCCCTCTGGAAGGGCTGTCTATTACCTGGCTCAAGAAGTTGCCCTCCGTGCATTTCAGGATTCTCCTGCACTGCTTGCAGCTTGCTGTGCTACTTTCCTAGTAGATGTTGGGGTGGTTAAAGTTCCCTAGCAGGACAGGAGTCTGTGAGTGTGATGCCTCCTGCAGCTGGAGCAGGAAGGCTTCATCAGCTGGCTGCCCTTCTTCAGTGGCTGTAGTGACAGCAACCACAAGGTTCCCATCTCGATAGCCACACTCCAGTGATGGGAACTGTCCCACCAAGTTTCAGCAATGGCAAGGAGGTCACAGCTTTCTATCAGGACGGTGGTTTCCAGCTCCTGTTGGTTGTGTGCATTGGTGTAGGGGCCCTTCAGCTGGGCTGTCAGCTGGGTCACCGTCTTAGAGAAGCACCCCTTAATCCCTTTGAGGTATTTCACTGGTATTTACCCAATTGCTTCTGTTATCCCAGGTGTCCCTGGCTCATCTCCGTAGGATTTATGTTCTCCAATGTGGTCGACACCTCTAGAGCCACTTGTCTGAGGACCCTCCCTAGCACTCTGTCCCTTTAACCTTGGTGTGTCCTCCCACAGCTTGTCACAGGCAAGCCTGATATTACCCCTCTTCCCTGGCACGTCTAGTTTAAAGCTCTACCAATGATCCCCACTGACTCCTGAGCAAAGAACCCCTTCTTCTTTTGAGAAAAGTGAATCTCATCTGTTGGCAGCAAGCCTGGTGCTGTGTAAGCCATCCTGTTGTCAAAGAAACCAAAATTCTGGCAGTGACGCCAGCCACAGAGCCATGAATTAGATTGGGTCCATGTGTTTCTTAGTTCTTGTTTTTGCCAGCAACTGGAAGGATAGAGATAAAAATTATGTGTTCCACATTCCCTTGCCAGTCAAGCCAAGGTGCTGAAGTCTCTTTGGGTGATCCTTGGATTGGGATATAGCGGCTCCACTGCCACCCACATGGAAGATCAATAATAGACTTATGCCATGGAGTTTCCTGGAGTTGTCCTGAACCTGAGCCCCAGGGAGGCTTTCCTCAGAGGAGCAAATATCCAGCACATTAGACCCTCTGTTCCCTTAGAAAAGAATCACAACTACAACCTATCTTTTTTTCCTCATGCAGATGGTTGTGATGTCTTGTTTAGGACTTTCTGACCCTGTCAACACCTCTGGTGTTGCTGGACCTTCATCCACATCACATGTTCTCTGGCATTCCACCTCCAGAGCCTAAAACATAGTGTACAGAGGCACCTGGGAGAGTGAGGTGGACAGGGCAGGATTTCATCTGCTGCCCAAGTGAGGACTTTACTTTTTTATCCATTTGCTCCTTTCTTTGGAGCTACTGTTTTCTGCCTGCTGGGGGGAAGATATAGGAGACCCTTGATCATATTTTTTTCTGGTGGTTGTTCCTGTCTCAGGGAGGCAGGTTCTACCAATATGTCTCCTTCTCAGACTCCCTGATGCTCCTTAACCATCTTGTTTACTCTCTTCAGCTGTGCCACCAGGCTAAGCAAATCATCACACACGTGTTGTCTGTGTTGCTGTCCAATACCAGCAATGATGGTGGAACTCAACTGAGAGTTCCTGGAATCACCATGTCTGGTCTTCTCCATGCTTCCACCCAGTTGGCAGAACCAGATAAAAAGGTAAACAGGATGTTGGAAATTGTTAGTGAAGGGCTAAAGCAGACAAATGGTAATTCTGCTTGAAATGGGCCTTTGCACTGACTGGTGTATGGCAGAGCAAGAGCTTCAGGCAGAGTCAAGAGCAGCTGCAGAGTGAAGTGTTTGGCCTTTGCTGGTATAATTTTCAGAAGGTAGAGACAGTGAAGGGCCATGGAAGATGGGACTTCTGGTATTGCATCCAGGTCTTAGAGCTTAAAACCATCTTCATGCACAGGTTACCAATCCAGCAATGACAAATGGCAGAACTATGGGTCAGATGCTGAAGTACTCTCATTAATGTTAAGGGAATAGGAAACAGGTAGTCAGCAGTTCTTGAGAAGCACCCAGTGGGGTGTGTTGAATACTCATCCAGTTTTAGATGGTTCCACCTATGCTATTAGAGTGGCTAATTGGTTTTTTCATGGGAACATAGGAGTTTTCTTTGGCTCAACACCTTGTTTACCTGTGAACCATTCTTACGTAACTACAGCTTTTTCAGGTTTCTGTGATGCAGCTGGTTTCTTTCAGATGCAGATTCACATCCTTCACTGAGGAAAGGGATTTTAACCCTGTTCCCTGGTATGGTTTCTGATAGCCCTGATGTAGGGGCTGAATATATATGGTCCTGAAAATTTGTCTTGTCTAGTAAAAGCACAAATTGTATGACTAAGCATTGACTTCTAACTGGTGTCAGTACACTCATGGCAGTACTGGTGGTGTGAGTTTGACGTCATGGGTGCTTCTATGAGCCTGGGTTCTTTAGGGTAGGACAGGCAGGAGAAGCTTGCAGAGGGATAAGCGTCCATGGTCCCTGCTGTAACTTGTTAGCATGAAGGGCTCACCCACACTGGGAGACACCCAAGGACAATGGTAGCCCCTGTCCCTCACTGGTGGTGCTCTGCCTGTGATAGTCTTGGCACAGGCTCCTCCTGGGTATGACTTCAGGCAAAGGGGAATAGCCTGGAGGAGAGATTACTGGGTGAACCAGGCTGCTGTATTTTGAGTGTGGGCCATGCTGCACCACAGGATGGATCCTGACATGTTTTATGCTGTTGTGAATCAAGATCCTGGACCCAAAGGTTGATGTAGGGCTCCTGGCTACAGTACTGAGCACTGGTTTTTGTGTATGGCATAAATGTACCCTTCATCTATATTTCAACATAAATAAAACCCTGATATTAATGTTTTAAGTTACAAAGCTTTACCACCTTCCTTATGACTGCATCTATTTGCTGCCTCTGCATTTCCTATGCCAGAACAGTGGTCATTTTATCAAGTACTTTGCTCTTGCGTCTGCTGAACGAAACTCCTGCAGAGGAGGACATTGGTAAAAAGAAATCGGTTGCTATTTTGGGATTGTGGTGGATGTGCACAGATTTTGGCTAATTTTTGCTTTTCTTTCTAAAAGGTTGATTGAAATGTATTTTGGTGATGAGGATCCCATCTTGATGCACAGCCTGTTGCAGACATAAATCAAGATTTGAGATGAGAAAGGGTCACCTGCAGGAAATCTTCTCCAGAGCCCTTGCCTCTATCTGCTCTTGAGCCCTTAAGAACACCTTCTGTGGCTGGAAGTGATTCTGTTAACCTTGAGCCTTACACTGCTTTTTCTAGGCAAATTTTCTCTTTCAACTTGGAATCAACAGGAAGCAAGAGAAACTTTTGCAACACGCTCTCTTGGCATGCTGGGGATCACTTGTGCTCCCTGGTATCTTTGCAGATGCTAGAAAATTTTCTGACTAATGCTGCCTATACAGCATTCTGCTCCAAGGTCTCCACCTCTTCAGGCATCACCAGGCAGGAATCAGATCCAGTACCTGAGTTTTTCTGTGCCGAAGGTGAACTGTAAAGTGGAACCTCGTGTTTGGCCGTACAGTAGCTGGGCAACCACAGGTATGTACAGGGGTGTGGAAGCTGGGTGTTGATTTGCTATGGTTCCCTACTGTTCTGGTTTAACCCCAGCCAAGCCCCAGGCAGCTGCTCAGTCATTCCCCCACCAGTGAGATGAGGGAGAGGATTGGAAGGGTAAAAGCCAGAAGACTTGAGGGTTGAGATAGAGCTTAATAGGGAAAGTAAAAGCCATGCACACAAGAAAGAATTGATTCATGGTTTCCCATGGGCAGGCAGGTGTTAAGCCATCTCCAGAGAGCAGGAGATGTATCACGTGTAGCAGTGACTTGGGAAGACAAACACCATCCTCTCCTTCCTCCTTCTTCTCCCCACTTTATACGCTGAGAATGATGTCATATGGTTTGGAATATCCCTTTGGTCAGTTAGATCACCTGTCCTGGCCGTGTCTCCTCCGACCCTTCCCCACACACCCAGCTTCCTCACCAGTGTGACTGTAGGAAAAGCAGAAAAGACCTTGGCTCTGTTCAAAGCCCTGCTCAGCAATAACAAAAACATCTCTACAGCATCAATCTTGTGTGCAGCACAAATCCAAAACACAGCCTCAGACCAGCCATTGGGGAAAGAATTACCTCTACCCCAGCCAAAACCAGCACACCTTTATACACAAAGGGCACTTGCTGGTTGCTGGAGGGCGTACATGGAGCTGCTCTGTCTCTCTATAACATTTGGTGATTACATTTTCTGTCCCATACAGGCTAGTTTCTCCTGCAAATGACATCTGGAAACAGATAGTGCATATAGATGTTACGTGCAAGCCCAGCTTGGGATAATTAAGTCAGAGCTTTCGTGTTTACATGTGTCAGATCACATCTGCATCACCCAACATCATTCTGCACCATACAGTGCCTGCACATGGTGCCTGTCTGTAGTGTATGTAAATGAGATTCATAAGCTGAGAGCAAAATGAATCTGTTTATTGCAGAGTTAAGACAGTACTTACACATTTAGTGTGAGAATCTTGGTCCGATCCTTTGCACCCAACCCGGTTGCAGGCCTGTAATAAATCTGTTGGCCTGACAGTTTGTTAGTTTCCTCAAGATCTGCAGACTTTTGAAGAAACAAGATGCCTTTTCTGTTCTCAGATGTGTCGTCTAGGTTTTTCCATGCTTCCCAGGAATTTTCTGCAGTGTCAGATTTTGCTGTTTCCTTTCACCTGTCAGCTCCTGTCACATGCCATCTTTATAACCAGATAAATTAAAGACTGGGACACATTTCTCCTCTCAAGTTTCTGCATTACCAGTCATCACTGCTCGATGCTGCTAAGAAGACTGTTTTGATGCCCTGGAACAACACTGTGGGGAGCTGCACAGCTTCAAAATATCCCTATAATCTGCTTTTAAGGAATGGCATACCTCTAGAAGGAAATAATCTTGATTATTTATTATCTCAGTATTTGGTGAAGGTGCTTATTTTCTAAATGCAAAATAAAGATGGACATGGCATTCAAAGAAGCACAAAGTTTAAAAGACACAAGCAGGCAGAAATGAGATTGTATCTACATTAGCCTAGTGTATAACATCAGCTTTCAAAGGCCTGTGTGATTTAGCCAGTGAGGTGTCACAATCTTTAATCCTGTGCAGGTACCTCTGGGGCACATTGATTTTGACATCTAAGAGGGTGTTGATAGAGATTTTCGTACCATATTTTTCAGACTATAAGGCACACTGAAAATCCTAAAATTTGATCAAAAACCAGAAGTGCGCCTTCTAATCCAGTGCGCCTTATATTTGAACCTTGAGTATTGAAGGGATCTCAAAACAATTTCTGTTTCACATTGCGCAGCAACAAACATGAAGCTTGCAATCGAATAACCTTGAGCAGGCACGCAACGTCCCTCGGGTCAGTCTCTCCCTGCCAGTAAACCCCATGATTGTGTAATTTCGTTAGTACAGTAATTTCACGACCATAAGGCACACCCTTTTGACTAAAATTTCGATCAAAACCCGGAAGTGTGCCTTATAGGCCAGTGTGTCTTATACACGGACAAACTTCGGAAATTTGCCAACTCAGAAGTGCGAGCCGTGCGGGCAGCTGGGGCACGGGCAGCCAGCGCCGGGGGCGGGAGTGCAGGGGCCCGCAGCATGGGGAGGGTGCCTGGGACTGTGTTTAAAGGCTGCGCCAATCCATGAAAAATTGAGCACCTGCCAGTAAACCCCACAATCCCGCTATTCCATTACTATTTCGTTACTTTGTTGCGCACAGATACTTGCTGCAAAAAAAAAAGTCCACCTTATAGTCCGGTGTGCCTTATATATGGACAAAGTTCAGAAATTTGCCAACAACCTGGAAGTGCACCTTATACTCTGGTGTGCCTTATAGACATGCAATAACTGTAATTTGGTTTTTTGCTAAAGTTGCACACGGATCAATGTTGGGGAAAAAAAAAGTGCATCTTATAATCCGGTGTGCTTTATATATGAAAATAGTTTGAAGTTTTACTGTTAACTGATACTGAGCCTTATGACCAGGTGTGCCTTATGGTCGTGAAAATACGGTATTAAAATTAACCCTACACCAGCCAAAGGCGGCACAATGGAGCTGCAAGTTTTCCCAAGACTCCTCCTCTCCCTAGGATGGCCTTTCACATTCCCAGTTAACATGCAAGCTAAATAAAACAGGCATCCCCTGGGCAGGTCTGGGTGTGAGCCTTCCAAGATTGCCTCAAGCCAGCTTAGAGCTTTCCTGGGCCTGGTTAACCAGTTGAGCAATGGACGATGGTGCTTGGATGCCACTGCCAAACTTTCCAGTAAATGTAATATATTGGGCATGCTGGAATGTGAACTGAGAGTTGTATTTTAAACATTCTACAGGTAACTTGGTATTAATTCCCATCAGTGCTAATTGAGGCAGGTAGCTCACAGTGGAGCTGGCTGTAGGGTGAGATACAGCCGTGGCAGCTCTGGTTTCTGGGCTCCTTCCACCACTGACAGTCAGAGCAGTGGCTGCAGGAGCACAAAATAGTCAAATTATTCCCCAGTCCCTGCTTCAGTGGGAGACAAGAACTTAGTTTTTAATTGATTACAAAAAAAATTTATAGATGGAGAATGTTGTTTTATGTTATTTAATTTGTATAACACTGTATTTTCATTGCCTTGTTTGCTGTTATTTTTTTAAAAGTACAAATTTTGAAGGCTGAAGCCTTGTTTTCATAGATTTCCACTTAATTATTGACACATGATACTAATCATGAGTGTAATTAATTGCTGTCTTCTAGAGTCACACCTATATAATTATTCTAAATATTATTTTTTCTAGTTTCAGCTGAAGAGCCACAGGAATTAAAATTAAGCATCATAATTAAAATTGGCATTAATTGCATTTTAACATCTGTGGCACACTATGTATTGGCCTGTTTGTACCTGCTTTGATTGAAAGGGATTCCTTGCACTGGTAGTTTTACCCAGATGAAGCATGAGATATGGCAACTGGCGGGGTGAAAAGCTGGTTAACTCAGGCGTCATGGAAACACCCCAAAGCAGATTAGTTCAGTCAGGTCTTCATAAATCATTATTAATTAAGACTGTGGGTGTAATACAGAAGAAAAGATGCAGGGATATAATCCCTTCTGAGGAATCCTGTGATGATCTAGAGCACAGGAAAGATTCCTGCTGATGTTTATGGGCTACTTCAAATGCAGAAACTAATTACAATTATTTTTCCAGTTTTGGTTTGTCTGTGAACCTTAGTTTTCCTTAATAATATCATTATTGATTTTTCTACTTGCTGAGTCCCAGCAATGTAATGTGCACTGCCAAGTGAATGCTCCTTGTAGCTGTTCCTGCTAGGGCTCCCTGTAACTCATAAACAGGACTTAAAATTTGAAGCTTCATAGTAAATAATTGCATTAGTAACACAAGTCTCGATGCATTAAGTTTTCTGTGTGTTTTAATTTAGGCATCTTCAGGAAACTGTACTCCTGTGGGGATGGGATATTTGCAGTAGTTTGGGGAAAGTTTAGAAAAGCTTAAAAATGAATTGAAATAGAGTAAAAATAATGTGACACCAACTCATATTCTCCCACTGTTGCTCTTTGCTTCGTACCTGTTAAAGTAGAAATACATGTGGGTTAAACATTTAAGACTTCAGGTTGTTAATGCTGGGTGACACCTGACTTCCCACCTCACTAGTTTCTCCTTTCTCTCTCTTTTTATTTTGTTTGTTTGTTTGTGGTTTGGGGTTTTTTGGGGTTTTTTGGGGTTTTTTTGTGGTTTTTTTGTTGTTGTTGTGTCTTACTGTGGTGCTTCCTTTCTTCCGCTCTACAGCTCCATTTGCTTACCTGGCTTCAAAGGTGAGTCATTCAGAGCAATCATCACGGGATTAACTACTAGCTTTTATTAGTGATCAAACAATGAACAAATGATGCTTAATTGATATCTGAATGAAAATCAAATGGTAATCAAAGGGTGGCTGGGTATGTACTGGGTCTGGCTGAGATGGATTTAATTCTCCCCACAGCAGCCCTCACAGCGCTGTGCTCTGCATTGGTAGAGTTTTGGCTCCTGCTGAGCCGGGCTGGCACAGCCCCAGCACTGCCTCTCCAACATTCCCCCCAACAGCCCATCAAGGGGCTGGAGGTGGGCCAGATCCTGGGAGGGCACAAAGCTGGGACAGCTGACTCAGGTTGACCAGAGGGGTATTCCATACTGTATGACATCAGCCCAGACAGAAAAGCTATGAAAATGAGGAAGAGAATGCATTTGTTTTTTACAGTGTTTGCCTTCTGTAGCAACTGCTCTGTTGCTGAGGCCCTGCTTCCTGGCAAGCAGCTGGTGGGAAGTAGAGAATAATTTTATTTTTTATTTTCTTTGCTTGTGCATGTGCTAACTTCTGCTTTTGCTTTAGTAAACTGACTTATCTCAAGCTACAGATTATTTTCCATTTAATTTTCTCTCCAGCTGAGGAAGGGAATGATAGAGAAGCTCGATAGGCACCTGCCTCCAGCCAAAGTCAACTCCACCACAGGGCAATAGCTGAATTTGTGACCTGATGATGACTTAAATGATGATGGACACAGTATACACTGCTACTTCTTACACTTGTAACAACAGCTGGATAATGTCACTAGAATACAGTATAACTCTGGGCCAAAGGAAAGCTGTCACTTAAGCTTGCTGGGCATATCAGATGCTGGGTAAAGGGTCTTGGTCTGGAGGAGAACGTTGAGGGATGTCCCTGCTCCAGCTGCATCAAGTCTCAAGCTGTGCCACGGGAGGTTCAGGTCTTGGAGACATCAGCAGGAATTTCTTCAAAGAATGGGTGATGGAACGTTGGAATGGGCTGCCCAGAGAGGTGGCGGAGTCACCATTCCTGGAGATGTTTAACTGGATGTGGTACTCAGTGACATGGTCTCATTGACAACGTTGTGTTCAGTCAAAGATTGGACTCAGTGATCTTGGAGGTTTTCTCCAGCCCAACAGATCCTGTGATCCTGTGCTCTAGGGGAGATCACTGTGCAATGGGCTGCACAGATTTTTATAAAGGGATTGACTCATAGCCTGCCCCACCTCTGGTGTACGTGCAGGAGTGCAGCCATTGCTGTGTTAATCATGTCCACTCTCAGCTCAGCTGATGCTCTTCACATAACCCAGGCTCCTCCATTCCTGGAAACGTGTAATCCAGCACAACTCCTCAGATCTGTACAGCAGGGCTGACCTCGGGGCTCTTGTCAGAGTTGCCTGAACCACTGTGCTGTTCATCCACCCAGAAAACACCTGTGGAGGCCAGGAGGGCACTGCCTGCCAGGGGAAGTTGCTGTGTCTCAGATGGCATCAAAGCTCTTGTGTGGATGGGCAGGGAGCAGGGTGCTGGGCAAGCCCTTGCCTGCTGGAGAGGGAAGGGCTGCACTCCCAGTACAGCTTCTGGCACAGAATACAGGAGCTAAAATCCTTCCCCACCCTGAAAACCAGGTTACTGTGGCAGGGGTTCACCTTTTGCAAAGGCTGATTTGGTCATAGGTGGAACAATAACATTCAGTGGTGCTAAACCCCACAGATCAGAAGTCAGTCCTTTAACAGAGAAGGACCAGGTTGGGGAACATATTTAAACAATGTGGGCATACAGGACTCCATGGGAGCTGCAGGGATGCATTCCTGGATGTGAGGAGAGCTGGCAGGTGACTGAGAGAGGCTACTCTCAATGCTCTGTGAATGGTGGTGGTGATCCCGAGGCCTGAACGTCACTTCTGTCTTCAGGAACAGCAAGGAGGAGGATGAGGAAAGCTGTAGGACAGCCAGCCTCACCAGAAACCTGGGAAAGGTGACCAGACGGGCCTGGAAACCATTCCCAAACATACAAAGAACAAGAAGGTGCTTGGGAGTACTCAGCGTGGATTTATTAAAGGAAACCCAAACTTAATGCACTGGCTCAACAGTGGGGCCCAGGGGATGATGATCAGCACGCTGATGTCCAGCTAGAGGCCAGTTCCTAGTGGGCACTCAGGGGTTGATACTTGGGCCAGTACTGTTCAGTGTCTTTGCTAATGACCAGGGCAATGGACCCCCAGCAGTTTGCAGGTGATACAAACCCATAAAGAGCAGCTACAGAGCAGAGGGCTGTGCTGCCATTCAGGGCGACCTAGACAGGCTGGAGAAGTGGTTCAACACAAAGCTCATGAAGTCCAGCAACTGCTGGAAAACAACTTGGCAGAAAAGTATTTCCTGGGGAAAAGTTGTTTCCCCCTGAATTTCCCTGGAATGCTGGGAAAAATCAGTTCACTCCTGCAGTGGTGACCACCAGCCTTCTGGGCTGCATCACGTAGAGCTGCTGGCACATCTGCCAGCAAGTGGAGATGACACTTCTGTTGGCTCAGCCCTGGGAAAAGACATCTGGGTACTGAGTTCAGTGCTGGACTCCCCAGTATGACAGACAAGGACACACTGAAGGGCCATGGAAAAGAGTAAAAGCTTGGAACACCTGTCATATGAGGAAAGGCTGAGAGAGCTAAGACTGCTCAGCCTGGAGAAAAGAAAGCTAAGAGGGATCTTATTCATGTGGATAAATACTCAGTGGATGGAGGGAGTAAAGAAAAATGACAGTCAGTTACAGTCAAAGGTGCACAGTGACAGGAGCCATGGGAAAGAACTGAGACGTGAAATTCCATTTAAACAGAAGGAAAATCTTTCTCTGTTTAGGTGGTCAAACACCTGGGCAGATCACCCAGAGCCTGTGGAGTCTCCATCCCAGGAATACTCAAAACTCAACTGGCTGTGGCCCTGAGCACCCTGTGCCAGCTGCCCTGCTCTATGCAGGAGTCTAGGCTGGACAGTCCCCTAGTCCAGCCCCCTAATGTGGGACTTTCCCTTCAGCTCTGGCATCTGCCTCCTCTTGTTCAGTTTGATAATCACTAGGCTGTCCCTGTGATAAGGTAACATTCCCTGCTGGCAATTCCACAGCAGCCCCATACAAGATAATTAAGTCAGGTGTAAATGTTCCATACTGTGCAAGCTTGGAAGATAAGGGGGCTCGTGCATGCAGCAAACTCAAAAGCTGAGCCAATCAAGGATTATTGGTAATAACAGCCAAGGACTGTTGTGGCTGGAAAAGGAGCCATAGGAGGTAGAGAAATGATGTTGAAGACAAACATCTTTGTTCCAGCTCCTGAAGATAAGCACAACACAGGCTAGAAACTTGGGTGGGAAAAACTTATCAATGAAAAAGTACCCCCACAAAGCCTGGGTGTGGCCCCAGGACACCCCATCAGCTGGATTGGTGCTGGAGCCAGGACTGGTGATCTCTTTTTCTCTTTCTTCCTTAATTTCTCTTTCCTGCTCTTTAAACTTTTTTTTTTCTATATCCCTTGTCACCCCCCCTTTCATCCCACTCCTTTTCCAAACCCCACTGCTGTGTGCTTAGGTAGGAGGTCAGGGACTAACACATCAATTTTTGTGCAAAGTATGTCATTTACTAATGAAAATTTGTGAGGTTTTGTGGACCCTCTTACTTCTGTCATTCCTTTTGACTATGAGCATCTATGAATCTTGGGTCCTCCCTTCCCCTTAAGGCTGGGACATTGCATGTACTTTGAGTGAAAATTATGTGACTAAACACCTTGTACCCAACATTAGTCATGTTACAGTAAAACTAATATTTGTGCCTTTAATTAGCCTAACAGGAGTTTTCAGCTGTAAATATTTGATTATTTTATGTTGTTTATAGAATTATACTAACTGTAAGTACACAGGCAGACATCAAACCTCTTAACACTGTGTATGCATTCTCACTCATGGTTCTTTTAAAAAGCAAATTGTGTTTGGAATCATCAGTCCTGGCAAACTATCCAACACCTTTATTTCCAATTTCATTGTTAATTTCTGATACAAAAGTCAAATTTCCACAGGTAGTTCTTCAAAAGAAAAAACCTAAACTATTTATACATAAACAATTAAATGCAGCATTTATAATGTGCAGTACAAAATGTACAGTATTTAGAGGAGATACACGTTGCGTATCATGCCAAGATTTAAACAAGGGTTATACAAACTAGTGCTGATGGTTACATTCCAGACAGCTGTAGGCACTGCCCTGAAACACAGAAAACCCACAGTTCTGAACAGCTGTGCTTGCCTCATCCTCAGGCCCCAACTCCTCAATTCAGGTTTGGAGAAAAGCATTGGTCCTCCATGTTCATAGAACAGTTCTGAATTCATCAAAAATGAAGCTTGGCACGTGTGCTTCAACAACCTGAGGGACACAGGAAGGCACAGTTGGGCATTTGCATTATCCATCTGTTGTCCATTCATCCACTAAGAAGCACACCTGATCTATGACTCCAGCACGCACACGATTGACCTGAGCCATCCTGGCCCCTGGATGTGCACAAAGCAAGGCAGGAACAGCACAGCCAGGGCTGTGAGGAGATGCCAGGAGCACAGGCACTGTGTAGGACTGGAGAAATGCTGCTGTCCTCTGCTGTGCCTCCACACAGCATCAGCTACAGCTGCAGGACTGACACGGGGACCTTCTATCACATACAGCTGTGGGTTGGGAAGAGGAGATTGGAAGAATCTCATCCTCTTCATCGTGAATATTAGCTGGGAAATAACTACTGAATGCTTATTCAAGAGCCACAGATATATATAGCAAACAGGATTATGACATTCTTTAATACTGTGTATAAATAATACATCATCTTTAAATGCAGTTAAGTTGCATTTAAACTTAAAATAAAGTCTCTCTACAGTAGACTTTTAGCATTTCCCTTGCATGTGAGACAAGGAAGCTGCCCGGGAAATCAGGCTTTGGCAGAAAGTGAAGGGAAGACTGGATATAGTGTTTCACCAAAATTTAGACTTGCTAATTAGCTCTTTGCCCTGTGTTTAGAATACTGCTAAGTTCAGTATTGCCTGGAAACATCTTAGAACTTCTATTTTATTTCTTTCCTTCCCAATAGCCCCCAGCATTATATACTGAAGATTAAATTTGACAGAGTTGTTTGAAATTGGCACAAAGGTGAAATCCTTTATTTATTAGTATTAATTTATTTATTCCTGTGGTAATGGGACTGATCTCTAAAAATCAGGGCTGCTTCTGCATCAGCAGGACCCTGACCTGTTATTTGTTACGTTGGCTCATTTGTAGTGCAAATGGAAGGTGTGGGCAGTGTCTCCCTGGCCAGATCACTTCATTGGCTAAAGTGGAGAAGGAGCATACATTAATTTCCTGCTCCTTTTTCCAGGGAAAATGGTTGGGGTATTTAGGGGCATATGTAGAGACACGGAATTCTTTCTTACCTTTCGTGGTAATTTGGTGTACCGAATGTAATCTTCCAGGAACATGAGGGCACCCACTACATCAGCAGGCATTTCTGGAATCTTCTGGCTAAAATTAAAACACCACGGAAATCACACTCTTACTAATTTATGAGTTACTTGGACTAAATTACCTGAAAATGCCAGCCTTGAATATCACCATTTCCACTAGGTACCATGTGATTCCGTTATAAATAGAAATAGTGTTTTAATCTTCTATTTAGTAAAATATGTTGTTGTTATTGTGTAATGCAATCATGGAATGGTTTGGGCTGGAAGGAACCTTAAAGATCACGTTACAACAGCCCTGCCATGGGCAGGGACAATATCCACTGGACCAGTTTCTCTGGGCCCCACCCAATGTGGCCTTGAACACCTCCAGGCATGCAGCATCCACAATATTTCAGTGAAACCCCTTCCAGTGCCTCACCACCCTCATGGGAAACAATTTCCTCCTAACATTAATCTCAATGTCCCCTCTCTTTTACTTTAAAATCATTCTCTCTTTTCCTGACCCAGTCTGCCAATGTATAAAGATCCTCTCCATCTTTTTTGTAAGGTCCCTTCAAGTACCATAAGACTGCAAATATCAACTATACTCTGCTAGAACAAAAATACTGAAAAAGCAGTCCTTTTCACAGAGGTGATTTTTAGGTAAAAAGTAAAACATGGATACCTTGTGCACTGCTCCATTGTTGAACGAATGAACTGACCAATCAAAGCTAAAAATTGTTCTGTGTATCTTGAGTGAAATTGTTTCAGCAGAGTAAGGAGCCCCAGAACCAAAGGAAGCCAGTCAATTTGATCAGCTGGCCGCTTGCACACAACTCCTGCACAGAAAAAACCCAGAACAGCACATGTTTATAAAACAGAACATGTTCTTATAGCACAGGCACACTTATTTAATATACTCTTAATGGATTTTTTGCTCTGTCTCCCCTTCTGCTTGCCCACACAAAAAATTTCAAAACTAATGTAACAACTACATGTCTTCCATGTTGAGTAGCTTAAGGATATTAACTGAGGCCCAGGACAGAATGGGAAACCCAGGGGTCTGGATTCTGTTTCCTAGCCTATTGTATTTGGTTAAATAGAATAACAAAACTGTCTGAACATGATGGACTGAAGTCAGGAACTGCATATTTTCTATGCAGGCAATTTTACTTGCTATCTTCTTGACAGATAATTTCGAACAGGCTTTAATTAGGTTTAAACAAAAAGCAACTTACACATTACCTAAATTTCTGTTGTACTGAAGTTTGGGAAACTGTGAAATGAGGAATAGGAAGTTGACGGTGGGAAAATATGGCAGACGTTTTGTTGTTATGTAGATCTGAGGGGAAATTAAAAAAAAAAAAAGAGTAGTACAGGTCTTCTACATATTGCTTTTTTTCTCAGTTAAGAAAAAGTAGAAAAAGGCAAACTACACCAAGCACCAGAATGTATGCCTGACCTTATTTAATGGATTATGAATGCCAGCAGCTTCCAGATAAGCTGTGATTTCATACAAAAGAGTGTTGTCTTCTTTAGGATAAGGTAGTGATGGGTTCTGATAATGTGCTTCAATGTCAGCCAGTATAGCTCTAAAAGGAAAACAGATTATATTAAATAATTTTTAAAACCATCCCCAAATAAACCTTCCATGATGTCACATGCCATACTAATATAAAAAAATTTCAAAGATACAAAACCTCTACATGCCCACAATAAAGATCAAAATACTTTTTCTGGAGTATCTTTTTACTACCATCGTATTTGATTCAAAATCAGCACCACACATACTGTGTTCCTTTCTCTAATCTAAATGTGACTTCAGAACCAGGTATAACCAAATGCTATTAGAAACTGCATGTTCAAACTATTTACTTGCCAAGCATTTAAAGTTTTTGTTGGGTTAAAATTCAAATACTGATCAACAAAAGCCTGCACACAAATCAGATTCCACCTTTTCGTGTAATTAAGATTTTAAGGATTGCTGAGCTGCTAACAATTACATCACAGTGATACAAACAGCTCTTCAGCACATTTTGTTTCTTACTTATTGAGATTTTCCAAAGCAGCAGCCAAATGCTTGGAGTCAAACCTGCAGGAATAATTTAATTCATTGGTAATCTGTCGTCGTAAGATTTGCATCTGACCAACCTGTTGACACAAACACAAAAAGGGTGGTGTGTTATACTGGATGCAGAGAAAGAAGAGTGGAGTCAAAGACTGACCCCAAACTGCACACTGCACTCAGAGCAGAGATGTAGTCACAGTGCTTGAGGTTTACACAGAGCTCCTGATCACAGGCACAGGCCATGGGAAAAGAGCACAAAAAAGGTAACAGGCACAACCTCAGTTACCTGCTTTTCATTGGTCAGCAAAAATGCCAGTACTCTGTTCCCCACCTCTCTGTAAATCTTAGCATGACAGAAGAAAAAATAACATCAAGGAGGCTCATTGCAGTCAACCTTCTCCTTCCCTGGCCTTTTCTCTTCACTCCAATAACATAAACAAACATTCACAGCACTCTGAAAAATGCTGGTCCCAATATATCATTACAGAGACAAGACAAAGAGCCAAGATAATGGGACAGCTTGTTTAAATCTTCAGCACAGTACAATGCCTTCTGTGGCAAGGCAAGTCTGGGAAATGCTACTGCTCCAGACTTTATCCTTGGGCACATCGTGGTCACAAGGCACTGTGAGGAGTCTCAAGAGTTCCTGATACGGAATACCAACTTAGTCTGCCCAGGTCAGATCTCCAGTGCTAGACTTGGTTTTGTTGAACCACTTCTTCTGAATCTCAGTGCTAAGCACTTAGTGGAGTGTGAGCTGCCCATACAAAAGAAGCTCAGGAGCTCTTGCAAACCCAGGCCTGCTTCACTGGTGATGCTACACAGTTCCAAGTCAATATAATACAACATTGTAAAATAAGCAGATTAAAATACCATAGAATCACAGAACCACTAAGATAGGAAGAAATCCCTGAGATCATTGAGTCCAATCTGTGATCAAACACTGAGTGTCACATCCATCCTTAAACACCTGACAGTGACTCCACACTGCCCTGGGCAGCCTGTTTCAATGCTTAACCACCTTGTCTGTGAAGAAAAGCCTCCTGATGTTCAACCTCAACCTGCCCTGGTGCATGTCCCCTTGTCCTGTCGCTGGCTGCCTGGGAGAAGAGGCCAACCCCCACCTGGCTACAGCTTCCTTTCAGGGAGTTGTAAAGAGTGGTAAGGTTCCCCCTGAGCCTCCTCTCTCCAGACTAAACACCCCCAGCTCCTTTACCTGCTCCTCACAGGACTTACCCTCTAGACCTTTCACAAGCTCTGCTGCCCTTCTTTGGACATGCTCCAGCACCTCCATATCCCTCCTGAGTTGAGGGGCCAATATAACCAAAGAGCCTAGAATTAATTCTGAGTGACAGTAAGTCACATGAACCTACCTTCATTATGGAGTCTAAATAAGCTGTCCAGATCTTCTGTGTTTTTGCAATTGCTGCGGAATAAACCTTGTTTGAATTTGCTGTGAAAAGAAGGAGAGTGAGGCATTAAAAAAAGAACAAGAAAGAAGAGAAATAAATGCAAGTGTACAAAGACAATTGCTTTCGTCCATCTTAACCAGTAAGCACTTACCTATGATTCCTCTGAGGGGACTGACAGCACTCATAAGTGCTTTCAAGGTATCTTGTACTGACCTGTCACGCAATATATTTTTCTGAAACATACTGAGGAAATTCTAAATAAAAGAAAGAAATAAGTAAAATTATCACACATGCACTCTATGATTAATCTTGATGGCTCTGAAGGCACATTTTTTAACAGCAGGGAAAGACTATTTCCATAGATGAAGAGTTGAGGAATTCTGTATTTACAATTTTTGCTTTTTGCAGTTATGGTAATTAATGTTAGGACAATTAGAAGATCCCTCTTGTCAGTATCTAATACCCGCTGTGGACAAGTATTAATTCAAATTTTCAGGAAGAAGTGTGTTAATTGTGTTAATACTTATTTCCCTTAAAATCTCTAACCAGGCTAGACCTAGATTCTTCTCAGGAAAAAAAAAAATGGTTTCATATAAGAGGTATTGGAGAAACAGTCATTACATAGAATTGACACCTTATGTATCATGGTAGACTCAAACGATATTTGCTGATATCTAGACAGAAAAATAGAAGGTGGCCTGAGATCAACTTTTAAGTACACTCACACTCTACACCTTCAGAAAGCATCCCCATACAGCCTGGAATTACACAGCACCATTTACTTAAGAGCACCAACTTCCATAATTTTATCTGTGACTGAAATTCTCACTTTTGGAGTTGAACAACCGTTTTTCAAATGCTTTTGATTTAATTTTACCATGCCAGTTATAACAGATTTTTAAAAAATTTCATTATTCAACAATAAAGTATTGTGGCCTTGAGAAACTGAAGTTCAAAAATTACCTGCAGCTCCTTCACAATCATGAAACACAGGAGCCTGTCTAAGCCATTGAGACCAAAGGTGCCCAAAGTATCTTGGATCTCTGAGAAGAGACGACTATTGGTTACTTCCTGATGAGTTTTGATATCATACCAGGTATTCATCTGGTCAATGTAACACGTGATTCTGAGGAAAAAATCAGCAAACAACTTCAGAAAAAGCTGCAAACAGTTCCTGTGATACTCTCAGTAATGAGTTATCTTTATTAGACAGATGAGAAAGACTCTCCAAGTATCTCAGGTGATGTTCAGCTATTCCTCTCTGCACCAGGGTTCTGTCACTCTTCCCTGATTGCTCTAGCCTCCATTTGTTTACCACACTGTTTTCCTTCCTAGACTAAAACCACCAGTTTTTCTATTTAAAATGTATAGGATGGACTGGGTAAATCTGGTTTTAGATGAAGATATGACAGCAATGGAAAAACTATCTCTTGTATTTTGGTTTGTGTCTGGTGGAATTGGAGCTATGCAATGCATGGTGCTTGTGACACAGAGTACTTACTTTGGGTCTGTGATCCTCAGGATCTCTCTGCAAAGACGACCAATAAATGTTACAGATTCATCCACAGGTGTGAATTTTGGTATAGGAATATGAGTAGACTGGTATATACTTTGCCAGTCTTGAATCTGAAAAATAAGTTTTACAGTAATTTGCAGTGTTCCCATTGCACCTTTTCAATTGGCTCAGAAATTTTCCTTTTGTTTGATTTAAAAGGAGCACGCTGCAACACGATATTGTAAATTACACACAGCAGAACCATAAAACCAGAATAAAGCAAAGAGAAGAATGAACCTTATTACAAAAAGATATTAACATATTCTAGTTTGGGTACTTTCCTTTATGTACAAATAATGCAGGGAGGATGCTGAAACATTTCAGAAAAAGCTAGGGGCAGGTATTTTACACATCTGTTTGATGTTGTAGCACATTCAGTTGAAGTCACAATGCTATGAACAATGGCCACACATGCTCCAGGATGATGTAGCATGCTCCACAAGCTCACATGTCACATGCTCCACAGTAACAGCCAACTATAAAGACATCAACTTTTTTATTTTTGGATTTAAGTAGTACCTTTGTTCTTAAGAAGTTATTGCACTCCTGTTCCACATTGTAGTTAATAATACGAGACACTTCCTCTTGCCAAATTTTTAAGCCATATATGTTGACATAATCCTGGATATATTCAAATGATCGATGGAACCCATCCATTGTAGCTGCCATTTCTTTCAGTTTGGGCATGAGTTCACTTGGCTGGAGATAAACAACAACAAAAAGGTAAAACCAAAACTGTGAACAGGTAGAATTGTAAGAAAATGTGAAAGGCTTCTAAATACCCCTATAGAACAATCTCTACAGCATTTCACTATGGTCCAGCCAGATCTGAAAAGCACTGAGAAATTTATCACAGTTTGATATCTGATTTAATTCTTACTAAATATTTTTTCCTCCCACTTTTCATATTTATTTTTGCCTTTAGAGGTACTATTGATTGATCTGAGAGATTCAACAATCTGGACAGGATCAAAACGAGTCACTCCTTATTTTATCACTACTTATCTATGCTTACTTGATTTATGTGACTTGTCAATCCTTACAGACAAAGGCAGTACTGTGAATTCAGAATTTACAGGACACTTTGGAATAGAATAAAAATCAGATTTTAAATTCTGTGTACTCTTGGCAGTTTATAAACTCATTTGAACATCAAATAAAGCATTCCAAATAACCTTCAGTAGTCCAAAACTTTTTTACAAAAAGGAAATCTGCACATAAAAGCCTAAATTACGTTTTAGAAGGCAGTATAATAAGAGGTCCCTGCACACCCAAGATACATAAAAAATTAAAACCAACCTTGGCTCTAGGATTGAAGATGAGGCCCCTGTGAAGAGCCAGGGCCACCCGTTTTACCAGCTCCTTCCTTATTCCATCCTCTAGTAACTGCTTTGGGTCCACCTAAGAGAGAAGAAACACTTTTCCTTTAAAGTCAGAAAGGTATAAAAATATAAGGGATTTATTTGTACCAAGAAAGATACTAAATACTTTTGATAAATAAGAAAGCACTGTTAACAGATGCACTTAAGCACAAGAGCTTGTCAAAGAATAAAAATTTACACACTTCTACTGGAGAATAAATTATTTTTTAAGTTGAATGGCAAAGTAGTTGCCATATTCAGCCTTTGTTCATGATTCACTGAGAACGTTGTACAATTCTAAGAAGCCAGTATGCAGTTTCTTCAAGAATACTTTTTTCAAGCTCTTAAAGAGGTATCAATGTAGCCTTAATGTAAAACTGCAGGACAGCTTATACTAATGGAAGAAACAGCTGTTCAGAAAAGCTTTCCATCAGGAAAAACCCCCAAAGATCACCAACTAAGGTGGATGAATCTATTTACAATGGGGACTGTGGGCTCCTAGGAACCTGAAAAAAATATAGTTCTTACCTGGCTGCCAATTTAGGCATCACTGTTTGAAAATTTGTACACAAACTTATATTTTCTTGTCTTTTTATTTTTCCTTGAGGTCTCATATACTGTGCTGAAACCTGTGCTAAAGTCCTAATTGCCACCAAACAACCTTTTCCTACTGAAATAATGGATCATTACCTTAATGATACCAACTAAAGTGGTTTTCATCATGAGGATACCTTCAGTGAAGATTGAAATTGCATGGGTTAGCTTGGCAACCTGTAATAGAAAAAAATTAATTGAAGCAAATCAATAGATGTAAATAATTACTCCAAAAAAATCTGTGTTTCCCAGTGGTAGCTTCCTATTTTAGATTCAAATAATTTGCACTGATACACTTTGAACTTCACATCTTGTTCTAGACTTACTTGTATAATTACCTCTCTTTTAGTCAGATACATAGAGGTGTGTTAGCGGCAGGAAAGACGCGGTACCTCTCAGCGGCTTCAGAGGGATTATGGAAGGGAAGAACAGCCATAGCTTGTGTGGACAAATATTATGGACAAAACTCTCAGCTTTGAGAAGGCTGGGAACACAGCTCACAGTACTTATTCTACAATAAAGCCTTCTGCCATCATACCTCAGTATTTCCACTGATCCTATACAGTAGCACATCCACTTGAAGTTTTACAATTATTAACATTTATTATTACCCTTATGCTCAGAGTTCAGACAAGCCAGTCTTTTGCCTTTCATGTGTTTACAATAGAGAATAGTGAAAACACTCTTCAGATCTACAGTTCAACAGAAATTGGAAAAGCTTCAGTATAAGCTGTTTTCCCTTTACCTCCTCAAAATAAAACATTATTGAACACTGCCGCCTCCTCCACTCCTATCCACACACAAGCCAGACTGATTAAAAAGTCTCATGGGGAGTCTAAACCTAATGTTCAGGACTGAACATCAGCTTATTCAGAGATCACCGCTTGTTTGCAGTTAAAACACCTAGCAAGCAAGCACTTTGGCAAAATCTCTGGGAAAAAGCTGGCATCTTAACTGATTATTAGATTCTCTGGGGGAAAGACTGATCTACCCAGGTTTTTTTGTCTCTTCTTCTACTGGAAAAAAACCCCATGTAATTTTAATGTTTGCTCACTCTTCCACACCTGTTACAATGAAGAAGAAAAACCAGAGAGAAAATGAGCAACTGTAGCTTTACCTGATCAAATCAACATGCCTACATCTTATCTGAGAGCAGCAAAAAGCATAACCCTGTGGGCTTATTCAGTCTTTGCCCTTCTCCTCTTGGAACAAGAATGACAGATGTGGAGGGCTTAATTTCAGACTCAGGTTTTCAGAGTTCCATTCCTCTCCAATAAATAAAAATATATTTATATATATATTTTTTTAGTTTTTTTCTCCTATGAGATCAAAAGTTTAAGCGTCTACAAATAGAAGCAGCAAACTTACTCATCTGTCCTCATGAAACCTATGGTTTGCTCACAACCACCAGTCAGTTTTAAGTCAACAAATCTAACTTTGCTGTTAAACTGTAACTCTATGGAGCTGCATAGATTTAAATCTAGGTTTGCTTTTTCAGAATTGTCTGTTTTAACTGCACCTCATATCGTGGTCCAAGCTGAGCATAATCTCGTAGCTTGTCCTTATCAAGGCGAGTAGGCACTTCGATAATATCATGAGTCTGAAGCTTTATGATTTTGAGCAGAGATGTAAACATGCTTTCTGGAATTATCTGTAGAACCTTTGTAAATGAGAGGAGAAAAACCCACAGTCAGTATACTGTCATTAAGAAAATAATCCTCAATTGAGAAAAAGTAACTAGAGACTGAGACAATTATGTCTTATAAGCACCCACCTTTCTCACGTAGGAAACCAACTCGCCAGAGTAATACTGGGACACACTGAGAAGGTCGGGACTGTTTGCTTGATTGATACGGAGAAGAGGCAAATCAAGAGCAGAAGCAAGCTAGAAACAAAGTCAGCATTTTAACTTTATGTTTGTTTTTCAGATGAAAATTATATGCTTTAATTCTCTCGCTCAGTCTGTTATCCTACAGCTCAAAATACTAGATTCTTCCTAAGGAGCAGTGTTATACCAGGCTTTCTAAGAGGAAAAAAAAATTGTTAAAAGTCAAAGAAGTCCAACAGTCCAGAAGGCTACCTTCCCTAAAGCTGTTAAAATCTTAACAGCTGCATGGGACATTTCAGTTGTAATTTTATATTCTCACTCACACTAATCCCCATTCCTATTTCTACAGAAGATACTTTGATCTGAAGTCAGAGCTTCATCAACAGACAAAGGGCACAGAGAACATAACTTCTAAAATTCCTTCAGCCTGTTCTGATCCATATGCAGAGGATCCCATCTCTGCACCAATGCCTCCAGAAGATAGCTGTAATGAGTAGAGGCTGGCTGACAAGACTTACTTGCCTAACAGCAGCAATGTTGCATTAAAAAACATGCGTAACTTGATCTTATTTTCTTTAAAACTAACCTTGAGTTAATTCAATACTTCTAAACAAACTGACATAGAATATGCTGGTACAAAGAAGTCTTATTCTTCTCATTTCAGGCCTTTTAAACAAACTGCTTGCATTGACCTGCAGTGTTCAAGTACATTCACTGTTGTTCATACTTACCTTTAGGAAAGTGGCTCTGAGCTTAGTTACCATAGATGGACTGACTCTTATGCTGTCCTGCATAATAGATGTAAAGCTGGGATAGGAAACAACAAAACAGATCAGCTTCTTCTCCTGAAACTCTTATTTTCCACTGTTTAATTTTATGTCAACAGCACCAGTGTAAAGTGGAAACGGCACAGGAGATCACCAACAAACCTCACTAAAAGAGGACTTAGGTCTGAAGAGATACTGGTTAGAAAAACCCTACATGAAAAAGGGTTGGTGGGGCAAAAGACAAGGCATCAGGGAGTGCTAACAGCCATGGCAATGAAGTAGCAGCTCAGCAAAATCCTACCATGGAAACAGAGTTCTTGAGCATTAGTGTTTTCTCATTTGTTTTTGGTTGAAAAATGAACTCCAGTATTTTGGAGAACACTTAATAGGACTAAAGGCTGGAGACAGGAGGCTAACAAAGCTGTTAGGGTTGGACCAGGATAGTGTGACTTTTTATTGTCTATCATTTAACCCACAGCTAACAACCTGAGAAGGATGGATGTCAATTCCTATTCAAGCTGATTAGAATTCAGTATACCCCACAACTCATAGCTTCAAGACTGTTTTTAAATTGGAATGTTATAGCCTTAGTAACATTTTTCCATGGTATTTCCCACAAGTTTTGCAAATGGTGACTGGAAGAAAAAGGTCCTGCTAACATACCTGTCAATTAATTGCCAAGCATAAGAAAGATCACCAACTATCTGCATGGTGATCAAGACCTCTTCTTTAATGTTGATAGTTCGGATCATCTGATGGAGAAATTTGCGGGTGTCAGCCAGAAACTGGCAAACTTGCAGGTTACTTTCCAGCTGGTGAAACTCTTGGACCTATATTTAAAAAACAAACAAGCAAAACTAATGAAAAGACTCTTTTTTTGGTGTTTGCTATTCATCTTTAAGGACAGCAATACAAACAGAATCAGTAAAATGACATTTTACTTCTGGATGTTAGCAGCAGTAAGACACTTAAATCCTGGCCTGTTATAGAGTGCATTAACAATAAATTTCACGAAGTTACTCAAGGAGGTATACTGTGAAACATCATTCTGAGTACTCTTTTATATCCTGGAAATAGAACAAGCACACACAGAAAAAAATACAGATTTTTTTTTGTTTGTTTTGCCTTTTAAATCACCCTCTCTAGCTTCAAATGAATTTCAGAATTTCTAAAAAATGAATAATATTGACAAATAATGTTAAATACTGAATTAATTTCTTTGAAAAAACCTACAAACCCTCAGCTACAGGTGGCATGACCTTTCATACTATATCCCTTATTTTACAATACCAAGGTCTGTACAAAACTCCTGCTTACCGTAGATGTATAAAAGCAATGTTCTAATAGATTTAAACAATTGTTAAAATGCAGATCTGTTTTGTATCTCTGCTATTAGAAGTCAGTGCATGTATAAAAAATGCTGCTGTTCCAGAAGGACAAGGTCATTTATCTCAAAAGGTCTTTGCCATACCTCTTCCAAAGCCTGGATTAGCTGCACAGTTTTTCTGCCTGCTGCAGTGGAATCATCATAGTTCAGAGACATTATTTGCTTGGAGATTTCTCTGAACCAAGCCTGGAGATTTTCTATGAAAGAATTAAGAAAAATAAATGAAATCTCTGTATGACAGGCAGCAAACATACAGGGAACTTGCTAGTCAAAAGAAACAAAAATGCTATACACATAGGAGATTATTTTAACAAGCTTTTACTTCACTGGTACACTTCTGGTCTTTCAACGTGTTTACTTGTAAAGTGGGAAATGCTCAGGTAAATTTCACAAGCAACTTTCAAAACACCTACCAACATAAATTGGTATTAAAAAAAATCTTATTTCTATACCAGTACAAGAGAAAAAAATAGATGTTTCAAAAAAAAAAAAGTGCAAGGAATTTGGAAAGAAGGACAGATTTGACTTCTAAGTCCTTGGAGAATTTGACGAATACCACTCAGTGTAGAGAAGAAGTAAAAGAAGGTTTGAAAAAATGCTGATAAAATTGAAATCCAGGTAAAACTAAGAAAAGAATAAGGAAAGATGTTAAACCATCTCTTATTTTAATGGACATGATCTTCTTATTCCTTTGTACACAAACATGGTAACGCGAACTCCATTATACGTACAAAAGTGAACTGACATTTTATAGCTTTAGCTGGCATTTCTAAATGAATGAATGAAAAATACTTTTACAAACAGGGTCATTGAAAAATTAGGCATCTAAATATTGCTTACATATGGAATATGTGCTGAAAACCTAAACAAAGAAAGAGTTAGAGACCTCTTTGGCAGCTGAGGGACATGAAAATTGTTCTTATATTATCACTATAAGACTTATGTATTTTCTTCTGGTAGCACTTTAGAAATATAAACCAAAATCACTTTTCTCCCCCACAGTATAGTTTATAATAATTACCATTTTTCTCCACTCTAGTAAGAGGTTTAACTCCTGAGAAGACATCAGCAAGCTCAGTCATCCTTTCAGATCCTTCTTTTTTATAGTTCTCCCACTTCACTTGTTTTTCTGACAGCATCTGCTTGAACATCTATTGAAACCCAAAGCATTTGGTTTACAAAACTGGCAAAAAGGCATATTACAATAGATTAAATAAAATACTGAAAACAGATGGAACTGACTTAGTGATTACTACATAACTTCAGGATCTTGCCAGAATATTAAAAACAAAATTAAAAAATATTAAGAAATACAGTGTGATGGACATACAGTGACAGAAGCTTACTGAATTTTATAGAACAATACAATGCAGATTTTTTGATTTTTCCTCACTTATAAAAATATCCACTTTATTTTTCAGCTTAGAAGATCTTAGATGACTCTGGTTAGCAGCACATTACCTCTTTTAAAATGAATTCGAATTGAGCTGTATCCAGAAGAAGCTGGAAAAGGATCCTGGGATTGTACCTTGAGTCTGTTAAAATTTGATCCTTTATCTGGCGGAGACGTTTGTTATTTGGGTCACAAGCTGAAAATGGAAAGACAACAATTCCCCACTGGTACACAGAGTTTGGCCAAGCTTCTCAATCTTGTAAATACATTCTTTTTTAATTGCTCAAAGGCAAAACCATTTTGCTCTGATATGTAAATTACCACTTGTTTTCCATTTACATGGAATAACCCTTCCTTTGAACTGTATAAAATTCAGGTTTCTGTGGTGCTTCAGCCTTCTTAAAACTTCTACAGGCTTCTGAAACTAAATGTGAATTTAGTCCATCTGAGAAATCCAGAGATCAGTATTTCTAAAACCATTACACAAATTGTATGGGGGTTTAACCAAAACCCTCTTGCATATCAAGATGCCACAAACACAGCACAAGCATTCAAACAAGAGAATGTCTAAGGAGGTCAGTTTACACACCCAAACTCACATGAGAGACATTACTCAACTGTTTCAGCTGAATTTCAGTTCAACAGAAAAAACCTCTTGGTTTCAACCTGCTAGTTATTAAGATTTTAAGTTAGCCACTGTTTTCTTTTTGGAGATAGGTAAAACTTGCAGAATGATGTTTTTCTGCAGAATACTATTGAACAAGATCATGACTTCTACTAAGTTTTGTACCTATGTTTGGCTCACAAGGACTGAGGACATGCATGTGCTGTTTCAGGCAAGGCTTTAGGAGACTATTTGGAAAACAACAGCTCCTGCAACAGCAGAGGAAACTGCTGACTTCTACAGCAGCAGAACTGAACTTCCCCCAGGCCCAAAATGCAGCCCCAGTGGAGCAGGACTGCCAGCTCAGCAGTGAGTGCAGCACAAAGCCTTACTGGTGTCTGCAGTGTGCAGCATGAGCCAGCGGATCGCCACGTTGCCATCTCGCAGGCAGTTCAGCAGCTTGGGAATGTTGTCCAGCACCAGTTCTTCCCTCAGACAGCCCTCCTTGAGGAACTGCTGCACCTGCGTGTGCACGCGCTCCGTCACTGCGGCGTATCTGCTGGCCTTAAAACACACAAAGCCTGCATCAATAAAATCCTTGCCTCAAATGGAATTCACCATGTTCCCCAGAGCTTAGAGAGCACGCAGATCAAAAAGTGCTATAATAATCATTGTCATTACTAGTAGGCAATATTATACAGTGCAAATGCATGAAAGATGCAAGATAACCTTTAAAGCAAAGAGGCTACACAGGAAGCATAATGTTTCAGAATGGAGACACTTATTATGAATTAAGTATGAGTTTTACCTGGTGAACTTCTTCCTTAAAGATGAAGGAAAATTTTCTACTCATATTCTCTAAATTTACCAGATGATATAGTACATACATGGTATGCAGGAAGAAAACACCCATGCATTATTGATGGCATATACTTCAAATGCCCACACATCTTGCATCTTGCTAAAAATACTTAATACTGGCTTATGTACCTGCTCTTTGACATTTGAAAGATCCAGTGTGTAGTTGAGAGCAGTTTTAGCAGCTCTGTAGGGTTCCCATGCTTCTGCCAGATTAACAGTGATTCCCATGTAAATGCTAATGACCTAAAATTGGAAGCAGAAAACAAGAAGTTGCATTTATGTTATTAAGAAAAATACAAAGTTTGCATTTAGCAATATGACAAAAAGGGATATTCTGGGGGTATAAAAAAGAGATAATGGAACTGTTTTGGTAGCAGTACTTTTGGTGTACTACCTTTGGAAATCAAGAAGAAGACTTTGAAAAAAAAGGCACAAATTAATTAGAAGCTTAGTTCTGAAGACAAGATGACAGTTCTTTCAGTCACTATATATATCTGATACTAATTTTTTTTTTCCCCCTTGAATTCATGATTTTTCATTGCCATGATGCTCTAAAGAAGATTGATAAAAGCAACTGGAGAAAAAAATCTATAGGGAGGGAAAAATGACATGAATTAATCTCACTGTAAGGATGCCCAACGGACCAAACTGAACTGTAATGCATCTTTCATGGCAAACAGAAAGAAATTATGATTAAATAGAGTGATTTTTAAGGAGCAAAGAGAAACTGATTTTAGATTCCTATCACAAGTTTAAGCATGATTAAAAATACAGAATTGTGAGTAACAAACATTTTTAAGATAATTGATAAAAAATGGAAGACTGTTTACTGACAGATGAAGGATGTACAGAACTGTGGGATTATGAGCTTTGTCACACTGATGCTCCAATAATCCTCCATACAGGCATGATCACATCGAGGGGGACACTGTCAGCCTTTCAGCTCTTCTGGCAGTGTCAAGTAAAAGCAAATGGGACCTGGGTCTGCTGATATGAAGATCTCTCTCATATTGATGAAGTGAAGCTCATTATTTCCTGTAGATAAAGTTTCTCAACAGGCAACACTTCAACTACTAAAACTAATTTGAAATCAGCCTAGGAGCCAAGTATTTTGTATGATGCAGCTAACTTATCCACACCTGACCACAAGAAGGTAGGTACTGTCTAACAATATCAATTTGTACTATGAATTCAAGTTAATAAAAATGTCAGCATAATCAAAAATAAGAAGTGTCAAGTTCTCATTTCCAAAAATAAGCTTGCAGTTCTCCAGAAACAGAGGGATTCTAATATCTGCTGAATAGCCAGTGGAGCCTGCTCCACTATTCCACTTACAGAATAGAAAATAAAAGTTGAAACCAGCAGAGATACAAAATTAATGTACAATTTCTTTCTTAAGTCTGATTCCCTTTGATATAGACAACCAAGAGACTCTATTCTTATATGCCAGCCTATTTCAGTAGCAATTTTTTACAGACTAGGGATTCTGGATGTAAATCCTAAATCCCTGTATTGAAATGTAGTAATTCTGTTTTAATTACTACATCTGAAAAGGTTTGTAGAAGCACACATAGTGACAGGTTTAGCTTCTATGTTATTTGGACAACAGCAAAGACCTAATGCTTAAACAAGTTTTCAGATCACATCAGTGTGGGATGATTTGTTGGGAACCAAGACTGTCCTCTACAGCATTCTTGACACACTGGTAGAATTCACCAGCTGAAACCACAGGAAGCTCAGAAATGACAAATACAAATTCCTGTACTTGAGACGAACCCAAACCCTCACAACAACACAATCTGGGGACTGGCTGCCTGTCACAATTCTGCAGAAAAGGACCTAAGTGTCCTGCTGGACAAACCAAACATGAATCAGACATGCAGCCTTATGACAATAGAGTTATCAGACACTGGGTTATGCCAGACTGCAGCCAGCAGATTGAGGGAAGTGAATCTTTCCTTCTAGTCAGCTCTCAAGAGGTCTCATTGAGAGAAATGGGTCCAGATTGGGTTCCTCATTATGAGACAGACATGCACAAACTGGAATGAAGTGAACAGGAGGCCACTAACACACCTGTGGGAACTCAGCATGTAAAAGCAGGGTTTGTTAAGCTGGAAGAAAGATCTGACTGTGGTCTTTCACTACCTAATGGGAAGTTATGACTAAGACAGAGCCAGACTCATCTCAAAGGTGCATAGTGAAACAACAAGAAGCAACAGCCACAAGCTGTAACAAGTGAAATTCTAGTGGTACAGAAGGAAGAAATTCTTCACCACAAGATTGATGAAGCACAGCCACAGGTATCCATAGAGGCTGCAGAGTCTTCACCTTAGATATTTCCAAAGCTAACAGGGCAAGGCCTGAGCAGCCTGATTTATCTTTGAAGTCAACCCTGCTTTGAGGAGAAGGCTGGACTAGAAGATGCCTAAAACGCCTGCCATCACACATTTTCCTGGGACTCACTTTATCTTGATGTATTAGAGTGTAGTTGACTAAAGCATTTAAGACAATAAACTACACTTTCAAAGGAAGTCTTCCATGTTTATCCAGAGTGTTTGACTTGGACTGCTTCACCCTGAACAAAGCAAAATTTTCAGAGAAGTATCTGTTCAAGTTTTATGTTATTATTACTTTTCTATAACACATACTGTAACAACAATTTCAATTATAACATATTATAACATTAAATACAGAGAACAGTTTTAAAACAGGATTAATTTTTACCCAGTTATCTGGAAAGTATTTATCCACTATCTCTCTCATTTTTGCTTGTTGAGTGTGAAGAATAGAAGGGTCAAAATACAGTATCACATAGAGCATAGCAGCCTGAGTAGCCAGGGCAGTGCTGCGGTGTTCTGGTAACGGATACGCTGAAACCTGGAGAAAAAAACAAAATGAAGATGAACATAAGACATCACAAACCACCTGAAAATATTCTGGGACACACTGAAGAGTGTGGTGTATAGATACTATGAAGCAAGAAGTTTATTTAGGTAAGCTGGACATGCAGCATATTTACCAGATATATTTCCAGAGTGTAAGAATTGACTGGATAGATGTGTGCTACTTTCAACAGGCTACAGTAAGATTTAACTATGCTGTAAATGAGTCAAGTAAGACATGTCCAATCATAAGACATTAAACAAAAACATTGATTTTTACTGCAAGGCTGGCCAAGTACTGCAGCAGACTGCTCAGAGAGGTTCTGTGGTTTGTACCTCTGGAGATATTCAAAATTCAAGTGGATGCAGCCCAGTGCAACCTGCTCCAACTGACTGTGCTTGAGCCAGGTCAGACTAGCTGACCTAAACAATCCCTACAACCTCTTGTCATTTATTTCTTTCTGCACTTCATGGTTGAGCAATTAACCTGAGAATCAATGTGATAGTCCCCTTTAAAGCCCTCCTTTATCTCAGGGTCGCTTACCTGGTTGTAAATATCATCTGAGCGTAAGCGGCCAATGACCATGCTAATGAATGTTTCACTTATAGGAACCCTGCTGAAGTAACTCTCAGGGTAGTTTGGAGGTCTTTTAGCTCCAGGCTGGCTCGAGTATCCAGTGCTTCGAAGCAATTTACAAATGTCATCTAAATTGGAGTCAGCAGAGGATCGGGCTGCACTGATTTACAAAAAAAGAGGAACAAAAATATGAGCTATATGACCTTATAACTTCCTTTTCTTCTACTCCTTGTAACCATGCCCTTCTCACAAGAAAAATAACAAATATGAAAGCCTAAAGGAGGTTTTTGATTGTTTATTCCATTAATATCATGTTATAGCACCCTGATGAATAGCCATACTGAAATTCCAGATAAGGAGACAATGCACAAACAGAAAATTGAACTCAGGAACAAAAAAAGAGATCTTTATATTCAGAGAAGAATTTATTCTTTTTTTCCCCCCCCCTTTGTTTTTAAGTTTTCATTTTCTTTCTCCCCATTTCTGAATTTCCCTTTTCAATAACTTCTGCATTCCAGAGTTAAAGAATCTGTCATTATATACTGGGAGGCATAAACATAGTCAAAGCAGCATTTTACATGTGTGGAAGGATTTTCACTGACACCCTTTAAGACCCCAGCTGTTATACTCTGATGCTGAGAATCTACCCTGTAAAAGTTGTTACTGATTTACCTAATAAAGCACTGTAACTACAAGTCTGACTTGCAATACATTTGTCACCTAGACCATCAGGATTTTTCAGAAAGTTTCCTTGCACATTTGGGAACCTGTGACACTTTCATAGCTGGCACTTGCAACCTAAAAGCTTTAGCTGAAAGTTTATTTGTGGATTTCAAATGTCTGTTATAGCAGAATGAAAAATCTGTTGCTCATTTTGCTGAACTTGCAAACACAGCTAAAAGCTAAAGCAAGGAGTTCTACTGATATTCAGCTCTGATGAATTATCTGTATAATGCTAGTTGATGAAAAAGGTGCCAATATTTCAATTTATCTTAATTCAGTGACCTACGACACTGAATATACTGTAAGTTACACATCTCAGCCTTGAGTGCTTCTGTACACCTACATATACTACCTGTATCGGTAGTAGGAAACAAGCATTCTTTCTCGGACTTCTCCTTCAATCTTCTGGTCAATGACCAGTAGCATGACTCCATATAAATACAGAGCTTCACACTGTTTGGAAAGAGAAAGAATGAAGAAAGAAAAATCAAATAAACACGATTTTGCAGCAATATTTACAGAAAAACATGTTACCAAACTAACCCAATGTCAACTATGTAGTCAACATGCCATGAAAAACGGCAGGCTGAGGATTTCTGCTCTTTATCCTCCTTGAAGTAAGTCACAGCACTTCTAGGCATTTGGTAGACTTAAGTTTTTGTCTAGTTTGGCTTTTATTGAGAGGGTTGATTTTCTACTACTACAAAACTAGTCAATACTTACTAGAAGCTGTTTTCCATCTTCATTAAGGAGGACGGTTTCTAATGTTTGCTGAATGTAAATTCCTTCATTGAGGTCATCTAAGTATCTAGGAACCAAGACAAAAACTTTGGTCATTGACTAGTTTGCTCTCAAACTAGAACTCAGTCTGTCACATTTTGTCTGAAAGCCAACAGATGCATCAGATCATTTCCCCAACACTGTTTTTTTCGGACAAAAAGGAAGAGAGGCTCTCCTATAAAATGAGAGACTGAAACCCCTAGCTAGTGCAAACCAGTTGGAAAAAATTTCCTTCCATATCCTGATTCATTTTAATTAACAGATTTATTGCTATTACAGGATTTTCCAGGAACACTATTTAGTAAGTAATATCAAATTTAATCTTTTAATATAACATCAATAATAAAACTAACATTCTCACTAACTTTTTCTTAGAGCAGTTAATGAAACTTTCATTTTGTTTTTTACATGTCAGAGCAGCAAACTTGAGAATATGGCAACTTCACTGAAAAATTAAGTTCAAGAAAATAATGCCAATGAAAATCAAAAAATGCCAAACTACCTGATATTTTGTTTTGCAAGACCACAAGAAAATTAGTAATATGGATTCTCTTTTTATAAAATAAAAATCTTCAGGACAATTTCCAACATAAAGAAAAACTACCTCATTCCCTCAACTGTAAATTTGAGTTAGAGGTTAAATGTTTCCAAGTCATATTTTAACCTGTTACGGAATTGTTGGAGTAAAAGTTAGTGCTCACTCCAGCAACCCAGATTTCCTGGTGCACATGAATATGCTTCAACAAGGAGTTTACTGGGTCTCTAAGGAAAAAGCTTCTCATCAATAAGACAAAAGAGCAATCTAGTCTTCAAAAATCCATATGTATTTAAGATACCACACCTGTTTAAATCTACAATATATTTATGTACACTCTGAAAAGCTAAATAAAATCTCGTCAAAATTTCAATGTTGTTTTCACGAAATTCTTCATCTAAATCCAGTAACTCAGGCTTGGCTTCCAGTTTGCCTTCACATGTCTCTGGCCCCTGAAAAACAGAAACTCATCTTTAGAGACAATACTTGACTTTGATCTCTACTTGACTGCTCTACAGTCAGACACAGACCACGTATAAACCAGAGTTAACATTTCTTACCAAAAGAAGGAGTTTTCCATCATAATTTATAGCTGAATATTGATTTCATAAAGGTGAGTTTTACACATTGTTACAATCTGCAATGAATTTAAATGTGATTTATGCAATGTAACCAATGGAAAAGAAAACCAATGCTTTCAGTAAAGCCCCAGTACATCTGAAGGCACTGGGTACTTTTTGTAGTGCTAACTATCTCCCTGATGGAATTTTTTCCTTTACACATTTCATCTGGTTCATTTCTCAAATAGAAACCATACCACTGAGGGCCCACAAAGCTTAGTTTCTCATACATTCAAACTGCTTGAAAATATTAGACATGCTTTCTCCACAGACTCTACATCTAGCTCAGCACTTGTCTGCTGAATTAATGCAGAAACTTTGTCATTATCATTCATGGGGGAAAAAGAGTTGGGATGAAGAACCTGACCTCCTTAAAGCAAGAGCACAACTTTTTAAAACCTTTACCACTATCATGTTTCTCATAAACACCATTCAGTCTTACCATCACCATGTAAATTAAAATGTTAAAGTTTAATTGAAAGTATTATTAATATTTAATTGAAAATACCCAGCTGACAATTTGAGTTTTAAAAAATACTCTTCTGCTTCTCTTTTTGTGCAAAATATCTACATTAAACAAAGGATAAAAGCAGGCACCAAACTGCCTATGAAGTTCAAATGGACAAAGTAAATAGGCTCAGCTTCTTAAATCTCTCCTCGATTAGGTATTCTAAGAACTGTGAATACAGAAGGGGTGCATTTGCAGTAGAAATATCTGTAAATTCTCTAATCCCTGCCTTATGACTTCTATGAATTTTTTTGGTTTATCTTTGAAAAACAGCACACTGTTCACTTAACATTAACTTCCTTAACAAAAAAAAAAAAAGACTTCTATCTAGCACTAAGATCTAAAGGTAACTCTGAAATCATTTGTGCTCTGGATTTTCAGTATACCCAAGTCTCACAGTTAGTGCCTGAAATTTACAACTCCTACTACACTAACACTGAATTAAAAGTTAGAAGTGCCTTCCTTGCTTTATTATTACCATTTCTAGTGTCGTACAATCCAAATAAAGCCAGATTAGATAGTCTGTAGTTCCTTCTAAATCATGCTGGAAAATGAGAGAGGGAACTTAGTACTGCAAGCTTAATTCTGAAAAAGAAATAAGGGCTTTCCATAGACACTTCTCCTTGACTCATTTATTTATTTATTCAGCACATGTGTGACAAGTCCGGTGGAAGAACAATCAAAGCACTGTCAGACAGGAAAGCACAAAGCAGTTTTCATGACTGCAAAGAATAAGCTACAGAGCAATAGAAGAAAGATGGGCATACTGCCCACAGCACTGCTCTGAAGGAAAACAACCAACCATGCAGGCTCAGAACCTGCTGGTGGAAGTACAATTTAGTGGTCCTACAGCAACTACTACTACTACTGCTACTACTACTACTTCTACTGCTGCTGTTACTGTTGCTACTGCTACTACCTCCCCAGAATTCAATACTTTTATAAAATTGGTATTTATCAAATTTCACAGGCCAGATGACTCAGCAAACACTTTGGAAGATGTAGTAGTACCAAACACAATAGTCAGGAATGGCTGTTTCAGAACTCAAAACATTCTCATGTGGGACAGCAATGCTTTAAGGAGAAGTTTAACAATAGAAGGATTTACCTTAAAATAACTGAAGTCAAATATGATATCTCCATACTTCTGCTGATCAGCCTTGTCCTTTAGCCTGAAAACACCAGGAATAAATTCGGAAAGTCTCAGAAGTTCTGCAATGATGGCATTTCCACAGGAAACAATCCGAAGAATTGCCTGACCACAGAGATTGTTTTCAGCCAGAAAATCCACCATTGTGGAGCTGGATGTGACAGAGCAGCAGAAATCCTGCAGTCTGATTCCAATCCTCACTTTTTAGGTTTCTGGAAGCAGACAGCCTAATGAAGAAACCAGCTGTGCCATTAATAACCTGTAGAAAAAAATCCACACATCCACAGTGGTTTATTCATGGTTTTGCAAGTTTAATTTCCAGATATTTAAGCATACTTTCCAATTTTTCAAATTATGAAATCTAAATGATCCACCTCTTTGTACAATGAAAGCATACTTTCCAATCTTTCAAATTATGAAATTTAAATTATCCACATCTTTGTACAATGAAAGCAATGCATGAATTCATTTTCAGCATGTGCACTGAGTTTGAGAAATAACCCGCGTGAGAAGGCAGGAGCAGTGTGATCTTTGAAAAACAGCTGAAGAGCACTACTGAAGAATGGAACAGATACTGAAGCAATTATGACCACGCAATGAGACTGGGTGCAAGGAAAGCAAAAATCACTTCCCAAAAAGTGTTTTTAAGAACCACTTTAAAAATACAACCGAAGTGATCATAATGGGTTTTAGCAATAAGGAAAACTTTCATAGCAAATGGGAATAACACAGCTCCGTTCCTTTATCTATTGCTGCAGGACGACCTTCCACGACATGGTTGCACTTCCTGCTCGGTTTTATTCTTTCACACGTTTCCTGCGGGATACGGCGTGCACTACCAAAAATAAGCGTCTGTGCTTCCGAAACATTTATGGGAAGTTATGACCAGGCTTGACTTTTCACCAAACCCCTACCACTGCGATAAATTTAAGATGACAGTGTGCTGTCCCAACACAGTTCTGACCCAGAACAAGCGCCCGGAGCCCTCCCAGTGCCCAGTGCCGCCGCAGGCTCTGCCCCACAGAGGGCACAGCGGGCCCCACACCGGCTCCGAACCGATCCCGTCCCGCTCCGCTCCGCAGAACTCACAGTGTGCACCCAGGCGGCCCCGCTCCCTCAGCGGCTCCCGCTGGGGCCCGCCCGGCCCGGCGCGCTGCCCCTGCCCCGGCAGCGCCCGCGGGCAGGGACGGCGGCGGCTGCGGGCAGAGGACGATGGAGACAGGCTGGGAAGGATGGAGGGGAAGCGGCGGCGCTCCCTACGACGTGGCCGAGCCCTCCCATCACATGACGGCGCCGGCTGATGAGGCGGTTCCGCCTGCCCCGGTGCCCGGCGTTACCGCCCGCCTGCCTCTAGCGCCGGGCGAGCGGCGTGGGGCCGGCCCCGGGACAGCCGCACGCTCGAGCTGTGGGGACGAGGTGAGCAGCGGCCGCTGGCCGGGGTGGCTGTCCCCGCCTGCTCCGGCCCCTCCGCGGCCGAGGGCAGCGCTGCCGGCCGGGGCGCGGGAGCAGCGGCGGAACGGGTGCGGGCCATGTCCCTCCGTGTCCCTCCGTGTCCCTCCGTGCGGGGCGGCCCGGCCCGGCCCGGCCTGCCCTGCCCTGCCCCGGGGAGGCGGCGGGAGGGCCTGGGAGCGCTCCTGGAGCGCGGAGCTTCCTGCTCGGCCAGCGCTGCTCCCCTCTGCTCCGGTGATGAGCGGCAGCTTGTCACTGAGTGTGCCTGGGGCTGGACACTGATCCTGGTGCTCGGAGAACACCTGACACTTGTAGGGTTTCTGTTACAGAAGCAAATTATACTTTTTTCTTACCTCTGCTTCATAGTGTGAGATGTTGAAGCGCAGAAGATCATAGAAACTTGTCACAAAAGTTTAGGTTAATTCCTCAAATATTTAAAATAGAGTACAGAATAGAAACTAGATTATTTTGGTTCTTTATCGTGTCTGGACCATTTTGATCACTTTTTGAAAGGGAAAAAATGTCCTGGATAGTCTCCCATTCAGCACGGAGTTTGCTGGTTGTGTTTTCCAGAAGTTACGGACTAGAGGTTATTAGTGATAAATGCTTTGATGCACCCATTGAAGACTTGGCAGAAAAGAGTGTGTTAGAAACACTGCAGTGAAACCAATTCCAGCGAGGAATGTGCCTCTCCTATGGAAGGTAGAATGGACAGCTCCAAGCTGAAATTGAAGAATTCACTTAAAAAGTTCAAGAGTGAAACCCTGCCTTGGGATCTGTAGGAGACCTGAGGAACTGGCTCAAAACAAGCTGGGAAGTGCTGGGGGAGCAGGGTCTGGAAGCCCTGAGGTGACAGAGCATAGAAAATAAAAGAAAAGCAAAGTGTGTGCCAAACACTCCACTGCCAGGGGTTTAGAAGCTGGTGAGGCAATGCTGGATCCTGGGGTGGTGACCACCTACCTTTCTCTCTCTATTTTCTTTTTATTTCTCTGATGTTCTTACACCTTTTTGTCAATATATGTTGTAAGCTGGGCTGAAAAATTCCAGTGTCTTCTTGTGTCAGAAGTTAAAGTCTGCTGAGCTAAAGTTTGGGAAGTGCCTTATTTTGTCTGGATATTTTAAAATCTGCAAAGTACTGTATTTTACTTGAACGTTCTAAAGTTTGCAGGTAAAAATTGTTACTGAGTCTCCTGGTAATTTGTTTGTTTTTCCCTGCACTGCCCAGGGTATTATCCCACTGCCTTCTCCTGAACCCATCAAGAAGGCTGGAGCATTACAGGATTGTAACCAGTTTCTAAGAATAATAATATTTTATTAAAAAACAAAACAAGGAAAATTAATCCAAAGTAAATTACTTTCCAAAAGACAGATTGAGATGAACCTACCACTGTAATGATATGATTTAATGTCAAAACCAGTAACTCTGCTCCTGTGTAGCTTGCCTATGAGAATGAAGGAGCCTTTTAAACTTTACACTGTTTGGTTTTTTTTTTTTTTCAGATTCCCGCTTTCACAGTGTGTATCTTGGAAATTTCTAAAAGAATGGCAGGCTTTCTCAGTGAGATTTACCAAGTTCAAGAGGGGAATTAGACTCTCTTTGTTAAACTTGATACACAAATGGGCTCAGAAAGATAAAGCTGCTGACATGATTTTATGTGACTATTCAATAGTGTGTTTGGAGGTTCTATACAAACAGTCTTGCTAAGATGGCAAACAAGTACCTTAAAAAAGTAAAATAATATACTAGCTGAAGGAATTTGTTATTAAATCTTCTAAAGCATCCTTTTTCTTTACTTTCAGGGAATTCTATAAGGAACTTTTGTCTTGTCAGTTTGACAGCCTCTGAAGATCTCTAATGATAGCAATCACAGTTTTCTGTCAGGGAGAGCACCAGCTGACATAACAAGAGGTGTAGTTGAAGCCTTCTGCATCTGTGGAGAGATGCACCTTTAGAAGGAGATAGGATGACAAATTTGCATGTAATTTAAGAAGTTTAATTTGGGGTGAGGTTGAGGTGTTAAAATGTTGCTGGAAGCACAGGACCTAAAGATGGTGTACTAAAAGATAGTATTGACTGGCCAAGCACATTTTATAAATGGAAAAAAAGGAAAATGATAGGAAATGAACATTAGGAGACAGCAGGTATTCAGGTCTCATAGTCTGTGTGGTTCTTGTGAGGAATGTGGCAATATTGCTCAGGTTAGGGGAGCACAAGGTGGAGTTCTGGAGTCTCAGGGAAATCTGTGGAGAGATACAGCTTTAGGTATACAAAGCTTGGGAAAAGCATTGTACTTTCTATTTAGATGTTTACCAGATTGTTGTTGGATTATAGCCTGTTAAAGGCTGTTATTGATAGAACAAGTCTTCCCCTTCTGGTATACCCCAAATTTGTTTGTGGATTCTGCTCTCCATCTCCGCTAATGGCATCTCAATGTAGTCCTTGAACATACTAGTTATTCTTTACGTGGACTAATGCAATATTTCTGTCCATCTAAGAGTTCTGCTTTGCTATGTGTATTTTTCTTTTTTTTTTCTCTTTGGTGTCTCTAAAGCTGAAACAGAATTTTTCTGATCTGTAACTTGAAGTATAAAATTCTGCACACCAGGTTCATGTTTCTCACAGTAGCTAAATGTTGTCTGAGTGGGTTATGGCAAAGCATGAAGAAGGAAGAGAAGAAATTGGGGATTTTTGAGAAGAAACATAAGCAAAAACACTTGAAGGTTCTGCTAACAGGGCAGCTAATCCCCACAAGGGTGTAGGCTGTGAGTGTGTATTGAAGAGCCAGGAGCTGGTAAGGAAGACAAACAATGGTACCTGTGTGGCTTTATTTTGTGCTAATGGAACATGGGTACTAAAAGTTTGTAGCACATTTGGCAGAAGTAAGCAGCATTTTTAGATGGGCTTTTATTTAAAAATGATGTTTTTACTTTTTAGTACATTCTTAATAGAGTGGCCCTTTGTTAGAATATTTTTTCAGAGCCAACTGCTGGTGAAACTAGACTGAATGTGAGAAATTGTATTTCTTCCTAGCCTAACTGAATATATGCCTGGAATACCCAGAAAAGATTTTGAGCATGTGGGCTATTTTGGATCTTCTTTGGATCTGAAATAGAGCAATACTTTTCAATCAGACACAATTGTGGAGTTTGAGCTTCATTGTGGTTTAGAGGTAGAAATGAGCAGAGGAAAACTCTTGATTTTAGTGGCGTAGTTTTGCTTAATCCTGAATAGGAGATGAATTGAAAACCTATGATGAACTGCACTTTCACTGAAATTACATCTTGGGAGCCAAGTTTTCATCCCTGCTCCTTAATGCTTTGTGATTCTGCTGACACTGCTTTATATGTTTCGCTGTCTATTAGAACTTAAGTTTTCTCTCCCAAAATCTTTGTGTGCAAACTGCTTTTAATATGTTCTTCCTGTTATTTCTAGAGTAACAATTTCAAGATGTCAGGTGGCCCAAGAATCTCGTTCAATGCAATTGATTCTGCTCTTTCTTCTTTGAAAAACTGCCAGTCCTACATCAACTCTGGAATGGATGTGGCTACTCAGGTTGCCCTTGACCTTGTGGAAAGTTTCAGTAAGTGTAATCTCTCTTGTATTGAGTCCTGAATCTGACAGATTAGTCCCAGACCTATGTATTTTGACTTAGTTACTGTTAATATCAATCTTTATTATAGCTTATCTGGCTTGGCCAGGGTGTTTTCATTACAATCATTTCACTTAAAGATTTCATTTAAATGATAAATTTAGTGAAAATGTAAATGCCTGGCAAACATTGTCCCTGCTTTTGTGACACCCAAGACTAATTGTGTTCCAGTGATTATTACCCTACAGCTTTGTAGAAACTTTAACAATGCTGAATGAGATGGAGAAGGCCCCTTAAGTGGTGAATAAAATGAGTTTTTATTCTCATACTGCTTCTTTGTGTGTGTTTTATTTGACATTCAGGGCAAAATGTATTAAAAAATGCTAAAGATTTTGAATATGAAGCTTGAGACACCTGTTAGGGGATGCATTTTTTAAAAATGCTGTCTCTCCTGAAAATCAAGCCATTTTTAGGGTGCTTCAGTTTGGACATTTGCAAAGTGGGGTACTTTAAATTACTAAATCTAATTAGTGCTGACAGTCTTGTAATTGCTATTTCACAATGAAAGGCGCACTGCAAAGCAATTTTTCAATGACAAGCATTAGCTGACCCATTTCCTTATCTTAGATCTATGTTAATCTTATCACTAGGGAAAAATAAAAACTTTAAACCTTCAAACCCCTGATAGTTTTAATAAGGAGCAGAGAGTGGAGAACAAGAATCTTCTGAAAGAAAAGCTCTGCTGTTCATTATAAATCTTGCACTCAACTAAGCCAAGGATTACGTATGTAATTAATCAAGATTAATATTTTTGTCATTGTCTAGTGTGATAATTCTCTCTCTTTTGACCTTTTTATCCATACTGCTTTCAGAGACAATTGACATGTCGTTCCTAGTAGGAAGAGGAGATGGAAAGCTTGTCTGAACAGTCACTTGGGGATTCCCTTTGTCATAAAACTGGTGTAACCAGTTCCATTTCCCCTCTGCTTTAGCAGTCACCATCTCTCCTACTTTGTCATAAGGAGTGAATGGAAATACATTGAATGTATTAAATTTTTTAATCGCCAAGATCACAGAAATTAATTATTTTTACAAAAATTAAAAGTTTTTATTGATTTCACTTGTGAGTAGGGGCCCCAGTTGCATTCCTATTGGGAAGGGTGGAAGGCAACTTAAGCTCAACTGTGCAGTTCTGCAGATGCAAGTCTGTGCCTTGTTCTCCTAGGAAATGTCTTCCTCATTTACCTGCTTCTGTCACATTAATCTTTAATTAAAAGCTTGAAACAATTTTGTTCCTTTCAGTCAGTAACCAAAAGGACCCTTTTTAGCATTCTATCCTGGGAGGAGGAGATTACCCCTGATGAAATACATGTTCCAGTTAAGTTACATCATGTGACTGGAAAACAGCTCCTACCTAGACCATAACACATTTTATTCTAGCAGAGGCAACTTTCCTCTTGAATCATGGTTATAGAATTATCAAGCATAATTTATTGTCATAGTCCATCCCACTACACTACAGAGAAGGCATTACAGATTTATAGTATTTGTAGGTCATACTTCTATTGTCTGGTGTTCACAAATTACATTTTTACCTACAACAGCTGTCTTCTTTGCTCTTACACCTTTCCTTGCAGATGTATTTATATGAAATGAGCAAAAAGTGAAGTTCATCACTTTTGTAAGGTTTAGTTTTCATTCCCCTGCCTACTCTGCTTGGACTTCAAGTTCTTGTGCTCCTTACAGAATGCCATCAGGAAAAGTACTGGGTTTCTGTGGCGTGGCATGTTTTGGTAAACTCTCCGTGTTTTAGAATTACCATAATTTGATCTGCTGGACTTGACTGTTCACCTCTTACCTCCAGCTCACATGGCAATTTCTGTTTCTAGATCTGTTACTATCCTACTTTGCCTTCATATTCTGAGGTAAAATAGTAATTTAATTTTGAGACAGAGTAAGATAATATATTTCTGTGTTCTTCTTCCTGTCTCATTTGCAGTTTGCTTTAATTTCTTTTGCAAAATTTAACTGTCCAGATTCTGACAGATTTCATTGCCAGGCTTTGTGGAAGCAAGGAATTCTGTTGCAACTGTTTATTTAAGTTTACAAGCACTTTTTTGTGGGTGTATTTTGTTCCTTTAGTCTTTCGTAATGGACAGTACTTTTTTTTATGAGTAGTAATGAAATTTTTCATAGCAAGTACACGACAAAAATTATATTTGCTTCTTAAGATAACTGAAAAGACAGCAAAATTATTTCAGTGAGTGATTTTTTTCTCTCTTAATTCCTGTTCTCCACAAACAAAAATCCTGAAAACTTTTACTGTTAAATGTATTTAAATGTTTATTTTGTTCTACTCCTGTATAGATTTATGAAATTACTTGTGTTCGCTATTTGGGTTATGCATTGCTCATTTATTAACTTGTACAATACAATCTCTACAAAAATAAGGCTATTTATTATTAATAAGGCTATTATTAATAATATCTGTGTGCAGAATAGTTGTAATATATCTGATCATGAAAGCCTCTTATTTTTAAAGGGTTTTTTTTTATGTCCATGAAGTTAAGTTGCTGATTAATATCTCCCTGTCAGTTGAGAACCTGCTGACTTTTAGTGTTGAACATTGGTGTTATGAGCATGTGCTGGCAAAGAGACAGAATTTTAAAAGATCCTGGAAGGGGTTAAGGATCCATATCAGAGGTGAAAATTAGTTTCAGCAAATTGAATATGAGAGGGAAACAGCCAATTTAAAAGCTCATTTTATTTAATGAGTGAAAAAGATAAATCTTTTTTCTTCTCAGTCTTTCTGCTGATTATCTTTTAGACACTGACATAGTCTAAGGGTTGTATTTTTCTCTTCTTTAAAGAACACTGTTCTTGTATAGAAGCATTTTGAAAAGCTACTATATAAATAAAAGATGTGAACAAAAAACCAGAATGTGCACACTTAGTTTCATTATGCCCTGCCTATGCTCAAAACACTCTTGGACATTGTGTGGCCCAGCCTAGTAAAATACTGAAGGAAAGACACGCTAATATTCCTGAGTGGTTCACCAGCCTTCCAAAGGTCTGATTATTTTAAAGCTAGAGCACGTTATATCTTTTGCTGGATTGGAGACCTAATAGATTTGAGAATTTGAAGATGACACTGTTCAAAATCAGTTATAATGTGAGTAAAATCACCTCAGTTCTACTATAATTTGCATCTTTCTAAATCTTGCCACATTCTGGTTTTGAGCTTTAGTAATGTGATTGCAGAAAGATAATTCATTAAGTCACTTGTCAAAAGTACCTGTTTGGCAGCATCTCTGAACTGTAATGCTCTGAGTATTGAACTTTAAGCCACATGTTAACACCTTTGCACACAGAGGAACAGCTGTTTGACTGCTGGTTGAACTTCTCCTGGTTGCTGAACTTTTACTTACCTTTCTAACTCTATGGAGTTAGAAAGCACTGATGCACATCCATGTCAAATACTTGAACAATTAGCTTCATTCTCTGTTTTTGGAATTAGTGAAACCTGCAATTCCATGTTGACTGATGTGCTGATTATGGTAAGAAAATGCTGGCCCAGGACAAATGTGGCATATCTATAACAGACAGACATGACAGGTTTGCTCAACATTTTTGGATGTAAATTTGGTTGTCTTGCTGAGGATGGCAATTTCAGGTGACTCTTCAGCAGAACTTTCTCAAGATTATGGGATTTTAGAGTATGGAGAACTGTGGGTATTGGAATGAAGAAATCTAATTCATGGTCATCTCCAGGCTTCCAGTCCAACAGCTGCCCTTTAGATGGTGTTATTTTTGCCTGGGCTGGAGTCCAAGCTGGGAGGCTTGTCCAGTACAAATGGGAAATAACTGGGAGGTCTGGAGAGTGTTCAAACTACAGCCAAGATAAGAATTTCTTAGCATAAAACTTTTGAAGAGCATTTTGAAGAATGAACAGTTAGGGTTTTGTCGAATTAGCTGAAAGGGTTTTCTAGTAGAAAGCAAGATGCTACCTTGATGTCTGGGACATTCTTCCAACCACACATCACTTCCCAGCATGAAGTGTAGAGACCAGAAAGTGTGGAATAACTGTTTTTTGGGAGATAGTTGCTGCAGGTAAAAAAAAAAAGAGCTACCTTTTCTTCAAAGACTTGCTGAAAATGTCACGATCAGCTGCTGCCCATGGCTGTTTGCCATCTGTATTACATAGCAGTGATCTTCCTGTAGCACAGTCAGGATCTTGAGAATTCCTACTGTTTCTTTACCATCTTTTGAATGGTTTTTCTGCTCACCACTGTGTACAGAACAGGCCCAGGGGTCTTAGAAATGTTAGTGATACAATTATTTGGCATATTCCCCGGATTAAGTTAGTGTACAGCTCAGTCTTTTCTTTCTTTTCTGCTCGTTGCATAAACTTCTCCTTCTGCCAGCAGAGTTTAGCTCAGTTCTGTCTGCTTACCCCATTTGTCTGTTCCCCTTGTCCTAGGGCTGCCTCTGCACTTTTCTTTATGTGCGCTGCACTGCATCTCATATGTGCAATGTCCTCCTTTTCTGACTGTTTTTTCATCTCCAGCTCATTGAGCTCCACTTGTGTCATCATCTCTGTTCAGTACTAGTTAAACAGTAGTTGGTAATGTAGGATCTCCTTTCCTTGTAGATTTGACCCTGGGAGTTTACTTTGACTTATCTCACTGCTCGCTTAGAATGCTTTTAACAAGAACAGCTCTAAACGTTGCTGGGAGTTGTTGACATAGGAAGAAGTGTGAGCATACAGATGTGGTGGTTAGCCTTGTTTTATGCAGTCATTGCCAGCCTTTGGTTGGATGAATTTATATGGAATATCTACTATTCTTTGCAGTGACTTTCTAAACCTGTTGCAGCAGCCTAGAACAGTCAGACTTGAACATTCTAAGTTTGTTCATCCCTGAGAGAGGGACTCTTTCTGTGTAAGTTTCTCTGTTGTTGACCTAAAGCTTCTACTTGGAATGATAAAAACTCCAGTATGAAAATGGAATCTGTAGCTGTGCTTGAATATCAAATGATTTGGTTAATTTGTTTTCTTTGTTCTTTTTTTTTCCTAGCTTATTTTTTTCCTTGGAAATGCAAATGCAGGATTCCTGCAGTATAATACCATAACATGAATCTTGACACTGACAAAGTTCTTGTGCATGAAATGACTACGATGTAATTGTTTTGGGATCCAGAAGTCAACCTGCTGACACCTGTGCTTCTAAAATGTTTATAGTCTCTTAGTTTCTATGATGTTAGAGATCATTGTGCTTCATAAAAATGATCCAAACATAAGGTACTTGTCCTGAGAATGGGCTGTAGCAAATAGACTGGAGTGACTCTGTGATTTGCCTGACTAAGAGGCGTGAGCATGAAGGTCCTCTGACTGAGCAAATAAGCAGGATAAACTTTGCCTTGCTGCCCTGTTCTTGTCCAGGCAAGATAAGCCATGCCAAGATGTCTTGTACACCCTGCCTTCTATCATACACAAATGGTAATTTGGTCAAGTCTCCACATCACAGTGGCCTCATAATGGTCAAAGGTCTTGTCTGTGTTGCAGGGACTATTCATGAGAAATCAGACCTTGGTTTCACTCTTAGGTCCATATATCTGTGAAGGTTCTCATGAAAAGAAAGTAGGAAACAGTTTTATATGCACTGTAGGAATATAGGTTTTTCTTACTGGAGAACCTAAGTTAAGATTTTATTTTTCTGTTTTCTTGTTAGATATTGTAAGAGTAGAATGTCAAAGCCCATCCTGAAGATAAATGGCTTTTCACAGACACTTGCTATACAGAAATGTTTTCTAGTTATGAGGAGGTACTGTGGAAAATGAAGAGAGGCCAATGATGCATGAAGTTCATCTTTCTGTGTTAGACTCTGCTAGATGCCTCCTGTGAAGCTGTAAGAATTGCCTCATGATACCATGCTGTTCACAGAGGAAGTTTTATTCTAAGCCCAGGTTTTTCTCTGCCAGAAGCTGTTTGTTCACTGATCTGCTTTGTTGCTACACCAGTGTGTGTGGTGCTGATCGGCAACACGCACAAACTCAGTGTAGGCACCAAAATTACATGTTTCTTGGCAAAGTTCTTTTCCTGTTGTCCAAAGTAAGCTTGTGTTTTGTGGTATGGGAAACAAAATGTTTTAGATTCCCTTTCTCAAAAATACTAGTTTTGTTTTCCTTCAAGTCCCTCGCTTAAGATTAATCATTTTAGAAAAGATATGTTTTTAATTTTAACTTATGCTTTTGTTATGCAGTTCTTCTTGTATTGTTTTACAAGTGTTTAACCTTTCAACTAACCATAACACAGATATATTTTTCTTAGTATGTTAACGCATGGTACTACACTTGGAGTATTTCTTCAAGTAATTTTATTCTTTGAAGCAAAAAAGATTGACTGAGTTCTTGTGAAATGCTTTTCTGAAAACAAAGTTACATTTTTTTGCTCTATCCTCTGCAGTCAATATAAAAATATTGAGAAGAGAGAGTTGTATTAATTTTTTTTTCTAGCTCTCTTTACTTACAGTGTTTATATCCAGCACTGATGAACCCATTGCTGGAACATGCTGGTTGATTCTGGAAGCTGTTCTTCAAAGAAGCGGTCCAAAAAAGGAGAATTTGGAAGTGTGCCTTGTTTCAAAATCTGGAAAAATATGACTTGCAATGAAAAATTTTTGTTCTTTTATATTTATCCAAAACCACTCAGACTGTAGTCTGTAATCTTACAAAGTGGGAAGAAACAAATATGTAGCATTGTTACTATTTCCTAGCTGTAATTTTGACTGCTAGAAGAACACAGTGCAGTGAGGGGAAAACAGCTATATTAGGCTGTAATAAGCTATATTAAGCAGATCTATTATTGTCTTAAGCAGCATGCTTTTGTTCTGATAGCTCTTTTTCAGTTTGAATGCTCGTTAAGCTGGGTGCATAACTTCCAGCAGTTGGAAGAACAGAGAAACCCTTTAGGTGGCAGCAGAGGCTTTCTTTTTGCTTCACTTGCTGTGGCACTCTTTAACTCACTCCTAGAATGCATCTAAATGTGTTGGTGCTTTATCACTGTACTCTTGCATTTAGTGACATTAAAATATAAATGGAGGATTAAGATTAATACAGTTTGTATTATCAGATTAATACAGATCATTGCATTTTATAAATTTATTCTTGCATGAAGCTGCTATGTTGTGGTTGATCTAGAGAGTACCATTCAGAGTGAAATGCAACCTTGATTTAAAGCTTAGCTGGCTGAATAACTGTCCTTAGTGTGTTCTGATGGAAATGTACTGACAGTGTGCACCTGAGCAGAAGGTCAGAGCTGTGTAGGGGTTTTGTCAGAACATTTATGAGTACTCAGATGAAAACCTCACAGTTTATTTCACAGATTTTAGTAGGTGGTATTTACATAGTATCTGATGTCGAATAAATGCATATGTATGTGTGAATATTTATTCCATTTTCTTATGTATTTTTCTAAGGCAGTGGGTAGATTTCTCCCCCAAAGGTCATTGTGAGTCAGAGAGATTTGCAGTCACCTGGTGGGTTACCTCATGTACCCATAGTTACTATAAATTTCTCTGTCCTAGACCTCATAAAATCTCAGCAGTCTTCAAAATAGATCATAAGTGGGATTTAAATGCTGTACAGACCTTTTTGGAGACCCTCTGTGCACTAGTGATGTTAACCTTGAGAAAATGAGTGAGCTTACTGCTGTGAATTATAGGCTTGAAATTACTGGGTGAGGTTCTTTGGCCTCTGCTATGCATGAGATCAGAACAGAATGATGCTGATGGCTATTCCAGCTTAGAAATACTATGAAGTATTGCAGAGGTCTTGTGTGGGCTCTTTAGCACAAAGACAAATCAACCTTTTTGAACAAAAGCCAAAGAGGAATATTTTATCTGAGTAATTTACTGTATGAAAATATTCTCTGTAGTATATAAATCTGTCATTTTCTTATCATCATATTTCTGCTACAGAAATGTGGCAATAAGAAAATACTACTAATTCCTGCTTAAATGTAGAGGCATACTGTATTTATAGAAAGCAGTGTGGGCTTTGAAGAACCCACTCTGAAGGCTTTAATTTTTATCAATTTAAGTAGATTGGAATTTAGCTTTCAGTGATTATGTGCATAAAAAATTAGGGAAGGAGGAGAAACCCAGAAGAGTAGAAAAAGCCCTGATGTTGGCAGCATTCAGACAGATTAAGAATATAAAGCAATTGTATTTCTCTTCTTGATTCTTTCCACTAGCAAAAGATTTATCTGGGTAAAAAGAAAGCATTGTGCTGACATGTTCTCAGTGTTTGGTCAAAACATGAAAGAAGCCGTTACGTAGATGTGATCATTCTGAAACTTCATCCAGATCCCTACGAATAGACACAGGACTCTTTTCTTTTTTTCTTTTTTTTTTTTTTTTGATACTCAAGTAACTTTTTTGGTAAGTGAACATAGAATTAATTACTAGAGGTTTTTAATACTTTCAGTTTAAAAAATCCCCCTCTGGCTCAAATCCAAATTTGTGAAATTTACATCAGTGTTGTATAGCATACTGATGCTTCAAAGAAAGAAGATTGTAATATGTATTGATAAAATTCCAGGAATTTAAAGGGGAAGATTTGTTTTTTCAGTTAGAATTGCATGTAAGACTTCTGTGTTCCTTACTGATACTGAAACATTTGAAAAATACCATTCTTTGGGTGATAGGCAGCGATTGGTGGTCTGAATTGGAGCTTTAAATATTTTAAATTATAATTTTCATAGATTGTTTCCCTTCTCATTTTGTTTACCATTTTCTCTGAAGAAGAACAGGGAACACATAATATTATTATATGAATGAGATTAAATACTCTTGAGTCTAATTTTTCTGAGTCCTCAAGGCTGAGAGTAACTGTGCTTTAAAACTAGCATCACACTGTGGCCTTGAGGAAGTTACTGGAGTTCACAAAACATGAGTTTGCCTTCTATAAAAAAGGTGTCAGGAATGTTTTGTGAGGATGCATGAATATCTCAAACTCCCATGTACATATTCACTTCTGGTTTTGCTTATGTAGTTTGTGCCTGGGGAAATTATGTTACAAATATCTAAAAATAATATGAATTGTCTGTAGTGGTGGTAGGTGATTGGAAAAAGTAGTAGATAGGTAACCAGGAAAAATATGTGTACAGGGGAAATAAAAGGCAGCAGAAGACAGCAGACCAGCAAAGATATCATCCTTGCCTTTTGGTAAATTTGCAAATAGGAAGTATCACAGCTGTAGATGTGATCCCACAATTACAGGTGATATGAAATGGTTTGAACACTAAAATACACACAGGGCATTGAGTGAAGATTTACACTTAGGTGAAGTTTATGAATAGACCAACAACCATGTCTACTGGAGAGTAGTCTGGTGTTTATTAGTGGGATAATGCTATGTGAAGAGAGAAAATTTTATACTGATTTAAAAAAATGTGCTACTGGAACTGATTACAGAAAAAAAATATACAGTGAAACCCCCAGTTTAGCAAGAGGTCAACTGAAGAATCCATCTTACCTCTGAATAAACAGTTCAGGCTTGTGTTTTCTTTTGTGTTTCAGTTTTCAGGCACTGGATCTTACGTTTTCTGTCTGATAAAGAACCCAATATGTTTGGAAATCTTCAGGAGTGGTAGTAGTAGTGGTAGATCATGAGAAAGTCACCTTTAGTATCTTTAACTTCACAAGTTGAGCTGCTTTAGTCAGTCTTGGTCTAAGTCCCACTTTCCAGGCATGAGTAATTTGTGTTGCTCTTTCTTTGGAATGCTGAGAGAGCTTATTGAAGGACAATGCAAATAGCAGGATTTAGTCTCATGCTTGTTTAGCGTCCTTGCCTGAATGATATGATATATGCTGAAAAAGAGAGGGGTGCATTTGCCAAATTGTCAGCATACAGTTAGACCCTTTTAAAAAAACCCCTGAAAACCAGTACAATCCCTCTTGGGCATTGAACAAGGGTCTGACATTACTGATGGGCATCATACAGCGCAATCTTTTGTGTAGGGCATGGAGTAACCAAGTAAATGCTGTCACTCCTGCTGCCCAGCCACCCTCAGGCAGTGTTTATGTTAGGTTTGTTCCCAAACTGCACTACGCAGTAGTTACTACTAATAACTGGAGAGCTTATGTCGTTTTTGTTATTGTTATTTCAGTTTGGAGTTTCTCCTTGCTGATGGACCTTTATGCCAATAAAAGAAAACCAACAGCTGTGAGTCTGTTAGACCTGCTCTTACATAAAAGGTGAAAGGCAACCCCCAAAAATTGTGATCGCTGGGAAGACAGCACTTGCACATAGAGAAAGAATCAAAGAGTTGGCTAGCAAGTGCTCAGGAAAGGAAAGTGGGAATGGGGGAACTGGATGAGAAGGAATAGAAGGGGTGAGTAGTAAGTGGTAAAGAAGTGTGTAATGAAGGACAAGGAAAAGTAAGAAATAAGAAAGCCACAGCAGCAGGATTAAGCAGGACAGTCTGCTGATCAGTCTCTAGATGACAAAAGATATCTGAATGCCTTCCTAATAGTGTTTCCATGTAATCAACCTCTGTAGTTGCCACATAGGTGTTACCTTTTACAAAGGGGAAGAGTATTCTGGCACACAAATGGAAGGAGGACTGGTCCATGTGGATGAAAATGAGAAGGTAGATGTGGTCATTCCAATTAGTTCCATGCTATAGCTATTCAGCTTATGTGTGTGTGAACCTTTTGCCTTTTTGGCATTATCAACAGATACTATAAAGTGCTCTGAAATATGCATGTGCAGTAGCACTGAATAGAAGGTGACAATCTCAAACTGCTCCCTAAATTACATATAATGAACTTTCCTATTAATAAAGACTTAACAAAAGGAGCCAGCTGGCTTAAGGAAAAGGTGGCAGATGAACAATTCAAAGAAGTGTTCACACATTAAGGAAGTAATTTTAACAGGCTTTCCCCAGACTGTAAGTGGGAATGGAATTATACATTGCATGTAAATGTCAAGTGACAATAATATATTCTGAGTTAAATGAACCTTGCAACCTCTTTCGTATTTTTCTTCAGATGAATAAAGTTTAACTTGTGATTTCCTTACTAATCATCTTAGTAAGTAGTGGGTGAGTAGACATTTACGGCATGGATAGATTAATGTGACATTTTCACAAGACTTCATTTTTTGAAGTTTATTACTTGTGGGTGTGGATCTAATTCACAGCTGTTTTTGAGAGAATTAGGTATGCCATAGCTCATTCAAATTCTATATTGTCTTGGTATTTTTAGATTTTATCCGTGATTTGTTAGAGGTGTGTAGTCTGGTCTGATGTCTTAAGGTAATCGAGACTTCTCCACTGAACATACTTTCATGTACAGACTTGGCCCAATCACTTTTACAGAAAAACAGATTTTAAATTGAACAAAATTCAAAAACATATCAGTATAAAGGAGAGAAAATTCTCTCAACTAGTGCATGTTAACCACACAAATCTCAACCATAATCCTATGGTTCTGAATTTATTTTAATAACACAGTGACTGATAGCTATGTCATAGTTATCTGTTTAAGTTAAAACAGAGGCAATCTTTTACTTCTTATCTGGTTACAGAACATATCCACATTCAGTTTCAATTTATATTCCTGGGTTTTTTTAAAAACTACCGTTTGAGAAGCCACAAGGCTCCTCAAGGCTCCTTCTTTCCTACTATGGACAAAGATAACCACATTATATAAAAAACATGCTGAGAGACCATCATCTGTGGGGTACTGTAAGCCATCAAACAAATTCATGTTTCCTCTCAAAATCATAAATATTTGTGTGTGTATGAGAGACCTAGGCAATACAGACTTGAATTTCTTTTTTTTTGAACAGAGATATGCATTTTCAACTTGATAAGAAAGTAGCAGCTCCTTGTAATAGGACAAATTTTTGTATGAATTTTGTGGGTAATGAAATTTCAGCAATGGAAACATTTAGCTCTTACTAGCATTCAAGCAGCAGAATGAATGCCACATACCAGCAATTCATGCCAAAAAGAGGAGATCTGCCAATCCACAGAAGAGGTTTTATGCAAAGGAAGCCTGCTAGAGGCAGAAAGAAGTGCTGGTTTTCATTACACTTTAAGTTTGTGTGCAGTCTTTGCCTTTGCCTTGTCTGTAAGAGGATTATATGAGTTGTTGGGTTTTTTGTTTTCTTTTTTTGTGTTGGGGTTTTGGTGGGATTTTTGATAATTTTGAGGAATTATAGGTTCTGAAAGCCCTAGCTTTAGTATTGTGGCATGGTTAGCACTAAGCGCTGCATCAATATGTGATTCATGCTGAATTGGATGCTTTGCATAAGGATCATCACCTGACCTTTGCTTGCATGAGACACTGGTTTTCTGCATTCCTTTAGTTTAACCTTGATTGTGTTCTGTCTGTCAGTTCTCTTCAGTAGAAACTGGAAAATATCCAAAGCACGTGGAAGTATCTGCATTCTCAAAAATTAACTTTGGAGATGATACTCATAACAATTTTTACTAGCCTTTACATTTCTGAGAATCTTACAGATCGGTGTTTCTGATTTTAAAACCCCAAACTTTGTATTGTCAGCTGTATATTATGAATCTGATTTGTCTTTTCTTTATTCATTTATGTGTGTGGACCAGTGACAGCTCTGCTTTAAGAGACTTCACTGCTTTGTTCACAGTGGGGCAATATATGGAGTTGCTGCCAGCCAGATTTGTCTCAAAAGCTTCTTATAAAACCGGATTGTTTTCCCACCCTGAGCTTGCTGCTCAGCTGCAGCACCGCCAATGCCCCAGCTGGTTAGCAAAAGAGCAGCCATGCTCTGTCTGGGGCTACAGATAACCTTTTCTAAATTCCGAAGTCAGGAATGCCAAGGGTTGTAGAAGCAGAAATATCAAAATTTAGATTGGGAGGCTGTGTGGGTTCAGAGAAAAAAAGTTTTTAAGCATCTAATGAAAATACTGGGCATTGAAAAAACAGACATATTTTGGCATTTTTCCTCCCCCATCTGTTTCATTTTGGGTTGGTAATGTTAACATTTAAGCGCTTGATGAGTGTTCATTTGTGTCTGCATGAAGCTGATGCAGTTGGATGTGGAAGCTTAGCTTGGATTCTACGGGTTTTTTTGTGTGTGAGTGTAACTATGACCACTGAACTGAAATAAGGCAGCGATGGATTGTCTTGGAGTGAGGGGATTATCTTGGTCTTACCTTCCTGTTTGCTGTGTATTCTGTTGCTTTCCCTTGTACTGGGGCTTGTGCCTACTGTGGCCAGCTTGTGGGGCTTTGTGCGCCCTGCAGAGAGCAGCAGGTCACTGAGCTTTGTTGGCACTTTGGTGGGCACCCAGCTTTGCTCTGTGCAAAAACAAATCTTTCTTTTTGCGCACAGCAGCAGGACTGAACTCATGTGCAGTGAGGGGCTGAAGGTGTGACCTGTGCAGGACACAGCCCTCTGTCACTTTGGGAGGCGCCTGTCCCATGCTCTGTCCCAGGTCATGGCGCTGTGTCCAGCCAGGACACTGCTGATGCACCGTGCAGCTCCTGTTTCCTGTAGTGCCACAAGTCTGAAATTAGATTTCTGCTCGGATGTAGCTGCACCAGACTCAGACACTATAGTGGCTTAAGCCCAGAACCAAGACAGCTACATCTACTGAAACATTACAGTGATTAAATAAATTCTGATGAGGGCTCCTTAGCTCTGAGCTAGGCTGCCCCCACTTCAAGACAGAGAGGTTATGTTTCTGAGAATTTTGAAGGGCTTATCTTACTGATATTTTTTTTCTGAAAAGTCTTTCTAACTCATTTCCTGTTTCCCCTAAATGGAGGAAATTCTAAGTAATTACTAGATTTACTTTAATGTACTCTTTGAATGAGCTTCTCCAGGATGAGAAATAATAACTGGTTCATTGACAGAAGCAAAGTTTTTCTTGTGAAAAACCTAATGGTGTTATTTACTGCTAGCTCATAACAATCATGCCTTTTATTAGAGACAGACTTGCACTTCACACAAAAATATTTGGTTTTCACCTGTCAATGCAATTTAAAATATGAGAAGAATTGGATTTTGGCAAGAGAAAGCATTAATACAGTTGACTTGTAAATAAAAACTGCATGGATTATCGCTGTAGAATTCATAATGTGCCAGTAAGAGATCTTGACTAATACAGAAGAAATTGTGCTTAAAAAAGATCTAACAAGTTAGAAATGAACTTGCTGGAATAATAAAAAAAAATATTTTGCTGATATTCATTTCCAGGGGAAATCATACATAAAGCAGCCTGTGAGTCTAATAAAGTAGTAAAGCCTAACTGAAAGTCTTGAAATAAAATTCTTCATTTTAAATAAAGTATTCTGAGAGGTCAAAGAGTAGCATTTACAGGGCTTTAGCAAGTATTTTTCTGTTCCTTGTAAGGGAAAATATTTCAAGAAAATTTTTCCCAAATTCCAATGTTACCTTATCAGTTTCTGAGAGGACAAATTGGGTAGAAGAAGGACAGCACTAAGCCCCTCATTTTTTAATATTCCCCGCTCTCACATCTCTTGTTCTGAGGAAGGCAAGGTCATCAGCAGCTCAGGGCACTGAACCCGGCTCTATTGTGTGGTGCACACATGTCCATGTTTCCAGAGGCAAGAAACATTTTGTTAGTCATAGGAAAATTCTTTTCCATTAAAGTTAGTTGAAAATGTTGTTTTCCACCTTAATTTCATCATATGTTAAAATCCATTGGGATGAGAGTGCGTGTGTATGTTTTTGTAAGTATGTATTTTATATATATTATATATGTATTTAGGAAAACATGGGAGATTACTTCATGAGAGATTGATCAGATTTCTTTCATAAGATAATGTATGCCTTACGATTACTTTGAAAATACACAGGTGGGGCTCATTTACCATTTTCTTGGCTAACAATATGATTTAGGAGGCTTCTTCCCCCAAGCTCCACCCTGCTACAGTTTGCTACTCCTTTAATTGTACTGGTACAACCGTTTCAGTATCTGCGCTTCAGATTCCATTACTGCAGTAGCATGGGTTTGGGTTTGGAGGACAGATTGCTATTTTTAGTTTGAATTGTTTCATTAATCCAATTTCAAGTATGAGCCTATGAAAGACTATATTATCCTGGCTGATGGGCAGCAGAGGAGGAACGTAAGAGGAACAGCAGGGATGAGTGCCTGGGGAAATGACCTGTTGCCAGAGAAAGTGAACCTCAGCCTTGGTGCTTTCTTGTTGCTTGTTTATCAGCATAACTTGTGTTTCTGTTCTTCTTGGGCTTGTGTTGTGCGAGTATTGAGGAATGCTGCTTTACTCATTTGCTGAGGAGAGAACTGTGATTCTGGATGGATATCACAGTAATGCTTGGAGACTGGTGTGGAATTTTGATAGTGCAGAGCTTGAGTTTGAGCTTCTCAAAACTATTGCATCTTGTAAATGCTTTATCCTCCTTTCAGTGCTTCTGCTTACTAGTTATATTGTTTTGATAACTTTAAATTGGTCTTTCTGCAAAATGAAGTAGACATTTATTGGTAAAATAAAGATTAGCCTCACTATGACCTTGGAATTTAATAAGGAGAAAAAAGATGCTGGTCAAGTGCTGGTCTCTTTTGTCTGAGCAGCAGGAAATAGTCTGGGAATTGTACAGGCCTTAGTGTTTAGTCAAGAAAAGGGCCATTTTTGTTTGGGAAAACTGTGTGCATACTGCCTGACCTAATTTCTTGGTGCTGCATGTGGCATCAAGTACAGAGCTTACAATAGCAAAAAATACAAAGGTATCTGTAAAACTATTTTTTTGTTTCATAGCAAAGTGTGTTTACTTCTATGACAGTTCAGTTTTTGTCTTTATATTACTTGTGTGTCTCAGCCTAAATTAAACCATCTCTATTTGTGTTAAATAATATTTTAGTTTGGATTTTATACAGCAAGGCAAGTCAGCACATGGAGTGTTTTGCTACATCAAATTCTGTGTGAGAGCCCTGTTTATTTCATTAGCTCAGTATAGTGTTGGTGTTCAGAGATAATGCTTTTTTTTACATTACAGTCCATTGGGTACCATGTCGTTATACCTGGTCAGATAGATCTTTGCTGCTGCTCCCACGTCTAAACTGGGATCATTACAGCTTTTTAGCCTTCCCCTTGTAGTCTGGAGAAAAAAAAGTACTGTAAGGAAGTTGCTTTCTAAAGCACTGTTGTCCTTGTTCTGATGGTGATGGAGTTTAAGGGACTTCCAGGTTGAGGAAAAGTATTGTTATAATTATAGAATAATACAGTTATTTTGAAAAGTCACTAGTGATGCCAAATACCTCAGTTTCCCTGGGCTCACTGTTTTCAGAATGTGTACAACACCCATACACTGGAAATACTTTCCCCCTGAGAAGTTTCAAACTGTGTACTCATCATTGTTGAAAACTCAGTTGTTTCAAGGTGGGTGTTCAGACCATGCATGGTCTGTTTCTATTGAAATTCTGATTCTCTACAATATAATGTAGTTGGATTCTTTTCCAGGGGATTGACAGGAGTCTCCAGGGTAATTGACTCTTCCTATTTCAGTCATAGCCTACAATGGAAATGGCTTGTAGTACAAGACGAGGGTTTTTTCATGAGGCAGTTTGTAATCTAACAGACACTCTTGGTTCAACTGACTTTAAAGAAAAACACATAAGCAGAGATAAATGGATAACTGAAGATTTTTTTTTCCAATTACTTGCTAGATAAAGTGAATGTTTAAATCCAGACTGAAAAGCACAGCCTTTTCTTTTCTAAAATGCAGCCTCAGGTATGGGAAAATGCTTGACCTAAATTCAGGTATTGCAGTTTAACTTGCAGTTTCTTAACAGAAGCCCAATAAAAAATAAGGTGAAACTTTAAAAATCACTCACAAGTGATAGTTATGGTGCTACCTGTTTTCTTGTTCTCTTTGCTGGTCTTTCCTTTACAAGTACTGCTAGAACTGTCTCACATGCTCCTCTCAATTTTGTTCCTCCTACTTAGATTTTTTCTTTGGTGGAATACTGGAAACTCACATTCTACTTCCTTGCTTGAGAGGACTTAAACTTGAACTCACTTTAACCATCTTCCAGAAAAATGGCTTAGAAATGAGGTTGTTGAATATTGAAGAATGTCATGGAAATGCAGAATGGCTGAGATTGGAAGGAACCTCTGGAGGTCATCTTGCCCAATCCCCTGCTCAAGCTGGTCCGCACATCTAGTATAGGTTTTTCTTTCTGTCACTTATACAATTTCATTTTGTGAGATACACCTACCTTTCAGTGGAGTCTGGTATCTAGGTGAAAGTATTGGTCTCTAAAGTCATGCACACTTGGTCTCTAACTCTGTGTGCATGAAAAATTTCTGTGCAAAAAGCATGGCTTTGTTAGGGGACAGTGAGGGAAATACAGCTTCAAATGCTCTAAAGCCCAGTTAAAGGCATTTCCTGAGAAGTTGGAGGTTTCATTATGACTAACTTCAGCAATAAGTAGCTTTTGACTGTTACATGGAGGGAAATTTTGCAATTTCTGCCCCACATTCCCCTTTACTCCACCAGTTGCCATTCTCTGTACGGTTGTTGCTCCTCTTATCAGTAGTATTTTTTTTCTCTCACTAATTGCCGTGGTTAGTGCCCTATCCAGACATCTCCATGGAGATTTTTTTGGCATTCTACTTTCAACCATTTTTCTATGTGAAGTAACATGCATTCAGGAGATTAATTTGATTTTCTCCATTTTTTTGCCGTTCCTTTGTATGGCTTCTTATTTATTTTAGTTTAGGATTTGCTATATTAAAATCTTCTGCTTTTTCTGAAGTCTAATAAGGGAAGTATGTTGTGGGTCAGGGAAATGAGATTTTGAAAGAAATCTTTGATGAAAGTTTTCCGAAGAGCTGTCCCTGTATCTGTGGACATGAAGTGATGATGGACTCTCAGTGCTGCAGAAGCAATCAGTCTCCTGCTTAAGTTCCTCTTGGTCTGTATAGTCTGGAGTGCTGTGGCAAGCTTCATTCCTTGTGTAGACAGAGGGGGAAAATGAGACAGTGCTCTCCTATATAGGTCTCTCACTGCTGAGCATCACTACTGTCTTCTCCAATTGTGTTGCCAATCTGTTCTTAAAGAGTGTGGGTTGGTTGAGAGTTTTTTCAAGATCTACTGTCCAACTTGAATTATCAACAGTTTGGAGAAGACCAGAACTGGGGGCAGAGAGGGTAGTCTTAGCACTTTTGGATCTGTAAATGAAAGACTTACTAAAAATGACTGCAAAAATATTTAGATTTATCCTGAACTGAGAGTGTATTTTTTCCTTTAAAAGATGGAACTAAGTCAGGGAGTCAGAGAAGTTGTGTTCCTCTGCTGTCAGCAGTAACTTGAAACCTGCTGGCAAAGTGTGTATTTTATCTGCTGTTGGAGCTTATGAAGACAACTGCTACTAGCACTGTTGCTAATGGCTGAAGTGATGGGTGTTTGTGTTACAAGTGTTTTAAAAGTCTGAAATCTACTGTCAGAATTTCTGGGCCGTGGTATACCATTCCTCTTCTTCCTTGAATCATGGTAAAACCAATGTGTAGCCTTTAATTTCAAAACAAACTAATATATAGTGCCAGAGGTTGGAACTGACATGTTCTGCATTCTTTAAATTCAAATTTTGACTTTGGTTAGCCAATGCTGTAAAGATATGGAAGTATGAATGTATTAATCTTACTCCACATTGTCTGCGCTTAAGCATTCATTTTAAGCACATTTGTATTTGTAATTTTGTAGCCTTTCTGTTAATTTCATGGTATTCCAGACTATTTTGTGTTTAAGACAGTCTGCAGTAGAAGTGAATGCTTACTTAGGTAGGTGTGTACTGGCTGCAGACAGCTGTAACACCCTAAATAACAAATACTGATGAAGTAACTTTTGCACAGAAAGAGGGTCAGTTTTGCACAGGAAGAGGTACTTGTGAAAAATCTTTAGGAATTTTGCTAACTTGTGGATGTATACAGGAAACTAAAGTACAGTAATTTCACAATTATAAGCCGCACCTTATTATAAGCCACACATCTGGGTAGCCGGGCAGACCACGGGATTTGTCCATATATAAGCTGCACCCAAATATAAGCTGCATTTTAATTTTTCTTTTTAAGCGAAGATCCATGTGTAACAAATGAACGAATTAGTAACAGAATCGTGCCAGCGTGGGGTTTGGTGTCAGGTGCTCAAGTTGCAACAGTTTTCATAGACCAGCGAAGCCTTTAAAGGCAGCCCCAGGCGCCCTCCCCGGCTGGCTCTCACTTCCAGGTTGGCATTTCGCTGGGATTTGTCCATAGATAAGCCGCACCTGATGATTAGCCGCACTACTGGGGTAGGCTGGATTGTTCAGTGAAAAAGATGCGGCTCATAATCGTGAAATTACTGTAAATATGAACTCAGATGTTAGGAGAAATGCAAGTTTTGGATAAATTTTAGTAATTTGTATTACTGTAGAATGTGTTACTAAATCAGTGCTGACTTGGCTCTATTCTGTTGTTGCAACTTATGTTTTAACGCTGTAGATTCATGATATGAAACTTAGTCCTGATTGATTATGGTTTAAATCAACATTAAGGCACCTAAGTGTGATTGGTCTCTTCAGAAGTCAGAAACTGAACCCTTGCTAGTCACTTTATGCAATTTTGTTCTTTAGTATTTGGGAGACTTTTCAGACTAATATCGCTGTTTCCATTATAATAAGAATCATAAAGTCATGCAAGCTGGAATTCATAATTACAAACTGCATATTCAGCCAGCTGATTTTAACATTATGCACATGGGCCTTTGAAAATGAAATTGTGGCCTTGAACTGGGCTTTCTGTGAGTAAAATATGTAATATTGCAAAATGTATAATCCTCTGAGTGGTGAGGGAAATTACTTGTGAAGAAATGATTACTAAACTCAACATATTTAGCCTAGATAACAAGGAGGCTACAATATGCACTTCAGTGGTATTTTGTGGCAGTAGCTAAAAGCATATGCAGGGAGTTTGGAATGCATTCCATAGATATGAATTAGAAATAAGATTAGGATAACTTTTGATTAGATAACACAAAGGCACTCATCCAGCATTTGCAAAGTGTTTGATTTTGGTGTTAAGCTAGGTTGTTGGCCTGCAGAGTGCAAGGTTTGAGCACTTTGGAGAGTTGTCTGGCTTTGTAGCTGGAGTCTGGCTGGAGGATATTCAGCAGTCAGTATGCTGTGGTCTGCTGAAAGAGAGTCAGTGCCTTGAATCTCTTTATCACGAATCTTCATTATCACCCTCACATATGAAAGAAAAGGAGCACCAGGGCTTGCAGAGTGAATAACAGACAATGACTTTTGAATCTTTCAAAAGCCTGATGTAATTCTTAGATTTTAATTATTTTTGATACTGTAGTGCTGTTAGACCAGTGGTTGGTGGGATTTGTGACAATGAGTTGTGGGATGGTGTTGTGGAGAGAAAAGTGTTTTCTAATTTCTTGTTCCTTAGCAAGATCAAATCAGCTGATATGTTCTGATTAGTGTAAGATGGAGTCTGTTGTAAAGAAACCTTGGAGATGCTGGGTTCCCTGCCTTGGTGAGTTGCAAAATTTTACACCCCCATACAGTCACCCAAGTTTCTTATCGTGTGCACCCAAGCTCTGCCCTGCATCTGCTCCCTACTAGGGAGAGGCAGAAATGCTCTTGGCTCTTCAGGAAAAGGGAAAGCAGAGGAGCACAGCAGGTTATTCTGTGTGTAATACAGAACAATGAGAGTTTTAAAAAGGCAAATAGAATAACTTGTAATGTAAGCTTTCTTTTAAATCTTGTTTAAGAGATGGGGAAGTAAGTGCCTGGGAACAACACAGGAGATTTCCTCTTAGCTCTCAGCACCCTATGGGTTGAACTTCAGACAGAAAATGGACTGTAGTATCTGTCAATGAGCAGAAATAAGGTGTGGACAACAAATGACCTGTACACAGTCCTTCAGATCTATCTGTATGGCCACAGTGCCTCCAAGGGCAGGATATGATTGTGTCTTAGTGATGTATTCAGCAATTTCCAGGATGTGTAATGTGTGAAAGAGCAGCAGCAGGGAAACAGCAGTGAACAGTGTTGAGACTTAAAGCAGGCTGGTGGATGGAACGGTCAGTACAGGAAGAATGTAGAGCAGAATGAATTTGGAGATAATGTCCCTCTTGCTGAGCTGTGTTCCACCTCTTTGAGCTTTATTTTAGTACATCTCTCAAGTTGCATGCAACATTATTACTCTTCACTTAAAGTTATTTTTTAACTCTTAGGAAAGACAGCATTTGTATTAGCTCTCCTGGTATTTAAAAATGCACTTCTTTTCCCCTATTTTTTTTTTTTTTTTAATATTTAGGCTACTGTAGTTTCTTTATGTTGTGGATATGATATGATTCATTTTGGCCATGGGAGGAGAATGACAGTTATTTGCTACACAAACCTTTCCTGTGATTCATGGAGTGTCCTTTGTGTGAGCCTTGAAGGAGGCACTTCATATGCTTCCTAGCAGGAAGGAAAAATACTATGATCACAGTTACCAGATAGGACATGGAAACTTTGTGGGAGGGAAGGGAAAGGGGAGAGGGAAATGCTGATTATTCAGAAGAAAGTTGCAGGAATGCCAAGATTCTGTCTGCAGTATCCATTCATCTACTTAATGAAAAATGGATACATACCAAGCCTATATATAATTAAGGGAAACGTCATGACTGTAATTGCCATGTTCACAAAATAGCATAGCTTATTATGTAACTTCTTTTGTGTAAATATATCTTAACACTTTTCCTTTGTCTCCTTGATCCATCACTGTTTCAATATAGTGTGATGTTTCTGTCTCTGAGTGATGTTTTTCAGATTTTGCTCCCAAACTGATGGCCGTATACACTTATGTCAACTTTCTACAGAGACAGGTTTTTGTGTTCTAACATAATAATATAGTTAGCAACTTAAGCAATGTGCCAGCATGCCAAATCAGAAGACATTTTCCTTTCTTCACATAAAAAGTAATTTAAAAAGCTGTACTACAATTTTCTTCCTAAAAGTAGCAGCACAGATTGGCTACTGAAGTGCTTTTTAGGAATGCTCCATCAAATGGCAACCTCTAATGCTGCATGGCAGATGTTGGGGCTCTTTCACAGAGTCTAGCTGTTTCCAGCTTTCTTTGTTCCTGGAAACTGCAGGATAGGAATGAATGGGAGCAGCAGAAGTGGAAACAGAGCTTTCCTAACTTCCTGATATCCTGCGTGGATTCAGGGCTTGTGTCTGGCTGTCCTCCCACAGTTGGCAGCTTTTGGTGTGCTGCATGCAGCTGTGTCAGGAATATACAGCTGTGGCTGTTCAGCTTTGTAGCATCTACAAAGGGTCCTTATTTAAGCAGATGCACAGCAGTGTTAGAATAGGAAAGCAGAGGTGTAGTTAGAGATGAAAGGAGTTGAATTGGGAGGAATGCAGAGGAGAATAAAAGTGGGCGTGAATTACTAATCACATGACCTGTATTAATTGATTTTCCCTGGCAATTAGAATTTTACTGCTTGAATCACCAATGATATCCATTCTTCCATTATTTCCTGTGTTATAAAATGCTGGCTTTCTTTTGATTTTCCTGTAGCTGTGTTTATTGGGGATAAGGGGTCTAATTATAGCTCTGAACTGTTCTGTACTGAGAGGGCATTTAAGTTTCTTCTTGCTATTTCTGAGGCAACGTGATGAGTCATGAAATATAACTTTTGCAGAAAATATCCTGATTGCCTAATGACTAGGTGTTGGTAGATGTAATTACACATACCCTCTCTTGTTCACATGAAACCAGGGAAGTGTCTTTCTGACTAAGCTGTTTGTTCAAGTTACCCAAGAAATGTCAAAGATTACAGTTGCAAAATGAGAAAAAGAAGTATGCTTTTGAGTAGCTTCAAAACACCTGCTGAGATGTACAAATGCATTAGATATTCACAGCATGAATATTTGTAAATAAAGTATTTGTAAAGAAAATATGCTGCCTGAAAATAATACAGTTGATCACCCATGTTCCACATATTTTATTTTGCAGATGACGAAGAGGATGTTAACAATATGGAAAAAGTCATGTTAGAATATGCTGCAATGGACAGACAACTTAATCATTATATAAAAGCATTTGAAGAAACCATAAATCAGGTAAATTATCTCTTCTCATTAAATTATGAAAACCTACACTTATTTAAATATTATCTTTTAAAAGACACAAATGTTATATTTAAACAATACCCAATTGAAAAGACAGCTCTTTGGGAGGTATGAAATTATAGAACACTAAAGTGTCCCGTACAACTCTTGATTTTTTTTTTTTTTTCCCAAGCTTGCTACAGGGCAGCAGAGTTTTTAACTTCTCCCCACCAAACTTGCACCCTTGGGAATATGGGATGAGTAGTGCTTTGGGAATGATTGAGGACACTGTAGTTAAGACACCCTAGTCTCAGGTGATACCACCTCATGGACTGTGGAAGGTGGAAGTGCAGATGAGAGAGGCAGCCGATTTGAGAACAAACTGATGGCTGTGGCTGCAGAGAATCGATGTTTTAAAGCCTGCTTGCTGCCGTCTTCCTGCCAGCTGACTTGGCTGGAGTGTAAAGGCTGAGCTGGCGGATTGCTTGCTTTCTGAACCAGGGCCTTGCTCTGCCCCTGGACAAAGGACGGACAAATGATACAGGAGGGACAAATGACCCCGGAGGGACAGAGGGACGGACTCCGGGCACGGCGGCGGCGTTGGCAGTGGCCGCCAGGGGGCGCCGCACCCGCGCGTTCCCCGTCCCGGGCTGGGCGCGTTCCCCGTCCCGGGCTGGGCGCGTTCCCTGTCCCGGGCTCGGCGCGTTCCCTGTCCCGGGCTGGGCGCGTTCCCCGTCCCGGGCTGGGCGCGTTCCCCGTCCCGGGCTGGGCGCGTTCCCGTCCCGATCCCGCCGGGCCGGGAAGGGGCAGGTCCCGGGCGGCAGAACCTCAGCTTCAGGGCACGTCGTGCCGGAGAACTCAATTTCCCGAGGGTCTGTCCTAGTGTGTGTCTGCACAGAGACTTCTCGGGGTCGGCTTTCTATGGACTTCTCTAGAAAAGGCAAAAGCACATCCCTGATTTCCCTTCCAGGTGGGAAATCTGTTTAACAATGTTAAGATAGCAGAGCTTTTCAGTTAAACCTGCCTTGGTATTATCTTGCTATTGGTTTTTGTTCTTTTAAGCGGTAAAAGCAGAGCAAAGCCATGCATTTCCCACTAGTTTTGTTGAGACGCCTATATGGTTTTTCAATTGTAGAAAGGTTTTCCTTTAGTTTTTTAAAAAATCATCTGATCAGATGCTTAACTGAAAAAATCTTAATTCAGATAATTTAATATACTTGTTTAAAAGGAATTAAAAACTATGTCTACATCAGCAAGTGTTGGACAGCAATAAATACAGGCACTTTCCCCATGTAGTCTTTAAATATACATTTCATTTCAGGTATCACTGCAATTTCAGACCTCCTAGTTTATATTGGGTGGTTCAGAACTTTTTGCTTTTATTTGGACTATTTATGGTTTTTAAAGCTTTCTAGTGAATTGTAACACAATCCTCAATGTTAGACTAATGTATATCCAGACTTGAGCAAAACACAATTGGATTATGTTTTGATTATGAGCAAATTAATAGTTGATGTCTTATTGTTATAATAGGAATATCAAGTAATTTTCAACAATGACTTTATAGCTACTTACATTATTTACTTTTATGAGCAAAATACATTTTTTTCAAGTTCGGGACTATAAAGAGCAAGTCTTTGTCTACCAACAAAGCACTCAAGTCCTGTTTCCTTAAATGCATCACTCATGATGTTTTAAGTTGAGCACAGGTGTAACTGCTTCACTGAAGTCAAGGTATTTTTGTTGGTTTTGGCAGAGCAGTGATACATTTGTGATTTTTAGGATTGAATTCAGCAGTATCTGTTGTGTGCTTATCTGTGCTAGTCTGCAAAAAATACACCTGGAAGGGCTGGTTTTCCTTTTCCCCCTTTTTTTCTCTAATGCAACTTCTTTGTGTCATTAAAACAAGCTAATTTCCCGTTATTTCAGTGCTAAGGTTTTAAAAATGCAGCTCCAAGATATCTAACATGTTTTAGAGTCTACATGGATTATAAATTTGGTAGGGGCTAATCTGTTAGCCTCTAGCTGCACACCTCCTGTCTCTGCTTTCTACTTCACTCTAGAGAATTGTCTGTACTTTCCTCTGCCAGCATCCTGGATGAACCTTTGTGAATATGAGAAAGAAATGTATATAACTTCTGCCGTAGAACAGAGTTAAAATCTGTTCTCTGAAAAATAACAGCTCATGCTTTATTTTGGAGGCTAGCTCCCTGCCATGCCTCTGGAACTGCACTGCCCATCTCCAGTTACCAGTCAGAGACAGCTCAAAATCTGCTACTGGGAAACAGATACTGTTGCTGAATTTAGGGCTGCACCTGGAAGTAGCTGTAGAATGGCTTGGGTTTAAAATAGCCTCCACTGACTTGCTCCCTGATTCCATCTGAATTGCTTACCTGAGGGCTTTTCTCTGCCTCTCTGCAGCAGGTCATTAATTTTCACAAGCAGTCTGTTCTTCATAGACAGGATTTGTCTACAGCTGTAAAACACGTTGTATCTGATTATTTTATAAGTTTGTATCTTGATGATTTTTTTGATCTGTAGTTTCCTCATACAGAAGTGAATCTGAAATTGTGTTATAGTAAGTGTTTCACCTTCTCACCAGCTGCTTCTAGTGAAATGTCCAACTGGAATTTAGCAAGATAAGGAGTCAGCAGCAGTTAAAATTCCTGATGTATTATTTTGTGTACCTTTAAATGGCATTGGCAAAAAGATGATATCGTAAAACCAAAGAATTGTAATGTAAATAACTTTAAACTAGTATGAGATATAGTCACATGTTTTCTCAAAGCCAGTTTTTTTGTTGATTCAGGCTGCAGTAGGTGGAATGCAGAAGGTGAGACATACCAGCATCCTCTTCTGGTTGAATCAGCAGCCTGTTGAGCAAGAAGTGAGGAATTGAATCACAGTGTTTCCAACAATAGGCTGTGGGAAATCCTTTGTCTGTGGAAACTCCCTGTGCCACTGGATTTTCTTGTACCTGGACTTCTGCTGCTGCTTCTTCTTTCATTTTAAATGGGTATTTTTAGAAGAAATTAGCCAATATTCAAGTCCTTACCATGCAAAGTCCAGACAGCACTCTTATTTTTAGTGTAACAACAAAAGACTGATGGAGCTGCAGTATCTCTTGCAGAACTTTTTTAAATTCTTGAAACAGACCCAAATGATTGGAACTCAGGCTCAAGTGTTCCCTATTCTGACAGAATTCTCAAGTGGCCAGAATGCTAGCATGTTGTGTTGTCCCAAATACGGATTCTTTCACCCAGTGTACAGGAAGACAATCTACACACAGAGTCAAGATACTTGATTTTATTTCATGTCTCTGCAGGGAGCGGGTTCTATCGAGGTGGTGAATCCATAAAGCTAACGTCTTCAGTGTGCCAGATGCTCATTTTTATACACTATGAGCAACAAAAAATTGGCATTTCCTGTGTATGTAACAACCTAACTCTGTAGTCATTGGCTTTGCATTCTCTTGTCTGCATGTAAAGATCCAGTGCACATTTGTTCTACTGTGCACACTGTGAAAAAGTGGCTTATGTGAGCAGGGGGTGGTCATAGCCTATGGACAGGTATTTTACTGAATTTACTTAACGAGCACAATGTTGAAGTGAAGTTGTGCTTGACATCACAGTTTGATTTTTTGTGTGTCCTCCTGTTCTTGCTTCTTGGGTCATGGCTCTTGGTTCCTGCAGGTTTAGTTTTCCTGTACTGTCTCATGGTACTTAATTTCAACAATTGTGCCTGCTCCCTCACTTCCACTCTGCTCTCTGGATTAGCAGGGATGGTGGTGGGCTGATCATTCTCAGCTTTTCAAGCATTTGATTTCTCTGAGACTGTAAAAGCTGGGGTAGATTTTCTGAAGTCCCCAATCTTCTCTAGATAAAATGAATTACGATACATTATAGATCAAACTAGAGAACAAGGAAGACAAAACTAACTTCTAAAGTTACATTATTCTCACTTCTCTTTTCTTCTCCTTTAGGGAAAGAGAACCTGGGCTGTTTTGTTTCCTTTTCAGGTGACAAGAAATTGTTGAATGTGGTAATGGCATTTCTGGCAAGGATTGCTTGGTGCTTCCTTTTGCAAGTTAACTCTTTGCCAGACATCACTTTTTCTTGCTTTTACTAAACCTGAGCACTGTGACAGAATGAAACCCAAACCTTAGTGGGGTGGAAGAAATACAGAGGAGAGATATTTAAGGAAAAACTAAGCAAAGGAAGCACTCAGAAGGAGAAGAGGCAGACTAAGAGGTAAAGGACACGGGCTTGGGAAATCTTGAGATTGTGTAGACATATGGGGAACAGACTGGTTGAAAGAGTGCTAAGAAGGATGTGGTGTTGAGCTGAAGAAAAGATGGAAATACTAGATGTTGCATTGATGCTTGGGTTTTATCCCTGCCTGTGCTAGAGCTTTTCCACAATTCATCTTGATGAATTGTATCTATCACTCTGTGAGTGGCTGCGGACATCTTTGTTTTCTGATTATCCTACAAGGAAACTGATTTGAACAGTTATAATTGTAATTTAATTCAAACTTAATTAAAGTTTGAACCCAGGAAGTGAAATTAAAATGTTATTTGTTGGATTTTATCTGTAAAACTACATACAACTGATGCAAGTGTATGTCTTGAGAGGATTTGAAGTCTGGATGTGTTGGTCATTTATGCCTGTGTGATTTCACAGCTTGTTAAGTGTTCATTCTTCCTTTGCAAAGATGAGGGTTACACCGTATTCCTTGTGCAAGAGTGATTTTGTCTCTGCAGGGCATATAGGAACTACCCTTGAAATTGTTTTGTATTTTTGATAGTAATTCTTCCCTTTAGACTAGTAAGGTCGTTGGAGTATGAGTAGGTGGGGATGTTTGTTCACTGGGTCAGTAATTTAGAGCAGATTACTTCAGTACTGGGGTCTATTTTCTTAGCAAACTGTGTTGGTTGTAATCCTGTAGAGGGATAATTCCCTTCAGTGATGTAGGTCCTATTCCAAGTGTCCAGCTTGTGAGTGATCTAAAAGCAGAAAAGTAATCTAAAAAAAGCAGAAAAGTGATCTAAAAGCAGAAAAGTAAAGAATTCTGTTTGAAACTGCTGTACAGTTAAATCCATGGTTTCTGATTTGCAGCTTGTGTAGCAGAATTCTACTTTCCTCACTTAAAACTCATAGTATAATGCTACAGTGACTTGGATGGCCTTTCTTGGTCTCATAAAAATGAAAGGGACTTAACACGTTTGTTAACCAGCCTCTGCCAGCATAACTTTGTAGGCCAGGAGTCCTACTGGAGAAGGTTCTTTCAAAATGTCCAAGTTGTCTCTTTTGACAAAGGAAACTGAAGGAACAAAACACTTCTGCGGTGCTAGCTCCACTTCCAGTGTGGTCTTCGAAGGAACAGCAGGGTCAAGTAGGGGATGTGATTCCAGCCAGCTCCCATCTTCATTGGCACAGCTGTGGCAGCAGAACTGATGTAATGACCAAGGTCAGTGTATGTGGCAAGTGCCAGCAGGGTCATCAGTGATTGCTGTTGCCTGTAAGAGACAGGGCTGTGCTTAAAAATCAGATTGTCAGTTAGAGATAAGTACCAGGAATACTATGAATCCCAAGGGGTTCATGTGTTTTAGCTGATTTGGGACTCTCTGACAGTGACTGACACTGTGACACTCATTGCAGTGTTGTCAGTGAAGCAATTTTTGACATGGAACTTTCTAGTTTCATTAAACAAACAACCTTGTTTGGTGCTGACACTTTCTTAATAAGCACTTTGCTCTTCTTTTTTCCTCTTGCTATACTGTCATGAGAACATGTTTTAGGGCAAAATCCACTGATGATATCCATATCTGCAACTGTGACCTTCACTCTACAGCTGAGCTCAGAGCATTTTCCTCTGACATCAGTGTTTCTTGATTCCGAAATGCTGTCTACTAGCCATGAAAATTTTGGGACCTTCTTTTTATCAAAAAGGACCTCTGCTGCACAGAATTTGCTCAGGAAGGTCTTAGTGAAGTACCAGAAAAATGGGTTTATTGGAATGGATATATCTTTTCTCGGGCTGGCAGGAAGAATAAAAGAATTCTTGTAGTCTTTTGCTACATTTATCCTGACTCTCTAATTATAAAAGCAATTGATTCTATCTTGAAATTCACTCAGAGCATACTGGAGGGCACCATCAGCATCAATAAATCAAAACCCTGGTGAAAGATGTACCAATGAAAATTTCTTTGGAGATTTTTGGAGAACTTGCTTCATCTTTAGAGGTTTTATTTAACAATGGCTGTCCTTTTGGCCATTATTCTGGTACCTTGAATTCTAATTGGAATTCCTCTTTAGTGCTTGTTTACTTGCTGTCTACTAATGAAGCCACTTCAGACTGATCTTACAGAATAATCAAGATGTGGACATTGGATTAAATCCTTATAATGACTTGGGCAGGATAGTAGAGGAAGATAATATGTGACTTCATAATTATGCCTCTGCATCTATCTATATATATAATGCCACAGGACTTACTAAAACTTTTACAGGCAAGCTTATTTCTAGCATTAGATAACTGTGGAGTTTTTCAATATTTTAATGTTTCTTCAGTACAATTTCTTTGATAGAATTTCTGATCAATAGTGTATTTCTTGCTCTGTCCTACTTCCATCTCCAAACAGTAATTCAAACAGTATAGCGCTGTTATAGGCATGTACTCCGCTTCCTGCAGAAACTGGGACAGAGATTCATTTAAACACGTTTCTAATATTTACTCTGTACTATTTGCTTTACTTTTTTGTGTGTCTCTGTATGTGTCAGGCTAAGCATTTGATGGAAACTGCTTTTTTATTTTCCAAGAATTAGTGATCTATGTGTGTAGTTCGCTACAGTAATATGTTAGAGTCAACATTTAGTGAGCTGCAATTAAAATATTTTTTTAGTGAGCAGCTTATAAAGAAGTAGGAGTAGAGTTTTATTTTTATGTGGTTTATATAGCAATCCTCAGTAGTGTGTCTTAGTGTCTCCCAGCAAGCATAGTATCCTGCTTTTTGGAGAATAAACCCTGGAAACTCTTGCATGTGGACATAGGTTTGTTTGAATTCACTGTGGTTGATTACATTGGTCAAGCTAAACATTTTCCTAAATATTTGCAATGTCAACATAGTAGTTGCTAGATTGGCCCTTGGCTTGTGTGGGTAGGAGTGGGGCAGAAGAGGCCACAGCTGGTTAGTAGTGAAGATTTGGGTGAAAAGAAATGTTCTGGAACTAGGGCCATCACATGGAACTGGGACCTCTGTAGATATGGCAGCAGGGATAGTATTAAGAACAAATGTGCCGAAGTAGTCCTAGGAACCACACACTAATTTTGAAAAGTGTTTTTGCTGTATTGGGCAGCAGTGCTGCTCAGTAGGTAGCAAACTAGCCTGAGATTAAGGAGGACTGGATTCTATTTTCAGGTCTACTAGCAGCTTGTGTGGTTGACCTTGACAAATTGTTTCACTCTGTTCTTTGGGATGTGATCCCGTGTTCTTTAACACTGCATTTACGCAGGACCAAATCACCTGGTAGCACATTCCCATCAAGTGTACCAGATCACATGATAATGTTTATGCTGGCTGCAGGACAGACACTACCTGATGGAGCATAACTGTGCAAAATTAGAATTGGCAGAGTGGGTTACACTCAATCAGTGTGTCATGCAGCTGTGGTGGTTTTGATCTCATATGAGACATCCTGAAACTGAATTTACCGTCTCGCTTAACCATGATCTCAGTCATGTGGACAGCATCCTGTATCACTGTCTGTAAAGAGATCCTACCTGAAGAATTCAAAGCTATTTGAATTCAGTTTTTAATGATTAAATTTCAGTTTTTAATGATTTTATTTTAACACTGAAGATTGCAACTGGCAGTCTGAACTTTTTCTGGAATTCCAGAAGGTCACACATACAGCAACTAAGAGTCTCTGTGATTTGTATTCCTACTTTTCTAGGCAGTGTCTGCATTTCAGAGTCAATGAGAGTTAATTTTGTCTGGTTTAGGCTAGCCTAGAGAAAGAAGATAAAATTTTGGAATGTAATGAAACTGGTAGGTGTTGAGGTCAAATAGGCATATTAAAAAGCTATCTTAATCTTAAATAGTGGATTTATATTTTTTTTGGTAGATGAAATTTATTACTGGAAACACCGGCGTTGTAGTTTTAGTTGCTCAGTAGTGAAATTAGTATTTCAAATTAATAGTCTCATCTAGAAAGCTCCTGCAGACAGTCCAAGGATTTAAATACTTGGAGCCAGGGGGTGAAGGTTGAGTGCTAAATCCTGGATGATTCTCAGCAGCAGGAGTTTTTACTTTAAATTAGTTTCTCCTATTAATTGAACACACCCAAACTGATCAGTGGGGAGGCAGTTTCTGGAATTCCTTCCATAAAATCTCTCCCTCCAAAGGCTGAATGTTGTTTTAATTACTGTAATTGTTTCCAGAAATTATATGTGTATGTTGGATACTTTAATATTCCTTCTCCAAGATTTTAAATGTTAAGTCACTAGTTTAAAAGCATTTATTTTTTCTCCTAGTATATTTTTAAACTGATTTTATCACTGAAAATACTCAGTTACCCAGATTTTTCCTCAACAAAATTCTTAGCAGATTTATAATGAATCAGAGATACAATGTTGCTTACAGCATCAACTAGATCACAGGTTTTTTTGGTGGCTGCTGTGCCTTGAATTTATTTTCATTGAAGAGTTTCAGCCAAGAAGAAGTTGTAGGAGTTGCTACTCTCATTCCTAGCTTCCTCATAAATTATATTACTTGGGACTTTCTCTTGTTGAGTTATTCAATACTGGGTGTAAACAGGAGTGTGCATGCTGGACCAAAGTCATACGACTTTGTAGTATGGTTTCCTGTGAATGTTTCCACTTTTGCAGAACTGTGCATTTGGGGCCTTTGTTAAAATGGAGAGCATTTCTTTGCTTTATTTTTCAATGCTAGGAGTTAAGACCAGTGTTTGTGATGTGCTGCAGTATGTAACTATGCCCATTCCAGTGCCTACTGGAATGAAAAAAAAGCCTATCTAGTAGTATGTATGCATTTTATTATCTTCCAATTAGAATAAGAGGTTTCAAAAAATACCTGAATCCTGCCAGAAATCAATACCAGATGTCACAGTATCTCCCAGACGTGGCCCCATTGCTGGTAACCTACTGTAAGTTACAGTGTGCTTGATAATAAGGGTTGGCGAGTTGAGCTAATTTCTGGACTCTCATCTTACTCATCTGAGCTATGTGCATAGCCTGAGCAAGCTGATTTAACCTGCTGAAGTATTTCTTTTGTCCTTAGACTTGTGTGTTAACGTGGACAGTAAATGAAAAATATTATAAAAGACTTAATAAGTGTGTACATCAGATGCGCTCCAGACTTCCTCGTAAAGTGTAAAGTTCCCATGTTTACATGTACTCACACATACCACACCTGATAAATCCTACAAGCTAGAGCGAAATTAAAAGCTCACTGATATTGCTACTCTTAACTCTTCTGGCACTCTTTAAATGTTAGTGCCTCACTGCCTTGCCACTGCTTCTATGTGAGCGATTCATGGTGTTTGTTCAACTGGGTACTCATCCACTGTTCAAAGCTGTTATGATGCTGTTTTTTCCCCTGCAGTCTGTTGTGTGGGGAGAAGATTGGATAGAGAGGGCTTGGATGCAGTGGTGAGTTTACAAGAGTTGCTGGGAAGATGGCAACTCTGGTAAGGGAAAACTTACAGGGTGTGGTTTTGTGGGGTGTGATAATTGTTGTAATACTAAGTGTGGGCTGTAAATGAACTGTTTCTCCATGGATATTTTTATGCTTAGTTGGAGGTGATCAAGGGATGCAGGTAAAGGTTGGGCTGCCTAGAGGCAGTTTGGTCCAGTTCAGTAAAACTGTCTTTAAAGAGGGAGTTTCTGGAGAAGCTATTAACAACCCCACTGTATGCCCTTAGTCCTCACAAAACAGCCCCACCTTTCCCCACTGCTCTCTGCTAAATTCGACTAACAATGAGCCATAGCCCTCACCACCATCTCCTCCAATGGAATGCTGATGTTCAGATAATTGGGCAGCTTCTCCATCTTTTCTCTTGCCTCCCCTCTTACATCCTGTTTAGGCTTTGGAACCCTTTCTTATTTTCTTTTGGCCTAACCCAGAGCTGGCTGTTGTTGATTGGTCAATGGCCCTTGGAGAAGACTCAGCATTGTTGCCTTTTCTTCCACTGACAGCAGTGCTTTTTATCTTTTGGAATATATAATCTGACAGGGAAAGAGCACATGGAAATGTAATTGAACAGTATCTTAGGAGAACCTGGCCCAGAAGTTGCATCTGGACAGAGCTGGCCCATCAGTTTTGTGTCTCTACCAACCCTGTATGGACTAATTGGACCTGAGTTTAGAGAGTCATCCTGCTTAATTGACCAGTTAGGTTGGCAGATGCCTGGCCACGTTTGTCAGTCAGGCTTTTAAACAAATACCAGACAAATTCTATCAACCAAGTTTATGTGCACAGATCACTGGAGTTGTAATGGTTGTTACAGTTCAGCGTGAGTTTATACTCAGCCATTTCCAAGCCCCACAAAACTCCTTATGTTAGTCCCTCCTTTTACTGGTTCTTTTCAGCAGTTATTTATCTAGTAATTTTTTAATAGAAAGAGATTGTTTTATGGTAAGGGGAAAATCCAGCTAAAGCAAAAAGCACCTATACAGGATTACAGGTGTGGCTTCTGCTCAAGGAGAAACTGTCAGTTAATTCAGGTAAGAGGTGACTATAATAGCACTGTGTAGTCATGGATGGAACAGAAGTGTTTGTTCACCATGTGTCACATAAAGAGCTATTTAATGAAATTATCCAGCAGCAGGTTTTAAATCAACAAAAGGAAGTAACTTTTTACACAGTGAATAATTACATTGTGGAATTAGTTGCCACAGGATGTTATGGAGACCAAAATCATTAATGAGTTCAAAAAGCTACTGGACAAATTAATAGAAGAAAAAAATCCTTGACAGCTGTTAGGTGGAAAGATTCAAATACAGTCACTGTCTTGGTAAATCCCTAAACTGCAACCTATTGTAGGGAAAGTATGTGGTGAGAAACAGGGAAAGATCTTTTGATTTGGTGCTCATTTGATTCCTGCTCCAGCTTTTTGCTTCTGCCATTGTTAAAGGACAGAGAATATGCTGGTGCCTCTTTGATCTGAGGTACCATATATGAAAGAAGCAGAAAATAAACTGCATAGAAAACTCAGTCTCCACAAGCACTACTACACCCTGAAATTTATGTTGAATAGCTATGGATAAACATTTATTCTCTGTTTCAAAGCTATTTTGGAATATTATTCTGTCTAAAAGCGACCTTCCACCTCCATAATTTTAATATTTGGAACGTTTTCAGGATATCTAATAATTTATCTCTCTGTTCTTACTCATATATTTGATGATTTAAAAAATAAGTAAATAAGCAGCTCCTGCTCTGGGCATTGTTACATAATTGAAAAGTTCTTAATCTGAAAGCTTGCTTCAAATCCATATAATATAAAAACCACATAAACCATTTAATAATTAGGTACTGACAGATAAAATCCAACTTGAAGTTTGCAGAGCTACACCCACTTGGATTAAAAAAGGGAGGAATCTTCAGCTAGATCCTTGTCTTGCAACCAGTTTTCTCCTTGATGCCCAAAAAAACCTTAATAACTTGTTCTAAATAACAAATCTTCTTGTTGTACTGATGGGAAGAGGTGAGCTAGAGCTCTGGGTAACTACCTGCTAGGACTTTCTTATAAACTTGATGAAATTTCAGCTGAAGTACCTGCTCTGATCTCAACCACGCCAAATGGGATAAAATGTTTTCCTAGATGGTTAAGTAAAATACAGTGTAGGTTTTAAAACTATTTTGATAGGTTTTAAGATGAGTCCTTGAGATTCCTGGAGTGGTGAACATAAAAATGCCTTTAATATTCCCATCAACAGTGTCATAAATTAGATATGTGATCCAACTGGGATATATAAATCTAGTCGACTAAGTTGTGATTGTGGGCTGCTTATTACTGGAGATACTGGATAAGAGACAACAAAGCATGTTCTACTCCATAAAAAAGCAAGCATTAAGTTGATAGCACTGTCAGAAAACCCACAATTTTATGTGTGTTTTCATTACTTGAGGAAAGCTTGGCTCCATCATTTTTGTAACTCTTCTTCAGATAGTTTTTGGCCTCTCTGAGCCTCATGTTTATGGGTGTAAAAACCCCAACTTCGCCAGCTTGCTAGTTCATGAGCCCATGGCTCCTTCCTGGACCTGGGTTTCTCCACATGCTGCTTGAACTGATACGGGATGCAGTATTTCAGCTATTGCCTAATTAATGCTTCATAGAGGGGAAGAACAACTTCTGTTGTCCTGCTGACCATGCTGCTCCAAATGTAGCCGTGTCCAGTTTTCTGATTAGCAGTGAAAAAGTTTTCTGAAATTTCACTTGGCATCTACCATAGCAGAGCTGCTACAAGGCCAGTCAGTTCCTGTCGTCTATTGAAGCCTGGGGTTATCCTGCCCCTAGAAAAGCTGTAGAACTCTTCTTCTTGAACTTGACATTACCAGTTCTGATTTTCCTCTAGGTCCTTCTTGATTAAAGCTCTGCTGCTTGATGTGTCAAATGCCGCTGGGTTGGTTATGTGTGGAAGATTGCTGAGGGTGCATTTCATTTCATCATCTGGGCCTTTGGTGAGGATACTGAACACGTTCAGCTCTTCTGTTCAGCTCTACAATACACCTCTTGGTACAGGCTGCCAGTTGGATGGCAAACTGGTGTTTGCTGTGAGCATTACCCTCTGAGCTGGCTGACACAGTAATTTTTAGTCTACCCAACAGACCATTTGATTACATCCACCAGTCTCCCCACATCTGCAGTTCAGGTCAGTTCATCACAGAAAGCAATCATCAGTTTCATCAAGCATTAACTGCCCTCTGTGATTCTGTGCTGATTGTGGCCGATTACCTTTTTGTTCTCTGCATGTTTGGAGGTGGATTCCAGAAGGAAGTGGCTAGAGATAGGCTAAATGGCCTGTAGTTGTCTTTCTTATGTCTTTGCTTAAACCAGGTACAGTGCTAGCCTTTCTCCAGTTATCAGGGGTCTGCCTCAATGATCATGTTTTTTTGGAAATGAGAGGCAGGTCTAGTGTCACATCAGCTGACTCTTTCAGCACTTTCAGATCAATCGTGTCTGTCTGCACAGATTTAAATACGCCAGCTGTTCTAACTCATTCCTAATTGGTCCCTAAAATGTTTCTTCTCAAACCATCCTGGTACATCTGAAAGCCCCGGATCTTGGCTTGTGAAGAGGGAGGTAAAAATGTATCCAGTACTTAAGCCTTTTTCAACTGCACAACCCCTGGGTTGTCTCCTCCATTCAGAAACATCCTTACATTTCCTCTGAATTTATACAACTCTGTCTCGCTGCTATTTACATCTATCACTTGTTTTCATTCTAAATATGCTTTGGTCATCTCACTGTTGTTCCTAAGTGCTGAAGTAGTGGTTTTGTACTTTTTTTTTGTTTGCTATATGCTGTCCTTTTGCATTACAGTTCATTAAGGACTTCCTTTATTAGTCAGTGAGTCTTCTACTGAAATGTCAATCTTGTTGTAAAATAGGATTATTATTAATTCCTCAGTTGGCAGTAAGTTTCCTACAAAAATTTGTCAGCTAAGATGGCACCTTTTGCTTCCATGTCCCTGGAGATTCTCCTTAGTGATGTCCTGTATAATCCAAAAGCCACTTGTGTAAAGTCTTTAGACCTATTTCTTCTCCTTACCTTCCCAGTCTTCTGGATCATGAATGCAATCAGCTTGTGGTCACTGCTCCCAAGCTACTATCTGTGACCACATTTGCCAGTTTTCCTCCGTGCTTGTGTGCAGAGGTCACATAGGATATTACCTTTGTTTGTCCTCTCTAGCATTTGCATTAAAAAACTTATCACCCATCTGGTCTAGAGATACCCTGGATTGTTTGCACAATGTCATGTGGCTCTAATGAGGACCAAGTCTGGTAATTGAGTCATTTTTGGTCATTGTTTGTATACACCATTATCCACTTCATTGTCTCTTGAACAGGTGGTGTGACAGGCTGAGGCTTCATGGCTCATGTTTCTTTTGCCTTTGTATTTGACCAGGAGTTTCCTGTCAGATAAGTCTTTGGTTTCACACTGGACCTCAGCACAGACAAGGAGATGCTTTGTCAGAAAATGCAACTGCCATTCTTCTCCATTTTCTCTTTGAATAGCCTCCATGACACTCTTCCAGTCATGGATGCTATACCATTTAATCTTCATGGTCCATCAGAACACTCAGACTGTGCATAGACTTCCAGTTCTTGTTTGTAGGCCAAACTCTGTGTGTTGATACCTAGACACCTGAGATTAGCCTATGCAAGCCCTCCTTCCAAGCAGAAATGCCTAACTTTCCCATGTGGCCTTTTCTTATACAGACTCTATCCTTCCTTTCTTTACCTTTAGGCAAAGGCTCAGTTGTTCAGTGAATTTGGTTTAAAGTCATCCTCACTAGAACAATAATCTCTTCACAGGACTGTTTTTGTCAGGTGGCTTTAATGTCTTCTTTGCAGTCCATCTGCATTGAATGGGGCATTGTAGTCAAAGAAACCAAAGTCTTGCTGGTGAGAGCAGCTGTGCAGACAGGCATCAGTCTGATTCTATCTGCTAGCCAGGCCTATCCATTGACTACAAGGGTTGAGGAGAGCGCCACTGGGATTTCTGCCATTGCATATTTGCTCTGAGCTTTCTTCATTTGAGCTGCTTAAGGTTTCCCTTGGCTGTGTTACTTCTGTCCCACAGGGGATGGCAGCAAGAGGTAGAATTTTGAGAGCTGGGTAAGTGTTGGCAATTTTTCTGCAGCAACCGTGATCCAGGTTCTGGGCAAGCAGCAGACTCAGATGGATAGTAGGGATGGATTCTTCTGCTTGACTAGGGAAGCATCATAAGCCACTAGCACTAATGCTTTCTTTAATACTGATACTAGTCCAAAGACTTGAGATACCCCCTCAGAATTTTATCCCAAACACCCCAGCTATTTCTGAAACTGTTAGCTAGCCACAGCTGGAAGAGGAAGCAGAGCTGTATTTATGTTACCTGAAATCTTGGAATTCCAGCTTCCAAACAATGCTAGTTTTTATCTGCTTCTTGGTCCTTCAGTCATATCTTTATGCCTGGACCCATAGAATAGAATCAGAGAATCATTAAGGTTGGAAAATACCCTTAGGAGTTGGAGTCCAGTCATAAACCTCACGCTGCTAACTCCACCACTAACTCACGTGTACCACATCTACATGTGGTTTAAATACCTCCAGGAACAGTGACTCAATCACTTCCCTGGGCAGCCTGTTCCAATGCTTGATAACGTTTTTGGTGAAGAAATTTTTCCTGATATCCAATCTAAACCTTCCCTGGAGCAACTTCAGGCTTTTTTGTCTTCTCCTGTCTGTTGTTACTTGGGAGAAGAGACTAGCCCCCATCTGGATACAACCTCTTTTATGGGAGTTGTAGAGAGCAATAAAGTCCCCTTGAGCCTCCTTTTCTGCAGGCTCAACACCCCCAGCTTCACCAGTAGCTCTCTTGCCCTTCTTTGGACATGCACCAGTACCTCATTCATTTGCAAACTGACTGAGGATGCCCTCGATCCCCTCACCCAGATCATAGATAAAGATATTAAATGGGACTGGCCTCAATACCAAGCCCTGGAGAGCACCACTTGTGAGCAGCTGCTAGCTCAAACTCATGTTGTCTGGGGCTGATGCCTTGGTTGTCCTGTATGTGTTGGCAGTCAAGATGATCTGCTCTGTGACCTTGTCTCGCACTGAAGTTAGGCTGACAAGCCTGCAGCTCCCCAGATCCTCCTTCCTGCTCTTCTTGTAGATGGGTGTTACACTGACTCCCTTCCAGTCAACTGAGACCTACCCACTGAGCCAGGACTGCTGACAAATGGAGAGTGGCTTGGGCAGCTCTTCCACCAGCTCTCCCAGTACTCTTGGGTGGATCCCATTTGACCCCATGGATCCGTGTGTGTTTAAGTGCTGTAGCAAGCCACTGATCAGTTGCCCTTGGATTATGGGGACTTCATTGTGCTCACTGGCCCTGTTTTCCAGCTCAGGGGGCTGGGTCTCCTGAGAAAAAACAGTCTAACTATGGAAGATTAAAGCAAAGAAGTTATTTTGTTTGTCACCATGTCATGTGATCCCCATGCCCAGGATAGCCTCCACCTGTGACATCACCCACAAGTTCCTCTCTGTTCACAACAGCAGGTCCAGCAGGTGCCTTTCCTTGTTGGCTTCCTCAGCGGTTTTGTCTGGAAGTTCTCTTCAACACACTTTCAGAGCCTCCTAGACTGTTCCTTCTCTTCTGTGTAGCATTTCTAGCAGACATCTGTAATTCTTTCTCCAGTGGAGCTTAAGTTTATACCCTGGAGAAATTTTTTCAAAGACCCTACTGCTCTTCTGAGCAGCACCCCTGTGGTGAAGCCCGCTGGCTTCTCTTGGCTGCTCCTCACTGAGCAGAGCAGTAATTTGACCTGAGCATGGCTCCATGGCTGCTTACCCTGGGAGGAGCCCTGGATAACTGTGCAGTCCAAGCTTTGGATGGCAGAATGTACCCTCACCACTTCCAAGGAGGCTGAGTTGTCAAAGTACCAGGAAGGCTGCAGCAGTGACCACTGGTGACGTACGCTGTGTTCACCACTGTTTGGGAGCAGCTTCTCTTGGGGACATCTCTGGGATTTCTTTTACACTCCCTGCAATCCATCTGGCATATTAAGTGCATTGCTTCTTGTTTTGTGCCCTGATGGCAGGGCTCCTTGTTTGTAGTGTTTCCTAAGGAATACCATCTCCTCTAGATGGAGGTTGACTGTGCCTCTAGTCAGACTGCCACCTGGCAGGGAGCTCCCCGCTGCTGGATTAGAGAGTTCCTGCTCAGTTTGTTTGCCTTGGGATCACATCACACATTGCTTCCTCTTACTTTGCTGTTCAAAACACAGATTGGAAGATGGATGTGAGTTAGATGTGCTGCTTCAGGTCAAGAACTACCAATCATAGTTTCAGGGTAGGCAGATTAGAGCGATTTATAGGATTTCATTTTATGTGCTTTTCCCAACAACCATTCAGAAAAATAAATATATGTTGTTATTTTGTTCTGTAGAGTATTTTTAGTAAAACCTCAGTGCCTCTTTTATTGAATGACTAATGCATTTTGGTACATTTGAATTACATCGATACTGAGTCATTTAATTTTGTAATGACATATTTAAATGTTTAAGTCTCTACAAAAATTAAATATTGTAAAAGACTAACATTTTGTTCTAGGAGTTTGTGCCTCTATCACCACAAGCCTCTGGTAAGGGGAAGAGCTCCTGTGAACTGAAAACTAACAGGATGTTGTTTCAGAGAAACATTTTGGGAAAGCATACGCGAACCTGTATGTCTTTGCACAGCCAGTTTTTTGGGGTTTTTTTTTCCAAATCAGTTCTTCATCTGCTTGCCATGTAATGGTGCATTTACCATTTCACAACACTGGTGTTGCAGTCTTAGTTTTTCCTAACTCAGTGTTCACCCAACATTTCTAAAATTTTCCCTCATCTCAGATTATATTTACTTCACATTTTGTAACTCAGGTTTTGTTTATGGGGGAGATTTTGCCAGTAACAGAATTAAAATAGTTATATCAGTGTTCTCTGCAGTTGGTTTTCTTATAAGTGTTTATGTACTTTTTTTTGGTAGGATTTTCCTTTATTTTGTTTTTTAAAATTCTCATAGAGGGACATGGAAGCTGAAATAAAATAAAAAGGATCTGCAAGTTTTACACTGGGATAATTGTAAAATAGATGTACACATGCGTTGTTTGTGTAGACCTGTTGAACAGCCTTTCTTGAATTACTCTGTCATGTGAACTACTTCTTGAATGCACTACTTCTTGTCATATGCACTACTACTTTTTCCCTGGTCTGATGTCTTTCTCTTACCAGCTCACAGTGCCCTTATATTTCTTGAACAAATGCCTGTTTTGCTAGGCTCTCCTTATTTTGAAACACCTTGCAAGCTTTCACTTGTGCATCATTATGCTGGATTTGTAATCTGTGTTTCTCCCGATGTGTGGTTGATACCATGTCTTTGCTTTCGTGCCAGGTCCATCATTTACTCTCTGAGCTCTTTAGGGCAGAGAGCTGCTCATCACCTCATGTGCTTGCTGCAGCACATACCATATTTTTAGACTCCAAGGAGCAATCATCAATCATTGTGAACTATCAATATCCTTTTATTCTGCTATCTATGAATTCTGCTTAGGCTTCTCATCACCTTCGTCAAGCAAGGAATCAAAGCTAAGAACCACAGAAAAAGTTGGTTTTGTACTTGCATGACAGGATTGTATGGTGAAAAAGGGTTTGAAAAAGAACGCTCTCCACCACCAAACAAAAAAACCCACCTAGTTTTCACCACTGCGCAGGAGAGCTGGGACAGTATAGGAGAAGAATGGGAGATATTTGTAGTGGTAATTCTGAAATGAAAATAACTTTCTGCTCTGTAAATATTTGTATGTAAAATACAGAGAGCAGAAATTTCAAAAGTGCTTACATGATGTAAGAAGCAAAATGAGAAACTGAATCCACAGCTGAATAGTTAGGCAATAACCTGGGATGTGGGAGAGTCAAGTTCAAATACTCGCTGCAATTATCCTTTAATTAGTTATACAAAGTGGAACAACTTCAAACAGGAGAGATCGAGATGTCTTACCCCTGAATACCCAATAGCCTATGGGCTAGGACAACTAATATGAGATGAGCAGAGATTTGAAAACGGGTCACTCACCTTACTGATGACTGTTTTAACCACTGAGATATTAAATCTGATAGTATGTGGGTTTCTCTCATCATTGTTTATGAGGAAGGATTTGCCTGGCTTAAGCAACTGACTAAAGGAAAGGATTTGTGGAGGAGGCACCCGCTGCCATTAGAGGAGTAGAACTCCCTGTCCCTTAGACAGGCTGCTTCGATAGCTGGCTTTTGTGATTCCTGTTTTTTGACACTGGCTTTCTTCATGTATTTTATACAAGATTTGAATGTCTAATTTAGGGAGGGGATTTCTTTGGATAGCCAGGTCTCTAACACTTCAGTACTATGATTTGCATCTTTGCTGCAACATAGTCTTTTTGTGCATTTAGTTGTCTGCAACAAAGTAGGGAGTTGCAATAGTGCAACAGACCAAACAGAAGGATGCAAAGGAGTTTAAGCAAGGCTGACATATTAAATAGCAGACATAAAGACATTACATATTGTTAAAATGTATTTACTGCTAAAGGAGGAAACCATATTAATATACTAATTACATCATCTTGAGACTGATAATTATCTCTGCAGGATTTCATGAGTCCGCATCCATTTGATTTGTCCTAATTCAGAGCCTTGTCATCCTCATCTGCCAGATGGAGCATGGAGATCGACACAAGCGTTCCTAATATGCAAATAGAGATCTGCAGTTCCACTTCAAAGTGGCAGCTTCTGAAGTGGGAGTTTTAATTAGCTGATTTTGAGTTAGTGACTCTGCAAAAGAGATTTTGTGATTTTTTTTCCTTCTGCCAGTGAGTTGGGTATTCTTTTTGCTTTTTTTTCCCAGAGTTGTTACCCAGCTTTGCAGTGGGCATGTCTTATTCTGTCATGCAAACAATGAAAGGTTGACCAGTTAATGATCCATTTGTTTACTGATTGCAATCCATAACTTCCGTGGAGAGTTGTTTGTCCTGTTCTTCTTGGGTTCTTTTGCATGTAGTATTTTATATAATAAGATGAGATTCCTCATTGCTCATCACAGGAATTCTGTCATGAACTTGACAAACAAGATCATGTATCAACTGTGCTGTATTTTTCAGCAGTGAGCTGTGTCCTGTCAAAACTAAAATCCCTTGAACAAGGGAATGGGCTGCTCAGGTTGGGGAAGAAGAGAAATTAATGAAGCAAGAAATGTTATAATGGCATGGCAGAAGACAAAAAATAAGGGCAATGGGATTGTCCCCTTGCATTGGTGAGGCCACACCTCAAGTACTGTGTCCAGTTCTAAGTCCTGCAATTCAGGAAGGACATTGAGGTGCTGTAGCGAGTCCAGAGAAGGACAGGGAAGCTGGTGAAGAGTCTAGAGAGTCAATCATATTGAGGAATGGCTGAGGGAGCTGGGAGTGTTTAGCCTGGAGAAAAGGAGGCTCAGGGGGGACCTTGCCACCCTCTACAACTCTCTGGAAAGAGGCTTTAGCCAGGTGGGGTTTGGCCTCTTCTGCTAGGTAACCAGTGACAGGACAAGAGGACATGGCCTCAAACAAACTGCACCAAACAAACTGAATACTAGGAAGATTTTTTCACTGAAGGGGTGGTTAAGCCTTGGAACAGGATGCCTAGGGAGGCAGTGGAGTCACCATCCCTGGAACTGTTCAAGAAACAACTGGATATGGCACTTGGTGCCGTGATCTAGTTGACAAGGTGGTGATTGTCAGGAGTTAGAGTTGATGATCCTGGAGGTCTTTTTCAACTTAATGATTCTATGATGGGAATTGATAACAGCTAAGGTACAGGAACTGACCAAAATTTAAAGTTCTTGGCTGAGACGTAGCTGAAATTTCATCTGATTGTGAGTAACTACTGAGTAGAATCAGATCAAGTATTTTGCTGTGACATAAGGAAGATTCGTGTTGAAGTGTGAGATGCAATTACAGGGTTAATTACTTACACTGAGTTACACTGTTCCACTTAGGGTGGTGTATTTTCACTTAATAATGAGGTGAACTTAAGGAGGTCACTGACAGTAAGGAAACTGCAGCAGAAGCACTCAGGGCAAAATAATCCTAGATACCAGTGTGTGCACTTGGGAGAGAAAGCACTACAAAACCCTACAAAGAGGTCAGTGTGAACTGCTGTTCTTGCAAGACTGCTGACCCCTGTGTGCAGGGGAGGCAACCTGCATCTGCTCCTTGGCCAGTGACTCAGCAGGTGTTCAGTGAGAATGTAATATATAAAAGGAAGAATGGAGGCACCCCATAATTAGGGCTAGTAATAGGACAGGAATCAGTTTAGTATGTGATATACAGTGAGTCAGAGAAACTAAGGAAAAGCAAGTTCAATAAGGTTACAAGAAGGAAAGTGCAGTACTAAAAATTGTGATGAATGGTGATGAGGTGAGCTTCAAAACAAACTAAAAAGGGAAAGCAAAGTTACATGAGAAAGAGGGAAAACAAGTTCAAAATCTAAATATATGAAGGCTGTAAAATCAGGAAGATGTAGGGAGACGTTCAAATGGCAGGAGAGGTGTTACCAAGAGAGTTGGCTGGCATAGGGCTTGTGCTAGCAGCCTGAAAGAACTTGGAGACAAATGTGATAGTGTTGCAGAAACTGAGGAATGAAAAATAATAAAAATCTGTCTATTGAGTTTAAAAATAACAAAGAAAATACCAGCAGGCACAGAGTGATAAGTTTAGAAGAAAATTACTTTTTAATGCTTTTAAATATTATGGTAAACAACAGTTTCTAATCATGGACAGCATAAAATTTCCGTGATTATCAGACAGCATAATGCGAATGTTTTAGATGGTCAAAAAAGTACTGATTTTTTTTTTTTCAGTATTGTGTCCAAATTCATAGTGGTATGTCTTCCTGTCTTAGTAAGTTCTTGGAGAGACAAATAAAATTTCTTCTCTTAACACCTTGTCAGCCAAATCAATATTAAGAAAAGTGTATTTAAATTTAGGCTAAGCTTTTAAATTTATTTTGCTTTTACAAACAGCACTTTAACAGTATCTGAAGAGTACTTCACTTAGGAATTGTTCTGGTTCATGCTCCTGTTTTTCCTAGTGCCCTGCAGGCTCTCAGGCAGAGCTCTTTCGTTCAGCCTTAGAACTGTGGATGAGGACTCTTTTTTTATTGTTTCTTCCCACCCTGCTGTCACATTTTGAAGACATAAGTAAATTGCTACTGCAGTCACACAGTCTCATTTACCGAAATGCTTATTTTAAATATGAACTATTTAAAAATTAAAGTTGGATTTTAATTACTTCCAAAAAAAAATCAAGGGCTTGTGTGTAATGGGGGAATCTATATATGCTGGAGAGCTGGAATATGATTTAATTTCTAGTCATAACTTTAGACCTGGATCACTAGATAATTTGCATTTAGCTTTTTATAAAGGCATTGTGTATGAACTGCGTTACAAAATGAATATCACATAATTTTTAAAATGTGTGCTTCTTATTCTACAGTCAGCTAGTGGATTTCATCCAGTCCACTTTACTGTCAGGTTTTGCTATTGTTAGTATTGTGCTTAATTGCAGTTTCTTACCCCGTTCAGTTTTTCAGGTTCCCTTTATTGTGGAGAGTATGAAGCAAGGTGGCTTTGAACTAAGATGCAGATACTAATGTAATGACTTATAACAAAAAGCTGTTCAGGTTTTATCAAAATTCTGAGGACCCTGTTTTGTGAAGCTCAGTACAAAAGGGGTGCGCTGGAATCAGAAAGTTTGGCTCAGTCATGCAGGACACACAGGTGGCACAGAAACAGTTGTGAAAGCATTTGTAAGGCATCATAATAAAGGAAAATGGTGTAAAACGAGGATTTTGAGGAAGGATTTAAAGATATATTCCCAAATGTATATTAGGAGCTTTCCCACAGCAGGAGAACCTGGGGAGAGAGAGTGTAAATGCTTTTGTTTTGAAAATCAAACAGGTAGAGTGACAGAGACCGGCATCATCAGTTATCTGATGGCATGAACCAGCCTCTTGATACTGTGATAGATAAAAGGAAAGGTGTAGATAGACTACAAGGATTTTGGAAGGTCAATGGGAAGGATGCGTAGGGTGGTAATGTTTACAAGATTAATCCAGGCTGTCACACAGCACACCTTCTCTTTGCAAAAACTGGTAACTACAGAGGAACAGCAACATTATCTAGCATACTAGGAGCAAAGGCTAAGTTGAAATGCTCATTTTCTGATCCAGTTCTTTTTCTGAAGCTAAATTACGAAGATGGACCTATAAGCAAAGAGGAAGAAAAGAATTGCAGTTGAAAACATCCTTCTCTGTCTGCCTGCAGGGAACCTGTAAAAATTGGGGAAAGGGAATATTCTGTGACACCTATGTAGCAAAAAGAGTATGTTACCATTTCAGAGTGAGCAGTGCAAGAGAAAATAATCACTTCAGCATGTACTAGGAGAGCATGTAGTGTTTGGCAAGACAAGGGAAGAAGTGCAAGCTGTCAGAACTGGTAAATCGAGAAGAGTAAGACTGGAAGTAAGGCTGGGGATTTAGTGGCTAATAACTCCATTGAGGGCTGTCCCAATAGGAAGCTGGATAAGTAAACATCACTAATAAGAGTGGAAGAATGTGATATGTAGAAAGGCTCAAACGAGAGACTTGTCTCCACGGCATTTGCAGTAAAGTGCAAAATAAAAGGCAATTCTGCCACCACACACAGACTGAGACAAGTGAGATATTTCTACCCACTGAGAAAGTTGGTATTCCTGGTTTATGAGGAAATTGGGAGGCTTAGTACAGTTGCACTCATTGGGTTTTTGCTTAGTGCAGCCCTGCACTATCACTGAATTCATTGTTGTGTTAAAGGTGTAGCTCACTCTGATGGTATTATTGCCATCCTGATTAATAAAGATACATTAATTTGGTGAGTCTAGGCTGCAAATTTCATCCAGGATTTGTGTTTTTCAACTAATGTCAATTTGAATGAAGCATGAGTCTGTACTTAAGATATCTTACTGCTGTTTCCCAAAAGTGTAAAGGTTACATTTATTCCTAATGAAAAATGATGACATGACTCACATTGCTGTTTTGGAGAGTATGAAGAAGAAATGCTGTCAGTGCTGAAGAACTTTCTGAGGACAAGAATTTCATCAGATGAATGAAAAAAAAGCCTCAAAAGGATAAAAATTGAAAAAGCTTGCCTGACTTTCACTGGATGTATACCCAAAGAATATGGAAAACATCCTTCTGGAAAAACAGCAGATTTTAACAATGATTGCTGTATGAAGGTCTTCAGGGGATAAGTCACACTTTGTTTTTACAGAGGAATAAGCTACACAGCTGGCATAAATCAGTGTTTTGTAGGAGCTTTTGAAGATAACATTGAACTGTACTTGTTTTAGGATTTAGCCCTTTATTTCCGTACTGTAGAAAACATGGGTTTTAGTGATCTTAGTCAAACAAGCAGAGCCATACAAGAGTAAACAGGTTATTAATCTGAAATCACCTTAGGGCCTTCTTCTGCTCCCACTGAAATCAATGTCTAAATTCCCATCAGTTTGAGTGGGATATTAAAGAAAGAAAAATAGCTCTAATATCCATGTTAATGTATTTTCTAAATATACGAATTAATCAACAGCTTGGTAAACTGGTTCAACAGCCTGATGCATTTGCTGAATCAACCTTGCCGAAACAGATGCACCGTCTGCCTCACAGTTTCTAAAACACTGTTAAAACAAAGCAACATTTTTATAAGAATGAAGTTATAAGTTGATTTTGCTGTTACATGCCTTCATCTGTGCTCAGGCAAAACTACTTAGAGCAAGATGCTACGTATCTCTAGTGCACTGAAATTAACTTTCAAATAACACTCTATTTGTGGCAGAATTTTAGGTAAGAGGAGAGGAAGATAAGTCTTGTTCCTTCATCATGTATTGAACCATAACACTGTAGAAGTTTTTGCTTTATCATATTCATACTTCATATGTAGGAAAAAACTTACAGAAAACAAGATGAAGAATAACTTTTGTTTTGTCAAGAATATTTAGTCCAACCCTTACAGCAAGGCTTTCAGAAATGCTGAAAAAATTAAGGTGCTAAATATCCATGAGCTTTCTTCACTTTGGTACCTTGGGAAAACCTCACCTTTTACACTCACATTTACTGCTGTTTTTGTGAGCCATTTTTACATTATTGGTAGGTAGTTTTAATACTGGTATTTCAGGATCCCCTTTTGTTGCTTATTTTTACCCCTTTGCACTTTGAAATGCATTGCATGAAGGATCTTGGAGAGAAACAAAAGGATGTTCACCATCTTCTCTCTACCATAGTCAGTAACCAGAGAAAATACAAACAGGTGGATTTTTTTCTATTTAAATGTTTATGGAGTAGAGCATTTTGCTTGAGGTGACACTTCTAACATACGGGAACCCCAAGAGATGGTGTTCAAGCTGTAAACTTTGCATGCACATGGGCAGTTTTGTTTCTTCACCTGGTGCTCATTTACATTAATTCCTCTATAGATACAGTTCTTTCTAAACAGAAGACAGAAAGCAAGCAGCGTGGGCAAAGTCCAGTAATAGCCTTACTGAAATGACTGTTGAGTGCCAGGAGTTGTGAGAGTTTGCTTGGATACACCCTAGCATAGCTGGAAGCAGCGTGTGCCCCCCAGTGCTTACTTTATTTTTAAGGGTTGAATGTGTGCAGCTGCGTTTAAACTAGAGCAAAGAAACTGTTGAAGGTAGAGGCGATTTTATTCTGGGGACATGCTAGCTACAGCCACTACATTGATGTGCTGTTTTGGAGCCACAGCAACCCTCACCTTCATACTGTTACTTTAGCAGAGTTTTGGAATATTTGAATTGTGCTGACAGTGATTTTCTGTTGTGCTGGCCTGGTTTATTAAGGCAGTATGTGTCATAAGTGTGGGTCAGCCCTTAGAAATCTGCCTCTCTTGGTATTTCACAAGAGTCTGGAAGGTGTTGCTCAACTGGAGTCCCAGCCCTGCAGCCATGATGTACAGAGGTGTTGAATCTCCTGAATCAGATGTGGGCCCTTAGGCAATCCTGGCTGCAGCTGAGCTGTGTTCATACTGCAGCTCCTGCTGCTGAATGATGATATCCTTTTTGACTGTCCTTGCAGATGTTTCCAAGTGCAGTGTTTTATTTGTGCACCAACAAATGATCTGATATTTGCTAAGGGTTTGAATCTAGCCATTGAAGAATAATAAATTACTGTTTAGGTTGAGCTGAAATTTTGCAGCCTGATTCAGTTACAGTGGTGACTCAGAGTTGGTTCTCACATGATTCACAAAGTGTATGAGTGACTCAACCCACAAATTTACTTAGCTCTCATGTTATTTTCCCTCTCAGTGAAAAAAAAAAAATGGTTATAATAAATAATCACAGCAAACTTTGACTTACCCTGAGGTAAAACAAATATGTGTGTTGAAAGGCTGCATATTTGTAATAATAAATTATTTAGTGAGGTAAGGATGAAATAATAGGATGTAGGAATTGTCAAACAAGAAAGAAAGGTGACATGCATTTCTGTTTGCTTTTATTGCATAGCAGAGATAAATAAAGGAAGAATAGTTACTTTCTCTATGATATGAGATGCTCAGAGAGATTGTTTTGACAAGTGTCCATAATTACTGTTGTAGCCAGCCAATTCTTGGCATTTGTTCTCTGATATAAGCTGATTTAGACACGTTCATGTCTGGTTCATACATTTTAAAGGGATGTCAGTTCAGAAAATGTGAGATTCCCAGGTTCTGAAGTGACAGGATGCGATAGGCTGGCACACCTAGTCCTGAAGGACCTGAAGTGGCTGTCTGAAAAATGGATGGAGTTCCTTCACAAAATCAAATTCACATAGGTAAGAAATTCTGTCCCAGCAGGAACTAGAAGTTTTTCTTCAAAAGATGCAGCTGCTGTCAGTGTTTCATAATCATGTGCAGAGGCACATGGCTGTAATGTAAATACAGTTTAAATTACTCTGAGTTTGGAGTTAGGTGGAAACATCACCATATCCTTTTTTGTGTTGTCCCAGAAGAATATAAATATCTAAATAACTACATACCTCTGACCTCTACAGCACTAAGTGACTAATCACCCTCCCTTTCATAAATGAAACAACAAAGAATCTGCAAAATGAAGAAATTCTGCCCTCCTTGGTCTTCTAAAAGTTCATTAGCAAGCAGGAGTAATTCTATACCTCACAAAACTCAAGTGTCAATAATATCCAAAAATTAAACTTCGGAAGTCCTTATTTTCCAGGAATTAAATTACAAGGAACAAGTAATGCATGGTTTGAAAGACTATGGTGAGAATTCTGAATTCTTTGGAAAGATAGTTCTTTTGTAGATGTATCACAGATTTGAGGAAACTGCAACACGGTTCAGGTATGGCAAGAAATTTCTGAGAAATTAAATGGATGGTGCTGGCAAGCTTCCAAATAGCAGGGACATAAAAGATAGCCCTGAGAAAGAGTACCTTGTAACAGTGACAGGATAAAAATAGGCAGCTAAAGGATTTCCGTGCTAGAGAGGGAAGAACAGAAAGGCTAAAATATAACTATGGAGTGTCACATGCTGAACTGCTGCAATGCAAAGACCAGTGGAGCATTTCTGTGACAGGCAGAACGCTGTTCTTTTATCACAAGGTTTGCCAAGCTGTTTCAAGCCTCTTCATAGAGAGTGAACCAAATGCACATGTTAATTTGAACTTTCCCTCAGCTAAAGGAGAAGGTAAAAGGATGGCTTTGTGCTCAAAGCACAGAACTGGAATTTATTTATTTATTATTGGTTCTGCTGCAGTCTCCTTGTGCAACCTTAGGCCAAGTTATTAATCTCTTAATGCCACAGCCTCTCCATTTATAAAATACATGGTACATGTCACACTGGGTGTCAGGCTAAATTCTTTAATGTTTGTGAAGTGGAACTGGGCAGGACAATTATTAAATGCTGCAGTGCAGCATGCAGGGTTATGCTAATTAGTGCCTTTTTAGACACTGATCCTTTACTGTATGGAGGCTAATACCACAAACTGGTCTGATTTTAGTCTGTGGTACCTTTGACCTTACTCCTTCTGACATTGGTCTGGAGCAGAATAATTTATTTTTGACTTGGTGGTTATGGTAATTGATGAAATAAAAATTCCCCAGACTGTCCCTTGGAATACCCTGCATTTACTCTTCCCTTAGGCTCTGCAAGCTGGCCTTTTAAAAAGCCTGATTTTTGGAGGCATAATTTTAACAGTTTAGGCATAGAATAGACACACTCCTAGTGGAAGAAGGAGAACTTTGTGTCCTTACAGACAGATATTGGCAGAAGACATGTCATGAAGTGACTCATTCCATAAGCACAGAAACCCCTTTGCACATATGGCTCTGACCAGGTGGTGTGGTGTGAGGCCATGAGTAAATGTATCTTGATAATTAAACTGCAGCTACGTTTTTCTGAACAATTATGTTTACATTTGCAGATGTGTTTTCCTATCAGGACTACTGGTAGATCATATATGTACATGTATATTATATATAACATGTCTGTTCTCTTATTGCTGAGCCCCCATGTAAAAACCTGTGTGGTTCTTTGCTGGTAAGGCATAGTAGATGCTTTTGCTTTTTCTGTTGCTGTAAACAAGCTGTTGTGACTGATACTTCTTTTTACCATATGTCCTGAACACTCCCGGTTCATCGTTATATGTAATTTCCAGGATGCTTTGTAGGGTGTGTATGCCTCCACCCCATTTCAAAATCGATGTGGCTCTCAATGGATTGACTAATGACTGCAAGGTGTTGCTTAGCATGCTGATTTTGGCAGACAGTGCTGCTAAATGAACAGTTGTTTTCTTAACGTGTCTTTCATGGTTCTCATGTGAAGTAACTTACTCTGAGGAATTAAGCATGTCAATGACTTCAGGTCTGCTGGTAAACATTTATCTGACATGCTGCTGAGACCAAGAAGACCCCAACTCGGTGCCCTGTACACTGGTAATTTTGCCTTGTCCCTTAGTCATATGCTATGTTTGTATTGTCCTCAAACATTTTGTCATGCTGATCTCATCATTCCTACATCCATCAAGAATCTGTAGAGTAGGAGTGGGTGGGTGGCAAGAGCTAAAGAAAACTCTAATGAACCTGTAAAGGTGTTGTGCTGATGTAGTGTACAAGATGTTGTAATTCTGTCCCACTGTGAGGATCTAGGACTGATGGGACATTTTCTTTCATTTGTTTTCATTTATATTATTGTGTAGACCATTCTCAACCCTCTTCAAGGCATAGGATATGCAGTACCAAAGAGAAATTGCTTGTGCACAGCAAAATGTATTTGCTTGTTATTATAGTGGGTGGACATTCCTTATTATTCACCTGTGATGTGTTGACCTTCCAGAAGGTCTACCTGGCATTTCAGTAATAGCATGTGTGTGCTGCAGTAGTGAGTGTGGTCAGGAATGGTGTCTCTACTAATCATTTTAATGAAAGCAATCATGTGGAGGAGAACAGAAACTGAATTTAAATTGGAAACATGAAAGAAGTTAAACTACAAGAAAGCGCATTCTTTGAGCATCTCTCACATCTGACTCTAAGTTTCTGTACGAGGTGGTTGTCTCAGCCTTTGCTGGGCTGTCCTCACAATCTAGTAATATATTGCTATTGGGAATATAGCTGGTGTGAATGACATTTTTTTCCTCTTGATAGCTGGTGGCATTGTTTATGTTGCCCTTAGCAAATAGCAGGCTAGCTCTTACTTTGACAGACTTATGGCAGCAAGCTGTGTGATTAGTTAGGTGTTGAGGGAAAGTTTTATGTAAGCATGTCATAGAATCATAAAAGTATCCTGAGCTAGAAGAGAGATACAAAGGTCATCGAGTCCAGCTCCTGGCCCTGCACAGGACACCCCCAAGAATCCCCCATGTGCCTGAGAGAATTATTCAAATGCTTCTTGAGCTCTGTCAGGCTCGGTGCTGTGATCACTTCCCTGGGAGCCTGTTCTGGTGCCTGGCCAGTCTCTGGGTGAAGAAGCTTTTCCTAATACCCAACCTAAATGTCCCTGAGAGAGCTTTATGCTGTTCTTTTGGGTTCTATTCTGGCCACCAAAGAGCAGAGGTCGGTACTTGCTCCTTCACTGTCCCTCCTGAGGAAGTTGCAGACTGCAATGAGATTCTCCTCTCAGTCTCCTCTTCTCTGGGCTGCCCTCAGCCATTTCTCATACAGCTCCTCCTCTGAACTGTTTACCATCCCCATGGCCCCCCTTTGGGTGCTCCCTAACAGATTTGTGTCTTTCTGATACTATGGTGCCCAAAACTGCCCACAGTTCTTGAGGTGAGGTAGTACCAGCATAGAGGGATGTAATGCACCTTCTCAAATATATGTCCATTCTGGTAGCATAATGCTGTAAGTTACAGTCCCTGCCTTTTTTCTGCTCATATGTGTAAAGTCTTTTAATTCTGGAAGTTGGAGTTGAGAACCATTGTTTGAAGTAACATTGGCTGTGCCCTTCTTTTCACCTCTCAGTCTGAGGTATGATTGAAGATGCTGTTTTGATGCATATCTGCACTCAAATCTTCCATGAGTCAAGGAAAAGATAAAGAGATCCTGATGTAACTCTATCAATGTGTAATGTGGTCCCTATGGAGAGAAAAATATTATTGACATTGTCTTTACTACTGATGGATGTCTGTGATGAATGTCCACATAATTTATTTTACTCTTCATGCCAGTCTCATAAACTTAGAAGCACTTCAGTTATTTTTAGTATACACAGCTGGATCTTCTATATGGGATCTGGCCATAGTGCTGTCATTTGTCATGAGGGCTGATCTTAGTGGTGGGTTTTTATTTGGACTATTCTTGTGTGTGTCTACATGTTATTTTTATGTTAAAGAGAGAATGTTGGTAAAAACAGCACGGTATTGCAGAAAGGAATATGTTTGCACTACATGAGCCCAGATCAAAGCATTCTTTCATGACGTCTTGGATTTTAAATTAATTTTGATTTAGTAACTGCCTTTTTGTTCTTGCATACACTTAATGGCCAAGTTTCTTCTCCAGCTGAGTACTGAACAATGCTGGTTGGGGTTGTGATAGGCCTTCTGTTGCAGCAGTGTGCTGTGATGCTGGCACAGGCAAACCATTTCAGTTTGTATGATTGTCCTCACTGCACTGGGCCCAGGATGCTCTGTTTTCTTTTGCTCCTTTGGTCAGGTTTCATGGGATAAGGACTCTACTCCTGCCTGGCTCCTGCAGCAGTCTAAGCATCTCTGATGACATGCTGTTGGTCTTTCATAGTCACTGTGCTCCTTTGGTACCAAAGTATTACTGAGTTTTTCCTGTTTACAGCTGGATGTTGTGCTAGATGATCTTTTATCTCCAGGTGCCTTTGAAAACTTCATACTATCACCTGGCAGTGCATGTTTTTTTCTTATTTTTCTTCTTGCCACAACTTGCATCTGCTGAAAGTAAATGTGCCAAATTGGCTTTGCTTGTCAAAGAAGTAATAGTTCTGTGGATTACTTGGCTTAAGGGATAGTAAAGTTGGTTGGTTTTTTTTTTTTAATTTTATGTATCTGCTAAGTCAGTTTTTATGTGAACACTTATTTATTTGGTTCTGTAGGATTTCCAAGGTCTCTGTAAACTTTCAAACCTGTAAATGATTTGATAAAGTGGACTGGTTTTTTTCCTCAGTGTCTTTCACAAAAAGTGTCATGGTCTGGTGAAGGGCAGAATTTAGTGTGCGTGGTAGGGGAAGAGTGGCTCAGCACAAATGGTGCTTACCTCCTTTTTTTTTTCAGATTGTCATATTTTAAAATGATTTCAGGATAGAAGTGGCCTTTTTCTGGTTCAGAAAATGCTTAGCACTAAGGATTTGACAGATGTCCACCTTCTTTCTAACTTGGTGCTGTTGCTGATCCTCATTGCAACAGTTCCCCAGAATTTGATGTTGCCTTGAGAAACAGGAAACTCCAATTATTGATTTTAGGGGATTCCCAAAGTGCTTTTTGCATTCTTAGAATTATCTTAATATTGTCTGTGTGATGACTTCCATTTTCTGCGTATTCATTCTTCACATCATTCCAGATGTCTTTGCTATAAATAAGTGCTTCTCAAGACACAGTGGTTTTGTCTGCTTGTATGGCTTAATGTTTCTTGTTCACACAGCACAAATAAATTGAGGTGTTTTCCTTTCGCATTAGCTGTACTGTTCTTGTGGTGTAATTACACTAATCTTGCATATAGATTATAGGCTTCTATAAACCTGATTCTGAAGTGATGAGAGAGTGGAGGTTTTTACAAAACTCTTAACAAAAATTATTTCAGATTTTCTGTTACCTGCTTGCTTTCTGGACAGAGTTGTATTCTTTGGTTTTATTCTAGTTGCTTATTATGCTGGTTCCCGTTTACCTTCACCACTCACAGAGGTACATTTGACTGCAAGGTTCAGTTTTCCCTTTTGCTAGTGTGACAAATACCCAGCAAATGAGTTAAATGACACTGAGAAGCTAGTATTTACATTTCATAGTTATTTTTACTGAAATGAATTACTTGGAGGTTTTGGCTTCAGAGCAGGAAGCCTAACTGTAGTCAAAAGAAACTGAGATTATGCTAATGAAGTTTTGCTTGATGTCTTTTGCTTTGTATTAAAATGTGTCATAATGAATACATTCTATTTCTTCTTCCTTACAGGTAAAACGTGAAAAACCAGAAAATTTACCAGATTTAGAAAACTTGGCAAAAGAAAAATTCCTTGAAATGGAGAGCAAGAACAGTGACTCAGATTTACAAAGGAATGAAAAATATATGTATTTTAAGGATCAACTTAAGGAGATGAAAAAACAATGTAAGTCTGATTTTTTAAAAGCAATTATTTGAATGCTAAGCAGTAAGATCTGACTAACTGCCCTGAAATATAGAACTGCCACTTGTGCCTCAAACTGATGTGAGTATTCTTAAAAACTTATTTAGATTGATATCTGTGTAGAAAAAAGCCAGTGTAATTACCTTAGTAGTTTTATTTAGACTCCCACAGCTCTTGCTGTGTTTGAGTACAAGTATCATGGAAAACACATTTGTTTGGTAAGGTGGGCTTTTTCATTTGAAGACCTTTTGCATTGATTGTCTTAATTGATAGGATCTCCTAAAAGGATTAGGTAAGCTGTTTTCATTTGTCACTTAAACAAATTGCTCCTGTTTCACAACATAGGATGTGTTGCAACACTAAGAAGACCTTTGCTTTAATCGTAGAACTATATTGTTGGAAAATGCTTACTGTACATGTTCTCAGGTTTACAGCTTCTGTGCACGCACCAGATAACACTGCAGATTACTAAAATCTGTTTTAAAAAAAATAATGTAATTTTTCAAGTGTTAAAATGTTATTTGTGCTTAAATTGCCAGTAAAGTTGGAGAGTAAACAGTTTTGTTATTTATGCAGCAGCACAACAAAATTGTCTGCTTTTATTGCCCCACATATACAGCAGTCATTAAAATATCATTCTGATTACTGGATTACTGGAAGTTTCATGGGCTCTGACACTCTTTGTGTTGCTCTTCCCCTGTTATGATTATGTTCTGAAATCATATTATTCGGCTTGCTGTCCCTTGACCCCTGTACCTATCCCTCCCATCCTACATTTTGATTTCAACATAAACTGGTATCTCAGGAACTTCAGGAGTTATAGATTAATGATTTATACCACTGGAAAATGATATCCTGGATGCTCTCCAGTAGCTCTTCTGTCGTTCTGCGTTTTTTTGGAGCCCTATCTAAAACTCAGTGAAACTAGTAGAAAGAATTTTCCCCCTGGACTTTGAATTGCTTCCCTATAGAGATGTATAGGACATGCTTGACAAGGTGAATTTCAGATCTGGTGTCTTAAGACTCCCTAGGATTAGAGATTGAAGGCTTAATATATTTTTTCCCATCTTCATGCATTTTAAACTGATCTCTGAGTTTAACAGAGCTCTTGGCGTTACTCTAAGAACGAACACACCAAGTTGCAGACCACAAAACAGTGTAATTTTCACTCCCTACATAACCATAAAATTATTACTGCCCCACCATTATGTTGTAATTTCTCATTTCCAGGTGTTTGTAACTAAGAAGATAAAAATCTTGATAACTGACTTTGGATAACTGACTTTGCATGTACTTTCCACCTTGTAATTGCCTGAGGAAGAGGTGTATGCTCTAGTGATACATTCAGTTCAAGCTATGGGACCAAGTTCTAACTGGCTGACCTGTTAAAAAAAAAACCCAAATTAAATAAACAAAATATAAATTATTCTTAAAAAAATCTGAGGACATCACTCATGTACTGCTGCCTGACATCCAGATGTGTCTTATCAAATACTTGACTTGCAATACCAGCCAAGCTGAAGATTAATAAAATCTGTAAAAGACATTATTAGTTTCCATAAGCTGGTGACTTACCTTAAAACATATTATATGTACATGTGGTTTTGGTGGAGTTGTTTTGTAAGAAGAAATTAGGGTCACCCTGTTAAATCTTCAGCGTTCATGCTTAAGCCAAGTTATCTGTGCATTCTTTACCTTCTTCTGTATGAGCTGTGATTTCAAAAGCACAAGTCCTACAATTCTGGCCTTATCTTAAGAGCATATTATAATGTGTCTGCAGAATTTGGGACACACTTTAAAATAACTTCAGCAACAACTACTTGTTAATATTTTGCCTTCAACTATTAGCCTTGCCAGGTGCAACTTAGTTCACAATTCCTGGCTTGTTTCAAGAACACATGCACAATTTAGGTTTGGTTTTAAGCTTTTTTCTGGAATTTGGTGTTATTGCTCAATTAGATAAAACATAAAAACTCCTGCCACGTTTTCCCAGAGAGGCTTTTAATTGCTTATTTGTTTGTTTTTTCCCAATCATTTATATCTCAAAGGAGCAGATAGGGTACATACTAAAATGATTTGCCTTCCAGGATGAGTTACCATTAATGATTATGTATTATGATTATGAAGACTTTGACATTTGTATTCTAGAACAGCTGAACAAGGAAATACTATATTCTCACCTTTTCTCGCTACTTAGAAATTACCTAGGATTTGAAGGAGAAGAACTTTCTGAACACAGTTTTTAGGTATGGTGCAAAGTGTGAAGCAGTTAAATACTACCTTATTTTAACAGAAAATTAGGCTAATATATTTTCTCTCTTGATATTTGCTGCCACCATGATGAAAGGAAGCTGCATGGTTGTTCCCTGTCCTCTGACAGGTGACAGGCAGTGCCATAGGTAGCTCTAATATTCAGGGAGGAGAACAGTGCTCTGTCACCTTCAGCTTGTCTTCTCTTGGCAGTTCTGTGGGAAGGAGATCTTAGCTTTGAACTTCAGTAGCAGCCAAGGTGCAGAAATGAAATTGGGCAAGTACATCTCTGTGGCAGTAAGGATGAGATCATGCCTCAGAGCAGTTTCTGTTCTGCTCATCGTTCAGACAATTTTCAGGCATTTTCTCAGTGAGCCTTTATTATGCAGCTACTTCAGCTGGAGTTTGTGAAGTGATGAAAAATCTTCACCTCTGATATGTGTCAAAACACTGTCAGACAGGTTTTATGTGAACAGCAAGTGATTTTTCTGACGTCTGTTTTCAGAACTATCTTAGTTTCCTAAATTCCCACTTCTTATTTTTAATAGAAAACATTTTAATTTTTCTACTCAAACCTTCTTAGACTGTAAGCAGTAGAAAAGAGTGTTGATTAATCTTTCCTTTTTTTTTAACCATTGCTTGTACCCCCAAGCGGCTACACTATCTTTTCCAAATAACTGAGTACTTGAAGGAGTATTCACTAAATTTGGTAATACCAGAAAGTTCTAAATGATTGCATGTCTGGTAAGGAAAATTTTTAGTGTCCTTAACATTACATGACTGATGCTCTTCTTAGACATAAGGGTCCTGTATCTGCAAAGTGCTTAGTGATCTCCTTTTGATTTAGTGAAATGCTTAAACAAGTTACTTAAATTAAATTGTATGTGTAGCTACTTTGAAATAAGTGAGATTTCTGGCATATTTCACTTCCTTACTGGAGCCTGACCACAGGACAGAGCCTTGCAGGAGTGAGCCTATAGGAACTAAACCGTGCAGGAATTGTAACTTTGCATTTTGTATCTTCTGTAAGTTTAAAAACCCACCTTCTGTTTGAAGTTGTATTACTGAGTCCTTTTATTTCATGCCAGAATACATATATATATATATATATATATATACACATACATATCCACATATCAAAGGCATCTATCTTCTGGCAGGAAGTATGAGAAATTTTGTCTTCACAGAATGAAACTAAGATCTGTCTTTATTCTCCATGTATCAGTTTAAATTTATGATACTCTGTACAGAGAGCTAATCAGAACATATAATCTCTACCCCTGTGACCCAAGGTGCCCCTACTGTATTTGCTAAAGGTTATTTAGTGTCACGTTTGGTGCACAAAGGATGGCAGATTTCATAGCTCTTTTGTAGCAACTGATAGCATGCGCTTTGGAATCCTTGATAACTGCGGGTTCTGCAAACACAACAGATGCATGCTTTAGTAGTGATTTTTTGGAAAGTGCTAAGATGTGAGTGAATGACAATATTGCTGGTTATGCCAGTTTAAGGATTGGATTTAGCAAATGTTGGAAAGATTTATTTTTTTATGGGGGACAAATAATTTTGAGACTCAATAGTATTTTAGGCAAGTTTTTCTCACAGGAAACCAGTCACTGTAATGTAGTTTGGAAAATAGCTGCACTGCAGTTGTAAGACTCTTGCATTCTCCACTAAAGAACAAAAAATGTCTGTGAGTCTTTGAAAGGAAAAAGTATTTATGATTTTGCTAGGATGGATTCATAGTCATTATCAATTAGCAAATATTTTTAAAGGAGAAGATTTTAAATTTAATATTCAAGTAGTTGCCTTGTGCCCTGTTGATACATGTATTTTAAATTATGCATATGCTGAGAAATAACGATGCGAAAAAATGTTTTTTTAGATACAGTTTGGGATACAAAAAATGTCACTGTGAAAGGAATCATCTTTAAATTTTTAAAACAGTCTATCACAGATTCCAGGAAAGACTATGGTCTTTGATTTGCTTTTAGTAGAGTAAGAAAACAAGCTACAACAAGATACTGTATATTATATTGCTTGGCGAGTTTAATCCGATTAATCCTCACAACATCACATTGAGGTACGCAAGTTAATTTTACTTCTTACCACACAGCAGTGGTGAAATTTGAGGAAATAGTTGAAGTTACTTGTATGGACTCACATAACTGATTTGCAGAGATGGGTTTCTCTTCAGTTGCAGTTGATTTCTTAGTTGGCCTATTTTTGTCCCTATTATTAGCTGTAATGGCAGAGAATCAGCTGAAAAGTAATGTTAGTTTGTTTTTCCTTATATTATCAACGTAAAAAAAAATTAAAATCCCCTTACTGACTAATTATGAGAAAACAACTTCAGCACAAGCATTGAAAATTCCAGCTGAAAGTGGGATTGGTGTTATGACAGTTCAGTGGTGTGTGTGGGATATGCACTTTTCATTTACGTAAAATCCCTTACAGACAGCGCCTTGACTAGTAAGAAATGAAAGAGGATCCAGCATTTTGAAAGGTCATCTGAAGTTTAGGAAACCTTGGTTTAGGTCTTTCCTTTGTTACCCTCCTATTGTCTTAGATCAAATCATTTAGTTTCAGAACTGATCACTCAGAGTTAGGTCCCTAAAAACTTTGTGGGACTGAAACTTACACCCATGTCTGGAATTCAGTTCTGGGTGTATTGTGTTTGTGGACTGTGCAAGAATAGACCTGGACTGGCTCATATCTGTGCTGCTCTGGGCTGGCAGCCTATGGAGGAAAGCAGCTGTGTCCAATTGAGTGCAAAACATTCAATTGCCCTGCTTACCTAGTGGCACTAGAACACCATTATGATGTTCTTATGATTTTCTGAGTTGAAAGAACTGTAGGTAATAACCTAAGTGTGTTTTAGTGGGCCAGAGTAATGTTTTCATGGCATGATGCTGAGGGGACAAACTGCAGCCCCAGAGCAGTGAAATGAGTATGTCAAGAGGCATTTGTGCGGGTGAGAGCTGACTCTGGCTAGGGCGTAAGGGCAATCCTGAGAGGAGAAACTTGGCATGGCTTTTCCCTTTGGGACTGTCCTGTCTGGGTATTTCCTGGAAAGAAATGGTTGATTTGCTCAGGAGTGAGCTAGCCCACTTGAAGTTTTGGAGGATTAGTAGATGAGGGCCTGATAATGGAATGAGGTAATGTTACTCTATTTCAAGAGTTTTTGGAAGGATCAGCTAGAGAAACAAACTAGATAAATGGAATGCTCACATAGTATAGCAACGGGAGCTGTAATGAACAATACTCAACAACAGTATCCAAAGTGCAAAATTGCCAACACAGCTGCTGTCCTTGCTAGTTTGTGAAGACCAACTTCAGAATGAATGAAACCAGAATTTTCCTTCTGCAATGTGGAATGACTTTTCCAGGGTAAAAATGAGCCCCTTTTTTCTTCTAATAATGCAGAAGCTTGCATTAACAAAAACTGTGTTAGTGGATTAACGAAGAACATCAATGGCCAATAGATCTGGTGAGGGTTTCTTTCATTAAATGATTGCCTTTCTGATGAAACTGGTCGAAATAAAAAGTTTCTTGCTTTGGAATTTAGAGCTCTGACATGTAATTCAGAGTTAAAATGAAAGAGGAATTAACCCACTCCCTCCAACAACTCTTCTCCAGTAACCTGGAGTATAAGAGAGCTGAGTTTCAGTCTTGGTGATTTAAAATTAGAACTTGACTGACTCTTGGCCAATTAACTGATTGACCTGTAACTCTGGAATCAGGTTCTCTCTCCCTCTGTCCACAGTGTATTTGACTATATATGAAAATGGCAACACCAGCAGAAGGAAATGGTGAGAGACACTGACTCTTTAGCCCTATAGTAAAGCACTCAGCTGAGGGAGGATGTATCTAAATCAGAAAAAGCATCAGATGTAGCATCTCTCCTGTTAAAAATATCTGCCCTTTTAATCAGCAGATGCTTGAGGATAAAATCTTCTTATATCTTTCTATGTCTATCATCTAACCTATACATATGTTTTTTAAAGATCTATATTTTATTCCATTGCAAAAGTCTTTTCAGGATGTAATTCTTGTTTTATATCAGCCTAGCTTTCAGGTCAGCACTGAGTCTATAAAATTTAGAAAGTATATAGAGTGTTACATGGAAATAATTTATTATTATTATTATACACTTAGGGATAATACTTAGCTTAATTTATTGTTACTGCTATGGGATAATTCTCTCTTAACTGAGCACATTGATGGCTACCAACATGACATTTTTACTGTTCGTATGAATATATAGGTCAGGAGCTTCTAGGTGCTGCTTCTATTCCCTTGATGTTGCATTCAATCACAATATCTAATAAAATGCCATTTTAAATTTTTTTTTCTCCTTTGTTTCTCTTGGAAGGATGATGAAAAACCTTAGAACTTTGCTCAGATGGTTGGAAACTTTCAAGCAAAATAATTCTGTGACCAAGTTTTTGCTCATTGTTCCTGTTCCAGCACTGTGCCCTGGCTTATGGACATGCCCTCCCACAGTGGAGTTTAGTTCGATTTAATCAGTTCCTGAATTTCTTGCCTCTAATAATCCAGTTACGCAACATGGAAATTTATAAAATCTCATGGCTTGTGACCATACTTGAGCTCATCAGAAATGTTTTATAAATTTCAGATGAGTGAGAAGCATAGGGATAGATACTAAACCTTGACTGTTCCTAAAATTCAGGAATGTTAAATAGCTGTATTATACCCTATGGAAAATTTGCTTTCTGGTAAAAATCACCAGTGATTTCACTTAGTTTTCATTCACTTCTTGCCTGGTGTAGTAATACATACTATTTTGTAAATCTGAGTAGTGAAAATAAAAGGACTGCCTCTGTCAGCTAAGTGCAATTTTACTTGCCATTATATCTGTTGCCCACTTTACAGAAAGATTTAAAATTCAGACAATACAGGTATTCCAACCTTTTGCCCTGAGCTTACAATTTAAATTTTAAGTGTGATCACAAGAAAACAGGTGAAGAACGTCCAAGGAGAAAAAAAATGAAAGGAGGGGGAAAGGGAGAGCATCTCAGTGTTAACATTTTAAAATGAGATGCTCTCCTTTTTAAGTTAGTATATTATATAGGAAGGAGAAAAATAAAGCCTAGTGGAACTTTAAAATTAGAGAACTTTGTTTTATTTACTCATTTTTTCCTTGAATATTTATCTGGAGGGACAGTAGGTTTTTTCACTCTTTCTATATGTTCATTTTAGTCATTTTTATGGTGGGACTTTGTGCCTTTAGTATGAACGAGGATCAGTAGAAATACTAATTCAAGTAGAACTCTACTACTCCAAGTAATGCATTTGTGTTGTCTGCTGGGACAAAACACATTTGAGGAGAAGCAGGCAAGTAGCTCTGAGATAATGCTGACTAAATAATAATCCATTAGTGCATATCACACTGCATGGCAACTTCAGAATACACCAGTTCAGAGAAAGTAAAACTCGTTGTTTTTATGGGTCCAGAAACTATTTCCCATATGGCTCTTTGGTGTGTCCTTCAGTTGTGTGGTGGGTTGACGTAGATCTTGCTTTGCTAAGTGCCAGTGTAGCTCTGAAATCAGTGGAATTTCCCTTTTCCCTGATCTATACTTGCAACATATAATAACATGCAAAATAGTAGTGCACAGCAACATTAATAAACATTGTCTAATTCCGTATCAGATGTTCATGTGCATTGGCTGCTTACCGTAAGTTTTGATATCCATATTATTTCATTTTCCTCTTAAAAGCCGTAGGCACCGATAAACTCACAGTAGAGCATGGTTTCTTTCCAACTTGAATTTTATGCCATTAATATACTGGAGATCCTCACACTCCTCCAAATCTGTTAGATGTTGAGCTGAAATGGAGGAATAAAGCTCGAGAAGCACTAAAGGACTGCTACACTGATCTTTTAGGTCTGTGGCTCTCACACTGGATGCCGGAGCTAGAGTTAAGTGTTTTGGCTCCCAGGAGGAGGGCTAGGGCACACCTGCTCAAACAGCTTTGTTCAGTGACAAATCTGTTCTGTCAGCACAGAGTGCTTTACATCTGTATGTCGATCACAGTATTGCATCAGTTGACTAAAAATGTGCCAACTTTAAAATAACACAAAGGTAATGACTCTCTTTTACTGTGAGGCTGAGCACCTGTGCTTGCATTATGTAGCTCAAGAGGAAATGGACCATGGCTCTAATCTGTAGATTCAGAAATTTCAGACTCTCAAATGATTACTGATGTTACCAGGGAGCTGAAGTGCTAATTCTATGTACTGTTTCTCAGGGGCTGCCTAAGAGATGTTGCTTTCAGTCTCCATTAGCACAAAGTCAAAGAAATCAAACACCTTTGTAGGCGTTTACACTTACTCTTAAACAGGCTTGGAGCATTCAGATGTTTTGTCACAACTGAGGAGTGGCTTAAGTTGTCACCTTTCAGCGGTTACTAGCTCTGATTTCAGACATAGCATCTGACTTTACAAGTGTGGATAGGTTTATCATGTCTTATCATCTCAAATGTGGATGTAGATTTGTGTTACCAGACTTGCAGTGAATGATTTTAGGATTAAAGACAAGTTGCTTAACAGGTGTTCCAACAGGCACTAAAAATACCTGTTGAGGGAGAGAAGCACTTAATGGAGTGAGGGTGAGAGTGCTTGTTTTATACCATAGCCTTGTGACTACAGCAGTTTCCCGGGAAGCGATGCCAATAATTCACAAATAAGCACCTAAAAAAAGCCCTTATGAGGAAGATGACGTTTGACTCCTCTCTGGATCTTCCCCTAACTGGATTACTGGAGACTGGATGATACCAGGAAAACATTGCTGTTGGCTTTTCCTACCTCTTGCCATCTGTAGCAATTGTCATTACTCATCATCAGAGTTAGGCTGCTGGATGGGGTGGAATTTGACATCACACCATTGCTCATGGGCTTTTCAGCAGCCCCTCGGCTGCAGGCAGGTGTACAGAGGGCACTCTGCAGTCCTTCAGTTGAAGCAAAATGCCACCATGTGCAGCTGGAAGTGGAAGGAGGCTGGGGAGGACTGGAAGAGAGTGCACGACTGTGTACTCCACTAGTTATCTTGCAGCAAAAAATCTGGGTTCTGTACATCTCCATCATTGCCTTCTATTCTTCCACTTGAATGGAGCTGTGCCTCCTTTCAAGAGCCAGAGGTTGTGAGACAAACAACGTATTCTTAGGTATTCAGTTTGGGGCAGCTCTGGACAAGTACAGAACTCAGATCTTCAGATCCCTGGAGAACCTGGGAGAGACTTACTGGAGATAGATACCTTCAGGGTTAAGAGGCCATGGAACAGAATATTTTGTCATTTTGCACTTCAGTAGTGTGCTTCAGTTCTCTGGATCTGGCCCACCCTTAGGTATTTTCCCTCACTTCCTATTTGAAAGTTGAAGGGTCAATCCAAGACTTAGTGAAATGAAAAGAAGTTTTGCAGGAAGGCTGTTCATCAGTATCTGTCTAAGCTGCCAGTATAAACTAAGTGGCTAGCTTATAGGAAAGCACGCAGAAAAACAACCCTTGCTTATCACAGGATGGAAGACTTCATGCAGAAAAGCTAAAGAGTTTCCTTTGAGGGAAAAACGTAAAAGCTTTCTGATTGCTTTATCAGCTTCTACAATAAAAATAGTAATTAATGCTATTTAAGACTAATGAATAAATTACTGTATTAAAATGGGAACAAAAAAGTTTAACTAGCAATCATATGTAGTCATTTGGCAGCTCTGTTATTAGTGTGGGCAAAGTAAGCTATTCACCTAACCTTTGCTGTAGCATCCGTTGCTTTGGGATTTTTGTGGGTCTTTTTTCCCCCCCTACAATGCAGATTGAATTATTCTTTTGTGATCTCCAGAAGAATTTAGTTTTGATGTCTGCATCTGTTTTGTCAGACGCCTACATTAGTTGGGCTCATATTCCACAATTCCACAAATACCTGCTCACCTAAGAAAACATGGCTGTGTAGATTGGTGCACTGAAATCGTGCCTGCGTATGGCTTTTGTCACATCACAGCTATGTCATGAAAAGATATTTTCCAGCTCTGTCATACTCTCCTCACCACTTCTCTCATTTTACTCAACTGTTCCCCAGCTTCAGTAAGCATCCTTCTCCTTTTTCTGGAGCTGCTTTCCCTTTTCAGGTGATACCACAATCTCCTTCTTCCCTTCAGTCATCCTCTTTGTCTTTAGCTTTGCCAGCTCCTCCTAGAAGTGTCACAGGACATTTTACCCATGATGGATGTACTTAGATTCACTAGTGACGCCTTCCTGTCAGTCCTGAAAAAAATACTTCATTATCATGCTTCCAGCTCAGCAGTGTATGCAGCACAAGCTGTAATTTAGAGGAAAGTAGTGGCTGTTGACCACTAACAGTATAGTGGTGTGCTAGCTGTGGCTTTACATTTTTGTTAGACTTGGAAAAACTAGTAGCTGAGTGAGTCATGAAACCCAGTGTAGCAAAATTCAGTTGTAAATGAAAGAGAAACATTTCCATATTCTTAATTTGGCTTAATTCCTGTGCCTAATGGCTGTGTATATACCATAAACATTGTGAAGGAGCAACCATGGAAACACTTGTTTTCTTGCATTGCTAAATTTACTCAGGGTTGAATATTAACATAGTGCCTGGCATTACTTTAAAAGCAAAAATAGCTAAAGCGTGACTCACTATGAGTCATTTACTGCTAGTCCTGCTATACTGCCTAGAGCTTGACATTGAACAAGTTGGCAGCCTGCATTGCTGCATTTTTTTCTAGGAACTTTGAACACATTTCATTCTTGTGAATTCTCTTGTGCAACAATATTGAACACAGCAATGTGTTTATTTTTCTTCCAAAGTCGAATGAATCAGAAAATGGTGAAACAAAGAGTATTTTTCTTGGAGATTCTGGAAGAGATGGATTCTGAGAATTATTTTTTTTAGCTGCAATAATGAAATGATTGCATGGATGTTAAAAGTTAATTGCATTTTATTCAGATTATGTAAGATATATTTTATATATATAAAAATACCTTTATTTTTCTTATTGATTTGCATTTTCAGCAAAGCCATATGTGGAATCAGAAAGCTAAGCCTGTAGGCTGAGAATGTTTTCTCTTGAGTTGGCAAGGGTTTTGTGATGGGAGGGCAGACAGCTCTGAAGGGGCAGACAAAATGAGGCAACTGCATTCCTATTGGCCTCTGTATGTAAAAGACACACCCTAAATATGGTGCTGGGTATCTGACAGTGGGTAGCTCATTGGCTGACTGTGGGAATGCCTAAAAACATCAGCTGATTTCAGTCAGATGGGAAGGTAATGAGAGGGCTGAAACCAAAAGCAACTTGCTGAGGCAACCATGTGACGAGATCCTGAAATACACTGGCAGAGCTGAATATCACTCTTCTTTATGCTAAATTTTTGGTTCCACCTAAATGTTATTTCTAACTAAAAGCCAGTTCTTAGAACAATAGATAAGGAAATTCTTTAATATTTTCCATATTTTTTCTACTTAAAAATATGTGGTAATTGAAGAAAAATCTTATGCTGTCAGCATATGACCACCTGCATGTGTTCAGAGGAGGTAGCAAAAATCAAACTAAAATATTAATAATGTAAGTTGAAAACAGCTGCAAATGTAAAATCCCTTGGTATGGAGAAAAAGCTTCCTATGTATCTCTTCGTTTGACTACAGATTATGGAAATAGACTGTAAGTGACATTCATCTGTACATTTAATAATATGTGCTGTGCAGGATCTTTGTAAGCTAAAGCATTTTCTCTGTCTAATCTCTTAGAACATCAACTTCAAAAATTTCTCTTGAAGTGGTTTCCCTATTAAAAATTCTCATTATGATGACTCAAGAGAGAAATAAGAATGATTAATTAAGCTTAACAGTGACATCCTAAGCTTTGTCCTGATATGCACTCTTCTGTCTCATTTCAGCATGAATTTGTGATCACTGCCCTGAAGACGTCTCTTTAAAATTTAAAATTGTTCAGTAAATTTAACTAAATAAGCTTCAAGTATTTTTTCTTTGTTTTCCTGACTAACAGCCATACTAAAAATGACACCATGTTATTTTCCTAAACCTAGAATAACAAAATGATTGGGTTACATCAAACAGTATAAAGTGGGAAAGGATTTTGATTTTTTTTCTGTGTTACCTCTTTGAGAGTGACCCCCAAATCCCTGTTATTAAAATGGTTTCAGTAGTTACTCATGATATATGCTCTTCAGCAATCTCTTCATAGCTACTGAATAGGCTGTGCCTCAGCCCCACCTCCAGGCATGTTAGGCAGAATATAGACATGAGAATTTATGATAGGAGTAAGACTGTGCCTTTTAAAAGACAGCTCTGTGTAGGAGGTTTTTCTGCTCAGAGGATCATCAGAAAGACTGGAGCTGCCTAAGGCATGATATCTCTTGGGCATCTCTGTACATGTCGTGTAAGTAATGTCTCTATTAAGCTATAGCAAATTATTTCCCTCACATATGCAGTGTTTCCGTGTACATGTTCACACACTGACAGAGTAAGGGCAAGGCAGTGGAGTCTCTAGGACAGATCAGGAGACCAAGTGCCGAGTTCTAGATTGACACATGGAAGCATAGTCTAGAACTTAATGAGAAATTTATTACAAAGTATTAACTTTTTTCCCCCCATAAATACATACAAAGTACTCTGATGAAGTGAAACCAACGTCCTGTTACTTGTGCATCTTAAAATAACAGGTGAAAACTCTCAGTTCTCAAATCACTTGCTGTTACAGTTATGAATCCAAGATGATTTTTTTGAATGCTTTCACACGATAGAACAAACAGAGCACATTATAGAAAGCTGTAAATCATGCAAAGTGCTAAGAGAATTCATACCCACTTAAGCACTGCAGGCTGTGAGGATGAAAATCTTGCTGCATTCTTTCCCTGAGTCTTGAAGTGTGCTTGAGGTGCAGTATAGGCACCATGGTATCTGTGAGTTGTCAACAGAAAAGTGACAGGAATTTTGGACTAACATATTAGGTTCTGTGGATGTATCCAGGTCCTGCACTGCTTTCAATAGCAGAGTAGAGGCTTTTTTTTCCCCACCCTTCAAATTGATTTTATCAGGCACATCTAACCTGAGGAGCTCTTTCATATGTAATAATGGATAGGATGCTTAGGGTGTAATTCGTTATTCCCATGGACTTATGAATAATATAGTTATTACTAAACAAATCTGCCATTAAATTACTTGCACAGCCTGAGTACAGATGGCCAGAAAATCTTTTCTTTGTCTGTTGCACTATTTTTATGTGACTGTGCCCTATTAGAACCAACCTTTCTGACTAAGGTTGTCCTGTGAGCCTTTAATCTTAAAAATAGCCCTTTTTTTGCTGCAGTTTGTCTGAGGTTGATTCACAAGCACAGTCATACAAGATCCAGTGGCATCACTGAACAGTTAATCACTGTCACCTTTTGAAAAGAGTCTGAATATTAAAATGGTCATTTCTAAACAGCTGCCAAGTGCTTTTGTTTTTCTAAAGTTATTTGTCTAGCAGATTTCATTTCCTCTGCTTTTTGTTTCTTACACACTTAAAATCTATGGCAAGCCTTTTATGTTTCTAGTAGCAGGTGTATCTGTGATGTGTTAGGGAACAAATTTGCCGTGAGATTAACTGCAGATCAGAAATGACAAACAGAAGTTTGCAATTGAAAAGATCTTCCAAGTCATGAGAGTCCTTAGTCTCGGGGCAGTCAAGTAACCAAAGACAATGGGAGTGAAGACACAGTTTTTCACTAAACAAGTTACTCCTCCTTTAAGGCATAACTAGCTTGTATTTCAGATCACTTGTGCTATGTGAGGAAATTAAAATACTGAAGGTTACCTTGCTGCATCAACACTGCATATTGCGAAGCTAGTTTCCTAAACCCAAATTTAGGAATCTAAGTCTGGAGCCATATTTTTAGTTGATATGTAAACTCGGAGTATCTCTTTAGCTCCCTCATTGAGAAGTTTGATTAACATCTTTATTATGTTGTCCTCTGTAGGATGAGGAAAGTCTGCACCTCAGGATGAGTGTCTACAGACATGTGCAGACATATTGAGTTCCTCTGCCTGCCTTGTCTCTACATCTAGTCAGCCCAGTGCCATGCAAATGTGGCTCTACAAATTCTGAATCAGCACTAGTCTCCATCAGTTCACCCAAGGGAATGGGCAGAGGAGCTCTGTTACACCCACCTGTCAGATGTGCCCTGAGATTCGCAAGAATACCAGAGAACTGAGATTGTAATTAGAACAATGTGCTCTCACTGTGTGGGTCAATTTGCTTGTGCTGTTTGTTCCTCCTGAGCAGAGGTCAAGCCCCTGCTTGAGACATCAGCATGATTAATATTCCACTGAAAATCTAGCTCAGCATCATTATTGCATTTTTTTTCTTTGTGGGTAAAAATAGGTAGCAAGAACAGAGGAGCTTTTAATAGGCTGTGAGACTGTTGACATACCTCCTCTTTAAAGAGAAACACATTAAAAGAGAAAACATTCTGTATGTAGAGTGGATGAAACTTATTCTAAAATTTCTTGAATAGAAGTGCTTAGTGAAAAAGATCATGTTTGCAGTTTGGGTATTGTGTTAGACCTTAGTAAAATACTACAGAATGTGAATCAGTTGATGGTTATCTGTGATAAGCAGGTAAACAAAAGATGTATTTCCCAATGGGGTTTTCATATGATGGTGACAAACTCCATTGCACAACAATGGTCACATTCCAAAGCTGCAACCAGGTTCTGGAGGGCTTAATTTCACAACTGCTTACTGTGTCCTATTGCATTACAGTGACCTTTCAATAAAAAGGAAGATTTCTAGCTTGTTTTTTAGGTTATTTTTTTTTTGCTTCTTTTTGTTTTTTTAACTTGAAAACTCAATGATTGTATAGTGCACTGCCCTATTTTTACATAGCAAATTTGTCCTTGACATTTTTTGTCTTTCAGAGAAACATTCAGAAGGCTTTTGTGTTTTCTACCTTTTTATTAATCTCTAATGTGCAAATCTACTTAAGGTTTTCATTTATGTTGACAATACAGCTAATTGTAAGAAACCAATTTTGATATGGAGTGACTGACATTATGTTTTCCTGTAGCAACTTATATACCATCCATCTGACAGAGCAACACTACAAAATTATTTGTTGTTTAGTTTATGAGGGGCTCTTTTTTTTCAAGGTGAACTCATGAAACCTCATTTCTAAAATTTGTATAGTTGCAAGAATAGCCACAAAACAAAAATAAAATCTTGTTAACATGATATGATGTGAGAAGGATATAAACATCTAAACAGTATTTAGTTCTTGGCTGTTAGAATTTATTTTATGCTTATGACATTCCCTAAATAGTGACTCTGCTGCAAGTACACTTGTACCTCATATTGTGAAACAGTCATGTAATCTTAAAAATGATTTCAGTAAAAAATTACTCTGAAGCTGACTCTGAAGAGAGTAGGTTGACAAGGCCAGACCTGCAATGAAAAATATTTTACCATTGGTCCTGGGAAGGCAAGGAAGAGAGAAGCCTAACAGATGCTGGCCATAACTAGGAAAGAGCACCTGGTTGGATGGTTACTTAGAACAGCTGGGTCTTAGATAATCTGTGTCTGTGATGTGGGAAGGTCACATTTAGACCAGGCATCAATTTAATAGGATATAGATTCTCAAGTTTGAGTAAATGGCTGTTCAAGTTAAGAAAGGAACTATTAAGCCCATTCTCAGCTTCAGATTGGCCCATCATCCACCTTGTATATGATGGGTGTGCTCATGTGCACACTTAGATCTCACTTTGGGAGATGCTCTCAATGAAGAAGGCTTGAGGCTGCTATCCTGACCCCAAGGTGTCAATCATGTGGTCTGATCTGATCAGCTGCAAGTAAGATTTCAGCATCTGAAAACCACAACTCACCAGCAGATCACATAACCTCGGCTATTTGTAATCATGATTTGGATGCTTTGAGCCTGAGCCACAGCTGTGCTGGCAGCTGGCAGTGTGGTACCAGATGTGACACCTAGAATATTTTGTTTTGAGTAGCTGTTCACTTTTCAGTGTAGACAGAGCCCAGGATTACCCCTAAATTCAGTGAGAATTGAAATCAATATACCTTCAAATTGGTCTGTACTGTTAATATCAGTAGAAGTCTTCAGAACAGTCCATGCCTCTGCTGAGATTCCTAGCAGAGAGAAAAGGTTACTTGCATAGTGAGAATCTCGCCCCCTCCTCCCTCTCTCCTGTTTCCACACCAAAAGGAAGCTTTCCATGGTGCCAGAGAGTCTGAAATCACTGTAAGCAATTAGCAAGAAGAGCTTGAAAATTCCATTGCAAGAAGCAGGACTGCTCAGGAGTGGAGACACTTGGGATTTTTGAGCCTGATTAGCTGCAGTGACAGCGAGGTGATGTGTGCTAATTACAGCTCCTTAACCTCCTTAGATGCAGTTGCATAAAAGCCCTGAACACCTCCATGTTGAAACGTAAGGCACTGCAGTGTTCCCTGGCTCCTCTGCCGTGGCAGTCGCAGACCATCCATACAAACCATTGACCTGCCTGGGTGAGGCATGGACAGGTGTGTCCGTGAGCCAGCTTCTCAGTGGTTGTGGTGCAGAAATGGGAAAGTTTCTCATTAGGATGTGTGGCTGAGTAATAAAACCTCCGATATTATCGCTGTGGGTCAGCCAACCCTTGAGAGTGGATCATGAAAGCTGTGGTCAGTGTTCAGCACTGTCTTGTAGTGCAGGTATGACCCAAGTATGTGAATAGAAAAAAGATTTTTGTGTAAACTGACATTTTAGTTTTAGCAGATGTATCTTCTATTCTGGTGTGCTTTTTTGTGCTATCTTCATTATAACAGGAAATAACAGCATTATAACAGGCAACATAATGAATTCTGATCATTCAGTGCTCCTTGGAGAGGGGAGATCAGCATGATATTTAAATTAACTCTTTGTAAATATCAAAGTCTCATTATAGATGATGACTGTCACATTTTTCCAAAAATTATAATGAAAGGATGTTTTCAACTATTCTTCAATACCTTTTTTTCCAGGTGGTTCATGGAAAAAATTGTTTAAGGTTTAAAATAGAAAAGTAGTCATTAGGCAAAACATTGTTTTAAGATACTGTTACTCAAGTTAACAACTGAGGTCTTGAACAAAAGAGATGATTTAAAATAATGTTTTCTGTCCTGCTCTTTTTCTAGAAATCTCTCTTTAAATTGATGATACTGTTGTAATCCGAAAACATAATACCCTTCTAGAAATTAATTCATAAACAATAATTAAATAACAAGGGATGTTTCATATATGGAACACTAGAATTTAATCTGGAAAATCTTGCATATTGCATGGACTAAAGCTTATGAGACAGCACAGGAAATATGTGCCACAGCAAGCATTTCAAACCGTCATAACATATGCCAAGATTTTATGCTGGTCAACATTGAAGTAAATGTCATCCCTATTCTACAGTGATCTTCCAAAAGTTCCTCGTATGTTTGGTTTAATATTTGTTCTCAACATTATTTCAGGTGAAAATTAATATTTAAGTGAAACCTGGTGACTTCACCATGGTAAAGAAATGTTAACACTTTTTTTTTCCTTTTTGAGAAACTGCATCTTCCATCTGGTTAGACATTGTCTGTATGTGTTCTTTTGTAACCACTAACGATGTCATTTCCCCAGATCCTGTTGTAACTCTTGACATTGACAGTCTTTTTTACTTCTCAGTTACCTTTTCTTCAAAAGTAGAACTGGAAGCTATTTGATTGCTCTTCCTTCAAAATCTAGCAAAGTACAGTATTCTGCTGAGGTTTGAGAGTAAATGTAGAATTCGCTTTCTTTTCTTGGATGAGATACATGAATTTTGCATTCAGAAATAAGTATTTTAAGCACACATCAAAGGAAATACCAATGTATTTGAAAAGCTGTTAGAAGTGTTAGGAATTCCATGCATCAAGTGTGAGTGTACTATCAAGTAATTCAAAGTCTGTCCAGAAACACTGAAAAATGCAAAATACATGAGCTAAACATGTACCCACATCTACTGCAGGACCTGACCCAGCACCATTATTCTTTAAACATGCATTTATGGTCTTTTCCAGTTACCAGTATGACCAGTCCAAGAAGGAATTTTCCCTCTTTCCTGAAGTTTTTCGAAAACCACGTGTGTGTTATGTGCTGTGTACCCGTCCACTTCTGTAGCTGTGTCTGCCACCTGCTCCTGCTGAGTGTTGTGCCAATCCCCTAAACCTGGAGATTCACTTCCTTCCAGTGCCTGATCTCACTTCCCTGCTTTACAACGCTGTGGTCTTTCCTTTTCAGGACAATGGCTGATAAATGTGTTCTGAAGTTTTGCTTTCACAGTGGTAGTACCTTCTACCTAGATACCAGCTTGAGATCTTTGTAGAAGATCCTTTCCTTGAGAAACAGCCTGGCACCAGAGCCCTCTCTGTACATGCAGTCATGTTTGACCTTGCTGAGGACCTGGCTATCCGGTGCCCCTGTGCTGTGTCCCCAGGTCATGCCTCAGCCTGGAGTTACACTGAGAAATCCCTAATGACAAGTCCTGTAACTGCACTCCTAAATCCTGCCTGCCATTGAAAAAGGAACAACAGGAATTGCGCTCCAGGTGATTGCTGCTCATTCTGCTGATAACACAGGAAGGCTTTTTAACTTTTCCATATGAAGCCTACAGTAAAAGCTGTTTGATGTATAATAGTTCATGTAATAGTAAATAAATCTAACTGGTTTGATAGTTTATTGTGACTATATGTATTTAGGAAAAAAGCCTAGAGTTTTTAGGATCAAAATACCTGCTTTAAAAGTTAGGAAGCAGCCTTTGCTGCTTTTTTATTAATCTTGTATTCTTGGCTTACTTTGGTGAACTAATTTTTCAGGAAATAGATTTTGTATTAATCTTCTTGCTCACCACTTGTGATTCTTTTAAACTTGTTTTGATTAAGTTGTATTCTGATGAGTATTAGCATGACAAGGCTGCCCAGCACAAGGCACATCTACTAGCATGGTTTCTTTTGTTTCTCAAGGCCTTAGACATGCTTAGTTTTCCTTAATTTTCTTAATTTCCATTTTTTCAGTTGTTGTCTTTATCTTTCTGCTCTCAGTTTCATTCAGCTATTTTTCATCCTCGATCAGTATTTTTGTTTTGGGATGCTGCAAATGCTGCCACACAGCTGTGACAGCTATGAATTTCCCCCAGATTTTGTCTTAAGTACAGCAAATCTGCAGCTGTCAGTACCTATTGTAAAGCTGTGGTTATCTGCAGGGTAATGGTTTCAGACCTATTTTGCAGCCACTTGGGGTATCAACCCATAATGTGAACAAGTAGTATGACTTTCTTTTTAAGAGCTGCCTTATCCGTACAAAATTTTGCAATACTGAGGCTGCAAGTTCAGTGAGCTGCTTTTTCTTTCCTAGTAGAAACTTACATTTCCAGAAAGAATGGAGCATGTAATTGTGCAAAACTCTGTACTTACAGAAAATTTACAGAACATGGAAAGTACTGTTTTTGCATTTTACAATCAGTAGATATGTTGCAATGTTATAAATGTTTTTGCTAAACTTGAATTTTGTAGCTATTTACTGCATAGTCCCTGCTCACATCATAAAGTGATTTATTTATCAGAATGAATTGAAAATGAAATGCCAAGTTCTTCACTTCAGAATTGAAGGGCACTAATCTACATGCATTAAATAATTTCTGACTCTACATATTTAGAAGGTTTGAAGATGAACTGTATATGACCATTTTATTTCAGCTGTTTAAAACAGCAATTGCTGCAGTAGGTTAAAGCAGCAATTGATGAAAGCAGGTCATTCTGATGTCCTGTTCCAAGAGAGACACACGTATTGTTTTAGAAGAAAGGATAGAAACTCAAGCAGGTATCATTATGTCTAATGAAGAAAAATACTATTGACTTCCTCATTTAGAGAGGCTCATGTATACCCTAAAAAATGGTTTTAGTTCTTCTAAATCACTCTCTTGGTGTTCACATTTACAATAAAGACGTCTTCATTTCTCTGAGATGATGTCAGTGTGTTCTAAGAAGTAAAAAGCAACTGTTCAATACCAAGAAATTGAGGTTTTACCTTTTTAAATAAGATAGTGTAACTGGAAATAGCAGTTCCCAGCTCTCTGTAAATGAGAAGTAAAACCAGTTAGCTTAAACCACCATGAAGGTGACTTGTAAAGAATGTTCTTATTGTGTGAGCAAAACCTAAAAAAAAAAAAGCAGAATATACCTTTGTGATGATTTAGCCCTTTCTGTCTGTGACCTGTTACCTCACTAGGTCCTTGACACTTGGCTATCTCCTTGGGCATTTTTATTCTTTGTCACATGACACCTTAGTGGGCACAGGAGAAGTTCTAAGACATAGAAGCAGGTCCTGTTCTCCTCCAAGTGTTCTTCAAAACTGCTCTGCTGCACTGCATAGAGAGAACTCTGATCTAATTATGAGTGGGCAGATGGCACGTTGGGATTGTTCTTCCTCACCGGCTGCAAATCCTGTGCATCCTATCATTTGTTACCCTGTCCTTGCCACCATCCCCAGACCAGCCCACTTGTTTATCTCCTCTGCCTGGTTTGTCCTGCCCTTTAGGTTGATTGCTTTGGAGCAGAGATTGTAATTTTACATAATACAGGGGTTTTCTGACCAGGTGGGCATTCAGATGGTACTGCAGTGTAGATATTATATTATGGTAATACTTTCTGCAGAGGTGGAACAAGTGTTATAAAAAGAGCCTCATTCTCTTCCAAGGTGCACCACATGCTACTATTTTGTGTGTTTAACTATGAGCAGAAGCTTATATACATCTAAATAGAGCTACTTTGGCAGACTTCCTGTGACAAGAGCCAGCATTCTATGAATGTAGTTTAATCAATGAACTGTATGTAAACGATTGAAATTTGTTCAGTCTAAACAAATCCAGACTCTTTCATTATAAACGTTTAATCCTTCAGAATTGCATAACGGGGGGATTTAGGGATTAGTTAGCTTTGAAAATAGGTCAAAGAAAACATCTACATTTGGTTAAAAGCTAATCAGGCAAGGAAATAAGTAAAATAGTAAGAAAGCTTTAGAAGAAGTCTTTTGCAAAGTGAATTTTATGTAATAGTACAAGGAATGTTTTCTGTTTATCTAAGAGATGCAGAGCCTTGTCCCCCTTCTCATTTACACCAACAGAATTCAAGGGAAAGTCCATTAAATAAGTGATGCAAGTGTATGCAGAGTTAGGAGTTGTGTATTTTGTTTCTTTGTGCCTAATGTTTTGGAATAACTTAATAAAATTTTATGAAAACTTCTAAATTACTATTAAGAGATAAGATTTGTAAGTATGGACACTGTTAAAAGTTGCAGTGAAAATAGGGTTATAATCCTAGAAGTGCGATTATGAAAGAAAAGTTTAGGAATCACTCCAGTGAGGCTGTTGACCTAAATCTAATAATCTCCTCAGCCACTGAAGTCTGAATTCCGTCTTTCAGTTATTGTTCAACTTTTCTTCCTCACTTTACCTCTTTTGCTCACTGTGCTTTCTTCTTCCTAGTGCTGTCTGATGGCATGGTATGGCTTGCATTGGCAGAGGTTATCCAATCCTGTCATCTGGGTTCATAAGGATTTTGTTCTGTCAGGTTACTGGAGAAACAAGTTTCAATATCACCTACAAGCTGGTGCTCAAAATTTAATCAAAGTCTGTGTGGTGCATCAAGAAAGAGATGCTGTCTCTGTGTAAGCCTGTGTAACTTTGTGCACTTAACTGTTCTAAGAAGCAAAAAACATCAAAATATTTGGAGAACTGCATCGCAGCTCTCAGCACAAAATGTGCTCCCATGCACAGGGAGTGCAGACTGGATTTCTTTACCTTGCGAAATTTCTGTGTAATACAGTGAATACTTTGCAGATTAATACCAGCAAAGCTAAAATCCATCACAGCACAAGATCTGCACAGTCTTGTAGTTGAATGAACAAGCTGAAGAATATGAAAAGAAAACCCAAAAAGTTTTACTGGCTACAGTGACTGTTCTCAATCACTATATAGAATTAATGTAAATTGAGTTGATACTGTAATTCCTATGAATACAATTCTTGCAAAGAGTTCTTCCTTTCTCTGACAAAACACATTTGCCATAAGGACTGTGAGGATTTATTTAGGCTATTAGCTGCATGTATTATTGGTTATTTGTTCAAGGTTTTTTAGCTTTCTAAAATTTCATTGTTATAAGGTGACATGGATGTAATTAACCCATTTGTCTCTTTAAACAATTATCCTTGTAATAGTGGTTTGTTTTCTATCTGAGAAATAGTTTTAGTAAGTGACAGTGCAGGCAGTGATGTTGAGATGGTGCTTTGTTACAGAAACACTGAAAAGTGTGCTAAAGGTTAGTTAAAGTTAAGCATTCAAACTTAGGTAAATTCATAATGAAGCTTCTTACCAGGCTGGAAAAATTAGAAAGGAGGAAAAAATTATCCAGGAATGCATGAGTCATTGACATGTGATCCAAAATTCAGCATTTAGAGTCCCTTTTAGCACTATTAAAAACATTCTTTACTGTAGTACTGTAGAACTGATTTCTTCTTTGTTCTTTGCTGATTTCAAATCTTATGAGTGATTATTTTCTATGCTAGGCCTTCTCAGTTACCCAATTCCTCTGTTAACCATCTGATTACATGCTTTTTTATGCATATTTTTTGTGTCTTAGTACAATACATTAGATTCTTATGCAGCTGAAAGGCAGGAAGATAAATGGCACAGAGTTTTGCTTCTCAGTTCTAGGCTCAGATCTGAGCTGCACAGGTGCCATGAGACTTTGGGTGGCAACAGGAGCAGCAAAGATCAGTGAAATGTGAAGATGGCCTGTGCAGTCATCCCCTCTGTAAGCTGTGCCGCTTCTGCAGGGAGAAATGGTGATGTTTTGACCTGCAAAGTTTAAAGAACATTGTGAATCTGCATAGATTTAAACTTGATGGAAACCAGTGCAACTTTTTGTAGGGCTTATTTTAGAACTGAAATTTCTTTGGGTTGTAAATTCCACCTCATTTCTTTGGTCCTTGTTCTTGACAGATAACCTGAAACAGCCAAAAATAGAATTTTTGTTTGCTGAACTGATTAAAATAGAAAATTTCTTATGTATTGAAAATTGTGAAAATACTTGCTGGGCAAAAATTGACAAGTTGTTGCTCTGAAATGCTACACAGTCTCTCAGTGTTGACTTGAACTGTGATGTTCTTTTTCCTGTAAACATTATGAAACTGTTAGGAATGGCACTTGCAGCTTCAGGAACCCTAAGACTGCTCAAACACAACCTCTCCTTGTGAGATCTCCTTCCTGCCTCTCTGGGCTGTCATATTCCCAGTCTTGGAACACCTACGGTCCGTTGTTGGGACAGTCAGAGAAACTATAAAGGCAGCAGAGCCTCTCTCATGTAAAGTGGCTTTGAATCTTGTGGACCCTGCAGTGGCCAGACTTCCTGCCTCTGGAGCTGAAAATTTGGAATGCCTTGTACAATGTGGTTGTTTTGTGTCTGAGAAGTTCCTTCCCCCACTAGGAACACATCAGAAAATTAGAAACATAATGTTGACATTAAAAAAAAGGTGTATAAATACACATGGGGTTTTTATGAAACATACTAAATCGGTCAACATTATGTTTTCATTTTAGAATTTGTGTCCAGCTTTAGCTGATAATCAATTACTCATGAATTTAAGACAGAAACATACTTGAAGCCACATCTGCTTTGTGGGACTTCCTGCAGTATCCTATGTAAAGATGGCAGGAATTACATGAAATTGCAGGGTATCAGAGAAGCACAGAAATTCCATTTAATACAAATGTCTAAAAGACAATAATTTCCTTATATTGGGGATTTCATTTCAATGTCTACGTTCAAATGTTGAATTTGGAAAATTCCAAATAGATAACCTATTCTGTGGTATCCCTGTTTGTCTTTATTATCTGGAATTTGCCAGTCAGAACTAGTATTTTCTCAAGATCTTTTAAACTTAGATTAATTCCAGGCATTAGATTTAGTAATGAATCCACTGGTGTAACTGTGTACATAAAAATGTGGAAAAAGAATATTTATTAGTTCAGGACACTTTTTGCAGAAGGCAGTTGCGGAATCTATAGCATAATACAGACTGGGCTCCCTTACAGGGGCATTCAGTCAGAGCAGAAGAGTTTGTTTCATTCAGCAGTGATGTATGCTTTTGATGTTGGCTTTCATAATCACTTGTTTATGACCCAAATTTTGGTTTTAGCTTTCATTTACTGTAGAGTTCACTGCATCGCCTAATGTGAACTAACATAAAAGTGTAACACATAAATGAGGAACAAGAGACAACAACCCAGCCTTTTTGATGCTTTACATGAAGATAAATAGATCAACACAAAGGTGTTTGATACAAAAAAAGAAAATGTCTATGCTAAAAATCAACAACCTGAACTGTCTGGAAGCCAAGCTATAGCTGTAATTGTTTCCCTGTTAACTTGAGCAAATACCTGTGTTTTGTTATCCTCTGACAAATACGGGAACACAAGTACAATGACAGATCGCTCATAACTAAATGCTGTTCAAAACATAATAGTCATTTTACAGTCAACTTTTTATATTTGTTGCGTCACAGAGATTTATTGAAGAGATAAAAGTGATTATGGAAAACAGTGTCGAGTAACTATGGCAACAGTTATTTGTTCTCACAATAATTAGCTTAGCATTTGGTTGCACAATACTTTCACAATACCTCCTTGGTTAGTTCATTAAATAAAATTAGCTTTTGTTTGAACTTTCATCATTTGTTGTTTTAAGATTAGTCTAAGTTCAAAAGAATTGAAAAATACATTTTCAAGCTGCTATTGTACATGAATAATTTATGCTACAAGTGAATTTGCTAACGTCATTATGTTGTGGCACTGATGTGTTAGTTCTAGATGTGTTTTATTGGTTTAACTGAAAATTACTTAATATGTATATACAGGTGTGCACACAGTGTCAGTGTGGAATATTCGTGAGTGCCTGAATGAATGTCAGTTTGAGCACACACATAATGTGGAGTTAAAAGGCAATTATGAAAGCTGCAAAGGCAATCTTTAAAAGTGTCTGAATTAAATTATTGTTTTATCCATTCCTACTTCTCCCTCACATAAGCAGATAGCCTTTAAGTTAGACAGTCACAGTTTACTTTTTCCTCTCAATTCTGGTTCAGTGTTTCATATTCTCTACGTTCTTGGCTATATGGTCAGTGCCTTTTACTTACTGCTCTTACAGGTATTGCTTAGAGTCTGTGAGTTCTTAAATGCCAAGATTTCATTTTGCTAAGATATAAAGAACAAAAGTCCCATTTGTTGTTTGCTACAGAATAATTAAACCCTGTTCCTAATGCAGAGTTAGTATTTCTGTTGTGCTTTTTTATGATCCTTGTTATTGTAGTATCTGCAAGCATTAATGAATTTGTTTTTACATTATCCATATGAGAGGATTATTATTATTCATACATGACAGATGGGAAACTGAAATTCAGAGAGATTAATATAAATGTTTTGGGTAGCTTTTGAGAAACCTAGGACATGGTATCCGAGTTGTTACGTGGCACATAGTTCCCACTGACTTCAGGGTTTATGCAAAGCAGACTGCAGTCTTGCATCAGATTTCATAGGTCATCTCAAATCACCCCTTTTCTAAATTTGGAATAAGGAAACTCCCTTCCTAACATCCCTTTTCCTTTCCCTACCAGTCTTCTATTCATTCCATCCCCCTCAAGCTGCTTTTCCCAGTCTTCCCCTTTCCTCCTCGAGGCTTCCATCTTATCCCACTTTGATCAGAAAGTTTCTTTCTTCACTTAGTCCACTTAGTTTAGGTAGGGGAATGGTCATAGTCCTTTCTTCTCTCTGGACTCATGCTGAGTCTAGATTATATCTCAATATTACTAAAACCAGAAGCAGAGAGTTTTTCAGAGAGTTAATGTTGAGTAAAATGGACAGACCTTACAGGAAAGACAAAAATTTATTCCCTACACTTGGGTTCAACTTCAGGTCCCTGGTTCAGGACAAATGGGTAATGGAGCTATCCAAAGAAAAGTCGTCAGAATTATGAGGTAAAATTGCGCAATTTTCCTTGGCTCTGTAATTTTAGTGTCTAGATCTACTTTTTGGACTGAAATTCAGTCAGTTTCTTTTCAAGTTGGTACCATCTAGGAAAATTGTAAGCCCTATTTTACTGTATTACTAAAACCGCTATTTCTGATGAAACTGCTGAATGTGATCTATTTATGCATATGTTTGAGAACAAAGTACCATCAATTTAATTTATTTGATACTAGCTTTGTCAGATGGCTTTACGTGGGGACATGAAAGAAATTTATATGTGTCTTTAGTAATTAATCTCTTTTTATTAAAGTGCTACTATTTTATTGCATTCTATACAATACAGTGTTCCAGGTTTTTCTTCACAGGTGCAACAGAAAAGAGGCAGTACAACCTGAGTATCTGCAGGCAAAATTTGAGGCTGGTATAGTGTGTAGTGATGATCAGCGATGATCCTCTTGTAGCACTTTGGAAAGATTAGAAGTCAGAGTTTATGATATTTTAACAGCAGAGAATGTTAGAGTTAGTCCTTTTTCAGAGAAGAGGGATCTCTTCCCATTTTTGAAGCAGAAAAAGGCAAAGGTAGTGATTTTTTTTCTACAAGCAGAAGTCTTAGCCCATCCTGTAAGACAGCCTGACAAGCTAGTAGTAAATCCAGTAGATGGGATGGTACTAAATAATGAAGAGAGTATTAAGGGAAATTCAGGATACTTGGCATCTTTTATACAGCTTCTCTTTTTTTGGGAGGGCTGGTCTATAGATCCTCATCTTGCTAATATGGGTGTGATTTATCTTTTGCTAATGCGGTAGTTCACAATTTCAAATGCAGGCTTCACACACTGTAGGTGTTGGCCCTTCAAGAACAAGTCTAAGCTGCACAAGGATGAGTTTGCTTAAACCCTACAGCATCACAGACCACAGACTTAAAACCACTGACTTACAGCCTGCTGATGAATGGATTCTTACTTCGGAAATCTTTGAAAAAATAAATGTTAGTTTTAAATATTTTTTTAAGTAGCATGGATGCACAAAGCACCACAGTAGTAAATAGTATTTCAGGACTGGTGTTGTAAATGGTACTAAACTACAAATGAAACTTTCAGAATTGAAAAATTCTCAAGTGTTTTACACAGTCTGATCATATATGTCTACATAAAAGACCATTATATTTAATTGTTCAGATATGTATTTTGAGATTTTTAAAGGAACATTACATTCTGTACTTGCTAATTGCCTACTGTTTGACTGTGAACTTCCCAGGTGTGCAGACACCTATTGTTCAAAATACTTGCCTTTGCAATAGCTCTCTATTTGCTGCAGCAAAATACACGGAATGCTTTTGTTCATGATAGTTTTGTATTCATAATGATACATATTCATAGGAATAAAGGGTATTCAGCTCCCTCAGGGAGTGTTTGGGTTTGAATCTTAAATGCTGCAGTTCTGGCAAACAAGTGATACCAGGGGAGAGATAATGCTGGGATGGCTTGAGAAGGGAAGGATTGGAAAGTGTAAGGGGAATGTGGTCAAAGCTGCAGGAGTGGGAACCCTATTTAATCATATATTAGAAGAGAGTCTGATCTGCTGCAACTACATCTGCATGGAAACTCTAAATTTCTAGGAGAGGCTGATTAAAAAAGATAAACAATCATGGATGTACCTTTACATCAAAGAATTTTGCATTTGGTCCATGCTACTTTACCCTCTTAACAATCTCAGAAGAAAATATCTGAGAAAAGGCATATTGCAGGTGGAACATTTCTGCTCTGGTTATGGAAGTGACTCTTGTGAAAATTATTAAACAACAACTTATTTTGATTTGTAAACTTACACAATGTCAGTTTTTTAAAATATGTGTGCCCAGTCTGATTCTTCTTTTTTTTTTTCCCAATTGCATTTCAATTTTTTTGCCCTTTTGGATTGGCTCCTTTTGAGTTGTATTGAAAGAGCCAGCATGGTCAGCAGAATAGGAGGAACAATAAGGGCATAATGTGTGATCATGATTTTTGTTATTTGTTCTCAAAAATCACTTTTAAGTTAGATATGAATTTGGGCACTGCAAGATTTTAATTTCCGCTTCTTGAGTTTTAAGGAAGTTAGTACAGTAATTTCACAATTATAAGCCACACCTCCCAGTAGCCGGGTAGACCACGAGATTTGCCCATATATAAGCCGCACCTGAATATAATTTTTTTTTTTTAAAGCGAGGCTCCATGTGTAACAAAGTAACAAATTAGTAACAGAATCGCTGCCAGTGGGGTTTGGTGTCAGATGCTCAAGTTGCAACAGTTTTCATAGACCAGTGAAGCCTTTAAAGGCAGCCCCAGGCACCCTCCTGGCCAGCTCTCACTTCTGGGTTGGCATTTCACTGGGATTTGTCCATAAAATAAGCCACACCTGAATATAAGCCGCACTACTGGGGTAGGCTGGATTCTTCTATGAAAAAGGTGCGGCTTATAATCGTGAAATTACTGTAATTATGTTGTCTTCTCTTCCTAAGAAAAAATCTATATAGTCCAAAGTTCACCAAAATGTAGTGTTGCAGTAATTATTGTTTCTGTAGACCCCAGCCAAGTGTTTGACTTAACAAAAACTTTTTCTCTAGGAGATTTATTTACCCCTTAATGACTTTAGAAATTGTAAATGTTGGCTGTAGCTCAGGATGTGTCCTGAACATGTGATCCTGAATATTCTTCCAGATACTAGGCAGGTGGTATGGCTGGAAGAGACTGGAGATTTTTAGATGTGAACACCTTTTTGTAACTTAAACCCAAACCCCCAAAACTGCTTTCCTATAAGTCATGGTAAATCACAAATTTTTTTAAAAATCATGAAAACAAAACCCAACTAATCAATCACATTATTTAAAATGTGATTTTGCTTTCTGTTCCTTAGCCTCTTATTCATAGCAGACTATGAAATCAAATCTGTTCCTCTGAACTTTGAAAAGAAGAAAAGGTCTTAAATGTGGTCCCTAATGTACATGGTTCTTATACACTAATTAACAGTGTCAGGTCTCTGCTCCAAGCAGCTTACAGTACAAATGCTTTATGGAATGTGTTGGGCAAGAGAAAATGCACATTGTTTGTTAATTCTGGAATTTTCACTTTAGTGCATTTATATTAGATTAGGTATGGATTCTGTATCTACACAATAGCATGTGCATTTTCAATCTCTTCTTACAGCACTGTGAATAAGCCTCTTATTTGAAGCAAAAGTGTTTAATTGCATTACATATAAGCTGAATCTTTCTTCTCTCGGGTTTTCTTTGATTAGGAATTACTCTGGGAGAACATCAGCAAAACTTTCAGGTAGAATACAGCGGGGTGCTGCCTGAATACAGATAAACCTGGGAAGTAATAAATAATTAACTCACTCTCTTCCAGCTACACAAAGTGATCCAGAAATATTTCATTTTGCTAAACATGCTTGTGAGAAGTGTTAACCTGTCTTATTAAAACTCGCTCTGCAGTGTAGACTCTGGATGGCAAGATAAGAGAGTGTTCAACATCAAAATCTCTGTTCTCTACACTTTGGCTTGTGAGTCTCATAATTGTTAACACAGCAGAAACTGGAGCATAAGAAAATTCTTGATGTAAACAGCAAAACTGAATTCCACCTATTGTGTAATCAAGGAAATATTTTTATTGTCCTATAAAATGTGGAGTTTGATAGGTAAAACAAGGCACTAAATCTGCACAGCTTGATGTGCCACTGGCCTAGGTTGTCAATAACCTTACATCAATCCCTGTCTTGTTCTGTTAAGTCTCTTTTGCCTCTATGTTTGGTGCCTCATGAAAGGGAGTGTGGACTTGTAGAGCTAAACAGAACTGGGATATGTGCAAAATTCTGGAAGGGCATGATGGACACCAAAACACAGTTCAGCTGTGCCATTGCTTAGTCTTGATTTCATCTTTTTTTTTTTCCTAAGCCTGCTGTTTTTCTGTGATGGTATTACATATTTATTCCAGCTATTGCCAGCTGAAAATGGTTTCGCATTATGCCAAGTGCATCTGTGAAATAATGTCCTGACAGCTGCCTTGTCTGTTCCTAGAATCATGTTTCTTAAGCAGAAAGTGGTAGAATACTCAAAAGGATCCAAAGCAGCTTCTCACTTACTAACAGCTGCAGAAACATGAAGGAAACACAAAGAACCCAGACTGAAAAAAGGCCATCAAGATAGGGGAAGTAGAAAGTTTATTATTTGGTTATTAAAAATGTAAATAAATGTAGCAACCTAGAAGCTGCTGCAATGTTTAACTACCGAGGGGAAAACCAAACAGAAATGCTGGGATCCTGCTACAGAGTCGATGAATGTTCCAAGTATTACCCAAGAGGAAAAATGCTTTAAAGCCTGGCAGTTAATTTTCTTCAGATGAATTACAGGCACTGTTAAATTGAGAGTATTGCTTTTGACTTCAGCAATACTAAGATTTCTTCCATTTGGAAAAAAAAAAGAGTAAAGAATAGTTTGAATTTGCTTGTCAAGGGCATTTGGAAAGGCTGTGGGCCAAGGTTGGCTTTGCTGTGTATTTTGTACTAGGTGCTTTGTCTGCTTAAATTTCTTCATTCTCAGATCTACATTGCTTCATCATCTCATTTCTGCTGAATGGCTGAAAGAACGTTTGATTGTGGTTTATTGCTTTGGTGACTGAGGGACATTGCTGATATGTTGGAGGCTATTCTTTTTGCTCTTCATGCACTTCTGAGAAAGGCTTAACAGGTGCTGGCAGACAACTGGATGTCATCATCAACTGTTTTGAAATGCAACAGTCCTTAAGGCCATATTCTGTCTCACAGGTAGTTTATTATGATGCTTTGTAGAGCCACCACTTCAGAATTTAGAAAGGAGGCTCATCAGTATGCTGGTGAAATACAGACGTGTCTCTCTTTACTCAGAAGAACCTGTAAGTTCAGCATCTCCTGTGAAGTAATACTTGAGGGATATTGCCAGCTGGCTGTGTTTAAGCTGCCTTATTTTCAACCCTGGAAAAACTAAAGTGCTGCTGCTGAGTGAAGGTCATTGATAGAGGGAAGTTTATTCTTTGTCTCCCTGTTTGTTTAATAACTATGTGTTCACAGGTAACAAAGCCAAGCTAAAAATCCCAGAAGTTCTTAGGACCTTGCTCTATTGGCAGAAAATCTTCTGTTGGATTGTTAGGATGTGTTTTTTCTCCCTATCCAATTTGTACTCTGTGGTTTATTTAGCTGGTAACAGAGTAGCAGCATTTACCTTATGCATCGGAGCTCTGATTGACAGATGGACTTTTCTGTTGCCTGTAATTTGTTGATTGACCAACACAGCTGCTCTCCAGTTTCTATGCACCTTTATGGATAAGACATGGGTTTTGATTCCTTATACTGCTTACCAGAGGAACAGGTTAACTGCAGGATTACACCATGTCTTAATAATGAAGTGGATTCTGGCAGCCTGTTTCCTTGGAGTTCTTTGTGCTGGTATTCATTTCTCTCACATCAGGGTATGTAATACATGAATCCTCCATTAGCTCCATCTGTAGGCACATGTATTCGTGGTACCTGCCCTGCAGCAGTCTGTGGTCATGTCTCCTTAAATCATTGTCTCTTGCTGCAATTTTAGTGTACTGAGACAGTTAGCTTGAAAAAATACAGTTGACAATTTCACCATGAAACAAGAGGCTTAAGTCTTGAAAAGCCTTAAAATAAGGGTATTTAGTGCTGTCACAAGCTTTTTGTATTAATGTTTCTTGAAAATGTTTGGGTGCTCTTTAATTTGCAGTCTTGCAGCCTTAAATCTCCATCTGTTCAGCAGACTGTTGAACACCATACATGGTGATTTGTTCCATTCTATGTTACTGAACTTTTTAACAAGCACTTTTTTTGTTGAGCAGAACATGGAATTTCCAAACTCTTGGAAATTCAGAGAATGTCTTCTCAAAAATTTTTGCTGTCATCAAACCTAAGACCCATTTTACGCTGTTTATTAGACTACATTGTAAATAACTTGAGCAAATGACAACTGCTCTCTCACCAGTGTGAGAGCTCATAAAGAGAAAATTTCTTTTATACCTAATGAGATAACTTGATGCTGCAGAAACGTCTCTTAGTTTCACATCTCTGTGACATAGTAGGATACAACTGCACTGTAGATTCTTAGTGAGGCAATCTGAAATAGGTGCTAAAAATAAATAAAATGTGACTCAACTCTGCCTTGAACTTCGGATCTTGTAGTGAAGTGTTGATCCAACTGAATTTGATCAGTATTTTCCAAATAATTGCATGTGTAAGATTTTATTTTTCTCTTAAAGTTTCTATCAGTAATTATTTCCTATAAATAGCCATGACAAGCAAGCTGTTGGAACACAATACATTTTTGATTACATGCCTGCTGGAAAGGAGAGTTTAAATAGGAGCAGCAGGAAGCAGCAGTAAATCAAATGCATAAAACTTAATGACAGCAGTATTTTGGCAGAAAATCTTTGACTCTGTTTCAAATGTAGAAATGTTTCTTCTTTCTATTAATTTTTTTAAAGGAAGGATAGGTTCCTATACCCTTGCTGGTAGTGTTTTTTCCATTCTAATAATGTCACTAAGTTTTTGTTCTTCTGGAATCTTCCTAGTGCAGCGGTGTGTGTCAGAGAAACTGTGACTGCTGAGACACTGGGACTGTTTATCTTAAAGACAAATACAGCTTTGGGACTGAAATGTATTTCTCTAGGTCTCTTTTTCTCCTCTCTGTTTGAGTTGCCACACAGAGCCAGTACTGTCTAGGTTTTTCTATATTGTGGATAATAATTGGAATGTGTGAGCTGCTTCAGAAGAAACGCTGGTTTATGTAATGCCTATTCTTTGGATGAATACTGGAGGTCCAGAAAAAGAAGACTTTCGAAAAAAAACAACTTGGGGGGCCTTAGCTGTCAGGAGTTTCACTGGAAGTTAGGCATATCATTCTCTCTGTGGATGCAAAATGAAGTGATTTCTGTGGTAGCTTCCAGAAAGTGTGTCCGAACAGAGTCAGAGTCCACTTCTCTTCTGTCACAGGCTAATACCTTTTCTTTCAAATCACCTTTTTTTTTAGTGTTTCTTTATTTCCCCTGTTAGACTGTCATTTTGCATACCTTAAAGCAGAACATAAACCTGGAGAGTACTTGCTGCACAGTAACTTTGGTTTTAAGGAGCCCCAGTAAAATGCCTGCTGACCAGGAGTAAAGTTGTGCAAGTGAAACTTGCCCCTAATGAACAAACTCCTATTTTGAGAATTAGGGTGCCAGAACCCATAAAGCTTTCAGAAAGCCTTAAAAGTATTTCTGTGCAGGTGCTGAACAAGTTAACATTGTTGAATTTTTTAAGCATGAGAATAATTTCAATAGATTACTATTGAACCATGGAATTAGTCTGGTCTCCTGACCCATAGCACAAAATCTGAAATTGTTGTGGTTAATGAAGTCTTTATCAGATTTGGTAAAATTAAGCCCCTTTCTATGCCACACCAGAAGTGTTTTATTTCAAATAGCAATTAAGTATGTACCAGGAGAGGATAAATTAAACTGAAATAAGTAACACACTTTGTCATGAAAGAGATTCAATCTGAGGTGACTTGGGGGACTATCCAGAAATAAAGGCATAACACAAAAACTTATTTTATTAAGTAAATGGAAAAAAAAAAGTATTTGGACTAAAGTAGAAAAACTGTGAGAGCTGTAGTAAACATACCATAGGTCAATTCAAAGCAGTACAGATAAGTTTAGGGGTAATGCCTACAGAAAAGAGAACTTCAAGTCTGCATAGGTGTGATTAAACTCAAAGCCTCCTGTCTGCCCACAGACATCTGGGAAGTGGCAGCTGCGTCCCACAGCCTGGCACAAGCACAAGGAGTGGAATAAGGGGCTTCTCCTTTGCAGCCAGCAGTCTCCTCTTCCAAAGGACATGGTACAGAAAATCAAGGCATTACAGAAGGAGAAATTAAGTTCTTTTCTGCCAGAAATGTTCCTACTTTAGTCAGGATAAAATACCCTTCAAAACAGAGTCATGAGGTCAATTAGATGTTACAGTCAGATGGTTTTGTTGTTCTGCACTTGTGTTCTTTAGAATAACTCTGTGGAGGAGAGCCCTGACCTTCCCGAGAACTTATCCCAGCAGTACCCATGGGTTCTCGTATAAAGCTGTCTTGATCACAGGCTCATTCTCCAAAGCTCTTTAGAAGCAGAAATAATTTCAGCCTAAACCTCTCCAGCAAGATGTTTTGTTACTAACAAAGGGACAAGAAGGGTCAAAATAATGAGTGCTTTCTTTTCTGTGTCCCCAAAATCAGGTTCATCATGGTACAGCAAGGGAAAAAAAAGGATCATATTAAAAATGAATAGAGAAAGCTGAAAGGTTATATACAAATTATGAATCCTCACCATGAATGCTGTATTCCTCTGCAAAGATTTTATCTTCAAAGAGAAGGCAGATAGAGTTCAGAGAAAGGCAGGAAAAACTATTAGAAGCACAAAACTACTTTCCCATATGAAGAAATCTAGACTGGAAATGAAAAGGCAGAAGAAAGGCTTGTAAAGTAATAAATCATGGCAAGAAAATAAGTTAGAGAGCACAATCTTCTTATTTTGGATCGAGATATGTGCTACAGTACTCAAGTAGATGCTGTTTAAACCTGCAGACTGAAGCACTCTCTTTATCCTAAATGCAGAAACTTAGGGTAATTCAATATTGAACCAAAAAATTAAAGTATGTCTTTTGAATGCCTCCTCAAATAAATTCCAAAAAGCTTTTTAAGTATCTTCCAGAAGTTGTTACATTAGGAAACCAAAGATAATCTGAAAATCCAGAAGGCAAACCTTTTTAGAATTTCAAAGACCAAATAGCAGGAAGTCACGTGAGAAAGGTTCATTTAAGAGTGAAATTATTTTAGTCCTAGGTCTGTGATGCTAAATAAGTGGGCCATTCAGACTGAAGGGGTTCATCGTAAGTATTTGAAAAGGGGCATCTTATAAATATTTCTAATAAATACTCAAAAATTAACATCAGAATCATTCCAGGCTTCATCTGAAAAGAAATCTACATTTTTAAAAGTTGATGTCATTCAGAAAGAATTATCGCCGGACAGTGATGCAAGGGAATCACTCAGGAGTGTAGTGAACATCAGAACTGTTGTGAGAGAAGAAAGCACTCTCCTGTTCTGATCAGAGAAAAAGTAGCTGCATTTCTAGTGAATAAAGAAGGCCAATAGCTCCAGCATAAAGTGTGCATGGCTCAATGCAGGGCTCAATTTAGTCACAGGGTAATGATCAGCCCAGGCTCAGCGATGACTTTTGCATTGCTCACAGAAAAAGGAGGTGGAAAGTGTGCAGCTGGAACACACAGTTGCAAAAGTGTTCGATGTCCTCCCAGTACATGGAGCAACAGGTTCAGATGACATGCTGAGTCACAAGTTTTACAGGAAATCAGCAAGGAAATAAATGAACCTTTAACTGACATTTGTAGATGTTTGCTGCAATAAGAAAACAGGAGGGCTACAGAGAGAAAAACAATGTTGTACTTTTTAAAAGTTGGGTGTAACGTACATTAAAAGTAAAGGAAAATAATTCAATATCTTGATTTCTGCTGTGAAATCTATGAATGATGCATGTGCTTGTTACATAGAAGTGCTGTGACCAATGTCAGTAGAACTGAGTTCTGCACTGTTCATGTACCTTATTTGTATTTCCAATTGTAGAAACTAAGGCCCCCTACCTATATTTTGCTGTCAGCATAGATAGGCAAATCAGCATTATTTGGAGGAACTTCCTGACTGATTGCTTTGTTCTTATTGCATGCATTTCCCCACCCACCAATCTGTTCCCATTGCTGTGCTATTCATATTTATGTATGCACTTGCAGTTTTCACAGGAATAAATTCTATCCATCTTAATTAAGATGCTTATCCCATCAGACTGGGTGCTGCACCAATGTTTTGCAAGAAATAATCCCTACTCAGGATAAACTACAGTCTAGATATAGAACAGTGAGAAATTCAGTTATTGTCCTGATTTCTGTAAAGCACAACCACTAATGTTATACTTGGTAATGCCCAGATCTTCTAAGTCCCGACCTGTTCCTTTGCAACAGGACTGATTCTTGTTTCTAAACACTTCTTGGTACTAATACTGACAGCCTCTACTAATTTGTGTTTGGGTTGGTTTTGTTTTATTTTGGGTTTTTTTCATCATTATTACTTCACAATGATTGAAGGAGGAGAGTGTAGTATAAAGGGGCTTTTTTGGTTTTGTGAGTACAGTAATTTCATGATTATAAGCCGCACCTGAATATAAGCCGCACTTCCGGGTAGCCAGGATGACCACGGCATTTGTCCATATATAACCCGCACCTGAATATAAGCCACATTTTTTAAAAAAAAAGTGAGGACCCATGTGTGACAAAGTAACGAGTTAGTAACAGAATCGCACCAGCATGGGTTTTGGTGTCCGGTGCTCAAGTTGCAGTTTTCATAGACCAGCGAAGCCCCAGGCGCCTGCCCCGTGCCGCCGGCCCCGGCACTCCTGGCCCGGTGCTGGCTACCACAGCCCCTGCCTGCTCAGTGGCAGCAGCGGCTTGCTCGCCCGTGCAAAGGCAGCGGCGGCAGCGCGTTCGCCAGTGCGAAGGCGACAGCAGAAGCGCGCTCCGCAGTGTGAAGGTGGTGGTGCCTGGTGGGGGGGAGTCCGTGTGCTGCAGCGACAACGAAGACGGCGGCACCTCGCTCACGGCGGCAGAGGCTGCAAAGGTGCCCTGCTCGCGCCAGCGGAGGGGGCGAGCCCTGGTTTGCTCGCAGCAGTGGAGGGGGCAAAGGTGGCTCGCTTGCTCATGTGAAGGCGGCAAAGCCGGGCTGGTCTTGCCAATCCAGCGGCGGCCCACCCCCTGCTTGTCAGTGGCTCCGGCTCACCACCCACCCAGCAGTGGCTCCGCTGCAGCTCTCTCCCACGCCGGCTCTCACTTCTGGGTTGGCATTTCACTGGGATTTGTCCATAGATAAGCTGCACCCGAATATAAGCCGCACTACTGGGGTAGGCTGGATTCTTCAATGAAAAAGATGCGGCTTATAATCGTGAAATTACTGTAATTTTTATTACACACTTGGAGTCTTCTTTTGAAGTCATATTCTGAAGACAAGTTGGAAATCACTGAATAGAAAGCCCAAATCTAAATTAAATAAGCAAAAGTATACTGTAAGAAATTATAAGGCAGGACACTAGGCATCACAGAAATAACTTCTCAATTGAAGTCAACATATTAGATTGGAGAGTTTTTATTAAAATAGAGAAGCAAAGCATAATCATGTGCTATTTACTCATTTTTAGCAGAAGTTTCTTTAAGCATGCTTTATTTCATAACTACTTAGAAGTGAGGTTTCACATCCTTTCTGAGTCTTTTGTAATACCAGCTGTCTTTGATATGCCTAAATATCCAGCAGTCCCTTTTTCTAGCAGTAATTTTGTCATTTTATGATTCAGATAGTATTAGCACTACAGAATATATTTTTATGCAAAAAAGATCATCTTCTGTAAGGGTGTAGTGGGTGGCAACAGTGCAAATTCCTGCTCCTCTCTTCCCTCTTGCATCTTTGTCCATCACTGTTACCACTGTGAGTCCACAACACAGCTGGGCTTTTTTAGATGAGAACCAGCAATGAGCACCATTACTTGGTTATTTCTTTCACTGCTACTGTTTGTATTTTTGTCTTTAGGTTATACATACAACTCTATTAAATATGTTGAGTATATATTTTAGTTTCTTTAGAAGCTGGAAATAGGAAAAAAAACTAGTCAAATTAGTTTCTTGTCAGCAGGTTCACTGAAAGTACAAAGTGAAGGATGAATGAACATTCAAGAGTCCATTGCTTTTAGTGTTCCTCTTTACCTGATGTTATATTTCCTCACTGTAATCTGGTACTTGTCAGTGTCTATACAGAAGATAACTTCTCTGGTAGTCATGTAATACCAAAGCCAGTAGTCACTGTCATGGGTCCTTGTGCCCAGACTGGTGAGTGTGCTCTATGAGCACTGTAAGTACAAGATAACTGGCTTTTACTTAATTACTACTGCATATATACTGTGTTTTTAATCACTAGGTCTTCATGTGTTTTACCAACAAAGGCATCTCAAGTGATTAAATTCAGACACTGGAAGCGAAAGTGGTTTTCTGAAGGTCACCCCACCAGTCAGTGCAGCATCTGGAATTCAGATTATTGCCATGGAAGAGCCTAGGAGGAAATGGGTCTTTGTGTAATTCTGGTTTTGGTGTCTGTAGTGAATGAGACACTGAACCACACACTGAGTGAGTCACAGTGACAGAATGGAATGTTAGACTGATCTATTTATTGCTCTGCAGCCTTCTTGTGCTGACAATAATACAGGTTATGTTGTATTTTTTTTTTTAAGTGTGGAACTGTATAATAACTGTTTCATAATGCATGACAGGTTATCTTCAGGAGAGGGTAATGATTTTTAAATATTATGTGCTCCACTGCAGTTGTTCAGAAGATGGAAGCAAATAAATTCAAAATTTGTAAAACCAATATTAAAAAATAATCTAGCTTCAAGTACAAAAGTCAAACGCACCTGATTTTTAAAAGCAAAACCATAAATTATGTGTATTAGAAACACACTAGCTTTCCTTCTTTTTGTGACTTCCTGGACGATTTGTGGACAAGCAGTAATCTCCCTAATTTAGATTCTGCAAAAAAAGTGCAGAAATCAGTGAGTTTCTTTTTCATAGTGTTAATGTAGTCAGATGTAATTGTGGGGTTTTTTTTAAATGTCAGTGCAGAAAATAGACAAAAAAATACAAGATAATTACACAAGAAAAACACAGATATTTTTCTGAAAATAATGTAAGAAATGTAAAGTAAGAGGAATAAGCTAAAATAAGGCAGAACATAAGCCTAGAAGTAAAATTATTGCCTTAATAAAAGAAGAAGAAAAAATTTCCCATAGAAGCTTTTAATATGAAAAAAAAGCCAAAACCAAACCTGAGAGGATAGTTGGGAAGCAACTGATGCATGAAGTTATGTCTAAGGCATCTAGAATATCAAATCTGTGAAATAGCTCTTAAGCTATCCTCTTAGGAGATGATAGCTTTGTCAAAATTAGATAGCTCTTCCCATTCAGCTATTTGAAATGATTGTGAAATACTTGGATGGTGATGGGAACAGAGGACTGGAGAACTCTCATGTAGTGAATACAGTGTAGCTTTATTAAAATTTATTTGATGTTTTACATCACTGAATTTTAGATGAGGAGTCATTAAAATCTTAGGAAGAAGTAGTTAAATTGAGTTTGTAGTTCTCTTTGTAGCAACTGGATAGATTTCTCTTGGTGCCTGAGAGTTTTATGATATGTAGAAATATTGTTAACAAAGAAATGACGCACTTTAGAAAGTTAAAAACTGTTAAAATTATTTTTGATATGACATCTCCTACTCTCTTCTTTAGGTTTCAAGACTTATAAAAATTCAACACAAAACCCCCCAGTATAATGAATCATAATTCAGGAAGAAAGAAATAGAGAAAATAGTTTATGTTGATTACTTGGGGTATATAATGTCTTTCTAAGTGAACATATAGGGGCACTTAAGACTGGCAGCAAATTTAGATGAATGCTTTTTAATCTCATGTTTTTAATACAAAGGAAATCATACAAGTGGTGTCAAGGAGTTCTAGCAAGATGTTTCAGAAGAGTATTGCACAATTTGAGCACTTCAAGGTGGAAGTATTTAATCGTACTTGCTGTTATGAAATATTTTGTTATTCAGGGCAAAACTATAGATATGAATAAGTATGAATGGAATTACATTTAGATGCAGAAAATCAACTTAAAAGATTTTTAGTTTGATAATAACTTGGATGATAATAATAATAAGAAATAGGACATTTATTTACTTAGACATGAGGTCAAAAGGGTACATTCTAAGTGCTAGAAAAGACACAAATATATTTACATCATTCAACATTTTTAATGTCCATGTTTTTTTGATTTTGCTTTCAGCAAAATTATCAGCCATAAATATGTTATAGGAAAGTGTTATTTTCTACTTGGGAGTATTATTTATTTAAGAGTATGTAAGAAGCTCATAGAACTATATTTGTCACAATTTTCATCAGCATAAATCTAATTTCTGGTTGTCTCATGAGAAAAAAAAAGTGATTGGTGCTGTAATGTTCTGCCTGGAGTTTTGCATTTTATATTTACAAGTATTAACTCTCTTTTTCGGTGCCCATTTTTTCTCATACAAATGATATATATTATAAACTTTCCTGTCTGTATAAAGTGAGTCTATTGCCTCCTGATACCAGTTACATGCTCAGGATGCAACCTGGTGAAGTCTTGTCTTTGCAGTTCATATTGTCATCAGAAATCAAAATAAAAACATTTCCTTATGTCATAATGTTATACCTTGTATTTGGTACATCTTGTGCAATTCCTTCGGTGGGGATTTCCTTTCTTTCCTGTAAACTGAAATTTTTGTAAGCAGAGTTTAGACACATTCTTTTGTAAAACCGATCTTATCAGGATTATGCAGAGCTTCCCATTTTTCTACAGGGGTTAAGGAGTGCTCACCACAAATGGTATGAGTATTTCAACTGAAAGAAAATAGATATTTTCAAAGAGGGGTATTTCATAGTCCTAATATTTAAAAATTTTTAAACAGAACAAAAGCTATTGTATTTTCTTGAAGACTGTATACTAAATAGCATATGTGGACTTAGACAGCTCTCTCTTAGGGATGTAAGGAATCCCTTGTTGGTTTATTATCCATTATTGCAATGGCTAATAAACAGGCTTGAGTATTTTGTAAGTTTTACTGGCGTTAGAAAATGATTCATTGAAATGTCACAGAAAGAGCCTTATAAAACTTAAGAAATATGTCTCATTGTTATGCCTTACTCCTCCCTTCTTTTCCACCTACCAACCTTCTGCTAGCCCACTACCCCACTTCATATGTATTGTCAAGCCAGAACAAGACAAAACTTGTACAAGACTTGAAAGAGGAAAATTTTAGAACTTAAGAAACAGAAAAAGTGGTATTACTTTTAATTTGGTGGTTGTTGTTGTTGTTGTGTTGTTTTGTTGGGTTTTGTGCGGTTTTTATTGATTTTGATCTCAGATATATTAAGATTAGAATTGGTTGAGAAAAAAATAATCCAGCTTTTTATTCTGACTCAGAATGAAAACTAGCAAACCTGACTTATTTTCATGCAGGAGGGGGGCGTGATGGTGGTATGTGTGTGTGAAAAGAAATGCCAGAAATGTTTGAATAATTGTATTCCATTCCAAGCAATAAAACAGAATGGTGCAGGTGGCTCTTTCTCACCTCTTGAGAGGGGTGGGGTCAAGAACTGTCAAATTTCTTTTCAGTATGTTACTACAGGCAATTTAATTCACATGAGACTATCCAGGAAAGATTGAAAAATAAATTTCTATCGAGCCTGCATGTTATCAGCTGATGTGGAATATCTGAGTATAAGATGTTCCCTGCAACTCAGACTAAGAAATACCAGCAAAGCAATACTTCATGGTTGTTTTCTGACCAGCCATTAGTGAGAGATTTTCCTAGTGCTGAGGTTCTGGAATTTCAGGTTTCATTTCAGACTTAGGGCAAACATACTGTATTTGTAGAAAACCTTCTATTGCAGCTTTGGTTACTTCTTCCTGCTACCCTTTACAGATTTTCCTGACATTCTCCTGCCCAGCCTGTGCTTATGCCTGTTACTCCCACCTTTTCTGCAACCCAACTATCACAGTATTTTTCATCTCACCATTCTCATTCTTGCCCAATTTGTCTGCCATGTGTTGTGCCACTTGTTACCAAATCTGCTTCCCTTCCCCTTTCTTCTCCTATGCCTGATTCCCTGTTTTCATTCACTCATATGCAGATTCAGTTCTAGGCTACAGCATTTTTAGTCTCTCCACATAAAGCACTTTGTCCCTCTCCTTCATTGTTTTAGTGAGTTTTTTCTGTACCTGTTGTGCTTCCACTTTGTCTTTGAGTTGCAAAAACCAGAACTGCACACAGTACCCTAACTGGGGGGGCAATAGTGATTAATGTCCAGGCAAGAAGGTGCCCAGTGCCATGTTCTGGTATCATTGCCAGAGATGCACATCAGCTTCTTGGCTTCCTAGTCCTGTGCACTGAGCTGCCTCAGCACCGGCAGTGGCAGCTCCAGGATCTGTTTCCTAATTTGTAACTACGAGGTCTGATTTCAGCACAGTGCAGGCATGGTTTAGGTTATTTTTCCCTAGATTAATCACTTTGCATTTGTCAGGATTGAAGCTCTTCTGCCACCTTTTTGACCACTTACTTTTGTGAAGCCTTAATGTAGTTCCTCATTATCAGGACAGCACTTGGCTACCTGAGGTTAATGGATCTTTACAATTGGAGATGTCATCACCTTATCATTTCTCTGTGTCATTACTGAAAATATTGACTAAAATTGGTTCCTTCAAAGATCCCCAGAAGAGATCATGGACCCTTCTGCTGATTCTTTTCCAATTTTCAATACATAAAAGCATCTTTCCCTAATCTACAGAAATATATATTTTTTTAAATAATCTTTGAAGTGGAACCTCCTACACCTCTGCTCCTGCTTGTAAGGAAATCCTTGAAAATGTTAACTTCCTAAGTCATAATAATTCAGTAAGATATGAGTAAATTTTATTTTTTTTATTCTTGCTAAGCATTTAATATGTCCAGTTTTAAGTGGAGATGCTGAGTGTCAAACCCATGACATGATGGTGTCCCTTTCGTTGCCAAATACCTGATATTGGATATTTTAAAAATCATTATTTCCAACACAATTTTGCTAACTTTGTAATTCTTACTGTGTGTCTTGGCATAATTTAATCACAGAATAGACTTGTATCACATTTGCTGGATTTGGTATCAAAACATACATACCAGTCAGGCAACTGGCTCAGAAAATTCCTGTCTGAATATCTACAATTTCACAGTATTTTATCTTCTGAAAATCACTCTAATATTGCCCATGATTTCTTCTGGTAAGTTCACACTACAAATCTGATAGGAAATTATAAAAAAAGATTAATGGTATGAAATTTTGGAAACATAATTTGTGCAGGAAGGGACCTAATTCACATTGTTAGTGTGAAGTTTAATTAATTCAGATGAAGCATCATTCTTCATATTATTCTGGTCTAAGGGAGGTCCAGGAATCCTTACAAAGTCACATCTTACTTCTAGAGAAGGACAGAGAGTTTAGAGGGGCAGAGAGTATTAGAGGGTTTTTGTATTTGCTGGAACTGTAGAAAAGTGACCTTTCACCATTGAGCAGCACAAATGAATTCACTTTTCTTGTCCTGCACCTAAAATTTCTTCATGTATCTACCAAGTAAAATACATTGTGATTCTTCCCTCCTCCTATTTTCTCACTTTGCCCACCCCAGAAAATAATTCTCTAAGATTTATGGTGGTAGCTAACCAAAGGATCCAATCACAGCTGTATGGAAACTGAGAGTTGTTTAAATCAGGTCTTAACTTCTGTTTGGCCTCTTCTGGCAGGCCTCCACAAATGGCAGGGGCTGTTCCATGGCCTTACTGAGCTTTGGCAGGAGCCATTGGCAGGATGCAGAGTGCAAATCCTCTGAGAGAAAATCATTAGGAGCAAACAATGCTAATTTGTGTTGTGAACAAAAATATTTCAAAGCTAGGAAAAAGTTCAAACATTTTAAACTGTGCTTTTAGAAATATGGCAGGAATACTTAACTTTCTTTGTAGTTTTCCTTTGGACTTCAGGAATGATCTTGAGCCATCTGAGATCAGTAGTTTGCGTTAATATGCTCTTGCATGCCAGAAATACTTAGGTAACTCTAACTGTTTACTTTTAAAAATGTTGTTGTCATTAACACAAGTCTGCAGAAGGAGGCTGTGTAAATAATTGCATTCATATGTAGAATTTGTTGGAAGATTTTGTGTGAAGACAGGAAAGTAATGTACGGATAGGTACTTTTGAGCCTGTAGATAACGAATGCTCTCATCTGAGGGCCAGCTTTACCATAAGGTTTCATTCAATGCATGAGGTAACCAGCAATACCATTTCTTAGAAGAGATGCTGATTCACTCTTATGGCATTTACTGGCATAAACTGACCCACTGTTTAAACATGGGAGTAGGTGTCCTGATTTCTTAGAAATACAGAGGCACCAAGTGAAAGAAATTCTGCATAAGGAGAACCCTGTGAATAAGGACGTTTTTGTTCAGGTTTCTAAAAGTCAGTTTGCAAATGATTTGTTAGACAAATTTCAAGCTGCTTTTTTTTTCCTATAGATTTTCTATTTATACACTTTATCTTCTGACTCTCATAAGTTTACATTCAAGAGTTGCTTGTTGAATAGCAGTGTAAAACAGGTATTCCCTCACTAAATTCACAGTTCCACAAAGCAAAACAAATGATTCTGTGATTTTCTTAGAAGTAAGGATCATCACTGTAAAGGCATCCCTGATTTACTGTCATCACCAGGTTCCAGAAAAGCCCTTCAAGTTCAGGCAGGCAATGTTATTGCTCATATTAATGTTTGGTCTTGAATTCTAGAGAGCTTAAATATTTTTCTTTCTTATTGCTATTTTTGTAGGCTATTGTGCAAAGCTCAGTGGTACATTCTGGCCTAAAAATTGTATTTCAGCTCTTTCTATGTCCTTCTCACTGCTGAGGTATGTGAAAGGAGGAGAATCATAAATCATAGAATTTTTATTTATGGTTTGGATAGGAAGGAACCTTAGAGACCATCTAGTTCCAACTCCACTGCCATGGGCAGGGACACCTTCTACTAGACCAGGCCATGAACACTTGAAAAGGAGCATCCACAACTTCTCTGGGCAGCCTGTTCCAGTGACTCATCACCCTCATGGTTGAGTGTTTCTTCACAATATCTGATCTAAACCCACCTTCATGCATTTTAAAGTCTTTACTCCTTGTCCTGTCACTCCGTGCCCTTGTAAAAATTCCCTATCCAGCCCTTTTGTAGCTTCTTTAGTACTGGAAAGTGCTATAAAGTCACCCTTATAGCTGCAGAAAGAAAAAAGGGATGCTTGAATGAATTGGTCAACATATTCAGCTGTATATTTTTCACAGTTAGTTTCTAAGCAAGTGTAGTTTTTGTAGCTCTTCTCTTAGTTTTTCCCCTCGTAATAATGGTTTTTTCATTGTAATGAGCACATAAGTCTACACTTCAAATGAGATTGCCACAGAATACACAAATCTGTGCTGAAAGATTAGTGGTTGTGGTCTGCAGCCAGGTATTGGCACTCATACTGCTTTCGGGGTGCTGAGGAACTGCATCTTACATTAGACAGCATGTGACAAGAAATAACCCAGGAAGCAAAGGGAAAAGCTTAAAACTTTATCCCTCCCAGTGGAATGCCCTGCTCTTGGCGCTGCAAAATCATACCCAAGGTTTTTGGCTCTTGTTTTCAATTCATTGCTTCAGCTGCACAGTGGTGCAGCTTCAGCAGATGTCAAAATGTCTCTTTCCTTAGTAGGGCTGCAAACTATCTAAGAGTAGCTGAACTTTTTTCCTACTTCTTAGTTCTAAAGAAAGGGAAAGACTGCTGCTGTTGCTTTCTCTTCCTGGCATATTTTGAAAGAAACAATATTTCTCTGGATGTTTTGAAAGAAAGAGTTTTGGACTCTAGAAAAGCCTTAGAACTCTAAACCTTTGATGGTAGGAGGCTTTTGCAGAGAAAAAGCACCAAATTCCCAAATATGAGTGATCTAAAGTGCTGTCATACAACATGTGCTCTGTGAGTCTCCAGTACTTACAAGGTCAGTGGCAGTTTCAGATCCCTTTGCTTAGCTGACTTTCCTGAGGCACTGTGTAAGGCTCTTCAGCACCTGACTTGGTGATCTCTCTGCCATCACAGTGGCTGCACACCCTTGCTGGAATCACCCACAGAAAAATCAGTCTCACATAGCAGGTATTCAAGTGAGGCAGTAATAGAAACTATTATAAAATACCAAAACTGACAGACAGGCCATGATCTGGGTTACAGTAATTTCACGAATATAAGCCGCATCTTTTTCATTGAAGACTCCAGCCT
>VRYO01001463.1:9895684-10036740 GCA_009812075.1 Sialia sialis | reverse complement strand
TATAATCGTGAAATTACTGTAGTTTTTTTGTGTCCTTGTAGTACCAATTCTGAGGCAGAGCTAACTTTGGCCACAGGATTTAGTTATCTCAGTCCATACTGATGATTGATGTACATTTTCAATTAGCAAGTTGGACTATTATAATAATATAATAGGTTCTAATATAAGAACCTTCCTGACCATCCTCTACTGAAATTTTTTATCAGCTTTCCCAGCCTTCATTTGCATGCTGATGAAGGGAATCACATTGTAATTTGTGTCCTAAAAGAGAAAACCTCAGAAAACCTTCAGAAAACTACCTAATCCTTGTAAACTGGACTGCGTGGCTGACTGGTGTTTCACTGCAACAAACAATAATTATAAGGCATGCTCCAAACAAGGCTTTCATAAAACTGAATGAAAAATATGATTCATTTCCCAGGAAGACTGACCCACCCATTCAGCCATTGACATGTCTGTTGTCTTCTTTTGCTTCTTCTTTTGCTTAAGTTTCAAAGGGAAATAAAATGTCTGAAATAGAAGACCTGCCTGAACATATTCCTCTTCTGTATTTAAATCTATTTGTAAAATAATGTTTTGATTATAAGGTTTCCTAATTTCTCAAGTGTTAATAACAACTCTCTGCATTTTCACCCATCTACTTGTGTACTAATGACAAGTAGTGCTCATTGGGTTAAATCTTCTGTTGGCCTCTGATAAGAAAGTTTCCAGTATTTCCAATCATATTTGAATATAAGTTTCTAATATTGTTAAGTAATCTATTTCAAAAGAATTTACATATAACATTAAAAAGCTGTGCATTATCTCAAGACAGTTAATTAATTTTGGAAAGAAGTTTGTGATGCTGTACTGCTAACTTAAGATTTCAGTTAGAGACTTGCTTTTACAATAGGATAATCCTTAACCCACTTTAAACCTTCAAACATCCAATAACTAGATCTTTATGATGTTGCATATGACAAAAGATGCCTGTGGCTACCTATGCCAGACATGTTTGCAGGATTAAAGTGAGAGTGCAGTAGGGTGGTGCTGATGCTACTGGTTTATACCAGTTTTTTTACCCCTTTTTCAGAGTTTTAGATCAGTGTGAGCAGGGTTCTAATTATATTCTTTCAAATGAAACTTCCCCTGCATCTTCAAAAGCATTGTATTATTTGATATTTTTAATTGTATTTGATTTTTCATGCATGTATGTTCTTTGTCTAAATGTTACTTAAATTCTAAATTTTGTGTGATCAACAGAGTAGAAAATTTTTTCTCAAGATTTTGGCCATGACAGCAGTATATGTAAAGAGAGATTTCCATCCTTCAGTGAGTTTAGGAACAACAAGATGTCTGAAACACAATTAGCAAGACTGCTGGTACAGCCCACATGGAGCTCACTTCATAGTCAGGATTGTAATATAGATTCAAATTCCGTAGTTCAAAACTAAACTGAAATGGAAAGAACCCTCTCCATTTGTGATTCTGTTGGAGGAGGAGAAAGTATTTCATAAGGCCCTTGAAAATTCACACTTGTGAAAGGTGAAAAGAGATAAAAGTATTGTACATTCTTAGATCTGTTGCTGGGTCAGTATGCAGACAGCAGGATGCATAACTTATATGGCAGCATGTAACAGTGTATATGGTCAATACCAGTATCTCAAATACAGCCTCAGTTTACCAAATCCAGCCAATCAAAACAACCAATTAGTCAAAGATGTATTCCTAATTCCAGAGTGAACTTTACTCTTGTAGAGAACTGATTAATGTGCTTTGGAGACCTGTAATGAGGGAGAGCTTAATTATTCAGATTTATCAGCTTGCAAAGGTTTTGGATGATCCCACATAAGCCTGCTCAATTGGCATTCCAGAATGTGCAACTTGCATGTTTAGCAGTGGTCATGGTTTGTTTAAGCACACAATTTAATCTTAAATGCCAAGATTTTCAATAATATTTTCCACTAGCTGAAGAGATCCCTTCTTCTAGACAACTGAGCTTATTTGAGAAGTTTCACTTTATATACTGGATGAGTTGTTATTAATTCTGTGTATGGTGCCATAACAGCACTGCTTGTTTACTATATAAAGATGTGTTCCCTCCCCCAGAATTCTTGTGATCCAAGATAAGTGAGAGGAGACAATGAGAAAGCCATACTAGAAGAGGAGGGTGTGGAGTAAAACAAGAGACAGATAAGATGGCAAAAAAGAACCTGACAGATAGGCAGGAGCAGGTCTGGGAGCACTCTGCCTGCGAGGACCTTCCAGCTGCTGCTGCACCCAGCTGTGTCCATGGAATCACCACTTCCCCTCTGCTGGGACATCACTGCCAACCTTGGGTCTCAGCTTCACTTGTTGACTCCAGAGTGTCCCTTTGCTTTTTCTCATGCCACCTGTTCATGAGACACTCTCCAGCAGAAAGGAAGCTCTGTAAAATAAATTTTCCTTCCCTCAAACTCCCCCTTCAATGATTTCTGTTGTAGAAACACCAGTAATCCTTGAACCAGCGCTAAACTAAACCTAATAATATCTTTTTACTGATTAAAATAAACTGAAAATGGTCTGTAAGTGAAAGCTGTATGCTCAGCTAATCTGTAGAAACAAACATGCTGCTTGCATACAATCACTCACTCCGCCATCTGTTTGCTTCCCATAACTATTGCTTTGTCTTTAGCGAAGTGTTTCTTGGCTTTTCCAGATAAAGTTGTTTTTAAACTTGCACAACTTTGCAGCTGGACACATAAACTTGTAGCAGTGAAAAATATGAAGAAGAAAAGTAGAAGGTGCTTTTGACAGAGAAATAAGATTTCTGTTCTGAACTTAAGTGAAGCATGTCCCAAAGGAGACAGCAGATTTGAAAACAGCACTAAAGAGGTACAAGAAGACTGGAAGTCGGAAAGAAGAAAGACATTTTTCTTCTTTTGACAGAAATCTGGGAATAATGAACCCAGCAGCTCTTCTTTTATGAAATCTCCAGCCATCAGCATGAGCCATAGTTTCCATTTCTATTCAAGTAACTTTCTGCCTGAGGAAAACAGAGCAAAATTTATTGTCTTTTATCAATGACATTCCCAGTGAATGCAGAGTCACCTGTGATCACACAGAGCATATCAAGGTCAGAGAGTTAAGGAAATGTCCTGCTCCTCCTTTTGAAGAACTCTTCTGACAGATCAACCTCTATAGTCTTTTGCAGAAAAGTAGGCTGAAGCTTTCAATGGACAAAATAAGTCTAGAAATACTAACCTGTTATTCTGCCTTTGACAAAATAATTCCACATCTAGGATTTAGCTAAATATGTTGGACTAAAAGGAGCTGTTACAAACTTGGCTTGTTTTCTCCCTTTGCAATAATTTTATGTATTTCACTGATCTTGAGATGGCTGCAGTAGATCTCCAGCAAAGTCTTGTCAGGGAAGATGCTTAGAGACCTATGGATGATGCCAAAGCAGGGAAAATATGGCAAATCTAGATGTTCCAGAAAGAACTGGTGGACTGCTGCAGTGCATCTTAGGTGTTCCATAGGAACAGCAGGAGAGGTTCTGAAGCAACCACGTATACATGCAAAGTAAATAGTTTGCTCTGCCACTGCATTAGCAAGGAAACCACTTCAAACAACTCTCTCTACCTAGGGAAAAATGTAGTAATAATAAGCAATAGCATAAGTCTCCACTCCTTGCCCCAGAGGTTGTCTACTAATCCTTAGGAGCCTTTGCACTCTGCAGGCTTCCTTTTTCTATCCTCATTTGTCACGGGAAAAATATTTGTATGGGTCACAGGCATACTGCAATTCAGAAAAAAATATTAAGAGAAAAAATGTTCACCAGTGAATCCCTCTATATATGTAAGGTAAACAACAAAATATGTGGCTTCTCTGAGGAAAACAGAAACTTGTTAAAGAAACTAGAAATCCCTCCTGCTTTTGAATTGCTGGAAGCCCATTGTGCTGATGATTCTGAGAGGGAGCTGAATGCACTTGCAAGGGTTTTCTTTTCATTTCAAAAGGTTTCTCTGGTTTGAGATCTCCCTGTAGCTAATTAAATCAAGAACACAGGGCGACATTAACTATGCACCAGAGTGGGAGTCAGAAGATGTGGGTTCAGTTCCCAGCCCTGCCACTGACTTCCTGGGTGACCTTGGGTAAGCCTCTTGATGTTGATTTTCAAAAGACCTCTGGGGCCAAATTTTCATATTGAAGTTTGGTTTTCAAAGGAGCTCAGTATCTAGTGATTTCCATGATGTTGATTATGGCCAGAATTTCAAGCAAGCTCAGCAAGAAATATGCTGAGCTCATTTGAAAATCAGGCTCTTAATCTTTTTTCTGCCTCAGTTTCCCATCTCTGACAGTGCTGGTGAAATATTTCCCTTGTCTGTCCTGATTGTTTAGACTGTAGCTCTGCAGTGCCAGAATTGTCTTTTCATGAATGTGTATAGTGTCTTGTACAATCTTGTTTAATCTCTATTATGGTTTTTAGGCATTACTGTAATGATTGTAACACCAGTGTTCTGTTTTAGCGAAGAAAGAAACTGTAATCAGAAGAAAGCCTAATTATTGTGTTGTTTCTTGGATCTGGGTGAAGATCTATACTGATTTCTTTAGCTTACTTGGGAGGATGTCATGTGGAAAACACCAAAAGCTGTATTTAAGATCAGGATATGTAGGTTGGCTGACTTCTCTCGTCCAGCAGGGACAGTTAATCTATCTGAGCAGCCGGTTAGGTTGGTTTGGTGTGATTTGTCAAGAAACTTTTTTATTGACTGTCTCCTACTACCTTGTTACCCTTTAGCTGCTTACAGTCCAATTGTTCAATAATTTGCTGAAGAAAATTTTCAGGCACTGAGTGGTGTGAATTTCCATACACCTTCCTGCCTCCCTGGTTAATAATGTGATTCTCTTTGTAGTTCCTACTGCACCAGCTCTGTTTACACCTTTCCCACACTGCTTTCATGCTCTTGCAACATCTCAGAGCGACATAACATTCTCTGTTGGCAAAGGCATAGAGTGCTTCTTCGCTTCATAAGTGCTATTTGCTTCCTGGGACCCACTACAACCCATTCCTGAAATTCCAGATCAGCATTGTCAGTGATAATCGAGCTCCTGGTTTCAAGCTCTGTGCTGTACAAGCCAGAGGCCAAATGTAGTAACCCAGGAATGTGTGATTGCAAAGACTGTCACTTCCCAAGGAACTCTGCTTACTGCTAAATGACTGCCCTTTCCACATACCTGTGGGTGTCACTAATACGGTGACTCTTCCCTGCTAGGTTTGTCATGTATGGGTGGCCAGCACCTCAAGCAGCTGAAAGTCTGGAAGTGATCATTTCCTATGTTTACAAAACCAGCGTGCACTTGCTGCTGTTTTCCAGATTCCCCTGTACTCCCTGGCTAGAAATAGCTATTACTCAGGTGTATGCCCCTGAAGAGTCCTTTTGATACTTTATGTTTTCCTTTACCTGAAATAGGATGCTGTACTTTGATTAGCTCTGCAATGAAAAATCTAGCAGGACACCTCTAGGAAGTGTATGATCTTGGCTGTTTTTCAGTTAAAGCTTAGTGTTATGGGGAGAGCTTATCTGTGCCCTTTGTCTGTGACTAGAATTTTCTACTGTTGTATTTTTTAAGTGAGAGACTCCCTTTTTGGCCTTTACTAAAAGTGATTTTCATTTTCTTGTTCTATCAAATAAAGTCTAAGTTGTGTTACATGTTCTAGTATTGGCATGCATGCCATGCCTGGGTGGTATTTGATTTCAAAGAGCTGTTATCTGCTGGGGCTGGTATCTGTAAATAAAAGCTTGGAATCAGAGAAATACTAGAGATGGTTCGAGTTTAAGAGACCTTTTGAGATCATGGAGTTCCAGTCCCTCTCCCATGGACATATTCCACAAAATCAGGCTGCTCAAAGACCTGTCCAGTGCTTTTAGGCATGGGGCGTCCACAGCTTCTCTGTTCCAGTGTCTCACCACACTCATAATAAAGAATGTCTTTCTCACACCCAATCTAATCTGTACTCTTGCAGTTTAAAAGCTCTGCTCTATGTCCTCTTGCTGCAGGCCCTGGTAAAAAGTCTCTCTCCAACTTTCTTCCCATCCCCCTTTATATATTTAGTCCTTAAAAGTTTTCCATTCCTTCCAGTTACTGAACCCAGTTCCCCCATATTTTTAATAACTGTATCCAAATGTGTAGAAAAGGAGGAATCTTAAATTACCTATAATAATAATAATAATAATAATAATAAGAATAAAAATAATAATAATAATAATAACCAGAAAATTCCAGTAACACTGAGCTAACCTAAATTCTAGGTTGTAAGGCTATGCTTGATTTCTGATGTGAAAGAAGCACTTACCAAAAGGTGATTCCTTAGGGTAGCTCTTTTGTATTCAGTTTTGGTTTCCTTCTGTAATTAGTGTAGTTTGATTGTTTCACTTATATTAAAGTGTTTATTTTGAGATATAAACCCTCCATCTTCCTTAGCATAATGTGGGGATTTTAGGTATTTCTACAAAGGCGAATGTGCCAACCAAAGAGTGCAAGGGAAGTCAATAGCTCTTAAGAGGTAAACTGTTATTCCATTCTGGTAATAACTATAAGACTAAAATAACAAGGGTAATTTCAACTCGTTTGCTAGAAAGATGTGATTTAGCTATGTGCTGGTTATCCCTGTTACAAAGCACAGTGACACCGCAACCGCTGTCCCATCAATTCACCATTAGCTTCCCTTGTTCTGCTTGTCTTACTCTGCCATTGTTGTTTCTGCTGCTGTGTGCATCTGTGCTGAGGCTGTTGAAGTCCTTTCTCTGTCCCAATTCACTCCCCTATTAAAGCTGATCTAGAGAAGAAAGTGTAGGCATAGGGAGACCTTGAGGGTTTCAAAGACTTTGCCTAGTGTTGGACCTTAGTGAAGCCCCTCACAGTCATCCCAGCATGTTTGCCATAAAGCACAGTCATTGCCAGATTGCCTGTTATCTGCACCACACAGAATGTCAAGGTGAACTCAGAAATGCACATTTTGGGATATAAATGACAGCAATGGAATGATAAGAGTTTCCTCATGCATGTAGCATTAAAGAAGATGCTCTCTGCCAGTTACACTCCTGGCAAATGAGAATCTGCAGAAAGGGATTTAAAATAAATATCAATCAGACTTAAAATTAACTACTAATTACCATCAGAAGCTACTAGGCTTCTGCAGTTATAATCCATGAGTATTTATAGCTCAGGGCTCTGGCATTGGTTTTTTTTCTACTGACTGCCACTCAGGAAGCCTAATCTTGCATCACAGGACAGGCTTAGAAAAATCATCTCAAACAAATGACAACATTATGTCGGGCTGCACAAGGCCACCATGACATTGTTTAGGAGGATGCTCTATATACTGGGATTAGGAACATTTTTTGTTTCTTTTGGGAACATTTTACTGAGGATTATTACAGGGAAGATCTGCTCAGTGTCTACAGCATGGGTCATGCAGAAGTCTTTGTACACACACAGGCAATATGTCACCCTGCTTTAATCTAAATGAAAACCATGCAGTTTTATGATTGAGCAATGGCCAATCTGTAAGTCCCTCTTAAAACCTCCTTGAACAACAACAGCTCAGTTTTATTTCTTATTTTGTTTTGATATGAATTATTATTTCTTTTTTTTTAATGTAACTTATAAAAGAAATATTATTTTATAAATATGACTTACTAGATAATTACCATGTGTTCTCCAGCACAAGTGTTGGTGTTCTTAGAATAAACAACGAGATATTGTGCAATTACTAGAAGATACTGGGGTTTTTTTCTGTGTTGTATTTTTTGCATTTAGTGTGGAACTGATGCATTCACTAAGAATGTATTAGGAAATTGTTTGTAGCCTTAGTTACTCAGGGGTAAGACAGTGTGGTCTAATGGGAAAGACAATGGTCTAAACACAGGATGCTGGTGGTTCTGGATGTATTCCTGCCCTGTGCCTCAGTTTTCCACCAATTAAATGGCTATAGTAGTATCATTGACCTCCTTCTACAGTGTTTTGCATTCAAGAGAAGTTAGTACTTCTTTTTGTTGCTTTAAAAAAAAATTCCTCTTTTAAGAGGTTTGTCAGGACTATGGGCTGGTAATCAAGGCAGGAGCAGAGCAGGAGATGCAGCCCCAAGCAAGTACCCAGCCAGTGCCTGAAGCAGTGACAGGCCATCCCAGACGCATTCCAAGCAGTGCAAAGCTGCAGAATTCACAGCTACTGGAATGGTAAAGTTTATACGCAAAATAGAGAAAAAAAAATTATTTCTCTTAAAAAACTTGAGAGATGAACACAACTTCTCTTTTAGTTCAAAAGATTTTGAGGATATATATAGTGCTTCACTGCACATTGAATTATAGTCACTTGATGTTACATTTTAAAATTAGGTCAATTCATTCTGAAAGCAGGTAAGAATTTTAGAAAGCATTATGAAGTATTGAAATGCATCACTAAGAAGAGAATTGCAAACACTATCTTCATTAAGACTAATTTAAAAATAAAATATAGCACCTAAAAAATTTCTTTCAAGTGCTTTAACATTTAGGGGGATGAGAAAAAGGGTATTTTGTTCCCACCATTTTGTTTTCACATTTTCTTATTTGTACTCATGTCTTTATTCAAGAGCAGTATTTTACATCAGTCTTCTGGTAAAGGGCAGCACATCTATTCTCCCCTCTTTCCTTTGGGTGAAATAAAGAGTGGAGCTGGCTTTCTGTACTATAAATCTGCCCATTCTCAAAGGTGGCAGATTGTTCTTTCCTGTGCTTTCTCTGCAGTTTCAGAGCTGCTAAGTCTGTGTCATTCTTGCCAATCACAAAATCAACAGGTTAGTGTTCAGGGATTAGAGCTTCATCCTTCTCATGGTATATCTTGTAAATATCCTACCTGTGCCCCCAACACATGACAAACTCCATGTGTCTGTGTTCAAAACTCTCCTGGCACATTATTCTAAGGTCTTTCCAGAGAACTGTTTAGAATAGGAAAACAGTGAGGTGTTTGTCAGAAAGTCTTGTGAGGAGAATGTGAAGGGACAGATTGAAATGGTAATCTAAGTGATAATTTTCTAGTGGTATGATCATTTGGTGTAGCTAGGGGGCTTTCTGCTCGCTGCTTCCATAGCAGCCTGTTGGATGGATTGCTAGGGACCACTGCTACCATCACCGCTCTTTTTGTTTTCTGTCCATTACCCTAGAACAGTCTGTTCAGGAACATATCCTAGCAGAAGCTTGTTCCACCTGAAAATTTGTCACCAGTTCACCTTTTCAGAAGTGAATGTCTACAAGAATGCACAAATGACATACTGAAATAGGCAAAGTGACTCTCAGCCACAGGGGTTACAAGATACATGATGTTAGCTTTTGTTGACATGTGATAGACATGATTTCTGCTCGTAGAGAATACTTGCAATAGATTGTTGAGAAAACATAAGTTGAATTTACAGACTAGACCATCCAAGGAGTGCTAGGGACTTTTACAAAAATGGATGGGACTCCCTCTGCTACCAGTACCAACAGCTGTCCTCTCAGGACTCCAGCCCAGGATTAACAGTGCCTTCCTGAAGTCCAGTGTGGAAGTGGATTAGGCTGAACAGCCAAAAGGCACTCCTAGTGCAGATTAGGAGTGTCCACACACTGAGCTAGTGCCAAGTAGTTAATGCATTCTGTATTCACACCCTCGCTTATTTTGCAACAACTTCCCTGTGTAGGCAAGCCCTACATGTTCATGTCATTTGATGGTTAGCATTGCATCAGTGACATTCCAGATTCTGACCACAATGTTAGTAATGGAAAGTGGTTCATCTTCTAATGAAATGGTAGGCTTTTTTTTTTCCTGGTTGCGTCTTTTGCAACTTTTTCTTTCATGTGCCTGGAGTGAATTTCTTAATTTTTAAATGTGTGAGTGATATTCTTCTCATCTCTGATACATGAAATGATGCTCTCTAAGCATGGCAATTGCCTTTATACATTATACTGCATGAAGCAGTGATTGCTCAGCTTTTTTTCTTCTGAAGAGCAGGAGAAAGCCCAAGTAATAAAAATGTTCTTTACATATATTTGCAATTTAGTAGCTTGTGTCTGACATATTTTTTCCTCGTAAGATATTCCAGTTTTCATGCTTCACTTGTACTGTGGCATCCTTAATACTTGTGCTCCATTGTCATATGCCTGGCACATAGTCTTTTTATCAGTTTGGTTTATTTTCAGCAAGTCTCTGGTACTTAACCTGCTTCTTTAAGTTTACATGTCATCATGGGTGATGGTAGTTAAGATGGAAAAATATGACCGCCTTAGGTTTTCCAGAAATAGTAGCTCCTCTGAGCTTACTAATGAACTTTCATGACATCTTTTTAGGTAATCTTCATCTCCCCCAGCAGCTTCTTCAGATCGAGTCCAGGCAGCAGCAATGAAGAAACTGCAATTTAAAATGTCATCCAAGGACTTTGAAGTGTGGATTTCTCATGTTTCTTTACAGTAACAGAAGGAGCAAGAAAACTGCCTCTGTGTTTGCCTACCAAATTGTTTGAGTTGTGTGGTTTATAATCAAAGATATATCCTTTCTGTTCTACAGACGCAGTTCCCACTGTACAACAGTCTGAATTTCCCAAAATCTGAAGGCAAAGTTGGTCTCTTCTCACTTTGATTAGTGTGTGAGTTGAAGAGTTCTCAGGGTTTTCTAGAGTTCTTGTTGTTTTTTTCCCCCTAGCATTTGTAGTCACATTTTAGTATTCATATATTGAACAGCAAATTGTATCTAGATGCAAGTGTCTTTCAATCTCCTTCACTTACATTATTTCTGTAAGAGTTGTCCAATAACATTTCCATCAAATAACAGTTTCTCGTCATTTAAAGGCCATTCTGAAAAACTGGCATCAAGCAGCTCTACCCAATAGTGAAAGGGTAAGATGGGAATAGTATTTCCATTTAGAATAGTTTACTGTAAAAGACCTGCAGCTTAGTGGGACAAAATACTGTAAAAAATACAAGTGCTGTGAATTTGATGGCATTAAAGGAGTTTTTAGAGGATTGATGTTTAGTGCAAGACACGATTCTTTCATTCCCTACTATTGTGTAAAGGAACTGAAAATTTGCTAATACATTCATCTAATTTGTATTTCACACTCCAGGAAAACAAGAATGGCTTATATTTACAGGATTGTAATTTTATTTTGGATTGACCACACACACCTCTGTGTGCTTTTTACACAAGTATCGTCAGACAGGGCACCTACAAAGCACTTGGCAGTAAATCACCAGCAAGTTGCATGGCCTGGGCAGGAGCAAGTAAATTTGCAATTGCAATCTGGAGCAACGTGTTAGAGGCCACCTTCCTTAGATCAACTTTGTATTGCAACACCAGCAAGTAATCAAATTGTAATGTACTTCAATGCAAAGCCTAGTTTGGCTTGGTTGGCAAATTAAACTATCGCATGCCTCTGGCAAAAAGCACAAAGCCTTTGAACTGTTTGACTGCAGCTGTAGCTTGCACACCTTATTTTCCCTCTTAAAAATCAAATTAAACTCTAACCTGCAGCCTCTGTGGTAATTTTCAAGGAAAATTAAACTGCAGCTAACCTTACTAGCAAAGATAACTGTCTCTAATCAAGCTGAAAGGTCCAGGTTGAAATTCCCCTCTCCAAGTTTAGACAAATGCATTGAAGGAAAACTCCAGGGCTTATTAAGTATGATGGTATTACTTCTGACTCAGAAAGTCCTTGGACACAAACTGCTAGAGACTGGGAGAGCTTGCCAGGAAGGTATTTCTCTGTGCTTCCCCTCTTCATTTACTCCTACAGCATTTATTGCAGATCCATCCTTAGGGAAGGACACTGGACAGTTATTCTGGTCTGCTTCTCCAGACTGTAGGCTAACACAAATTCAGAGCAGTGATGGGCATGCTGACCCACTTCCAAGAACTACCTGGTGGTCTCAGCAGTGTTGGGTCCTTCCTTTAGACTTGTCCCTGGCACTTCCTCACCCCAGATGCCTTCTGACTCCTAGAGCACAACTCCTGGATGTGACAAAGTCCTTCACCTCCCCCACCTTTCATTATTTTCTGTGCCCTGCTGGCAGGAACACTTGGCATCTGACTTGCCCTCATAACATTCATGTTTTTCTTGGAGCTCTCAGAGATAGGATTTTTCCCAGCCTGGATGAGTTGCTGTTATTTCTATGGAGTCAGCAGTACAATAGACCCTCTTGGGAGCCAAGACCTCGTCTGTCTGGGGGCTCAGGCTTACAAAGACTCAATCCCACATGCTTAACATTACCCTTTGATTCTCGGGATTAGTGTCTCACTGTGGCAGGTGAGAAGGCAGAACAGCCCAGCACAAAAGGAAAGAAATCAATTGAGTTTACTTTGCAACATGTACTCACTGAGAACCCGGTTAGAGAAACAGAAATCGGGGAGAGGGCATTGCTGACACTGGGAGCAGTGAGCAGACAGCAGTCTCTTAGTTGTAGAAATAACACTGACCGAGGATTTTTCCTCTCGTGTTTTTTTAACATATATATTATCTGTGCTTAGTATAATTCACAATCCAGCAGTTAATGTCTTTGCACTATGCTCTTCCTATTTTTAAAAGTTGGCTTAAAAGTTTAGTCATTCTCAGCAAAGTAAAAACTGAGCTAAGGCATGTTAGTCACAATATTATCAAGAGATTAAAGTGATACAGATATAAATTAATTCCAGCTTTTAATTAAAATTGAATAAGTAAAAAAAAAAAGTTGGCACTTGCAAAATTCATTATGATGTGTTACCAAAAACAGATACCTTTATAAGAATGCAGTTTTATTACAACAGCTGTAAACATCATTGCTGAGATAGGCAGATGTGTTACTAATACTCATAACTTGTTCCAGTTGGCTGAAATGGAAAACTAGAAACTATTAAGGCACTTAATATGTGATCTCTCAGACTACCAAAATAGATGTATGCACTCCTGTTACTTAAGGCAACATCTGAAGTTTGGGAACAATAACTTAGTGTTTTCTGTGTCTGGTTTTACTTTGCAAGGAAAACTCAATTTTATAAAAATATAACCTGACTTAACTAAATATGTATGATCCAGTGCTTTTATTTCTTGCTGTAGAATAGTCAGACTTGCAATTTAGATTCTCCAAATTTTTATACATTTCATTTGGTAAAAAAATCCCTTTGACCTTAATAAAAACATCTTCCAGTATGAGGCTACAGATATAGATCTACAGTTTACAGCATCTTTCTGACCAGCTTAAGATGTGTGTCTGTGTCTTGTGTAATCCCTGCAAAATTTACTATCACTGAAAAAAGTTACTTTCCTTTCTTCTCCTGTAATGTAGAACATCAAGCAATAACAACAAATCTGTGGGTGGTTTATCTGATTTATGCTAATTTGCTATTGACATGCTTGAGGTATTACTTGCATCATCCCAGTCTTGCATATTTGTTTTTTAAAATATTAGCTGCTTATGAAAAGGAAATATTTTAAATAATGATTCATTTGGGCTGTGATCATTTCTTGAAGCTAGGGCCCCAATCTGATAGGCTGTATACAAAGTCATTGCAAATGAAGTGCAACCTGAAATGTTTAAGATAAGCTTGCAGCAAGAGGACAGTTTGAATCCAAGAAGATTAATATACCCCACCTACAAGGATTAGGTCTCAACTCATGAAATTTCAACTGTTAAACATGAGGCATTTGAATCACCTCCAAAGTCAGCATGGGAAGAAAGTTACCCCAGCCTGAGATTTAGCTCACATAATTTAGAGACCTGAAGCATTCAAGGAAGGCTCAAACTTGAGCTCATGTTTTTGAACTTTTTGATGCTTCACTAGTCTCCTAAATTCTTGTGTCAGTACCTAAGTAAGCATAGGCAGAAGTCATGAGAGAAGTGGTGGCTCTTCAGCAAAGTCAGAAGTTTCTACACAGGTGAATACTCTTCCAGAAAAAGCCACTTACATGCCTATCTTATACTGTTAGGTTTTAGAAGTAAAGTCATAGGCACAAGCACCACATTTTAAAAATTCATCCGCCTTCCTTGGCACCTGCATATTGATTTCTTTAAAAAACACCACATTTTTTGTAAGCAATCCCCTGTCCTAGATCTTGCTATTACTGATGCTTTCTAATGTCATTAATGGATGTGATGCCCTGGTACACTGTAATTGTATGCCAAGTTCATGGGTTGAAGCAAGGTACAACATGGAAAAATGTGATCTTTTCCACAGGAAAGACTAGAGCTGCAGTATGTCAAAATTTGCAGATATGCGAATTTTAGGACAATCTGAATCTCTTGTTCTTTGTTGGCATTCCTTGTAGAAAAAAACCCCATTATAATATTGAAGTAAAACAGTGCATCTCAAAGCTGCCCCCTGCCAATAACTCCAGTATTTCTTGGCCTTGCTGTCTTAGTAGCATTTCACACATTGCTTTGTATTTCAAAAGCTTCACTAAAAAAAGTCCTTTTCTCTCCAAAAGTTGTTCTTTCTTCAAATACTATGTGCTTATGATATGAGCAATCTAAGAATAATATGTGGCAGTTCTTTTTTGAAAACTGGTGATTAACACATTTCTGGTGTCCATACCATTACAGTTTTGGTATTTATAATTAAATTGTGCCCACTTTTTCCTTCTGATTTGCAAATGTTTGCCTTTGTTAGGTGGTCAGTATCTGATAAAGGTATGTTAATATTCTTGGAGATTACAGCCTTGAAGTTATGATTGACATTGGGCATTCAAGCTCCTTTCCCCCCAGAATCCACACCCTGTTGATTGAATGAGTAGCACACACAGAAATAGCCTTGATGATTGCCTGAGTATTCCCATGGTATTCACAGAAATAGAATCATTGGAAGGGATGGTTTGGGTTGGAAGGGACCTTGAAGGTCATCTAGTTCCAACCCCAATACCTGGGGTTAGAGCACTTGGGTCAGAAACATTTTTAAATGCTTGGAATATTGAAATGGAAAGAAGGGCAAGCTCTCCTCTGAAGAAGCTCTGGAAATAGGCCTGGCATACCAAGGGGTGCTGTGGTGCAGCAATGGCTGCAACATCAATGCCAAGAGTCCCCTAGCCAGAGCTGTGCTGGCTCACAGAGCAGGAGCTCAGCCCAGGCTGGGTGTGAGGTTTTGGTTGCTCCACAGGTGCTGTGTGCTGGTATCATCCGGAAGGTGATGGCATCACACAGGCATGCAGCACTGACCATAAGTTAGGAAACACTGCTCCTTAATAGATGGGGAAGACTGAATACCAGGGATGCAAAGATTAGCTGGTAGTGTGCAACAGCAGCCCAGGGAACCCTGGATGAGATGCTGTAGAAGACAAATCATGAAGTAATTATAAACTCTCTGTGTCCACTTATGTTCCTCACTCCTCCCTTGGAGTGCAGCTTGTGCAGCTGGAGAGAAAAATGTTTTCTTTGCTTGGGACACCTTGAAGACTGCACCCTAGGGCCCTTCTCTGCCTCTGCAAAGGCATTGCAGAACTACCTCAAAGGAATGGAAAGCTACGGCAGGTGTTAAGTTTGCTGTTATTACCAGATAAGATTCAAAGATAAACAAATGCATTCAACTAAAACCTGGATTTACAATAACAGAGGAGAGAGCTGGAAGATAAAACATGTATGCATTTCATTAAGGCTATACTTAGCTCATCTCACTATATATATAAAAGTATATATATATATATTTGTCTCTTCCTTAGCTGCTCCCATGTGTCAGTTTTTTACTTTGGCTAGCTAACTTCTGCATGGAACACTAGTTGGTGTGCCCCTGGGTGCACAGAGTTACTTAACCCTTTTGTCTTCTGGTAAAGGTGAGGACCTGCAGGTCCTACAGCTCTAGGTGGATTTATTCTTGTTTGTCTGCCCTTCATTTCTTGGCATTGGGCCATTGGGTATTTTCTGGGAATTGTCAGTATTTCATTCTGCCCCTCCTCTTTAAGGTTACTTCAATAACATTTCTATTGTCCGTGACACTTTCTTTTGTTTTTCACTAATTATAGTCTTACCAAAATACAACAGCATCACTTTATAAATGATGCATTATGATAAACAGTACAAACTCCTTTAAAAATGTGTACAGTATATACAAGCTATACAGCAAGCCCATTTATGACACTCAAATACAAACTGATATTGAGGGTAGGACTGCCAGATCTGCTCCACCTCATCCTTTGTTAGGTTCTGGGCATTCATCTGGGTTTGGGTGAACTTGAATAGTGAATACCAAAAGTTTTGCATATCTTCAAGCCAGCCTGGTCTCCTTCCCAGTCTTTCTTTCTAGCATTGGCTGTAAACAGCCATACACACACACACACACACACGAAGTGGACACAATATAAAAATCCTCATTTTCTAAAAGACATTATTGTACATTATTTTTTGCAGTGTCTTGTTCATGGAGTGTGCAGAAACGCGCTGCGGTACTTTAGATATCACTGTGAGATAGTGCTTGGCAAATGTTGGATTTTATTAGCTTATTTTAAGTATTGGCAATCTACATTAAATAAAAATTATTTTTAAAATTTTTTTTCCCCAATCTACTTTCTCATAAATCAGATCATGGTAATGACACCATTGAACAAATTGATGAAGATATAGCTGTGACTCGGAGTCAGACCAACTTTATTTGTCCCATTACACAGGTATGTATCACTGCTACAGTAATTGACTGTATTAGTTATTCATAGTTATTTCATGTTCTTCATTGGTTTGTTTATTAGAAATCTGCAGTACCTGTTAAACAACAATATATTTAACAACAAAATAGTATAAATTTTAAGCATTACCAGAGAAGAGCAGTATGCTTGGGAGGAAAACCCATGTAAGTGAATGCAGTTTACCAAGCAGGACCTCATCCTGTAATTTGACTGGAATGCCATGTATGAGTGGCAAACATGATTCCTGCTGTTTCACATAAAATCTCAGAAGAAGCATTTTCCTGGGCATTATCAGTTCCTTTAAATCAATCCTTACTGATTACAGATGACAATGAAGAGGCCAGTGCGGAACAAAGTCTGTGGACATATTTATGAAGAAGATGCCATACTAGAAATGATCCAGACTCAAAAGCAGAAAAAGAAAAAAGTCCGGTAAGCTAAAAAGAATGTGTGGAAAAGCTATTTGCCTTTGCTGTGTAAGTGGAATTTTACTCCACTTGTTCTAGGAAATGTATTTGGATTGGAAAGGCTGCAGGAAGTAAAACCTCAGTGTCTGCCCAAGTCACAGTCTCCTCATTAGTACTAGACACATGAAGGTGCTTTTCTTTTTAATGAAAACAATGTGTAAGGAAATACTCAGGAATTGTGTGGGGAAGTTACAGCTACTTGTAGCTGCACATCATAAGTAAAGAAATTTCATACAGCCATAACAAACAAAGAGAGACTCAGTTTCCTAAAATTTAGTTGCTGATTTGTTCCCACTGCTTATGTAGCAAGCTTTGAAGCAAATGAAAAAAAATTTCCTCCATGTACCTTCTTTTCCAGTTATATTCCAGTAGAGCTCAGAAATATTAAAACTGAGTGTTAAACTGAGAAATATTAAACCACAACATTTTAGGTAGAACAGAATTTAAGAATGAGTCAGATAGTGCAGTGCAGTTCCTACCATGATGCATATTTCCTTATATCACCAAAATAGTCTGTCACTTTCCACATGGGGCATACTTTTTTGAATAAAAAGATTTAACACTTGAATTTTTAAACTTCAAATTCTCCACAGTAAATTTGAAAATTAGAATGATGTTAAGGAAGAGAAAAAAGAAGAAAAAGAAAAGAGGCTTGAATACTAAGGCAAGTTGAGAGGACAGACCATCTCATCATTTCACATTTGTTTTTACACCATGTGTGCTAGACCCTCCTGCTCTGGAGATGACGACTTCATGGAAACTTACCAGTTGTGGACTTCTTAATAAACGTGCAGTTTGCTCAGGAAGGTCTATCAGAGACCAGCAACCTGATTTCTCTGAACATAATGCCACAGGCTTTATTTCCTCCATTTGTTGCTGTGTCATTTCTGTTAGGCTCCACACAGTCCTCCATGGGGGTTACAAAGGTGGAGCTGAAGTTTTTATTCCAGGCTCCTTCCCTGCTCCAGGAAAGCACTGCTGTAAAACTAAGCATCAGTTGAGATGCCCAGCCTCTATCTCAGTGTCAAGACACTTGAAGAACAAGATGGAAGTACCTTGCTTGTGTTACAGAGTCTAGGGAAAAATCTGGAATGGGTGCAACATAATGGGAATAACAACAAAACCAGCAACATTGACAGAAACTTGGCTGGAGAAATGAATAGTAATTGGAAAATAGCTCTCAAGTTGGAGGAAAGTGAGTGTTCTGGAAGACAGGGAGAGTCTAAAAGCTGAACAGCCCAATGAAAAAAAATACCTTCTCTGATACTGAATTTAGGATGTTCATATCTAAATATTTCTGTGTTGTTAAACCCATCAGAATAAATGTTAATTTAGAAGAAATTGTTGTAGTGGACCAAAAGTTTCAGCTCTGCTGAAAAACAGGGTCACATGATTGAATTTTACTTTTTAAGAAATGGAAGACTACAGAAACTCTGGAGTTAAAAAAATAGTATCTGCTGTACAACACCTAGCTTTAAAAGCCACCTGATACCCAAACCAAAATTATTTGTGCAGTCTGAACACTGTCAGTTCATAATATTGAGCTTTTAGCTTGCAGCCTTACTGTTTTTACAGCAGTTATTCCAGTGCTAGAAAAGCACACACACAGCAATGCCACAGCTTCACTGTAACTAAATTAAGGACTCCTTGGTTTTCTCTGCCAAGTCTGACCAACCTACTGTAATTTCAAACTTTCTCATGAAAATGCAGTTATTTTGAAAACCCATCCTCTACTGTGGTGGGAGCACAGATGCAGCACTGTGGTCCTGTTTTAATATCCCAGTCTTCTGGCGTGGCTGCTGGGCTGTGCTCCTGCCAGGGATGTCCCTGAGCAGGTGTCTGGCAGAGCAGGGCATGCCTGCAGGATCCTCGCCATCCTGACTCTGCAGTCAGAGCTCTTGCTCAGTCTGGAGACACAGAGTGGCTGTTTCCTCACAAGTGCTTCCCAGTTTGGATCCACAGGATCCCTTCAGTGCCCTTGGCAGCGCAGTGCCAGCCCTGCAGCTGACGTACACACAGCCCCGTGCTGACAGACTTGTCACACACTCCTTGAGGCAACTCTTACATCTCTTGGTTTGCTCACTATTTTCCACTGCCTGGAAGGACATAGTAATACTTTATGCTTACAGGAAATGTGGGAAGCTTTCTGAGCACTTGTTATTCATTAATCTGGCAAGCTATTGCTGTATTAAGGTGATAAATGGGAAAACTGAGGCACAGAGCAATTAAATGACTGATCTATGACAAACACAGTAAGTTGTGGACAAATCTGGAGGAAAAGTTAGGAATACTGAGTGTAAATATGTTCAGCACCTCAGACAAAAGTTACTCTAAGAGAAGAAAAATTCCGGAAAAGTGTTACTTCTGACTATAGGTACTGCCTGTATATGCTTGGGCTGCCACCAAAAGAAGATGACCTTTTGTCCCTGAATATCTTTCAGCCTGCTGTCTTTATCTGGCTGTTTCAAGTAGTTTTAAGACATTTTGTACTTGATTATCATCTTGAGGCTGTTAATTTGACCCCATTTCTCCTTTCTGAGCTTTCACAGCTCATAAAAGGTCAGGTTGACTTTTTACACCAACTAGATAGTCCACTGATTCACCAGTCAGTCGTGGCAAGACTCATTCCCTTTTATTTGCTTCCCTAGAAAATAATTTCCCTACTTATCTGCCAGAGAAGATTATACTTTCTCACTGCAGATTAGTAAGGTAAGAGGTATTTACCTGCAGTTTGTAGAGGACTGCAGAGAGAGAAAGCAACACAGAAAGGTGTCCATGCAGTGCTGATATCATTGCTGATGAAGGCAGCTTGTGTGCTTGAAGCAGGAGTGGTCTACAGGTGAAAGGCTCCATCTCTCACTGTGCTCCTTCTTTCCATCCTTCAGCTCATGGTTGTCACCAGTTGAGACAGATTTATGTTTTCCCACATAGATCTGGTTAAGAGGACAAGAGGTAACAAGGAACTAACAGAAAGAGTGAAAATCCCAGATTTAAAAAAAAAAATAAGATGTTATAAAGATGTTATAAAGCCCGTATCTGACAAACCCAATTCTTCCAATTTAATGGAGTCTCTCTTTTCTTTTTAACAGATGCCCTAAAATGGGCTGCAGCCATGTTGATGTAAAAGGATCAGATCTTGTACCAGATGAAATACTTAAAAGAGTGCTTGACAGTCAGAAAAAACAAAGCTGGTCAACAGTGGACACGTGAGCTGGATATGCTACTGCCACGAAGAAAATTTGTTATTAGAGGTCTTGGGAGATTAATTGCTGATTCTAAATAGGTTGTATAACTGATTGTTATTTGTTAAGTGTTTCATTTATGGGTAAGTCATTGTTAAATGTTTCATTTATAGCTGAAGTTGAAGGGTCTCTACTGTAACTGAAAGCATTTTTTGAACTCAGGAATATAAGGAATTCCAGTTAAACTTGTTTGGGTTTTGTCTACCTTCCTGAACTTCTGAAAGCTTGCATTTGGTAAATAAAGCATGTTTTGCAGCATTTAAACTTCCTTGTCAGTGTGCTAGTTTCTTCAGCGTATTAGAGATGCAGATCCTGCCAGCATGTAATGAGGGCTTTGCTCTATATTGCAGATAGTTCTGTTACTGTCTCTATAACTACTGCAAATGCTTGGAGTAGGGCACTGTGACCAAGGATTTTCAGTGCTTGGGATCATGCCCATGCTTTAACACAAACCTCAGAGATGAATTTCAGAGTGTTGCACGCTTATACCTTGTTTGTGGCCACAGAGAACAGCCAGTCAGTTTTGAGGATCTCATCCTTGTTTTTATAATTTTTGAACTGTCTGCCCTGATTTAGGCTTTTCTTTTGAAATTCAGAAGCATTTAATTCAGGCTTTTTGCATTTGGGAGTCCCAGAAGGCTTTACCTTAATATTGTAGGCTAGAAGACTACAATTATTTACAGAGGTATTCCAATAACTAAGTTTTAGATAGTACAAATATATTGTAACTACATGCCTTGGATTGAAAAGCAGTTAATCTCCTTTTGCATAAGCTTCAGATATCTATGCTTTTGGGCACAGATACAGAATAGAACTTAAACTTTGTGACACTATTTATTGCCTAAATTTATCTGAACACATCAAGCAGATAAGACATATGTATACATGAGTTAGAAATAGGCATAGGTAAAAGAAGCTGCCTTGACAGTCAGATTGCAATTATCTCTTGGCAAATGTAAGCAGAAAATACAGGTTTCTTTGAACTTTGGGATCCTTAGTGGGCTGGATGGTATTTTCCTATGTAATTTTTCTGAATTTATAATCCGACATTTCATGTAAAATGTAGCTGAGGTACCCATATGCTAAGGTTTTCACTCTGGGTTACTGTTTGCTAACAGCTCTCCTTTCATAGACCATGATTAACCCCAATTGCACTTAAGAGCACAAACCACTTCAAGCTGAAAATTGTTATATTGTAATTGAAGAATATTAATCAGCAAGCTGATTTTGCAGCTGAACAAGAGAACTGAACCATTATTACTTGCACTGGGCTTTTGTGTTCAAAACACTTCATGGGAATTGGCTGGCTAATTTTCATTATGTGGTCTAACCCCCAAGGTCCATCTTTTTCCAACCCGGCTGTGAGCGTGGGTGCTTCTGCCATGGAAGCCTAGCTGAAATTGCTGAAAGGGACTGGGGGTGCTTGAGCAGTATGTACTTGTTTGTATTTTCTATTGTAAAATCAGGTCACTTTTAAGATACCTCAGGGCTCAAACCTATAATATTTAAGATGGGTCACTGATTTTCACTTAAATACTGCAAGGGAAGATGTTAAGGGATAGCACGTTTCAGGAAAAAAAAATGGAAGGGGAGGGAATGTCCTTTTTGTTTCATCTTTAAGTTTGTGGGCTAAGTTATTCTCAACCATTTCTAAGCAGAACAGTCAGAAACAGAAACTTGCATTGGTTAAACAAGCTCTGCAGTTTCTGGCAGAGGTGCATTATCATTGTCCTCTTGGATCTAATTCAATCCCTAGTGATAACCAGCCTCCCAAGTTTTCAGATGCAAAGATGTACGTATATTTTCCATGGCCACAGGTGTTGCACCTCACATTTAGTTTGTGTAGGTGTCTGGGTTGCTTGAGTGTGCCTTCCAATAACACATAACATTATAAATGGTAAATTATACCCAGATTCCTAGCAACAAACTGGTGGCAGCAGGTTTGGTTTGCTACCTGTGGCATTTGTACCAGTATAGCCTTGGATTGCTGCAGTTCCTGATATGGTTCATTGCCCTCATGTTCCAGTGAGTAATGCTATGAGGGAGATTGCTGTCTTGGTTACACCTTGTTGTCCTACGTGAAAAAGAGGCTTTACCCATCACAGTGCTGCACTCAGCCTCTGTTAGCTAATCCACAGGTAATAAGGTGAACCACCTGCTTAAGATGATGCAGCTGGGAGGAAAAAACCAAATCTTTGTTTTAAAGCAACACTTTAAATGAAAAAAACAAATAGTCAAACTGTCACTTATGGCCACCCTTAAGAGGAAAGTATTTTTGGATGTTCATATTCCTGCTTCAAAATACATTATCTTCCTTCTCTCCTTTGCTAGCCTGAGCCAGGCAGTGTCAGTGAATCAGAGAACCTGAACAGCAAGTGAAGTGCAGCCTAAGTTCTGAAATCCTTCTTGGTTTCATCTGAAAGAAATGGACTGATTTTTTGCCTCACTTTAATAATAATTACTTCTGAGGTGAATAGGCATGTCTATTTAAACAGAGCTAGATTTCTTTCTTTTTTCAGCAGAGATGCCTCTTTTACAACACGGCTATGTTGTACAGAAAAAGACAGATACTCATTCACTTGTGTCAGGGTTGCTGGTGAGAGTACTTGAGTCTCATTAGAATCAGTGATGCACCACACAGATTCAAGTGCTAGAATAAACTGCCTGTGTTCACTGAAATCAGTGAAGTTATCACCAAAACGTTTGGCCTTTGTGAATTAAAACTACAACACAGCATCCAAGGAATCCTTGTATGATGAATGATATATTTTTTTCTTAGAACCTGGAACTTGAGCCGTCCTGTTGATTTTGTCATGGCTGGTTCTCTCTTGTTTGCTCTTACAAGTAATTTTCCTCCTTAAGTTGAAAGATGCCAGGGTTGGTCATCAGCATCCATTGCAGCTGGCACCTAACCAGGTGGAAGGACAGACTAACCTTGGCAACTGGGAAAGGCTTCTGTGCCTGTCAGCTCACCTGGTGCAAGATACAAACCACTACTGATTCACTGGGGTGGCTGCAGTTAATGGCAGTTCTTTGCCCTTTCATTTGCAAAGTTTGGGGTTTGTTGTGCAGTTGTGATCTCTCTGTTCCCATGTGTTCCATGTTACCCCTAAACTCTGCTCTGGGAAGAAGTAAAGAGTTAAAGAATAAAAATAAGTGCCTGTGATGAATAAGCTGTATGATCTGTATGATTCACAGAAGTGGAAACTCAGCAGCAGTTAAACCTTCAAATCTTAATCTGCTTTGGCTATAAGATATCATATGTAAACAGGCATATGTTAATAGTTCACAGGGTAATTTGTGTCTCATTGTCTGACGTCAGAAATTTTGCAATGATATTTTAAAAAAGAAATTCAGAGGTCAGGTGGTGTTTTTTTCCTTTTTCCGTAAGGTGTGCTTTACAAATGCAGCAAAACCTCAGTGTAGCTGAGAAGGATCTGTCACTGAGAACTAGTGAGAATCTGTCTCTGCTAGAGAAGTTCCACATGGTATTTTGAGGGATTAAAGAAATGTCTAGGCAAATACTGAATTAAAGGCAAGAGAAATCCACATACAACAGCTTTCAGTGGCACCCTGAGGCACAAACCATTAACACAGCTCGCTCTCTCACTTGAACAGATTCTTCCTTGAATTCTCAATTTTACAACTAGAGAGTCTGAAGTTTTGAAATCAGTGAAGCCATGACGAATAGATCAAAACTAATCAGGCAGTCGTCTCATGGAAGATTTAGCACACTTGTGCTAAAAGGAGTGCACATTCCTCTGAATAAGGACATATTCATCATTACTGCTCTGGAGCTCTTATCTTATTCATTCTGGAAGAATCAAAAGGACTAAGTCAGTGCTCCCTTGAGAAATACACAGAGCAAAAGCAGGGGCTGCAGGAAGTGATACTGATGACTCAACAGCCAAGGCTAACACACTGCCTTATTTTAGACAATGTCCTCTTGGATACTCATGTTTCCTCATGAATGGCTGATGACAAAGGTCTTACCTACCTGTGGGTCACAAGTGCCTCATGACATTTTTCTCAAGAATAGCTCTAGTATTGTGGCCAGAACTAGCTTAGAATTCACTGTGCAACTTAATAGTTTCACTGCCATGTCAAGTGAATCTTAATCTTCACCTTCCTTAAAAACCTTCATGTATGGATCCTGCTGTGTCTATTAACTAAACATTTGCCTAATGGATAGTGCTCTGTTATACAGTGAAGAGGATGCACTTAGAAAAGGGCTTCCTGGAGTGGAAAATGTTAGAATATACCAAGGACAGGTCTTCATTTCTGTTACCACAGCCAAAGCCGTAAGCTGATGGCTCCACTACAGACTATTACTGATTGCAAATTCTAAATATTCCATAAATGATAATTCATTTGCTGGCCATAAAGTACTTATTGTTAATACATAATATTTCAAACACCTGACGTGGTCACAGAATGCTCAGAGGAGAATCCAGTGTGTAGGTGCCAGCAGATTCTAGGCTCCCAGCCAGTAACTATAAAGAGCAAAAATATTAGATTGATTGTTAAGCAAGTAAAATTCTGGAATGGGTATCCAGTAGATACCTATGTATGTGCTTAGCCTCCTGATGCATGAATAATCCCAGTGACTTGACAGGACTGCAGCAGTGTGCAGAAAACACAGTGTGTTTCATCATTTCAAAGCACTGCAGAAAAGGCTGTGGTGGGCTGAGAAGAGAGCCTGCCTCTCTTACTTGTTCTGATGTTAGTCCAGACCCAAAGACAGAGCCTGAAAGCACGCACATGAATTGAATTGCATGGGAAGCTTACCAAAGGAAGTGTTTGCTTGTAAACTCAGTATGAATAGGATCTTCTCTGACCGCAAGGGAAACGGAGACACTCATTCACTGTCCGCTTGTGCAATCAGCTTCTGAAGTAAAAACAGGATTTGAGGTCTAAAACCTGAACCTTCACACGTCTTTCAGGCAACAGAAGAAGCCTTCATGCTCTTCAGTTAGCAAAGGAACAAAGTCAGGAGGTGCTGCTCATAAGACTCCTTGGATTTGATAACAACAGGCTTATCAAAAGGGAATCACTGAGAGTTCAGAGCTACAGCAGCCCTCAGAGCAGCTTTTGTGTGGGCTCGAGGGGAGACATCTGAACACCATTACATTGCACTCCTTTTGATGTCACTACGTGCTCATCATGTGTTTTATATCTTCACGGTGAATCTGCCGCCAAGTTCCAAGTGTCTGAGGATGGCTGTGGATTATCACAGATGCTGTTCTGCTATAAAAAACATTACTTTGAGTTCTTTATCACCTGGCCATACGACTACTCTTTGAGTCCCATCTGTGCAGGGTAATTCTGTACACCAGTAGATTATAGATGACATGCCGGTTTTAAATTTTTGGCTTTCAATCTAGCAGTAGTTTAATTTTCATTATGTGGCTTGAGATAACTTCTAAAATAAAGACATTTATTTTTCATAGTTTACCAATAGTTTAGTATTGGCCAAAATATTTGTATGCCCTGCCTCTCTCATCCAGTAACTAAAATAAAGACCTTCTCATTTTCTTCCTGTAGCAAGCAGCCAGTTTATTTATAAGTGCCCTAATCTAATAGAGATTTATTCTGTGTGTCCCATGAGACATGCTGTCAAAGTTACCAGACCTGTCCCAAGCACTTGGGAAGTGGGGAGATGGTTACACAATTCTCATTGCCTCTGGCTGCTCTAGTTATAGAGATAAAGGGTCAGAGAACTGGAGCAACAGAGATAATTTTGTGAGCATCTAAGGAAAAGCAGCTGCTCAGGTGAGTGTAAGCACTGGCTGAGGGCAAGGCAGGTAGATGCTTGAAAACCAAGCAACAAAAATTCCCTTAAATAACAGAGAGAAGAACAGAGGGAAGACCAATCCCTAAGCACCAGGAATTCTGGATTCTTCAGTCTTCATCTCACAGATGCACTAAGCTGCTTAACTGTTTCAAAAAGGAGAAAAAATATATGAAAAGCGATATTCACCTTGCCACAGTTCTGGCAAATCTGTGCTGGGCGAGATCATTCCCTCTGCTAGGACGTGCCCATTCTGTGATACACATCCTACAGGCTCTTTTTTCTGCTGCAGTCCCAGATCCTTGCCCAGCAACTGGGACCAGGAAGTGAGGAGACAGTGAGCAGTCCTGCTTGCTTTGATTGGCCTTTTCCAAGGCAGGACCTACTTTTTTTTACAATTTTGCAATGTCCTTTGACTGAGAGCTCCTCAGACTTTGGTAGTATTGGGAAGGTGCCTGTTGCACACTGTTGTCCTTTGCCAAACATGTACTTCCAAATGTCATTCCTGCCCACCTCACAGAGTGATGGTTCTTTGTATTCTGCTGGCTCACAGCAGTTTATTTTTTTCTGCCATTTGGATAGCAGGACTCATTCACAGTCAATGTTTTACCCCAGCATTAGGTGTGTAATCGTGCACTGATCTGTGTTCCACAGTGATTTTCAGTGCTGCCCACTGGAGATGTGTAACATTGCCCTGGTTCATTTTGAAGGGCTGTAAAGCCATTCAGGCTCAAATTCACCACAGGCAGAACTGGGAATTACCATGATAGTATTCATCACATATGCTAAGCAGGCAGACCCTGAAAAGTCTTTTCTGGGGTATGGGGAGATGGAATGATGAAGGCTTGTGCAGGGAGCAAAAGGAAGATCCCAAAAGATAGCTTTTGATTTCAGGAGGACACTAATGCTGGAGATAAGCCTGGATGTTTAAAAGCCAGTGGTGTGACCAGCAACAAACACAAGGCTGCTATGGCAAATGTAGTAGCTCCATTTTCTGCAAAAAATCTTGTAATATGGAAATGTTGCAACAGTTTTTCACAAATCTCTTCCTGGAATTCCTCTGTTCTCAGCACTGGTTCCTAACCAAACCAGGGTTGCATGCAAGCATTGGCAGAGATGGGCAAGGAGGACAAGTTTCAGCCCTTTGAGAAAGAGCATGCCATGCAGGTCATCAGACACCATCCTTCTTTTTCTTTTTGTTTGCATTTTGGGGATTGGCCAAAATTAGAAAAAACAGAAAAGCCAAAGTGGGACTCACTTCTCTGCTCTGCATCTTGAAATTAATTTGGTGGGGAATGGATGGGAGTCTGGATGTGGACCTTTTCCTGTGTTCTGTACCCAAAACATAAGACCAGATTCAGTAATAATTGCTTTAATAATCTTTAGCCATGACATAATTGCTTTGAGTACCTGATAGCATGCCAGGCATTTTAAAGAAGGAACAAAGGTCTCCTTCTGTCCTTTTGCAAAAACCTGGGAAATTTAGGCTTTGGTTTGTCCCAGTCACATGTAGACAGTCAATTGTAATTTAATCTGTACAGTCAACTAGAAGAGGGCACACACCAGTGCCTCTGGGATGAATGCCCCAGGGGTTATCTTTTCCTGGCTTTTGGGGACTGCACGACCAGTTTTAGGGCTCCAGTTAGCAGGGACACACATACAGAGCATGAAATTGCTGTAATCCCTGTGAGAAAAGCTGCCCAGGCACCAGGAGAATGTGGCAAGACTGTGAGGTACAATGCAGTGTGTACCTCTGCTCTCCTCACATGCTTGGTGTTTTTTGGGAAAGCCAGGATGACAAGAGGTGCTTTTTTCCCTTTCTCAGGACCAGTGGGTGCAGTCCCCTCAGGAGCTTGAACCAAGCACTGTGCTGAGGTGCCCCTGTTTCCCCATGGTGTGGACCTGGGGGTTCTAAATAGATGGGAGGCTGGGCAGATCTCCCAACAATGCGTGCAATAGGTCCTCAGTATGGGATCTATTCTTCTCCTTAGCAGGGACAGTGATCTGACACAGGAGCTGAGAGAGGGGGATCTTTGGGAGGGTGAGGACACTTTCATTCCTGCTCACACTGCATCTCAGTTCAGAGAAAGCTCCAGGGGACACACTACTAATGCCCATGAGTACCTTTATGCATGTCCATTGCTGTTCTGATGTGTTTGCACCCTTCCCCTGTACCCAAAGGTGCTGACACTCTCCCCGCCACCCCCACGCACCTTGTGCTGTCTCAGATGTAGGAAGCAGCCCACACATGTGGCATCCTAACAGCTGAATTCACCCAGCAGCAGTGTTCCAATAATTGCATTTCCAGGAAAGGAAAAGTAAAACAAAAGGTCTGATAGATACTTGTGTGTGTTTTACCAATAAGAGGAACCAAATAAAATAGCGTGCTTTGAGAGTTGTGGTGAATCACTCAGGAACAATCTGCAGGCATTAACGGAATTGTATTTCTGGGGAAAAAAAAAAAAGAAAGAAAGAAATGCAGGCCCTGGGATATCCCTTTATGGCATATGCGTTTTATGTTTAAATGCATTAATGGGACTGCTATGCTATGAGTCATCCTGCACAAGAGTTTCATGTGTTTCTTAAAATACACTAGAAGTAGCTGAAGGCATGCATGGGTTTGCTGTGCAGTTATCTATCAGGAATCTGAGCAAATACCTGCACGCGTGGCATCGCGGGCTTCAGACCTGGGGGGCCCATCCTTGGCCCTCTCTGCTGCTTGTACAGCCTGGGTGGGGGAAACCAAATCAGAACAGGGATTGATCTTACTCAATAACAAAACAGAGGGTCCCTGTGTTAATATCAGAGAAGCCTCAGAAAATTTGCATATATATAAAGAGGAAACTGGACAGTTTCCCCTTCTGAAGCATGCTTGTTAAAACTACAGGTCTCTGCTTTTTTTTTTCAGGGATGATTTGTTGTGTGGTTTTGTATTTTTTTTTTTTTTAAACTACCAGTCCCGGCTGTAAGTCTATTTACTACTCCTTTAAAGCCACACTTTTGAGCCTTGTGGAGCTCCTCTCAGTCTGCTCCTCACAGGTCACTTCAGCTGCTGGCTGCTGCCTGGCTCTCCGAGCTATTCCTTTTTTGGATAGCAGATATTATTTTAACATGGGAAACACCCAGCGAAGTACTTCTGATGGTGCACGTTACGTCTACTCGTATGAGTAAACGCTTATGCTCACACTGCAGCCCCGTGATGCAAACCTTGGGGTGAGGGATGGTTATTTAGTGAGTAGTGAAAAGTAAGACCGGGGGCTGGGAGCCTGGCATTGCATGGACAAGAAGATCCTGGAAAGGATGATGGCCTCGCTTTCTCGACATAATTATTTAAGGTGGAAGCGGGGTCCCCGCCGAGCTCCCCCGCCGCCCCGCCCGGCTGCGCGCCGGGGCCGGGGCTGGGGCGCTGAGCGGAGCGGAGCAGGCGTGTCCCAGCCTCTCTCCTCCCATTTCCCCGTGCGTCAGGGCCGGGAGGAGGAGGAGAATCACCTTTTTTTTTTTTTAATTTTTTTTTTTTTTTTAAAAGCCTCCAACTACTTTAGCGCGGACTCGGCAGCAGATGGTGGACACGGCCCGAGGTTTCGGCGGGGAGAGCGAAGGGATGCGCCCAGCGCGCAGCGCCCGCCTGTAGCTCCGCGCCCGCTCCGCTCCCCCCATGAGCCGCCCCGCGTCCCTGCTGCCGGCCGCCCGCTGCCGCAGCGCCCCGGCCAAGCGCCTCCAGCCCCTGCACGACGGCCCCGCCGAGGAAGCGCCGGCCGCCAAGTGCCCTCGGCTCGCCGAATGCGGCCCCCCGGACTGCCTGAGCGCTCCCGGGTCGCCGTGTGCCCCCGCTTCTCCCGCGGGCGGCGGCGGCGCGGCGGGTCCCAGCCTGATCGCCTCGTACCTGCTGCTGCCGCTGGCCGAGCGGGAGCAGGTGTCCAGGGCGCTGAGCGTCAGCTCGGGCCGGGAGCTGCGCTGCAAGGTGAGCGGGAGGGCAGCGGGAGGGGAGGGGGACAGCCCTGCCGAACATCCACCCCTGCATCCTGCCGCTGCTCCCCGGCTGCGAGCGCCCGGCCAGTGAGCCGGGACTCCGGCTTACCTCGGAGCGCCTTCCCCGCAGAGGCTGTGCGAATGGTGCTTTGTTCTAGTTTCCCCCCAGCCTTTCACTATAGAACGAACAGGAAAGGTCTGGTAGCCGCTTCTGCCGAGCCCTGGCTCCCCTCCAGCTCCCTCGTCATTGTTTGGGGAGAGTTGCTACGCGAGCTGCAGCTTTCAACGCCCTTGAGAATGAATTTGGGTTTAATTTCCTCTATACAGGTGTTCCCTCTCAAACACTACCAGGACAAGATCCGACCTTACATTCAGCTGCCGTCACACAGAAACATCACCGGGGTTGTCGAAGTCATCCTCGGGGACACCAAGGCCTACGTGTTCTTTGAAAAGGACTTTGGGGACATGCACTCCTACGTGAGGAGCTGCAAGAGGTTGAGGGAAGAGGAGGCTGCCCGGCTGTTCAAGCAGATTGTCTCGGCTGTAGCTCACTGCCACCAGTCAGCCATCGTACTTGGTGACCTCAAGCTCAGGAAATTTGTCTTCTCTAATGAAGAAAGGTAAGTGGCTGTCAGCAGCCAGCCCTGGGGTGAGTGGGGAGGGAGGAATGCCACTTCCAGAGACACAAAAAGCGTCCCAGGGAGTGGAAACAGCCCCGTCAGCCGGGCATCACCTGCGAGCAATCCGAGTAGGTCCTCATCACGTGTGTGCAGTAGGTCACGGATCTAAGCGGAGCGCACTCCCTCTTAGATCTTCACTGATGAAAGGGAGGAAGCTCTCCGGGAGCTTCCTCTCATTCAGCAGAAGTTCAGCGAAACCCGCTGGCAGACAAAGGGATGATAGTTCGGATGCTCGTTAGCGCCAGAAGATGTCATGTGTGCCACTCATTCAAGTGTCAAATGAATAAAAGGCGGAGAGGGAGAGGGGGGAGGCTGAGGTGTTGTGCCGGGAGGAGGGAGCAGGAGGTGTGAGGAGCTGGAGCTCTGTTTCCTCCTCGGGAGAGCTGCCTTGTGACCCACGGTGGAGCCACAGCACTTGGGAAGGGTCTCCTTGCTGTACCGCTCTGCTGATGAGAGTGATGCTGCTGTGCCCTTCGAGGCTTTTATCCCTCCTCCACTGCCCTGCTTTCCCATGGATTGTGGGCACACACAGGCGGGAAGGTGGGACATAGTTAAATAATGCTTTGGGAATCATGCATCAAAGAAAATCACTTTAGTAAAGCTTAGCCTAAAGCCTAGGTTCATAGGGGAGATCATAGAATCTAGTTGTTAAATTTAGATTAGGGGAATAATTCAGTATTCCCCTGGAGTGTTTGCTACTCTTGCAGTGCTTCACCACACATGGCAGTTAGAAATACAGCAAAATTGACTCTCGACTAGCTGCTTATCCCAGGGAATGTTAAAAAACTTAGTAAAAGCTGTAATGGAGTTGTGCTTAATGTCATAAAAATATAAGGTGATATTACTGATGCAAAAGAAAAGGGATTTTGTTTTTCTTGTCAGACTGGGCTAATGATTCTTCAGGATATCTTTTACAAATGAGATAAGAAAATTAACCAGCACTGCCCCTCTGAAATAGAAACAGCCTTATGTTGACACAGAAAGAAAACTATTCCTTTGAAGGAAACTATTGCTGCTTTTCCCTCCCATAAGAAGATGAAACATTTGTTGAAATGTTACGTTGCGCACAGTCTCGCTCATTTGGAAATAACGTGTTGCACAGGCGATGTCATGTGCAGCACATTTGGCAAGAAGAGGGTTAAGCAATGGCAGGCGACGCGGGCTCTCGCACAGGTGCAGTTTCAGGGCTCCCGCAGCCAATCCGGGGCCCACGGTTGTCATTGAGTCATATTTTCCGTTTGCAGAACCAATGGGTATTTGCCGAGGTCAGGCTGAGGACAGGCTGAAGCCAACATATCTACACCCCAGCAGGCTGCCAGGCAGTGCAGAGCCCTTCCAGGGCTGGCTCTTGGCTTTCCTGCCGACAGGAGCTCCCCTCACTCTCCAAAATAGGAGGCTGGGCTGGACCCATCCCCACCTGGAGATGGTGGGTGCAGTGATACGCTCCAGAAGGCAAAAATGCATAAATTAAAAACTAAAATGAAAAAAAGCCAAATAAAAAAGCTCAGGAAAGGCAGCGATCCTCACCAGTGCAGAGCGGAGCTGGGCTTTATGGTTTGTGGAATCACACAGCTGGATGCTGTTTGCTCAAAGCCTGAACGGCACATAGTGGCTGTGAGGTGCCATGTCACCAATTAACCCCCCGCAGCGGCACTGCAACCTGCGTGGGTAGACAGTGACTTGGTGTTCCTCAAGAGTCCTCTGTGTTGTTAAAATCCCCAGTTAATAAAAAAACACTAGCGTCACTGAACACTGGCCCGATGCACACAGCAGCACTTCCATTACACATGCCCAGGAGTCTGGGCAACTTCTCGGCTGCAAGTTAAGAGGTGTTTCCTTTCTCAGTGCCAGTGCAAGAGAGAATGGGGCCATGGCAGGGGCTTGCTGTGCTTGCTCATGACTGTATGTTGCTATTTTTCACCTGTGGCTTCCTCTCCTGCCCTCCCTAGGACTCAGCTGCGTCTGGAGAGCCTGGAAGACACACACATCATAAAAGGTGAAGACGATGCACTCTCAGACAAGCACGGCTGCCCGGCATACGTCAGTCCTGAGATCCTAAACACGACGGGGACTTACTCTGGAAAATCAGCTGATGTGTGGAGTTTGGGAGTGATGCTCTATACCCTGCTGGTGGGACGCTATCCCTTCCATGACTCGGACCCTAGCACTCTGTTTTCCAAAATCCGGCGTGGACAGTTCTGTATTCCTGACCATGTCTCTCCCAAAGCCCGCTGCCTCATCCGCAGCCTGCTGCGGCGGGAGCCTTCTGAAAGACTCACTGCTCCAGAGATCTTGCTTCACCCTTGGTTCGAGGCAGTCTTGGAGCCTGGATATACAGACCAGGAGACGGGAACTTCGGATCAGATTGTCCCAGAATATCATGGAGACAGTGATGACATTAGTTCCTTCTTCTGCTAACCCCGAAATCTCAAAAGCCTCGCTGGTTCTAACTTCCGGCGTCTTTGTAGGGTTTCATTTTTCCACGTCTGCAAACTCAACAGCATCTTAAAGTGCCAGTATGGTCAGAAAAGTGACCTTGTGTAAATGAATGCCAACCTGGAGATCTCCACTCCCTAAGTGAACTCAGAGTCCCATGCTCTTGTTCTGCTGGTCGGTCCCACCAGCCCCTGAGGACCTGTGCAGCTCTGTGAGAACTGTCTGGCTCTTCTGCCTCCTGCATCTTCCTCCAGTGTAACTGGTCACATCTTGGCTGCAGTCTTACGTCTGACAAGGTGTGTGGGATGGAAAGGCAGCTCCTTCTGCTTCCCTGCAGTGGCTGCAGAGGTGTGGAGCCCTGGCCATGATGTGTAGGGCTAGAGAGGCACACAGTGCACCTCTACCTGAGGAAATCTGATAGAAAAGGTTAAAAGGGGAATCGACTCGGCGTGCCCCAGCAGCCAGCTCACAAAGCAGCTCTCTGACTGTAAGCACACATTAATGAGGGAAGGAGGTCTTCACCCACCACGGCCAGCTCGCTGCTGCTCCTCCAGCTGATTCCGCTTTCAGAGGCGTGAAGCTCCTCGATCCACCCGTAAGAAATCACTGCTCTGGCTCTTCCTGAAGCAGAAACCAGTGGATCTCCCAGCCAGATCCCCTCTGATTCCATTTGCTGACCAGGAAAGCATTTAAAATAGACTTAAGCCTCGTGTTACCGTGGTGTAGCCTATATAACTTTATGCCCTCAGCGAGCTTGTCAAGTAGCAGGTCTCGTTAGCTCCGAGTGCCAAAACGTATCCGTTTACCAAACCGTAACACTATGGCTGGGGTGCCTTCCCCTGGGAAAGGATAAGGGGTGTCTTGTACAGAACCCATAAACATGGCCATGGTTTTCAACCAGCTTAGCTCTTAAAGATATCACATCACCTCCTCTTTCCACCTCCGCCCCCCCAAAAAATTAGTCTTAAGAGTAAAATCTCTGTACACCCTTAGTTGATCATTCAACTATGCTGTTTGCCTCCAGCTTCCCCCTTTTCTTTTTTTTAAATTTTTTTTTTCTTTTGCATGATTATTCATAGTCTTTCCAATATGTGTGGATAATGAATATATCTGGATCATTAGCTTCCTGGGTTGGGGGTAAGTAAAGCTTAGTCCTGCTTAAAATTACTGCTTCGTTTCACATGTGGCCAGTGGTTTATGCAGAGATGTCCATTCACCTTAGACAAGACTGCGGCTTCTGAAATGGCTGTGAGGTGGGTGATGCACGTTCCCAACAACATCCAGTTCCAGTGAAGTAATTTTAAGGGTTAACCCTGGCAAGCTGCAGTCCCACCACGCTGCGAGAATACCATGTATACCTCATGGACTGTGTACTTTGTACATACCTTACTGTTTGGGGTTTTCTTGTTTTGTTGTACTTTGTCCTAATAAGAGGTGTTGAAGAGCAGTTTAATGTGAATTATTATTGGCAATACTAACTTGACAGAATCATGAGCATTAAGAGCAGAGCGCTCCAGCTCTCCATTGCACTAAACCTCTCATGATTGCTTGACATTTGTATCTGTGATACAGTTTAACCCTTCTATGAAAAACAGTACATTTGTATATATTGGTGGATAATTCTGCCAGAAAAGCTAAAAACACTATGTCCAATTTGTACATATGTATATGTCTGTGGAAACCTGGATGATAAAGTCTGACTTGTAGAAAGTTTTAATAAACTTGGTTTCATAATGTTTGTCCTCATTTCTTGTGGTGTCTCAAGAGAAATGCAGCTCAGTGTGTCTAGTTTAATCTGAAAAAATGGGGTTTGGCCTCAGAGACTTACTAGCTTCTCTATGATCTGTACATGCATTCCAGCCTGAACTTCCCTAACTCAGCCTGGGGTTGAATCCCCATGGAGAGTGGGGACAGGGATCCTGCCTCTTGTGAGGTGGAAAGGGCTGGGGACATCCCCAGGGTTCTGTGAAATGGGATATCCTACTCCTCTGATAAACGAGGGGGAGAGGAGTTTGAAATCCTCTTGCCTTTCAGCCCATGCATTTGTTTCCCTCTGTGCCCTGTGAGCAGACGATGCTGTGGCACAGCAGGGCTGTCATCCTGCACCTGTGTGCCTGGCAATGTGATGCTCCAGCCAGTGGAAAATCCGATCTCAGATGTCTAAAAGTGAGCAACCAAGCGCGTTGGTGTTACGGGGAGCCGGAGCTTGTGGGCAGAGGCTTGACCCTGCTGCTGGGAGGCAGCACGGTGCTCTCATTAAAACGAAGGGGAAGATTATTAGAGCTGCTTTCCTTTGTGGTGAGAAGAGAGAAGTATAAATAGCTGCAGTATCAAGGTTAGAGAATGTGCTTTCCTGAAAGAGATCAAGCCACCCTTGCAATCCACCCGGAGCGGTGAGATCATCGCTCACAAGTGGAAAGGAGGAGGAAGAGAGTCTTGATTTTTATTTATACTTTGCCTCATGTTTAACTTTGTCCTTTTGCTTGAAATCTGTTCCGCAGAGCAACTGCTTCTAGGCAGCTCCTTGAGCAGGAGCAACTTTAAAAGCAATTTTGCTTTTTTAGAAGAGGTGTGGAAAGTGAAAAGGAGGAAATAGGGACCTGGTCAGTGATAAAGCAAAGTGCACTGACTTTGATGAGTTACCTTGACTCCCACTCTGAGAAGCCAGTGATCTGTGCAGTGAGCATATTTTCTTAGCACTTGCTGAGTGAATGTCAGACACCAAAATATCTCAAGTTACTTTACTGATGTCATTCTTGCAAGACTTGTCAAAATATGTGCGCTGCATAGCCTGGCTGATTAAATTACCCCCTGCCCTACCATGCTTTCAGGCTTGGACAGAAGCCCTGCTGCATCCTTTCAAAACAACTGCAAGACGTTTGTATTTTAGTGAAACCTCGAAAACTTTCAAAACACTTTTTTCTTCCCCTTGCAGTTAAGTCACCCTTAGTAGGTGAACGTGTAGGTCATCCCATGACTTTGTTTCACATGAGCTGTGCTGCAGAGCAATTAAAATAAACGCCAAATTGTAGTAACATCTGCAAACAGCCTCTGTATTGCTTTAGGGATTATAATGCAACATCCGTTTGTACAGCAGAATAAATTGCTATTGCTTCGTTACCCCATCGTTTGTATTATTGTATACAAAGTTTCAGAACGTGTTGAAAGAACCAGCATATTAAGTGATTAAAGTTTGATGGTGGGTGTGAGAACTTTGATTTATGCAATGCACACATTTCTTTTTGAGAGAGTCATAGTTTGTCTATTTTTAAATGGTCCTTTTTGGCTGAGGACCACATGAATCTCTTATGTATTTTGCAGACCTGGTCACCATTTTCACCTTGAAATTGCCCCCTCTGAAAAGCACTGTGAGACTTCAGTCCTCTGTTGTTGCTAAAAACACAGGAAAAGTTGAGGTTTTTCACAACATCCTGGTCTCCATCCTAAGCCGGCATCAAACCACCTCCCAATCAGGATAGATCTTACATCCCAAGTATGTATTTTTATCAACTCTCAATATTTCAGCTGCATTTTAGGCACCAGTTCAATAATTTTCTTTTGAAGTTGCAGAGCAGAATTTGTAAACCAGCTTCCTCTGAAAGTGCCAGGTAAAACAGCCAGCTCAGCAAGCTCAGGTTTAAGGTCAACATCTCTGCCAAGGAGGTGATACTGCTGAGGTTACTTGCAGTCAAAAAGGACTGGTCAAGGTTCAGCTCTACCTATGCTAAACAGTGCCATGTTTTTAGTAGAACACCTTCAAGTCAGGCAAAGGCACTTCTGCATCAATGTAGTATTTATGAAAGGGGTGGAAGAGCAGGGTTATTTTACAGATGTACAAGAGGAAAATTCATTGCCCTTGGCTGGATCACAAAGCCAGTGCAATACCTCCTCTAGCTCTGCTTTAAAGCACTGAGGGCAGGCCTGACAGATAGCCTGAGAAGCACTTTTTATTCCAGCAGTGCTGAGTGCACTCTGTCAAACAATTCTCAAAATATTCTATTTTAGAAAAGGAAAATTTTTCTCCTACTTTTTCCATGCGGTTGCATTCTGTCAGGAAAAAAAGCCCAACATTCAGCATTATGGCAGTGCACAGATTTAGCAGCACAAAGAACTATCCCATGCAAATACTTCTTACAAAGATGTTTTTCTAGTAAGCATTGAGAATAACTTGACATATAACCACAGTCCGAATTAATCTCTTGCAAAAAATGTTAAAGGCAATGTCTCAGAAGTATTGTTGATAAAAGTACCATGAAATTTGCAATAGTTCTTGCCACGATTCCTCCATAACTTGCAAAATCCTTTTCTTCAAGTGAAATCCAGAATTCAGATTTCAGACAGGATCAATTTTTGTTGCAGCAAAATGAGAAATCCTTCAAGATATGAGCTCACAGCAGCATCTTTTTCTTCTTTTTGTGAAGCCAGCTATTTAGAAAGTGCCTTTAAGAAAACTCATTAGTTTTCATTGCCCTGCATGTATTTATTTACAGTATTTAACCAGCTAAACAAGCTAATGTGCAGCACTTCATTTCCTAATTTGGCTTTGAAACTGGAGCAGCCGAAGTATCAATTACATTCTGTCAAATGCAAACATTAACATAACTGTATGAAGCAATCATGTTTCTAACAACAGCAAGCACTGCCCAGAGGACCAAAATAAATAAAATTCATAGAGCAAGAGGTAACGCTTTTCTTTAAGGCAGGATTAGGGCGCTTCCCTCTGCCATATGTCTCGCAGGGCTGCGGAGGACGAGGTGGAGGTGATTAATGAAGCACTTGCTCACCAAGGGCACGCTCTCGTCACGGCAGGTGTGGATTTCTGCATGCAACTCCCACTGTTATTAATGGTTAATTAATGTGTAATTTGCAGAAAGAGATGAAACTGGGACCTCGGCGGTGTGTTGTGAGCACACACACAAGCTTATCATTCGAAGAAATATCAGGGTGACACGAAGGGTGGATGACAGAAAATAAGTGTGGCATGAATCAGCTGCCCTGTGTTTATGATACGGCGCTGTTGTGGGAAAACATTCACCTCCATCAACTGCCGTCTCCTGCCAACAACAAAAGTTGAGTTTGATAAATTATTAGTGGAGATGTTCTCAGTGGCTTTGCTTAGATTTTACTCCTCTTGCGCAAATTGCAGATTAGGAAAGGATTAAGTAACAACAGTGTGGCTAAAGTATTACACATCGTGCTGGCAATTAGCCAAAGAATGTAGCATGCAAAAGCTGACATTGCCTAAGAAATCAAATATAGCTCTGGTCACCACAGAAAATGACTCTTCCCCACCACCCAAGGTAGTTGCTCAGTTTCTTTCCTGTCTCACACAGAGCCTTGCACCAGCAAATTGTTCATTACAGAAATTTCTTTTCCTTTTCATGATTACTTTTTTTTTTCATTTTTCTTAACTTCCTGGTAGTGAAAAAGCCATAATCATTTAGATGAATCGCAGAAACCATAAATGTAATTGAGTGTAAAGCCTTTGTTGGACCTGTGATAACATCCCTGTCAGGTCTCAACTTGTCAGATTCATAGTCTCGCTGAGGCTCAAATACCACGAGTTTCCTTTGCTGTACTAACAACTGGAGACAAAATAACCTCATAATTTGGGGCAAAAGGCTGTGCAAGACTCACACACCCAGTGAGAATGACTTTGCAGATGGGCAATGGGATACCTGGTGTGAGCAAATATTTCCCCCAGTGACTAATGGCAGCAGAGTTAGACTCACAAAGTTCAACCAGCAGCCTCTGTTGCTAAGCAGGGGGGCAACAACCCTCAAACATCAGGTGAAAGTGTAAAACCCACCTGGTGCACGTATGAAATTGTTGGCTGACAAGAATGGTGGGGAGCCCTGCTCCTCCCCAACCTCCTGCCTGTGCCCACGCTGCCTGGATCTGGGGGAAGGCAGGATGCTGTCAGGCCAACAGGTCCAACAGGAGAAGCACGTGCACTGGCCTGATGCCTGCAGATGTGCATTGCGGTATGGCAGGTGCCCATCAGGCACCTCCTGTGGTGTCCCTGCAGCACAGGGACACAGGGCCTAAAGGGGACCTACAGGAAAGATGGGGAGGGGCTGTTATCAGGGGCTGTAGCGATAGGACAAGCGGTAACACTGTTCAGTTGAAAGAGGATTGATTTAGGTTGGGAAGAAATTCTTTACTGTGAGTGCAGTGAGACAGTGGAACAGGTTGCCTAGAGAAGCTGAGGATGCCCCAGCCCTGGAAGTGTTCAAGGCCAGGCTGGATTAGGCTTTGAGCCACATAGTCTAGTGGAAGGTGTCCCTGCCCACAGTGGGGGTTTTGGAGCTAGATTATCTTTAATGTCCCTTCCAACCCAAAGCATTGCATGATTTATGACACTGTGGCCCACTGATACCCACCTTAGTATTTAAGCATCCTCCAAGGACCTTACTATGATTGGAAGCCTTGCTTGGCCCTTTTATTTGGACTGTATCTGGACCTTGAGGTCTCAAAATCCTGCAGCATTGAATTCCTCAGCTCAGCTTGGCAATGCTTCAATAAATTACCTTGCTTGGAAGGGGAATATGTTTCAAACAACAGCAATATAACAGGAATGACTGAAGAGGAGTGCTGGCCCAATTTTGGAGGATCTTTTTGCTGCCCTCTCTCCCCATGGGGGCTGGAGGTGACCCTGTGCTCTGTGCAGGTCAGTGGCCTTCTGAGGCAGCCGCAGTGCCCCGAGTGGTGAGGACTTGAGCCCAGTGGATAGAAAGGCTTAATCACCAAACTCGGGATTTTTTATCATGGGTCTTGTCATCCTTGATATGTAAGGGCCCTGATGAAGGCAATGGTCTCCAGGAGATTTTGGATTTTCATGTGAGGAAGAGCAAGCAAATGTCCGCTTTCTCTGTTACAAAGAGGGGTTTGAAAGGATGTGTCCCATGAACTCTTTGGACTATTCCCTACTTGTTACTAGTGTCCCAGCCAGATGCTTTGTGCTGCAAAGACATGCTTGACTGGCTGCCTCATTACAGCAGGCAGTTTTGTCCTTTCATCTGACCAGCTGGCAAAACAATAAATTAAAAAATAAGGCAAAGTCAGCAAATAGCTTTCTTTCCCCATGTGCAAGGTTAGAGGAACTACTGCCCCTCCTCCAGAATGATTTCCTGACTTTGTAACATTTTTCTCAATCTCCTGTTCTTCTTTCTTTCTGGGCACATGGGAAAAATCAGGATGTGTGTTTTGGGTGGAGAAGGAGCACCTTTACGTGCTGTGCTGTGGCCCAACCACAACCAAAGCCCTGAGCAATCTCTGTCTAGCAAGGGGTAGGGGTGGCTTTGCAGGGAGAGTGCTTTTGTCATGTCAGGATGGGGCCTGGACCCCAGATAGGAGGTACCCTCCTGCCTGCAGGCTCTTCAGGCAAGCCTGGCTGCCTGCAGACAGACAGTACTGGCAGTATTAGCCACAGGCAGATGGTCCGCCCTGGATGTCTAGATGTGCTGGACAGAAGATGCTGCAGTGGCATGCAGCTCGTCCCCAGCTGGGCACGGCTCAGGATCGCTGCTCTGCAGGGCGCCCTGGGCTGAGCTGCTGACCTGGGACTGGCCCGTGATGCACATCCTGCTCACGCATGTGGGCATGAGTCAGAGCCCGAGAGGAAAAGGCCTCACCCAGTGACAGGCAGAGTGGTGCAGGGAGCTCAGCCTGTGCGCTGATAGAAGAGATTGCTTATTACAGCTGACAGCCTCCCTTGGCAAAATCCCCGCACCTGTGACACGGGGAAAGGGGTTTGATGCCAACCAGGTCTCCCACCTCAGAGTCAGAGGTTTAATGGAACTTCTACAGCTGGGTTTGTTGAGGTGGCTCAGTGCCTGCCTTCAGCATCTGCAATCTTAGAGCTGAAGGAGCTGCTGGGGGCCCCCAGCACACACGTCCCAGGCTGCTGGCAGTCTGTCCACAGCAAGAAGGCACAGTGAGGTTGATCAGACCCACATGCATTCCCCTCTGCTCTTGTGAGACCCCACCTGAAATACTATAGTCAGCTCTGGGGCTTCCCACATAAGGACATGGACCACAGAAGATGGTCCTGAAAAATGACCAAAGGGCTGGGGCACCACTCCTGTGAAAATGACCAGAGGGCTGGAGCACTTCTCCAGCCTGAGAGAGCTGGGGCTGTTCAGCCAGGAGAAAAGAGGGCTCTGGAGAAGCCTTGCAGCATCTTCCTCTGCCTAAAGGGGGCCTTACAGGAAATATGGGGAGGCACTCTTTGTCATGCAGTGTAGTGATAGGACAGGGGGAAATAGTTCTAAACTGAAGAAAGGTAGATTTAGACTGGATATTATAGAGAAAGCAGGAAAACCTGTTCCAGAACCACTGGAACAGATTGCTCAGAGAAAGTGTGGATGCCCCATCCCTGGCAGTGTTCCAGGCCAGGTTGGATGGGGCTTTGAGAAACCTGGTCTGGTGGAAGGTGTCCCTGCCCATGTCAGGGGTGATGATACTTAAGGTCCCTTCCAACACAAACCATTGCATTGTTCTATGCTGTGCAGAGGCCTCTAGAGAAGCAATACAATCTGTCAGTTTGACCTCAATCTTGCTGTCTTCAGCACCTGCCACCTGCCCTTTACCCAGGTGCTAATCTTCCTTGGGCACTGGGGCAGCTGAGCCATGGTTGAACTGCCCCTCCCTCCTCGCTGCTTTTCCATGAAACAGGTGTCCAGACTTTTTGACCCTTGCAAATGATTTCATTTGTTTCTAGAAAATTTCCACTATGGTTTTATAGTATTTCTTCCAGAAATCTGGTTCATCTTTGCTAGGAAGCTGTATGTCTCAAGCAAAGGTCAGGATGAATCACTTCGGAAAGCACGCCAGCTGCACTGGACTCCCAGCACCAGAGGAGTGGAAGTGTGTCCATGGTTTGCCACTTAAACACAAAGCCCTGAACACCCCTAGCTCTTCTCAGAGTCAATGGGATGACTTGCATGGAGGAACAGATGCTGGGTATGACTGTAGGCAGTTCAAAAGCCAGCAGTAAATGGATCACAGCAGTAGATGGTCTCAGAGCTGTGGCTTTAAATGGGTTATTGATTCATTTGGAAACAACTAGCATGAGTGACTTTGTAACAGACAGGATTATTTAGTCTCACCACATGCCAAACATAGAAAACATACAGTTCAGCACTGCAATTCTTCCAGTGATTGTTACAAAAAACACCCAACAGGATAAGCTACCAATGGACTGGATAATGCATTTTCCTTATATATGTTTGCAGCTACCAAGGGATGTGGGTTGTCTTCAAAAATAATGGGAGAAATTACTCTGTTAAAGATCTAATAGGGAGGAGTTAAATTGAGAAGCAATCAAAAAAAAAAAAAAAAGGTATGTGTATAGTGATACAGCCTTGATCCAGACTGCTGCAGCCATTCAAAAGGAGAAATAAGTCACTCCGTGTCTAGAACAGGCATGCTCAGAAATATGCAAAAGGAGCTTTTAATGTCATATCTGCTTCTGTGCTGGGCAGCCTGAGGGAGCTGGGTCCTTCCTTCATATCTGAGGATGCTCCTGGTGATAAGGACACGCAGCATGGTACTAATGGAGCCATGCCCAATCCCAGTTTCTCCTTTTCTAGCAAAGTGTCAAAAAATGCCAAGGAGTGACCAGCAGGGCACTGAGTTTTCTGCTGAGAGCCCGGGTGGGTCTGTCCTGGGGTCTGTCCTACCCCATTGGTGGGAGTTTGAGAGGCTTCACTCAAACCAGATGTCTCTGAGCAAGCAGAGCTCCAACTAAACCCTGGCAGCTCCACCAAACCTTCTGCAGGGATGATCCAGTTTCCATGCTTGGGGTATCTAATTCCACAGATCCCACATGCAGAATATCTCCACCCAGATCGTAAGGGTGTATCTGGAAATTTTGCCCTGACATAGTAATACATACAATAATGCAGCTACATTCAGTGTATGGTCAGGAGTTTTCTCTGGCATAAATTATAACTCAGCCACTGTAATCTGAAACAAATCAGGCTTGGCCTGCACTCTGTGATACCATTCTACTGGGTCAAACCTAGAGATTCAAACTCAGCCTTCACCCAGCAGAGCCTGAGGAGCAAACCAGGGAGAAATTCTCCAGTGCATGCAACATTCCTGTATAAATCAGTGGGAACTGGAGAGTCTGGCCTGAAGTCAAGATTTCAGGATTTGACCCAATTTAACCTTGGCATAGTTGCCCAACTCCAATTTTTTACTTTTTTTGTGAGGCTCAACAATTAACTTTCAAAACAATTAAAAAAAAAAAAAAAAAAAAGCAGCTGGGGTTCAGAAGGGCTGTGCTAGCCAGCAGGGTTTTGTTAAAGTTGCTTCCACTAATATGGTATTTGTTGGTGTCAGCATTTTGTGCAAAGTAAAGTACTGCTCTGGGCTCTCTGTCCAGGGCAGAGCCATATGAGTTGGGGGCAGAAGTTGTGACTCTTTCCATATTTGACACACAGATGGGAAGTTCCTTTTATCAAATTCAACTGCTGGATTTTTTTTTTACTCACTGGAGTGAAATTCAGCCACATGTAAAATGCAAGATTTGCTCATCTCAGATCCAATGAGTCCCAGTGTGGAAAGTTTATTGGAGATACTTTAGGGGAACCAAACCAGGGGATGAGATAAGAAGATGAGAAGAAGCAGGACAGGATTACAGCCTTGCAGAGGACTGAACTTTCTGTGCTTTCTGTCCCTTCTTGTTTCTATTCCAGGAAAGGTTGTTTTCAGGAATCCCTTTGGAAGAGCTGATACATATATATATATATAGAGAGAGAGAGAGAGACATATATATATAGAGAGAGAGATGATTCAGATGTATATTTTTCTGTTCACCTTGTGTATGGACAATAAAAGGCATCAGCTCAATCTTAAAGATTTTATTGTTTTAATTACTCTACTGCATCTTGGAATTTACTGTGCTACTACTTGTTAATATATTCAGTAGAGCACAGGGGGTGCTAACACTACTGGAGTTTGATGATGTTTGATTTCAAGTTTCAGACCCTGACTTTTAAACCTTCACCATGCAGTCCTGTGGCTCCAGATCCAACCAGGGCAGTGGGGATGGGTGTCTGACTGTGCTGCTGTGATGGAAAGGATGAGCCTAGCACTGAGGAGTCACTGCAGCCCTGTTGTGGCCATGGAAGTACTGGGAGAGATCATTCACCAAATACTGTCATAGACAAAACAGACTCAAATTAGAGATATTAAATAAACTTACTACTAGCAAAATCAGAGCAAGATAATGAGAAGGAAATTAAATCTTAAAAACACCTTACCCCCACCCCTACCTCCATCCCAGGTTCTACCTCCTCCCCCTCAGTGGCACAGGGAGATGGGAATGGGTGTTACGGTCAGTTCATCACAGGTTGTTCCTGTCACTACTCAGGGAGAGTCCTTCCCCTGTTCAAGCATGGGGTCCCTCCCACAGGAGTCAGTTCTCCACGAACTTCTCCAGTGTTCCCTTCCCATGGGCTGCAGCTCTTCACAAACTGCTGCAATGTGGGTCACACAACGAGGGGTGCAGTCCTTCAGGGACAGGCTGCTCCAGTGTGGGTTCCCCCCGAGGGTCACAAATCCCACCAGGAAACTGCCCCAGCGTGACTCTTCTCTCCATAGGTCCCTGTCCACAGGTCACAGGTTTCCCACAGGGTCACAGCATCCCCCTGTTCCAGCCTAGGTCTCCTCCATGGGCTGCAGGTGGATCTCTGCATCCCTATGCTCCTCCATGCTCTCAGGGGCACAGCTGCCTCACCGTGGTCTCACCATGGGCTGCAGAAGAATCTCAGCTCTGGTGCCTGGAGCACCTCCTGCCCCTCCTTCTGCCCTGATCTGGGTGTCTGCAGGGCTGTTTCTCTCACATGTTCTCACCTTGCTCATCTCTGGCTGCAACTTCATCTGCGCAATAACTTTTTTGTTTCTTAAATACGTTATCATAGAGATATTTCTATAATTTCTGAATGACTCGCCCTTGGCCAGCAGCAAACCCATCCTGGAGCCATCTGGCATTGGCTCTGCTTGATATTGGAAAAAACTTCTGGTAGCTTCTCCCAGCAGCCATCCTTGAAATCTGCCCTCCCACTACCAAAATCTAGTCACAACCCATCCGGAAAATCCAAACATATTTTCAGGGAAGACTGGTTTTATTTCCCCTGGGGCAAGCACACGAATAATTTCTTTTGGTTTAGTATAAAATCAGCAGGACGGCCAGTGTCAGGGTGTTAAGTAGGAGTGGGTTTTAATCCTTTTAAGAGCTTTGATTAGTTTTGGTTCAAACTCCCTTCCCTTCACTGCAGATGGATCTGGATGGCTACTTAGTACTTCAAAGCAGCTTCTGAGCTTTAGACTTAGAGTCTGAATCTCTTTTTGCTCCCAAAAACATCTTCAAAGCTCATTTCCAGCAATGACGCATCCTCTGGGCTCTTCAGCTGCAGCTTCACTTGCAAACAACTGTGAAAATAAGAGAAACATGGCCATTTTTGAAAGTAAAGCCAGCCCATGCAGGTTTAAGACACATGAGAACACCCATATTCAGCACCATGAAATGTTCTGGCACTGGAAATGTTGCATTGTGTTAGGGTGTGTGTTGGCACAAGGTGCTCGAGAACCCACCGGTGCTTTGGCAGGGGGAGGAAGAGTGAGGATGTGCAGGGGAGACCTGGGACTGAAGCAACTGAGGCTGGGAATTTTCTAGGTGATGCAGGAGTGCCTGGAATGCTGGTTTATTTTATAGTTGTGTGGGTGATGCCAGGCCATTGGCCACTTGGCTCCTGCTGCCTCTTGTTTTAATAAGTGACTGCAGCTCAGCCTCCTGGATTATTCAGATTGGGAAGGGAGGAAGAAGGGGTGGTGGGGCATGTGCCTGCATGTCTCTGAGGGTGCACTCAGTCTAATTAAAGCAAAGAAGCACACTAGGACTTTAATTGGGCTTTCGAGCAAGAACAGACAATGGGAGGGCTTCAGTAATAGTGAAAATCTTGGATATGTGTAGGAACTTTTTACTTTTAGCCTTTTACTCCTCTTTCTATCCCCTGGCCTGTGACTCAACACCACTGCACATGACAACCTAACCTCAGGCACACAATCATCCTGTAGGTATTGTGACTGTCAGGCAGATTGCTCACACCATCCTATCCTGGGCTGAAAGGATTACAATATAGATTAGGATCAGGATTGCCTTCCGAATGTTCTCAGCCTCAAAACAGGTGTAAGGGAGAAAGACATGAGGGAAATGATTTGCCAGTGGAGAATCTCTCCAGGAGGTATTGTTGGATAAATACTGACAAGATTGGGATCAGGCAGCTGCTGCAGTTGGGCTTTTCACACTCAGAGGTAGCCTGAGAGCAGTGCTCCAGGCTGCAGGCACAAGCAAAGCAAAAATGCTGTTGTATGCATGCATGAAGGACCTGTGCACTCATACACTGAGTCCTGAGAGGGCCTGGTAAAAGGGTAATAAAATAATAGAATCATAGAACCACAGAATGCTTTGGATTGTAAGGGACCTTAAATATCATTTGGTTCCACTAGACTAGGTGGCTCAAAGCCTCATCCAGTCTGGCCTTGAACACTGCCAGGGATGGGGCATTCACAACATTTCTGGGCAACCTGTTCCACTGCCTCACCACCCTTACAGTAAAGAATTTCTTCCTTTTGTCCAGTCTAAACATACCCTCTTTCAGTTTAAAACCATTCGCCTTTATCCTATCACTACATGCCATTGCAAGAAGTTCCTCTCCAGCTCTCTTGTAGCTCCTTTAGGTACTGGTGGGTGCTACAAGGTCTCCACAGAGTATTCTGTTCTCCAGGATGAACAGCCCCAAGTCTCTCAACTAGTCAGCCTGGAAATAGAACGGAGAACACTCCTTTGCCAGTGCAGGGGACAATGTGTGATACCCACTACTGGAGGTGGGTTAAAATCTGGATTGAAAAGCAAAGCAAGACCCTAAAGATTAACCCATATATACAGGCACTTGTTCAGGTAGTCCTGCATGTGTTGAGATAGTTTGAGAACTGCAGATGAACAGAAAGAGCCACGGGCCCAAAGTCAATATGTATTGCCAGGAGCCTGGTGTCTCTGTTCCAGAGTATTAACTGCAGCCTGCATGTGTGGTATATCAATTTAGATTATTTCCTGTAAATACATCTGTGCTGGAAAGCTCAGGTTGGATTCTGCATGTATTTCTTGCCTTTTTTTTTTCAGCTGGATAGAACTTGAGCAAACAGATCATGTGACTTGCCAAAACCACCCAGTGAGTCACTGGCTCAGCCCAGATTAGATCTCAGGAGCTTTCTAGCTTTGATCTAGCCACAAGACCACATGGCCTCTTTCTATAGTCTTTGATGAAAGGCTACATAAACACACATAAGGGAGCTTACTAAATTTTTTTGGAAGTTCTGAAAAATGTTTCGCCCCTGCGGCAAGCAAAATTTGAAGGAGCTATAAAAGGGTGCCATGCACGTATCTGCTGGAGTAAAAAAAAAAATAACAGTGTCCAAGTATATGTCCAAACACCTGAAAAAAGACCTGCAAATGATAACAGGATGCTCTGGATAATAGTGCTGCGAATACTGTACCTGCCATATGGATCTTTCCACAAGAGCTAGTTACCTTATAAAGAGACATTCTTGCGTCATCCTTCAGAAAGTATAAACACATTAAGCAATGTTATTCTCTAAAACATCAACACATGAGCTACTTACAATGGACTAAAAAGTCATTGTTGCTTTGAGGATGTATTTGTCCCAAGTGATTCGTAACAATCCATGGCACTGCGGCTATGAAGACTTCTAAAGGATGCCTCCACTTCCAGGCAAGTATCCACGGAAACAAGCCCACAAGTTTGCTTTGTTTGCTTTCTTTTACCTAGGATAACCTTTTAAGCTGCTTTGTAGAGAGCCAGACTTCCCAGTTGAAGCAGATGTCTATCCCTTCTTGATGCTGGGCTTTCCTTTCTGTACCTGCTGTGCTGCTGCCTACTGTGGTCTCTCCTGGAGGAAAGGCAGTGGTTCCCTTTGGTGGAGCCAGATGAAGATGAGGACATCTCAGTGGCAGTAACTCCTATAGTACAATACTAATGTGGTTCCAGAGGCAGCTGCCAAGAATTGCTTCCCATGCCTGCCTGCGCCAGGAGATGTGTGGAATGATGAAACCGAAGCTAGTGGAGTGCAGGGCCCATGTCACCATGACCGGGGATTTGAAGCAGGACCTGAGAGCAGCTCAGACACCCTCATGCTCAGCATGGGCAGCTCAGCTGGGCAAAGACCACTCTCTGGCAGGAGAAAGCCAGGTCAGGACCGCCAATGCCAGAAGACTGTTTAGGCCTGTATATCACCTTTTGTATTTTCTTTTTTCCCCCCCGGCTCTAGCCTCTTTGTTCCTTTGTAATCAGCTCTGAGATGTAGGGAGACATTCTGCGGCATTTTGGATCCCGTGTAGCCCCGGTGGCCACCTGGAATTTAGCTCCCAGTTTTCTGTGAGACTCATGTCATTAGGGTAAGCCAGTGTGTGTGTGTCTGTGTCAGCACATAACAAAACACATTGTAAGCACCCTGAGCTCAGGAACTAATACGTGCTCTGGCAGGAACACAACTGTGCCAGCAAGAGCACAGGGTCACAAGCAAAGGCAATATTGTCTCCTGTGGGACTAATAAAGACAAAAGACAAAGCAACTGCTTACTGTACTATTGAGGGGACTGTTTGGGACACTGAGAGGGGAATGCAGCAGATACTGACACATGATACTTAAGTACAGGTAAATGTTTAACCTGAAAAGCACACAGAAACTCAACCCCAAACTGCACATAGGTGTTCTGGGCTCTTAAGCAAGTGCCTAGAGGAGGCATGTTGGAGCAGCTTGTTTGATGTTCTCCTCTCATTCTGCTGTTAGCTCGTCCTACCTTCCTGATTTGAATCAACTGAATAGCATCCACGTGGACTCATGTATTCTACTCAGATCATCTGTAGATGGGCAGAGTCAAAAGCATTTTGATGCTCTTGCAAACCCAAGACCTCTGTCCTTCTGCACCAGGATGGGCTCTGTCCAGCTGCCAAGCTCTAAAAGCCTGCACAGCATTTGTGCCCAGTACCAGCAGGAAATGTCTTCCTTCTGGTACTGCAAGTAATGAGATGTGATTTATGGACTGAAGTTCCATTTAATAAAACTGGAAATGACATAGTGATGGGTGGCTGAAAAGACCACCACACTGCACAAGAGAACAGAGCATTCAGTCCTCCAGTCACCTCTTCACAGTTCAGAGAAGGAAACCACACAGGATTTTAATTCACTGTTAGTTGGATTATTTCATACAACCAACAGTAGTTCTCCAGAGTTTAAAAAAGTAGGGGTTCATTGCTTAAACTTCAAAGAGCACTGGCTAGCTCAAAAGAGAGCCTCCTTCTGACAGAAATGGAAGGACTAATCACTCAATCTAAAAATGAGAAGTTGTTTTTGTACCACAGACCGTAATCAAATTAGATTTATCTCCTTCAAGTAGATTAGAGCACTAATTATCAGCCTATGTATGCAGTGTCCACAGGCATATCTGTGAACATAAACACCCATATGTTTCTATATTCAGAAATGCAAACAAAGTTAAACCCAAAACCCAATGGGATGTTATCGCTGCCCTGTGTGGGGAAGAGGATCTCTGCATCTATGATGCTTGACAATCTTCACTTCATCAATGGTTTTTAATGCTCCAGACATCTGGGCTTGTCCATGAAGATGGTATCTTGGAGGTGGAGGATTTGGCAGGGCTTGTGGTGGAACAACAGTTAAGCCGTAGACAAGAGTATGGCCTGGTAAGACTGGAAGAGATTGCATCGAAGATTGGGTTTCTGCCAGTGAAACATTAGTAGCCATGGGGCAAGTTAAGCCCTTGCGGTCAAATTTCTAGCTGTAGCCTCTTGAGGGGAAAATCTAAGTGATGCTGGTGCCCTTGGTGAAGTCAGCAGACCTGAAGAACGTGTGTCATTGTCAGAAGCCCAAGCGCATGCTGACAGACTGTCAGTTCTTAGAGACATGGGCTGGTACATCACATTACTTCACTGAGACCTCTGTGGAGCAGCAGAGAGCACCATCCAGGAGACAAAGATCACAAATTTTTTTAGTAATGACATGACTGAAGGCCTGTTCACCATCTTGAGGGTGGGCTAAATGCAGTCTCTCACTTTGATGTCATTATAACACATTGCCAAGTCTGTTCTTTGGTATTCCTACTTCATACAAATTATTGCTAATGTGACCTTTTTTTTGAGGTCCCCTAGTAGCTGAGTGGTCAAGGATGTGCTCTGTTTATGTGTTCATGCATGTGTGTGTTTGCACATATTTAAAGCTGTTGCTGGCATAATTGACAGGCAACATAAACATAAAATGTGAAGTATTAATGAAAGCTGGAAAATATCCAAGACTATTCTACTGGTTGTTTAACAAACCATGATATCATGGAGATGGAAAATAGATATGCAGGGTATGAAGTAGTCTGTTTTAAAAGAGAGGCAGAAAGAGCAATATAACATGAAGAAATGATGTATAAATCAGGCAAAACCCACAGGAAATGCAACAACGATGATGATAAATTACAAGTTAAAACAATGTAAGTGATTGATAAAAGGAAACCAAAGGATTAATAGGCTATCAACAGCCAAGAGAGTGAAAGGAATGCAGAAAACATTGACATAATCATGTCAGGAACAATGCTGCTTCTTCTCCCAAACTCATCCCCATGGCTGTATAGATCAATTGCCAAATGCAGATGGTAAAATCACAAACTGTGTTAAAAAAAAAAAAGGAAAAATAAAGTCTATTTCAATTCTGCATTTGGGAAGGAGATGGATGTTCATCCCTTATGATATTGCAGATGGAGTGAGTACATAATTTACCATCTGGAACAATGGAAGATGTGAGGCAGCATCTGCTAAAATTAAATGTTTTTTACATCATCTGGCCTGGCTATCTTTGTGTCTTAAAGGAGAAGATTAAAACGCTTGGCAAAGTTTTATATATACACATCCTAGGGAATTCTAAAAACATGGGAGACTGACAGAGTAGCTGTGGAACTTAATAGGTGTAAAAGGGGCACTCCAGGGAGCAATAGTTTACTGAGTAAGACAGTATCCCTCAACACAATCAGTAAAAGTTCATTCAGGCCTCTAACAACAAGCCATTAGAGGTCAAAAATAAGACCAATGCAAATCAGCAGGGTTTTGTGGAAGGTAGGTCTTGTCAAAGAAACCTGTTGCCTTTTCCTTTGGACAAGATTAGAGATATGGTTCACACAGTATTATTGGCTTTCTCCACCACACGACAAGTTGATTAATGAGCACACATTACACAGGATGAATAGGATATAAACTAAAAGTTGGCCAAGTGACAGATGTAAAAATGTAGTTATTAATAGGGGATTAATGGGGAAGCAACAGCCCAGGGATGCTTGAGGGGGTGAAGTCACCCACATGGAGTTCAGTGTTTCTGTAGCTTTAGTCTGTGTGACTCAAACACTTCAATCCTACAGCAAAGGGTTAGAGATCCTGAGCTTACACATTTGTCTTGGCAAGATCTGTTCTGTTTGCACACCACTAGGATACATCAGAGCAATTGTCACCATTCTCCAGGTAGGAAAGCAAGGAGGTAAGAGAGACGGGCTGCTGTTTTAGGAAGCTGTGAGAAGCAGTGGATGCCAAGAAACCAGTTGCTTTCTTAAGGGGCAGTTTGAAGGTGCAATAATAAATTTCTGGCCTGACAAACCCACAAAGGCTACCAAGCAAATCAGTAGCAGAGCTTGGAAAACAGCTCAGCAGTTGCTGGCTGTGGGCCTGACCTGGGATGACTCACTTATCTAACACATGTTGCATCTTTTCCATGCAGGGAGCAGGCATTGACATCAGCAGGGCCGAAAAGATTTACTCCTGCTGGCCAGCACTGCCTGTTTGCTCTCCTCCCAGCACATGCATCAACTTCCACCAGCAAATAACTGGAACTTCATTTAACACCTCCACACCCTGTTACTAAATGTTTGATAGAAGATTAAAGAAACAAGTTGTTGTATGCTAATGTGCTCATCAAGTATTTGCTCCTAATTTATCACTTCACTTGTTTGTTGTCTTTCCTGACAACTTGACTATTCACCTTGCAGGATAGCATATGTGACTGTTGTACACAGTCCTAGGGAAAACTTGATAATGTAAAATTTATTGTATGCATTAGTTTTTTTGATTCTGCAGTAGGCAGAGGAAAGCTTGTGTCTCTAAGTTTCCCAGTACCCTGTCAGCAGCAGCTGATAGCTGATTTAATGCTGTGGGCTGTGAGGGTGCAAGTAAAACCCTGTGTTGTCCTGGAAAGGCTGGAGAAAAAATGAGAAATCTCTCAGGGATGCAATGCTTATGGCAAAGCTGCTCTGCATTCACCTTCCAAGTGCTGCTGTCTGCCAAGCTGGTGTATGGTAGAGGGAGAAGCAATGGCTGTTCTGAAGGTGATGGTGAAATAGTCTTTATAAAAAAAAAGAAGTGGGAAAAGAGGTAAAATAATTGGGTTGAAAATATTTCATTATCTGTTGGAAAGCAGCAAGATTAATTTTATTTCCTCTGCAGTGCCTGTGCTTGACATAGGAGAGCTGCCAGCTATGACATCTCCTCTAGGATCAACAACCCAGAGAACAGGAGCAGCCGACAGCTGGACCTGCTTGGGCCTTTCATTAAAGAAAAAAAAAAAAAAAAAAGAAAACTTGTGATTAATAACCAAAACAGAAGACAAAAAGTGTCATGCGAGGATGCTCTGGAAAGACAGGGTTCAGAGCTGGGCTTCACTGATGATGAGGATAGAAATTGCCCCTGGGTGCAGGGGTCCTCAAGAGCTGGGGAGCTGAAAGTCAATGCTTGCCCACACGGAGGCTGAGGTGACAATCTCAGATGGCAATTGGGACGCCCTTCGTGCTGCAGCCCTGCAACAATATGTGCTGGCATTTGTTTTCATCAGTGACTCTTCATGCTGGAATTACAGCCAGTCACCCAGGAAATCCAGCAGTAACTCTAACCCCTCCAGCAGTACGACTGCAGCAAAGCCCAGGTGTGCAGCTGGCACAGCTCCTGAACATCTCTTACAGTGGCAAGGGTCAGCTTTTCTGGCCCTGGCACCCGAGCATGGGAACAGCCAAAGGAGATGTGGCAGGGCTGGGAGATCCCTGGGGACCCTGGGCTGGAGTGCTGCTGCAGCACTGTGCGTCTCTTCCCCTGGTCATGTGGAGCCAGAGAGACTGGGCAAGGAGGCTTTGCTGGCACTGTGCGAGGGACCAGGGCACTTGCTGAGGTGTCTCAATACCCTCTTTGTTCACTCACCACACCCTTGGGTGAGGAAAGACTTATTGTTTCCAGTTATCTCAAAATCACCCCCAACTGGAGCCCCGGCTAGCGCAGAAAAAAAAGCACAGATGTATTGCGGGGAAAAAATAGCCAGGACGCATTTCTAAAGGGTGGAGATGGAGACCACCCTTGCTTACATTAGGATGAAGCTGCAGAATTTGTCCTGGACATCACGACCATGTGCTGCTGCTTTTGATGTGGAGGAGGACGGGCTGCCATTCCTCTTAGGCTCTTAGACCCCTGAGATATCCATCCCAGTAGATCAAGACAGTTTCAAACCCTGCCTGCCCCTGGACTTCCACTAAGAGAGTGTGGCAGTATTTACCCATTTTCCCAGAAATTCCTTGATTGCTTCTTTTTCAGGGATTGGTCTGATAGCTCTTGGTTGAATAAAGGAACTCTTTACCTCCTTGGGGATCATCTCTGTCCCTGTATGATGAGCACTCACATTCTGTCCTTCACATGTGGATGGCCAGTTTTCCTCTCTCCTCTCAAGTACATGTTTGAGTGGGAATTGCCCTTTCCTGAAAGCAGTGCACCACAACCCCTGGCATGGTACTGAACCCGAAACTAAATTTAAACAAAGTAATGTATATCTCAGTACTTGCTCCTGATGGAGATCATTCACTGTGAGAGTGGGTGGGGGTTCTGACTAATGTTTTTCCTCTAGGCAGAGTTTAACACAAATTTCAAGAGCACAGATTGATGGGAGAGTCCTAGAGCAGCAGCATTTCTCTGTCTCCATCTGGTGCACAGACACCCCAGTGTGCTGCATGCTAAGACATCTCCTGCCATATTTGTAAATAATGCTAATTACTCCAAGCTCCCTCAGAAGCACTAGAATTAGAGGGAATAAGGAGCCAACTCCATAGCTGTCCTTCTGAGAATCTGCAAACCTGGGTTCAACACAGTGTTACTGAGCACGGAAACTTAGCAGCTGCAGCAGTGCTACAAAACCCTGAACACAAAATGCAGCTGTGCCAGCAGGGCAGAACTGGCAGTACTCACCTGGGCTCAGCCCTCCCTAAAGCTCCTCTGCAGTAGAGGAGGACATCAAAATACCCAGTTCTGAGCTCAGCTGAGGAATTAAGATTAAAAGGCTTTTTCTAGTGAAGAAGCAGTGGGAAGCAGAAGCTCTTGGGGAGGCTGCGGAATGAGCAGCCCTGGAGCCAGCAGCAGCTCCCAGCATTTCAGCCATAGGAAGGGGCTTACATGGATGTACAGTGGATCCACAGCTGAGCTACAAGATCAGGAGTTTCTCAAGAGCAGCAGCTCAGTGAAGTCCATGATTTGATAAGGAGAATATAGTCACTGCCTTGGGAGGCTGTGAATAGGCCAGCAGCAGCCAAGGCTGTGAGGCTAAATGCAGGAAGATCTATTACTGCTACAACCAAATTGTGTCATTTTTACAGATTGCTTGCTGCTGGTTTTTCTGTTTATCATAGAGAGAGAAAAAAAAAAAAAAACAATCACTTTGAAAGTGCATGACAAAATGCAAATACCTTCTATTTTTTTCTTTTATAAAACATATAATTTTCAAGAATAAAACTAATGACTATGGGAAAATGTCATTCTTATTCATGGATGGATCAGGCACAAATCAACCTCATTTATGCCCAAGTACTAAGATTAATTTAGGTTTGTGCAGCCACAAACTTGTCACTCTGCCTCAGCCACATGCATTAGCCACGGGCTCTCCCCACCAGTGACATGTCTTCACGCCCTGGGCAGTCCTGTGGTGCTGCCCATAGAACAGAAATAGCTGGGGGAGCCCCACAGGTGAGTCTGGCAGCCTGCACCCTGGCTGGAGGCAGGTGCTTACACACTGACCTGTTACTCTAGCGTGGACATGTCCAGCCTGCAGTGGCCAGGAGCTGCAGCAGGAGATCGATGCAGGGCAGGAGCAGATCTGTGCCATGTCACAGGGTTCAGCCTGGGGCTGCCCGAGGTGGCGGAGCCCAGCTGGCACAGCCACAGGGCACAGCCAGGGTCTGTCCAGCTCCAGGCTGGAGAAGCCAGGCTGTATTTACACAACGCTGCCTATGAGCTCCCGAGCCCTGGCTCTTGGCAGCTACAGCCTGATTTGTCTAGACTACATCTGGACTTGAGCTGGCTCATGGCCAGCTCAAATGAATCTTTCAACACCGTGCTTCCCACGTGGCCAGCCCTGCGATTAGCAAGGGCAGTGAGAGCTGCCATCTATCTGGATCAGCATCTGCATCAGCCAAGGCAGTCAGTCCATACATGTTTATAATATATCCAAAATTTGCAACCTTTGAAGTAGACACTTCTTGTTTTGCTTTTACAGCTCATGCAAGGGTCCTTGTTCCTGACTGGTATTCCTTGGCAAGTCTGCAACAGAAATACCAACATTATGCACTATATATATATATATATCAGCCAAAACTGAATGAAGTCCAGAGAGAGGCATAGACAGTCTTCACTGGTTTTACAGAGGGACGTTTATTTTTGTTCTGAATAAAAAAATAATTTTCATCTAGCATGAAATGTTCAGGTCATAGTTGATTCTCAGGCTTTGTCCATATTAGTATATTAAGCAGCACACATTCCTGGCCTCTGATACACAATCATCCATGGTACTGAATAGTTAAAACGCTGCATTGTGCAATGCTGGATGGTGTTAACCAGCAGGCTTCCAAACAATTCCAAAGCACTGGCAGTCCATACAGGCTATTCAGCGCCCAATGAAAAGGTTGGATGTGGCTGCTCTGTCTCGATGGATAAGGGAATCTAACTGTACAGACATGCCAGCTGGCCTTAGGGCCAGAAATGGTCCCAGGAACATTTATTTTACCAGTATAGGCATGGCCTTTGGTGGCGACCGCTTATTTAAGTGTGTGTAAACAGGTAATTAGGATTGCGCAATTATTGCTTGGTCTAATTGCATATGCCAGGTCTTTGCAAGGGATGGGTGCTCAGCACCCAATATGCACCTTTAAAAACAAACAAACAAAAAAAACAAATAAAAAAAGCAGCAGTAAATGGGCAGGATGAACACTTGAAAACCTGGCTCCTGTTTAAAGTGGCAGAATTCAATAGGAGTAGTTGAATTTACTATTTCCATGGCAGTTTGGGTTGGTTTTTTTTGTTTGTTTGTTTTATATTTATTTATTTGTGGCTTATTGTGACTGGGCAGATGGATGTGAGAATAAAGAAAATTGGCTACTCAACTTTTTTTTTTTTTTTTTTTATTCCCTGAGAAAATTGCCAAGCTAGAAAGTGTAATCCTTGAGAGTCCAGAAGGGAAAAAGAATAGGAATGGTTAAAAATGAAGGACTGGGGCTTGGACTATTGATCTCTAGTCCACAGCACTAAAAACATAGCAGTAGGTGATTTAAACTGATTATTCGAATAGTGCTAATTAGCTTATTTTTTCCCACCGAGTATCATAAGATTTTTTTCCCTATTAGGAAAATATGCCTTTTTCATATTTTTTAGCTTATTACATTCTCTACTGCCCTTTAGTTCATGTCATATTAATAACAAGGAAGATCTCAAATGCAACTTGATTCATTTTAGCATGTTCTCTCTTGATCAGCATGATTACTTGGAGACTGCATTCTTCAAACTCTTTTCTGCTGTGCTGGTCATTCAGCACAATCCCAGGACCAGGATATATCCCGAATTGCAGTGAGTTTCTGTCAGACTCACTTGTAATTGCAGACACTCCAGTTGGAGTTTTGAGCCCTTTAATTGGGCATCATGCCATTAATGTCAAATTTTTGAAAGAGTTCTTCAGTTCCAGTTGGCTCTAGATTAGGTACACAGGTGAGTTTGAGGGTTTTCTGATTCAGTTTATCTGTTTGCAAAATTAATACAATGTTTTTTAATTAATCATGAAGAAAATCTTATTCTGTGTAAAGACCCTTTATTTTTTACCTCCTTATAGGATTTCAGAACCTCTCGAAAATGTTGCAAATAGTTCCCAGAGGTCACTTTATCTCCTGCTGAAGTACTGCCAGCTTTGGAGTGATCTGTGGCAAATATTTAACATTCCAGAGCAACAGTTTAGGCTAGGAAGTGGAAAGGAAAGCCTTGTTCAATTGAAACTAGAGGGAGATTTCAGATAGGTGGGATGTTAGTACCTCAATTGTGCTTTGATTAATTACAGCTACCTCCCCGGGGTAGTCACAAACTTGGTCACTATTTATAAACAGTCATAAGAGGAAAGGAACTATAGAAAGGGATTTTCAGAATCATCCTTTGCAAACATGAATGAGTTAAACACTATCTGATAAGAAGGCAGTATTTTGGGTTTTATTTTCAAAACATCCCATGTGTAAATGAGTAATGCAACTGTTCAACCTCTTGAGCAAGTGGCCATGTACATAACGAGCTGTTTACTCAAGATACTTCCATCAAACACAATCATGTTGCCTAACTAAGTTTGCAAGACCCCCTATTGCAACAGGTACTGACTGCAAAGGCCTGGAACAAAAATCTAAGGAAGGATGTGACATGGATAGATAGTGAACATTGACGTACAGCAGTGTTATCTCTGGGAAAGCAGGGACAGTGACAGTTGGGCTGCTGGAAAACAAAACCTGACAGGGAGCCAGCAAGTGTAAAACTGGAGAGAAAACCTGCCAGACAGGGGAAAGGTGAGAGAGGGGAAAAGTTTAGTGGGAGATTTTGCCTTTTTTTTTTTTTCTGTAACTGATTAGATACAGTGCAAAGACTGGAGCAGCTTGATTTGATTTGACTGCTTAAGGCAGCCTGGTCCAGAAGTGCACATTTCTGCAAGTGCATGCATCATCTATTTTTAAGACTGTATCTGATAAATGAGACCTCTGATAAAATGCACCAGTTTATCTCAAGAAAGCCATAAAGCTGAGCAGTAATAAGGAAAAGATTCATAATAAAATGGCAGGATGTAGATATATTATTTTGAAACCAATTATTCTCTAGTACTAAGTGTAGGATATCTGCATATTAAAATTCTAGATCTTTCCAGGTTTTGGCACAGGAGCTATCAGTTTCTGCTAGTCAGACATCATTCTTTAAGCACTGCCATTTAGAGGTGGGGATTTTGGAAACTTTTTTCAAGTTTCTCATGCATAAGTAGGTTAATGTCCTCCATCTTATGCTATACAGGAGAGCCAAGTCATGGGTCAGATAGCTGGAGCTGGAATAAAAGTCTCACAGAGCTGGCCAGTCCTGAGGTTCCAGCTTGAAGCTCTGACACAAATTCCTGAATATTTTTCCTCTGGAGTCTTCCATAAAGTAGGAATTCTTGAACAATATAGACTGGCTATTTATTTAAAAAGGGGAACAGGGAAGAGAAGGAAGAGGCAGACTGATATCCATTTTCCAGAACCTAGAAAACTCTGGAAAAAGTGTTAAACAAATTGTTTGCAAGTCCAAGATGGGCAGCAGCCAACATGGATTCATCAACAGCAAGTCATGTCAAGCAGATCTTTCCTTTTTAGAGTAGGGCAAATGGTTTAGAGGATGGTGAGAAGGTAAGGGTCTTCCATCTTGATTTTTGTCGTGATGTAGTCTGACATGACAGACAAATGCTCTCTAGAATAAGTCACTATGCAATAGTGACTGTTAGCTTGTGCAGTACACTATTAGTTTAACTATAAATTAACCACCATTTATACAGAAAACCATAGCTGGTGGAATTCTGCAAGGGCCTGTGCTGGTTCACCCTCTTGTATAACCAGCTGGTGACGACAAAGCTGAACATATGTTGGAAACCATGGTCAGAATTCAAAATGTTTGTGACAAGTTGCAGAAATAGGTTGAAAAAAGAAGAGCTCAGTGGTGCAGGTGCAAAATGCTACGCCCAAGCAGAAATAGAGCAGCTAGACCAATTTGGGAGAGGGAACAATTGTTTAGCTAGCAGTTCTCTTTAGAGAAGACTCTAGGGTTATCGTAGATCACATGCTGAACATGAATCAGCTGTGTCATGGGATTGCAAAAAAGGCAGACATTGTATTGGGTTCTGGTAAGAGGAATGCAGCTTGCGAGACAGATGAAGTCATCCTTCTGCTCCACTTATCATCGGTGAGGCCTTGGTTTCGGGATTATGTTGAGTCTGGGACACTCCAGTAAAGATTTGGGTCAGATGGGGAGGGCCAGAAAGGGGAAATAGGAATGATCAGAGATCTGGAAAGAGTTGTATTGTCATGCTGAGACTGAAAAAATTGTACTCAACTTAGAGAAGACTGAAAGGGAGCACAACAGCATTCCCCAAATACAGAAAGCAGACTTAATCTTTCTTAAATGAATAGTGCACTACAAGAGTGGCTTAAATTTAATTAGAAAAGATTCAGGTTACTAATTGGGAAAAAACCCAAGCAACCTAATGAATAAAGATAATGAAACACTAGAATCAATAGCAGAGTTTGAAGGACAAGCTACGAAAACAGGACAGGAATTATTACACAGGTACCATTTATTGTTTTAGAGGACCTTGTTTTGAAACAAGAAGGATCCGTTTTAGAGATCCTTCTGCTTTGCTTTGCTTGGGTTGTACGGGACAACATATTTAAGGTAATCCAGTATCACAGCATCACATCATGGTTGAGGCTGGAATGAACCTCTAGAGATGACTTAGCCCAGCCCTCTGCTCAAAGTGAGGACCACAGTGGCTCAGAAAGAGTGGCTCAGAGCCACGTCCAGTCAGGTTTTGAATATCTCCAGATATTTAGACGCACATTGTTTTGCACAATGCCTCTGCAAAACTTTCCCTGCTGTTTGACCACATTTCTTTATTTTCAATTTTAGGAATTTACTTCATTGCCTCTTGTGCTGTCCTTGGATACCACTGAGAAGAGTTTGGCTCCATCTTCCTTCCAAACCCCCCATCAGGAATTCATTCACATGGATAAGATGCTTCTGAGCCTTCTTTTCTCCAAGCTGAACAGCCCCAGTTTTCTCAGCCTCTTCTCATACAGCATATGCTCCAATCCCTGAATCAATCTCATGACCTTTCTGTGGATTCCCTTCAGTGTGTGCCCAGCATTGGAGACAACACTCCAAGTGTGTCCCACGAGAGCTGAGCAGAGGGATAGGAACAACTCCTGATGATGCTTCATCATCCAGGTTATCAATGAATATCTTGGAGTTTTCGCTGCAGTGTCAACCCCTGTGGCCTACCACTAGTGATTGGCCTCCAGCTGAGTTTGTGACAGTAATCACAATTTATAAATCCGGCAATTTAGCAAACAGTCAGTCTATATCACTGTCCAGTCATTTGATCTGTACTTCATCAGTTCATCTATGACAGCTTCATAGGAAACTGTATCAAGAATCTTGCCAAAGTGAAGATAAACAATGTCCATTACTGTCCCTTCATCCACCAAGCCATCAAAGAAATCTATTTGGTTTAAATCTATTTCCCTTTCATAGATCCATACTGAATAAGTGTAGTCATCTTCTTGTTCTTCATATGATTGGCAATGATTTCCAGGATTATTTGTTTTATCACCACCCCAGCGACAGAAGTGAGATTTGTAATTCCCCAGCTCTTCCTCCTTGCTCTTGTTGAAATAATAGTGACATTTACTTTTTTCCAGCCCACATAAACATGCCGGTTTGCCCCGACCTTTCAAAGATAACTGAAAGTGGCCTCAAAATGCCACTGGCCAGCACTCTCAGTTCTTGGGGATGAGGTTCCATGGACTTGTGTGTGTTTGCTTTATATTCCCTAACTTGGTCCTCACCCACCAATGGTAAGTCTTTCATGGTCCAGACTTTCCCTCTAATCTCAGGGACCTGCAATTCCTGATGGCAGGTATCACCAGTAAAAAGGGAGGTGAAATGGGCACCAAGTACCTTGGCCTTTTCCATGCCCTTTCCATCAGGCCTCCTGCCCCATTCAGCACCAGGTATACCTTTTCCCCTGGTTTTCTTTTTGCTACTCATGTAACTGCAGAAACCCCAAAGTCCAGGTTGTGATCCTGTACTCCACCATTTTATGTTCACTATAGTTAAGACTGCCCCTGATCTTCATATCCCAGATAGCTCTTTCCTTGCTAGCAAGCATGAAGCCCAAAGCTACATAAAGGTATGTCAGTGTGTGGGGAAGGGGGACATTGCAATGTGGGAAAATTCAGCAGTCAGTATAAATTCCTGACTGTGGTGTGAAAAAAAAAATAATTAGGCTATGGATATCTGTATTTTCAGCCCATCTGTCCATCCCACACATCTGCCACTGCATTTGCAAAGGAGTTAGCTCTGAATTAATTTTTCTATCTGGCAGGAAAGCCAGCAGCGTTGGGCAGGTGTTGCATTAAAGTTTTGGGTTCAAAAAAGTTGACTCGCCTTTCCCAAAATCCTCCATCTCAACTTGGCAAGGATAATCATCAGAAACTCCTGCTGGGGTTGTGAGAGGAAGTAACATGTCTGGTTAAATGATGAGGATGGGGATTGCAAAGGGAAAACAGGCAAAAGCAAGGTAAAAAAGGAAAAAAAAGGGGAAAACAAAAGAAAAAATATTAGAAGAAAACTTTTCTATGTGTAGAACAAGAGTATCCAGAAGGCTGATTTAAGTCATACCTCCACTACTGACATTCAGTGTACCTTTAGTTAAGTCCTGTTGTTTCTTTGGTGTGTTTGACCCCCTCCCTTCAGCTGCAGAAGTGTTGACGGCAGGAGAGGGAAGAGGAAGGGTTTGGCTGAGGAAGATCTATCTCTGCCTCCACTCTGCCAAGCCTGCACACAGTAAGCATGTGTCTCCCCCCATGAGGTCAAGCTGTTGTGTGGCTGTGTAGCTGTCTTCCCTCCCTGCCTCAGCCTGATGCAAAAGCTCACCAGCTGCAGGAGCTTTTCCTCATTCTTGCAATAAGATTGTGACTGCAGGCTCCAACAATCTTCTGGCTGAGCCCTGCATTGAGAATGCTGGTTTTGGTCCATCTTCTCTGTGCCTGGGAATGGCCTGAGTTCAGTGTTATTGGTGGCCTTTCTTTTCCTGGCTTAGCAGAGAGGGAGGATGTTTGGGAGGCTGGAAATGAGTGAGGTGAGTTGGAGGATATGGGAGTGACTTTGTCAGGGAAATACAATATGATAGCTGTTTTTTACATAAACCTGTCCACTGTCTGAGATGGTTGTTCTGAGATGTAGCCACAGGAATGACAAAAAAAAAAAAAAAAAGAAGTCACAATTTCCTTGATCTGCAAAGAAGACATGAAAAATAAAACCTGAACAAGAAATAAGGGAGAGGAGGATGGGCAAAATTATTACCCTCCGTAGTCAAATGGCACAGCCCCAAGAAGGGATATGGCTTACACTTGCACAAACAGGAGTTACCTTTTGCCCTTGCTAGAAGTGACTCAGCTGCAAATACTCTCCAATATTGATTGTTACCCTGGAAAAACAAATGACTGGAACTTTGTAAAATGGCTTGTGCAAGGCACCACAGTCCAACACCAGGACATGAGAGAAATCAGCACTCTGCTTGCAAAAAAAGTCCTTCTAAAGACAGCAGCCTTTGAAGCACACTGTAAGGCACAGAGAAGCACTACAGGCAGGTGAATAAAACCTGGCTCTCCACAAAGATAATGAAAGTATTGCCACTGGCTAACTTCAGGGGGGAAAAACTGGAAACTGTACTGAAGGCTCTAGCCTGGGATTTTATGTTTTGCAGCAGTACCAACTGGCCTTGGCATGTGAATAAACAGCAGGAATGAGCTTCTATGCAATAAGAATTGTAGAAATATTTACCTCCCTGAAAAGTCAATATTTTAGCACAAACATGATTGGGAGAGTTTATGAAGGCATTTTGTTTGTAAGCAAACTTCAAAGCTTTTTATGGGTTAGTGTTTAGCTATTGTTATTTACATTTTTTAACAGGAAAACAGTTCCCAGAAGGCTGAATGGGATGAGTTTAGGGCTTCAGCAAACTGAGGGAGTGACACACAGTACTTCGGGGGGGCTGTGCAGTGGGAGGGAGGATGTTATGATGCTGGATTAAGCTGTTTCCCAAGGAGATATTCAAAGTGATGTCCTCAGCCTGAGTTTCTGGCTCCTGCTATGTGACATGATGTGTAAACACCCTGCAGATTAAGGTGAGCTTTCCAGAGCTTTCTGAATATTGTGTGTATTGACTGAAAGTTTAGTTTACTTTTTTTTTTAATCCTGTCCAATTCAGTCTTTTAGTCCTTTCCTCTAAGAAAATACTTTTTTTGGTACCTTGAGAACTATTTTATGGTTCCTAATTCTTTTGTCAAACAAATGGAGGTGCTCGAGAAGGGTGACCTTGGACAAAGGAGTGAAGCCAGGCCACCTGACTTTAGTAGTGAGTGTTCCTATAAGTTAGACATATTACCCTAAATTCTCCACAACTCTGCCTCTGAGTTTAGGTTGTAATTTGGCATGGTTACCACTTTCCATCCACAGTACAGGGAGTTGAGATAACCATGTCCCCAGCCAAGCAAAGTACCAAAAGCTGAGTGATGATATGGGTAACCTGACATTGCTTCATGAGCTCAAAATTTCAGCCTTATTCCCCAGGTTCATTTGTGCCTTACTGTGCAGAATCCCTGCTTAGCTCTGTAAAAGTGCTTAAGAGAAAACATTATGTCTCTTCCTCTAATTTCCTTACCAAAACATCTCATTTAATCCTGAAATGCTTTAAGAAAAGGGATACAAGTGTGTGCTTCATATAAAAAAACCCCTATGGCTCCAAAGAAATAGTTTAAATAAAAGATACAGTGCAAAACTGAAAGGTCATAGAAGGATCATTAACCACATGGAACTGTAGAGTTTGCAGTTTTTCTTCTACCTCACAAATTATTTCCTGCTTTGATGACTTTAGGCATAAATGCGATACTAGTGTGGCCTTACTGAGAACCTGTTCCATAGATTTCAGAGAAAAAAATATGCTGTGATTTGCATTACTTTGCTGCACATGAAAATAAGATTTGTTTCTCACATATAGTGCTTCAGAGCTGCACCACAGATCTGTCCTGATAACTCTGGGGATATTCCAGCTGTACAGCTGCAGCTGTTGCTGTTGCTATATCCTGTGCTGTAGATGGCTAACATGACAAAGACAGGGTTTCCTGGAGTAGCTCACTGGTTAGGATGATGGCAGATGACTCAGACGCAGAGGGGTTTAATTTTACTTCTATTCAGTGACCTTGCATAAATCATTTCCCACCCTCTGAAAGCACTTTGAAAATGATGGCTGACAAGTGGTATATAAGAGCTTGGAGTTTCAGCAGGGCCTGGCAGTCATTTCAACACAGCCATTTTGTAATCAGAGAGACAATGGTTTATACTGGTGCCAATGTATTTCATTAGGGCTCTCCAGTACTGTGTGGCTCCCAGTGGTACTGCTCACTGCTGTGCCATGAACACCTCAGCTCTCTTTCCCACTGCCCTGGGCTCCCCATGCCTGTGCTGCTTGCTGGGAGAGACAACTGCAGCTTTACAGGAAAAATAATATGGTTGGTGGACAAATGTAGATTTTTTGGTTCTTCTGACCAAGGGAAAATATGCAGAATGGGAGGATGGCAGACAGAGAAAGGGTATATGAAGATGGATTTCAGGAGAAAGCTTTCTGACAATGAGTTTTGAAGTGAGAAGCTCATGCAACGAGGACCCAAACCACACGGAAATTCCATGCTTGCTTCTGAGAGTTGAATCAGTGGGAACTCCCTTCTTGGGAGCAGACTGGAAAGGAAGTACTTGGCATTCATGTGGGGCAGTGGATACTTCATTGAATGTCTGCTCCTCACCTAAGCTTACCAGTGTGCAGAGAAAATCCAGTATTTTATACTTTCTTCTGCTACTTAAGGTTTTGATTATTTCTCAATACTTTTGGCTTTTTCATTGCCATGATCTAGATGTCCATGATTGCACTCTGGACAAGAGAGAGCTCAGTCAGGCTGTTACACAGAGAATCAGGTGGAGAACAAATGAGATTTACCCTTTTTGTTACTTTGTCTCACATGTGGGAATATTTTCACAGTAAACTGTCCAGATGTTTCTTAATCTGTATCGTTCCCTGTCATCCTTCCTGTTCTTCTTCATGGTCTTCTCTTTTTCTTCTGCAATGCTGAGCCTTTTTTTTCAATGAGGGGCCTTGCTTGCAGAACTGCAGTTGTGGGACTGAAAAACATGACCTCTGAATGGCTGTGCCACATCTGAATGGTGTGTACAGCACCACTGCGTGAAGTGCTGGCTGACTACATAACACAGATCATTAATTACCAAGGGAAGGCTGCTCTCTGCTCTACAACACAGAGCAATTTTCCAGTAGAAAGCTGTCTATATGCAAATCACCACCTCTGTTTGCATTAGAGGCCCGATGGAATGGGTATGGGGAATGTCTCTCTGAAGGACATTTCTCTGTTTCAGTGTCAGCAGAGAAATGAGTAACGAGAGCACTGACCTGCTACATCTCTTGTCTTTGTGGAGAGCATTTTAGAAATAAGCATTTTGGGACTAGATATCACCAATGTCCTTAACTAGCATCACACTGCTAGAGAGGACAGGAAAGACTAGAGAAGAGCTTTTTTCTCCATTTCCTATCTACCTCTTTCACATCTCTGCTGTTGGTCATTGTTTGAGCAGGTTTCAGGGCTGTACTTTTTACACTGCTGTCTGATCAAGCATCTTGAGAGGTAATCTTCTAAATTTTTTTGAAACATTGCTCATATAAAAGGTGCCCAAGGTACCCGATTGCTGGCCCTAAGAATCTTTCAGTGTTTGCATTTGAGGTCAGAGTTCTGTCCTGACTGTGTTTTTCTGTTTAAATGCTCCTTTTCATAACACCTGCAGGTCTAACAGGTTGGAGACCCCGGGGTACAGTTAAAGGATATTTCAGTGCCTTGTGCATATGTGCTAGATTGCTATGTTCTTATTTTCCTAAAAACTCCACATTTTTCTTTGCATCCTCTACCATGTAGCCCTAAAGAGTAAACTTTTGGCTTGGTGAGGTGTAAATTTTACTTAACCTATTAGGAAGCTGACACTGCTTTTGCTTTTGTTGAGCACCTTGAGTTCTGAAATCCCATCTCCATGCCAAGATGAAGAATTAGGAGGAATGCCAGAGTGAGAAAGCGAAGAAATGATCTGGAAGCCTCAGTAGTATTACAGTGACACTCAAGCAGGCATTAGATTATTGCATCCACTGTGATAAGGTACCAAATTTGGCTTATGCACCACATTTTATTGTATGAGTTGGCCCATTTGTTTATTTTTCAATTCCATCTTGCACACCTGCCTGCTGTGATTGTGGAGTTGAGAAGTACCCTTTCAGACTTGATTTCCATAAAGCAATTTGTCAGTTGTGTTTCCTTTACTGTCCATGACAAACTTTCTGGCAAGAACTTTCTTCATCTAGGCCTCCTTCACACACAAATGATATGCTACCCCAGAGTCAGCCAACGGGCATTTTGAGAGAGTGCAGTCCAAAAGCCTTTCCAGTGGGCCAAATGCACGGAGCTCTATAATTTCCAGCTGGATTTCTTGTAAAACAAACCAGGAAAAAATCCAGTCCAGTCTGCAGTGCTGAGGTTGAACTTTCACACCAGTGTAATTCTGTGCATATGTAATAGCACAGGCTGCAGTTAATATGGGAGGGAACAGGAATTCACAGAGTTCTTGTGCCAAAGGTGCCCTTATCCTGATGGTCTTGGGCTTGTGGGATACCCTGTGTGTTCTTCACAGTAGGGAGCTGCTCCTGCACAAAATACCCATGGGTTTAAAGGATCTATCAGCAGTTGTAGTTATTTTGCCAGTATAGGAAAGGGGTTCATCACCAGGCCCTACCGGTTCTACTTTGGAAGATTTATAAGAGTAGCCATAAATACTATAAGGAGCCCTTCTCTCTTCTCTGTCTGTTTGTGGTTTTGTGGTGAACACATATGGTCTGAGCTGGGAAAATCCCCAAGGTGTGGGGGACAAGGGCCCCAGGTGTAAACCACAGCTCAGTGGATGAGTTCTGGCAGGTTCCTTATAGTGAGTGGGCTAAACCTAATGTGCTTATGTGTGCTCTGAGCCATCCTTCAAGTGATCCACACCAGGGTATGGCTGAGGTGGCACACCCTAGGTTGTGAATGCAGTAAAAAGTGCAGAGCTGGGCCCAGGTGGAAGTGGAGAAGGGATTGCACAGCACTAGTAGGTGCTGAGTGAAAAAAATAGATGGAAAAACACAGGTTCCTTTGTACCTCCTAGCCTTGCCTTAGCTGATCAGCTTAAAAGTAAAGAAAAACATCAGCTTGGCAAAAAAAAAAAAGAAAAGGAAAAACACTCTCTACAGATTTGTCTCTCTTTTTCTGTTGAGTTTGCACATTTCACTTCTACAGGGGAATAACAGCTGCAATCTTTCCTCATCACAATTGCAAAGAAATGATCATCCCCTTTTGCTGCATTTCCTAACTCCCCCAGTTCCTCTTTCAGGTTTATGCCTTTTCTGCATGAAGTTCTCTTGGCGGCATGGAAATTAATTGAAATGAGTGTGACTAAGACGGGAAGACCCAATAATGTCAGGATTTCAGTAGTAGCTCCTGAGTTGCGTAAGTACTATTTTTACAGTGATTGCAGACAATCTCATGAATCATTGCAAATGTCCACAGCTAAACACAGGCTGTTTCTTCCCAAAGGCTGGGCCTGAGTGGTTAAAGCTTGTACATCCATGGTGCATGGATGCTAATAATAACCATTGTCTTTAGACAGCGCCGTGAGCTGGTGTCACTCACAAACATGATGGGGCCTGATTCTACAGAGGTGTAATGAAACCACAGCATTCACTGAAACAAATCTCCTGCAAGCAATTACCAATTCCTGTAGCCTCCTTGGACTTCCTGCAAAAACCTCACCCCCACAGACCATTAAAAATATCCCTGCCAGGAGTTTAGAGGCAAAAACCTGTTCAAATCCCCTCATACTGTATTTCTCCCTTCCTTCCTCATCTGCACATTATTTAAGTGCCTTCCACTTGCCTTCAAGGTCAGCTAAAACCCCTAGAGGTCCTTAAATAGAGACAACTTCTGTTCACCATGTACTGTTTGTCCCATCCTCCTGTGGAGGCTTTTGAACTTTCTTCCATCTGCATGCCTTGCCAACTGTAATGAGAACTTCTTCCTGAACTGAGAATGGCTCTTTGTTCAGTGCCTATCTGCACAATCATCAACCTAGGATGTTTCTTTAGAAAGAATTGAAAGAGGAAAAGGGAGAGAAAAAGCTACCCTCTTTATTATATCACAAGCAGTAATCCCTACTAAGTTCCTCTATAATCTTTATTGTTATTACCACTTGCTTTCCTCTTCTCTGCACTCCTTTTTTCCTTCTTTCAATATGAGCAAGCTGGGAGTTTTACCCTGATGTGCTTCTTCATTCGCGTGCTGACCTTGAGATGGCATATTTCATTTTGGGAGAGGCAGCATTAATCAGTGTGGCTGCATGAGTATCGCTAATGCCTCATGGAGAAGGCTTCCTGTGCTTCCAGTCCTGGCTCCTCTTGTGCCTCCTGGCCCCATGGCCGCATTACATTACCCTTACTTACTGTGCTGTAGTCTCCGTGCTGTCTGCACTGACAGGATGCATCACGGCAATTTGATGACTGCAGTGCATTACGGAGACGGACTCCAGCCAGGGAGTCTCGCTCACGCAGCAAGAAGCAGGCATGAGGCTAGTAAATGATGGGGACTGGGAAGCAGAAATGACATTAGCTGGGACACACAGGTACAGGGAGACTCACTGTCATGCAAAGGCTATACTTGGTCCCTTCTCTATTGCTGTAAGGGTTGTGCAGGCATTAATGGGGTCAGGGAAACATAAAACACAGGGTCAGAAGAGACTGTGTCTCCATTCCCCAGCTAAGATGTGGGAATCAGTGACTCAGTGGCAAGGGACAAAGGAATGTCATTCTTGAGCCATTTATATGACTGCCAGACCATAGCTTGGAAGATGAGATTGCTTGCAGTTGGTTTTATAGCTTTGCTGTCCTCCTCCAGGCATTTGTGAAGCATAAGGGTGTATGCTCAGAACACTGCAGATTGAGAACCTGTTTCCAATGAGATGAATATTTACACTTAAATATACTGCTGCTCTTAGACCGGATTGGTTTCCTGTTTTCGTCTGGCACTTCTGGCTTTGGATGGCCAAGAGTGCTGCTCCTCTTTCACGATCCATTTGTCCTCATACTGAAGAGCAGCAGAAGGACACACTTTGAAGATCCTTAAATCTAAAAGTTAAAGTAGGTTGCAAATTGCTTCTCCTAACCCTATTATTAGGATTAACAGAGAGAGTTACCCATGAATCATGACAAATTGTTTTTATATTTTCACAGAAGATGTATAGCTGTAGTTAGAGTTTAGGAGGTTGTGAAGTCACTGCAAATGTGCTTTTTCAGCCAGAAGCAAAAGATGCTTGAATGTAAATTGGAATGGGATATTCTATTACTAATAATGCTTCTGTTTGTAAAAGCACCATATAGCAATGTAGTAAAATACTCTGCCTTTAAGAAGAGCAAGCATACATACCTACAGGGAACACAAAATATTTTAAATGTATGTATGAGATAGAAATATGATAACAACAATATAATAGAGGTGCACATGTCTGTTTACTATAATATGTAACTGTACTAGTCTCAAAGCAGTGGACAGGCAGTGAACAAAACATGGGCTTGTGGGTTAGAGGGCCAGAAATCTGGGACTCTCTGAGCATTGATATGTACTGATGTAGTGTCTGATATGATCTGATTCAATAAAATTTCCTCAGCTATGAGACTTCTGCTCTCCTGCACATTTTCTTGAATAATTTTAATTTTTGTAATTTTGAAGAAGCCCCAGGATTTTTAATTTCCTTGAAATCAAAATTTCTCTGCCATCCTTTTCTCTATGCCTTGCTGCCTCTGAAAACAGGGCAATTGGTATATAAAGGCTGCTGAGAAATAGGAAAACATGAATGATGTTTCAGTGCTTTGAGAGATGAGCATCTCAAATGCCCAGTGAACAAGTTTGATGCAATTACTGCTCTAATGAAACCTCAAAATACTAAAGATGGTGAAGATGGGAGAACAATAGACCTTAACTGCCACGTGCCACAACAAGAAGAGTGCATTCCTTCTTGGATCCCTAATAAATTAGCAATTTATCTATCCTCTATCTTATCTTACCTAATACTAATTATAGCAGCCAAGACCCTGTAGGGACTGGGGATCTGCCGTAGGAGCTACACACGGACAAAACTGTGGAAAAAAAATCTAGCAGTGTAATTGAAAGCAATCTGTTCCCATTTCATTCACCAAGACCATGCATCAAAACCACAGTCTGGGGAGTAAAGTAGGGCTGAGAGGGGCTGCATGAAGTCTGGAATTTCTGAAGTAGGTGGGAGTCTGTAACAGCTGAGAGGGTTTTGTGCTGGAGCTGGCATGACCTTCTGGCACTAAAACCTTACAAATGTTGTCATGGGGTCCCTGTGGAGTAGAGCTCAGTGGTGCCCACATTGGGGTGAGTGGGCTCTGCTGGTGAGGGAGAGGTGCCTGGCACGGCCTGAGTCACCTGCACTTGCCCTTGGCTGTCCCGCCTGGATGCTGGCCAAGGCCCTCAGACATTTTCTCTGAGTGATCCTATGATATCACAGCGCAAGGCAGGCAGGCCTCCTGCCAGCATCTGGAGATTCTGTGTTCCGCAGATGCTTTTCCCATCCTGCTCCTGAGGGCAGATGGCTGCTTGGCCACTGACAAGTGTCTGTGTCAGTGTCCCACAGGTGCCATCAGCACAGGGCCCTGTCAAATCCGTGGGCTGAGTCCCAGCCTTGCCTCACATCTGTGGCCATGGTGGCAGCAGCACCTGGCCCATATTGCAGCCTCAAAGCCAAGAAGGATGGTGACTGTAGAGTCCCTCCAGCACAGTCAGGCCTTTGGCCCAGCAACAATGTCAGTCCTGCTCCATCCAAGCCTCAGCCCACAGCACCCCTCTCCTTCATCACCTGCCCATGGCTGAATTCTGGGGCTCTTGAAGGTGCCTGGGTATAGAGCTGGGCTATGGTCATGTCCATTTATCCCTGGAAGTATTAATACTGTCCTTTCTCCCTGCAAATACATGAACAGTAACCCATGCTGCAGTCCAATCTGCTTCTCTCACCAAGACAGCTGCACATCCCAGCTCTTCCTAATCCCAGTGGCCACAGCCCCTCACTTCAGCCACTGCTGCACGCACAGGGGTGAGCTGCTCTCCTCCCCACTGCTCTCCTCCCCACACCTCTCGCACTGAGGTCACACTGGGCTGCTCCTGCACACAGTGAAATTCCTGCCTTCATGCACTGAAGGACTCTCAGCACCTGATGAAAAGGTCCAGGGATTTGTTGGCTTTGCATGGCCCATGTGCTGCTGGAGGCAGAGTCCCAGGCAGGCTGCCAACAGCTCTGCCATGGTCTTGCTGTATGGTCTGCTCAGGAAATTCAGCAAGGGAGTGAAGGCACGAGGCCCTGTGGGTTGGAGCTCAGTGTGTTGAATGCAGGTTGGGTGGGAGAATGTGACCTGTATCTTGTTCACCCTAGTTTTTTCACTCTGAACTATAAACATTTAAAGATATTAATATTCTGTTCTTCTGCACTGAGTGTGTTACAGATGCTCTCACCTGCCCACTGTGATGCTTTTGGTGGGATAAGTGGGTACCAGAGGGGTCTATACATAACATTGCATAGAGTGATGTTTTCTTCCCAATACCTCACCCCCAGTTCTGGGGGATGTTGACAAGAGAAATAATTTGATTGATTGCCTACATGGCTCACAAATTCTGTTCACTGGAGAAGCAAAATTTTCTTGCTGGATGAAATCCACTCTTATGCTAAGGTGCAAGGCAATGTCTCACAATTTGGCTGAGCAGGCACCTAGAGCTGCTTGGTGAATATAAAAAGAACCTTATTGAGCTGTGGGACAAAATTTATCTCTCTGAATTTAAAGGTGAGTCTGGGGTAATGAAGATGTCAGGAACAATGATACATATTTACTAGTTTACAAAGTGAGAAAGAGCATGAGAGACATTAATTTAGTTTAATGTGTTTAATTTGAGGTATGACAATGTATTTTGTTATCCATAGACACAGTCCACATAGGTTGGAAATCCCCCGGGGACAAGATAAATCAGGGGAGTGCTTGTTTAAATGTCATCTATGGGGAGATCCACTAAGTGAAGTAACTGGCAATTTCTGGGGAATGTGGCAAAAATGAAAGGGTAAAGCTGTTAGATTCTGAGTAGTTACTTGGTTTCACTTCCCAACTGATAGCACTGCTGTGAAGAAGGCAAGGTGCGAAGAGGATTAGTGGAGCAAACTTCTGTGGAAGACAATATTTAAATGCATTGAGTCAGTGCTGAAAAGTTCATTTGTCCTCCCTGATGAGCACTGCCAGGACTGCTGTGGTGTACTCTATCATACCACCTCCTACTTGAATATGAAATAGTAGGTTTCAACAGGCAGCCTCTTTCTTCATGGGACATTACTCCATTTCAACGGCATTATATTGCTATGTACTGTGGAATTTCTGAAATGATCTGGGGGACAAGTGATGATTGCTTGGAGCTGATTGTGGATGGGAGGAAGACAGCAGCTCTTTATGTCTGACTTGCTTTCTGGTACACTTCAGAATGTGGGGAAGTAGCAGGATTGCCTTTTTCCTGAAGCACCCTTACAAGCACCAAGCAGCAGGCTGCCTTCCCATGACACATGCTAAGGCAGGTTACAACAGGGTTTGTTGGTTATGTCACCCAGTGTGATGTGGTGTGGTAACAACGTGACAGCAAGACGAAATGCAAGACCCTGTGTCACAGTCTGCTTTCAAAACTTAGCCTGCTCCTTACCATCCCAAAGTGCAAGAAACTTTTCACCCACATGTCACATGCTCTCTTGTTAGTCTGCCCTTCTGTTAAGACTGTATCTCTAGGAGCTAAGAAAAAATTAAAAAGGGATTATGACAATATAGTTTTACTACTTCTCCCTCCTCTCCTCTGCCCATCATGAAGAACAGAAGTACATCAAGAGCTCTGAATACGTTGTTGAGCTTTTCTGAATACTCTGCTTATCCCAGTGTTGCTCCAAATTAATTGCATTTTGACACGAAGCACGGGTCAAAATCTAATGCTTATGAAAAAATGCCTTTACATCCCCCAAGGAATATAGCACAAAGTATTCTCCCTGTATTTATCTGTGTGCGAGATTGTGATGTTAATTATAATGCCCCAGGAAACAGGGTAATTGTGTAATATGCTGCGGAATAGTACTCCTCAACCTAGTAACCACTTTCCATTTCTTCTTGTTACCTTTTCCAGGCAGGATCCAGCATTATATTTGTGTCTGAAGTATAGGAGATAATGATGCCTATAATCATCCTGCCTGAATACATGCATTTATATCCACACATTTAATGGGTATAATAGCTTATTTACCAGTTTTTAACGACCTCATTTCTACTCAGCTCCATTCCTTGCAAGGGCAATGTATGGAGACAAAAGCATCAGTATTTCTGCTACTAAACAAACACAGGTAGTGTAGAAAGGTGCTGAGCTACTGTAGGTAAAAGTATACCGAAGACCCTCATGATCTTGAAGCGTGGAGATAAGCTTGAAAGGCTTTATTTAAATGACTAATTGTCAAGTTAAGATCTCAAACATCTCTCTCATTTTTTTGTATCTGAGGACTACCATTTCTTCCAGGAATGTCTCTGTTGCTTCATTACTTCTACATTTGCATTTCTGGATTGCTCTGTGGAGAAAGCAGGCCATGGTGTGCTTATCATTAATGAGATTCACAAGGTAGGTGTGCTTCTACCTGTTTGCCTGTGATGGTCCAGTCTGATTCAGAAAACAGCATGTGAAAAACATCCACTGATGTCTGAGAGGAGGAGAGTGCTGGGAAGCTCTCATGGTATGTGGGAAGTCAGGGCTCAGATCTGCTTTTGGCTGGTGGTGGAGTACTTGGATATGCATGCAACTCCATGTCAGCTGGGACTCTGGGAATCATTATGAATGCCTCTGGATGGTGGGCTTCTGTTTCACATTAAACAAAACACACAACTATTTGGAGCAGGGACTGGAACGTGACTCTCCCAGATGTTGGTATGGTGCTCTTAGTACACCAGCCGTTTAATTATAGTCAAGATGAATTCACAGAACAACTTGAGCATTGAAATCTCAGCCCTTGAGAAGAGCAAGCCCAGACATTAAACAAACTAATATACTACAAATTAGGAGGTATATAAAGCTAGCAGGCACCAGGCTTTTACCAACAAAGTTCTGGCAGTCCCTGACATTCTCTGCTTCTAGGCATGTCTGCTTTTTTTCTGTTTCTGCTTCTGCTTTGGTTTGAGTAGAGGAGTGCCTACACCCCTCCATGATCCATGATTCCCACGATTCCTCCTGCTCCATTTGTCACTTAGGACCTGACTCAGACGACATCACAGAACACACGTGTGAAATCAGAACTTGCTTCTAAAAGTTCTACCCAGATATTGCTGTGGTGTGAGACATACAACCAGAACGTGAGACACACAACCTCCATCTCTTTGCCAGAGTAGGTCTGGGCCACATCTACCATATGACTGTCACAGTGGGTTAGGAGCAGTCTCAGGGTGGGACATTCTTCACCCTGCTGCTGTGTGTGGTCTCTGAAGGATGGGGAGGGTGCTCGTCATGCCAGGAAGAACTTTTCTGCTAGCAGCAGTCAGGCCCTGACAGGAGAGAGGCTGAGGTTTCAGGAACCATCCTGGTTTGGGGTGGGCTGTGAGTGGGGTGTGAGTGCTGAGAGGGGTCTGAACATGCTGGAACACAGAGCCCCGCAGTGGGGGCGATAGATCCAGGCATGGCCCTCAGGGCCACCTCAGGGCTACCTCAGGGACACTTCATCTGAGCAGGATAGACTCAGCAAAGCCAATGTAAGAGTGCAAGTGCCCTGGTGATAGGCAAGCTTCCTCAAGCCAACCCTTTAGTGGAAAGGACTGGAATAAGAGTGTGGATGAAATTCCCAATGCACAGATTAAACTTAGTTTCTTTGTAAGCATGCAGAAGACTATTAGATGTCTTGTTATTCTTTTCCCATCAAACAGAAAACTACATGGAACTCCACATTCCTAAAAGCCTCTTGAGAGATGGCAAAGGTGCCAAGGGAGGTTAGCTTTACTCTCCTAGAGCCACTCATGGGTAAGAGCTACACTGTAGTTTTGTTTTATTATCCACAAGAACCTCCAAGCTGGCTGAGCAAAGGCGTCAGAAGTCCTAAAGAGGGAATTTCTTTGGGGAATGCACTGTGAAAATGCTTCTGTGATGTGGGCAGTAAATAACCCTTTGGGGATCAAGTGACATTGTGCTTTTTAGTATAGGATTTTGCCCTTTTCATGCTCAGGAGACTTGGGAGCCCTAGTTGCCAGAGGGAAGCTTGGACATTTCACTGCTGTTAGACTTTCTGGGAAGATGTACTTAGGACAATCTAAGTGGGCAGTTACGCTCTCTTTTGTCTGACAAAAAAGGTAAGTCTTATGATACATTTGCTGAAGAAGTAATTCCAGAATTTCTTGATATAATGTTGGGTAGAGCTGTAGGGTGGCCTAATTCTCAGGTCAGGTTTTGGTTGGGGATGTTAGGAGGTAGCCACTTCCAAATAGCTCAGTCTTGGTGCATGGAGGAATAGGGATTGCAGTTTTGTCTTTACACCAGAGAGGACTGAAAACATTAAAATTACATATATTTAAAACATTGTTCTTTGCTGATTTAGTGGAAAGAAGTCATACTTCAGTAAGATCAACAGGTTCTTTAACGATGAGGGAACGCAAGAATATAACTGATTAGCATAATAACAGAAGGTGTGTTGCTTTTTTAAAAATGGGCTCAATTTCTGCCTGTCATGCAGGAAAATCCAAACAAAAATAGAAAGCTTCTGTGTCAGTGCTCCTGAGATTAGATGTTATGGTACAAATTCTGTAAAATATGGAAATATGAAGTGAAACGTAGATTTAAACCAGAATGCATTCATCTCAATGATGTCTATTTTGGGGGAATTCATCATATTCTGACCTTTTAAAATCCTGTGAGACAGTGGTCTTCTAAGAAATTTTCCCCCAAACGTCCCCACCAACTTGTTTAACAGCGGTCTCTGACCACTTACTAGGTACCTCCTTGTGGAAGTAGGGGTTTATGCTGGATTAAATCTGGCAGATTAAAGCTCCATTTCACCAAATCCTCTTTTATTTACAATCTGAACAGGAAAAAGATCTATGAAAACCAAGAGAAAGGCATCAACTATATATTTTAGAAACATTGGCAGGGTTTCCAACCAACTGCTGCACTATTTGGTTATTAGTTTTATAGTGGATTGAATCTGACCTCCATGCAGAGAATTAGCTTCAAGCAGGCACCACCTGAATGAGCAAATCTTAGTCAGTATAATTTTATTATTCCTCTGACTATCACAATGAAGGACATTAGTATACAGGGCACACTTTGAAGAGGTTATTACTGAGCACTCATCGTTTGCTTAAATTGTCAGATCTTTTTCATGTAGTTACAGAGAGAGCACTTTCATGAGCTTGAGGACTTTTTTTTCTGGCTGCATTTACATTTCCAAGGAAACAAATAAGAAGGACTTTGAAGAGATGATTAGCCTATGAGCTAACTTATGGATTTTTCATAGTCTAGTTCCTTTAAGCCTCTTGCATGGAACTGACTTTTGTTTGGAGTAAGACTGTAGGTTTTAGTCAATACAGACAGGATATTTTAAAATAGCTTAGCACTGGTGGCAGTGTTATCCTCAAGTTTAATGGGAGCATTTGCTTCTAATTTTAATGAAAAACAACAGTGAGGGCTCCTGAATATCCGATTTTTCCTGCTTGTTAAACCCTGAGTATTCTCATAAGAGATTTATTTAAAGCTCTTTTTATGAAAGAACAGACCCTGTTTCATGAAAAGTGAGTTGGCACTAAGATGTTTGATGGCAAAATCTAGGCCAGGATATTCAGGGGAAGTGCTTTGCTCTGAGTGTGGAGGAGAGGGAAGGGCTGTGTAACAGTGATCAAGACAATTCCTGATACCTCATTTCCACAGGTGAACATAGGTAGAAGTGTCCAAGGGCTGACATATGGGATATGTCCCAGCCTCTGCTCATGTTGGCACTTCACAGGATTCTCAGATTTGCATTTCTGGGGTATATTTGTCTACAGCATCTGAAGAAGAGAGCAATGACTGTGCCTCCTATAACATGTGTTTGCAGTAAGCTTGTCAGTGTTGTCTAGAAGGTGGCCAGTGAATATTGCACATATTCTAGCACAGAATTTTTTTCTAGGAGCTCTAAATTCTAGGTCATTCCATCCCCCCGACACAAAAATTTCAGAAATCTGAACCCAAGAACTACAACTGTATGATTAAGTTTTTTTCTTTAAATTATTGTTTTGATAAGAAAATGCTGGTTTGGGAGCTTCACTCCAGACTGACAATCCTGGGAGCACAGAGGTGTGTTTTTCTCATGTGGACTGACACAGAGTGTCTCACTTCAAACATCTCACATTCAGTTAATTTCTGCTGAACATCCATTAAAACCTTGCCTGGGTCCCTGGCAGAATTCCCTGCCTCTGTGCTCACTGAACATGGGGCTGTCCAACAAATTTTTTTTCCCACCCAAATATTTGCAAGAATCTGAAACTTTTGGGGGGATTTAAGGTTGTCCCTTTGTCCTCTTGTTCCGTTCTTATGAATACTAGCAATGAAGGCAATCAAGAACCCATTAGAGCAGCAAATCTGAACCATTCTTTGTTCTTGATGTCATATGTAGAATTTGGTATTCTAGAAAACTATGTGTACAGATCAGAGGCTGTGGCAAAACTAGTCCTGGCCCTGCCACTGACCCACTGGATGGCCTTAAATAATTTGGTCCCCATGTTCTTATCTATGAAATAGGGAAACTATAGGGGCCCTCTCCATTGTGCTCTACCCAGATAAAATTCTCTGGTCTGCCTGGCAGCTTGCTGCCTCTCTGTAGCCCTGGGGTATTTTTACCCTCTTTTTCTCTTCTTGCAAGTGGATTACTCTGAGTGTCTGACACAACAGTTGCTGCCCCTTATTCTAGAAGCAGTGCTTTGTCCTGCTGGCAGTGATACTAGCTTTTTGTTTGTCTAAGCAGGCCCAGGAGGGGGAATTTGTGCTTGTTTACCTGGCTAAGGGTAACACAATGGATGTGAAGCCTGTAAGTACTGAGGATCTCAAAAAAGTAAGAGAAAAGGGGAGAATAAAATTCATTATTTTTAAAATTACCAAAATGTGCAAAGAAAACATCCTTCATGATTTTTGGTTTCCTTAAGTATCCTGGTACATTGGAACCACAAACTATACTATGGCAAGTGAAGCAAAGTCAGCCAAACAGATAAATTGATGTTACGAATCTGGAACAGGATATGTCTGATTATGCTTTGCAACTTAACTGATGGAGTTTGCTCTATTTATGGCTAAACCATTCTGTGATCTTACAGGAAATTACTTTCTGTACGCACCATACTTAATAGATTTTTAAATTCATGCCTGCTCTAGGAAAGTGGATTATACTACAAGAGATTATGCATTTTTCCCCAGCTTTTAAGGAGCAACCGTAATGATGGTTATTGTTGATGAGGGCATTACAGAGCATTTGTGTAGCAAACACCTTGAATAGCTTAGTGTTGAAAGCTTTAATTTTCCATTTAATAATAGTGAAACTAGTTAATACTAATTTTATACAATCACTTCCTAAGCTTCTTAGAAAGCATGCAGTCATGGATTTAGCCTGTGCCACGGGGGAATGCCATACATCATGAGGCTGAAAACTCCCCCGAGTTATTAGAGCTATGTGTAATATTTTACATCCCGTCTTGGATCCAGTTTGTAAGTCCTTTGATTCACAGGCAATGATGATTTATCCTGGGATGGCTGCAGTGGTTCCTGCCCCCGGCTGTCTGCTCCACCTCTCTCTCGGAAGTGTTCATTCGTGTTGTGAAGGTGGCTCAGCTCTGGGAAGCAGCACAGTTGAACCAGCACAGTTTCCAGACCAGTAACATTAACAGAAAAACTGGCACTGGCTTTGGTTCTCCTTAATGCACTGGGCTGTAATTTACAGTGGTTCAATTACTGCCACACCAGCAGCTGAGCTGTCTGGAAGCAGGGGCTGGGCTCAAAGGTGAAGATGGGAACCCCTGCAGCCATCTCCTGCCATCCCTATTCATCAGCCAGATACCCAGACCTAGACTGGGGTTTGTAAACATGCATGGCAGTTACTTGGGGTTTTCAGCCAGCTCTTTTCTCAGATTCAGCTTGAGACTCATCTGGGGATTTATGGTCTCACTTCATCCATGGGGATTTCTATGGGATCAGGGCAGTTCTGACTTTGGGACGAGGACCCCTGTGGAGTTCTGGGGCTTTGGGAAGGATGAAATACACTTTCTAGCACGGGGCTGGTGCAGGACCAAAGCCTTGTGTGTTTCCCTGAAACCTGCTTTTGAGGTTTCTGTGGTAACTTCTTCAAAAGCAAGTGTCATAGGGTAATATTGGGCTGGGATTTCACAATTTACTCTTACCTAAGGTGCCCAGCCAAGGGGCAGAGTCAATACTGTGTTATTTAATCAGCTTAGAGGGACATACCAGCCTGCTACTGGTTCATGGGAAAGCCTCCCCTCCAGTGGCCATCTCTCTGTGGGTGGCAAGGACCAACACTCGCCACTGATGAAAATCAGTCACATTTTTCCCTGTAAGTCACTCATGGATTGACGATGTTCTCTGAGCTTCTCCCTGCATTTGGTCTCAACAGCATGACAGAGCACCACATTTTCCATCCAGTCAGACAATAATTCAGCTGCTTTTAGAAAAAAGGGGGGGAAAAGGGGTAATGAAGCCAGTTTTGAGGGCTTCAACAGCTCGTGCTTTTCATTGCATATGTTATTTTCATCCCTTTTAAGGTACCATTGAGGGAAAATTTTTGAGAAGCGTGGCTCATGTTCTAGCTGTGTCCTTCAGAACAAAGACTGAAAATTGCTTATGTGGGAAGAGCAGGTCAGGGACATGGTCAGTTGGTAATTGGCCCTGTCAACCCAATTATTGACCTCCCCAGGGCAAAGTCTGTCAGAGGGCATCCTCCTCCTCCTATGGACATGCTGCCTGTTTGAGCCCTCCACTGCCTTTGAGCAAGGACAGATCTGAGGAGGGATGAGAAAGGGGGTCAGGGGTGCGATATCTATGCCACTGGGATGGGCTGAGAGGGGATGTGCAAGTAGAAAGGCACGTCTGGCAGAATAACAGAACCAGGCTTTTCTGGGGCTGGCTGCTCAGAGTGGTAGGAGCTGCTCTGGTGTCCAGGCTGGCTGGCAGGGGTTGTGGGGATGGAGAAGGGACTGTGAGGCAACAACCACGACACTGAAACAGAGCAAGCAGGGGGCTTAGAGAGTAAGGCACCCTGTCTCAGACTAGATTTAAATTTTCCATGAAGTACTCCTGCTTCTTCCTACAGCCTCAGCTCTTCTTGACTTTGAAGCAGCACACACACAAAAGCCTACCAAGAAGTTCCCATCCTTTTTGTTTTTGCTGTAGGAAGCAGAGCAGTCCTAGTTGCATATTCAGTAGTAATTTACATGGTTTTGGTTAGTTACGCAAGATATGTGGAGTTTCTCTTCCCCTAACTTGAATGTCTTGCACAACTAGTCAGCATAGTGTGAATTGTTAGTGTGAATTGTCAGCCCTACAGTCAGGACTACCAACTGCAGTTTGCCCTGACAAAGGAGACAGCAGAAACACAGGGGGGTTGAGAACAGGCAACAAAAATAATTAAGCATGGACAGACTTCCCTCAGGAAGAAACTGAAAAGAATAGGACTACTTTGTTAGAGACTAGATGACTAAGAGTTATACAAATAAATGAATGGGAGAGAGAAAGTCGAAGAGGGGGTGGTGGTGTTTGTATTTATCCTCTCAAGCTATAAAACAACAAGGCAACATTCAATTAAAGGGAAAGGAAAAAATAACAGGTGACCAAACCTACTTTGCTTAGGATGGGATTGAGTTGCCTTTGAGAAGTCTTGTCTTACTGCAAGGACTGCCCAGCTTGTAGACTAGTCACTTAAGGTAATTAATCTGACCATGTTGGTTTTTTTAAAAAATACTTATGTACATGGAAAATGAGGGTCAAAATAGGAGATGGCTCATGTCTGAAACAGTTAAAATTTCTTTTTTTTAAGTGCTGGTTTCATGAATGCAAGGTAAAAATTCCCATTCTGGACAAGTGTATGTTTTTTGATCATCTTTCTCTACAGCAGCAGAGTGCATACACTTGGTTCCAGCATTCCTTTTCTGGACTATCTGACAATTACATGGTCATTCAAGATGACATTTTCCTTTGTGCAAATTTTCTGCTATTAACCTCTTAGCATGAGACATCTGATCGTTGGCTTCTTTGCTTCATTAATTTGTTATCTTGTGCTTAGAATCATAGGTTGAATCTGGAGCTGTGCTATATACTTCAGATATATGGGAATGCTCTGTCCCAGTGATATAAACTGATACCTAAAAGTCATCTGAAGTGTTGGGTCACAGCAACCAATTCATCTCAAATGCAGCAGATGGTATATATCAATGCTCTCTACTGCCCCAATCAACTAGAACTGGAATTCTTTGAGTTATTCTACTGTCTTGCACAAACATGATCTGGTGCCTAAAGGCTCCAATTAGGAAAGGGAATACAAAATGAGCTGCTCACCTTATTGGGATGATGTTCAGCTACCAGAGTAAATTTAGGTGAGGTGGAAACAAACTGATTACTAACTACATGGGAAGATAAAGGACTTGGCAGAACTGGACTGGTGCCCAAACCAGCCTCACTAATGAGAGAGGGGAGGTTTCCCTTGCTTGTGTAGTGGTCACACACTGACATATAATCACCACAGAAACTCAGTGTGTGCGCGCAGGGCTTTAGCACACTTCTTGTGAGACTGGAGGTCATGCCCCAAGTGCGTTACAAGTGGCATCCTGACTCAACAGATATTAAACTGTTTGGATGAATATTTAGAGTCATGAGAATGTCAGAAACTGAATTATAAAAGGGAAGCATTTGAGAACTGCTGTGTGAAGAACTTTGCCCCGTATGATGTTGCATACCTGGCATACCTGTCCCGGCAAAGTCAATGAAGACATACCTGTGCACTGAGTTGAGTAGGTGCTTAAGTGCTCTGCAGGGTCATTGTTGTGAGCACACACAGCTGAGAGTTGGGTCTTGAGAAGTTTCTGGGTGCTTCCTCCCCTGCTGTGGTTTAATCTCAGCTAGCAGCTGAGCACCACACAGCTATCACTGCCCCTGCAGAGGGATAGGGGACAGAATTGAAAGGGTGAAAGTGAGAAAACTTGTGGATTGGAGACATAGACTGTTTAACAGGCAAAGCAGAAGCTGCACATTCAAGCAAAGCAAAACAAAGCAGAACAAGAAATAAATTCCCTGCTTCCCATGGGCAGGCAGGTGTTCAGCCATCACCAGGACAGCAGAGCTCCATCATGTTAATGGTGACTTAGGCAAACATCCTCACTTCAAAAGTGATGATGATGAGCATGATACCATATTGTATCCCTTGGGATACACCTCTGGTCAGCTGAGGTCAACTGCCCTGGCTGTGTCCCCTCCCAACTCCTTATGTATCCCAAGCCTCCTCACTGGTGGGCAGCAAATTGAGTAAGGTTTATAAAAAACAACTGAAATGGGACTAGAAAGTTCAGTTGGAGTAGGAGAGTACAAGAAGCATTTTTTTCACTCAGTACTTGATGAGAAGACTACTTTATAGGGGAAGGACAGAGGACATTTATTTTCTCATGTTTGTAGGTAAATCATGCCACTTACCTAATTCTTCAAAACATGAGACCTTTTCTGTTTGTTAGCATGCCAATGTTCAATTGAGCAGCAATCCTGTTGATGTGACTCTATTCCTTCTAAGTGTTGCTCCTGTGTTTCTTATTGATTTAAAATTTAATGTTTCTAAAATTACATGTCCCAAAAATTTTCTAATGATCTTCTACTTGGATCAGAATGCTGTGTTGACCAAATGAGAAAAAAATCCTACAGGATTATGACATTTATTGCTCCTGGTTGCAAAATTAGTGTCTCTGATGATTTTTGTTATCTCACATACTGGGCACATGGCTCAGAAATCCAACATAAGAAAGACTTTAAGATGTACCTGGATTTAGATGCCAGCCTAAATTTTGTCAGTACAAACAGTGATGGCAAGCAGATGTATATCCTAGGATTTTCCTGGATATATTTTTTGAGTGTTTGAAATTCACAGTGTTTCAATCTTCTGCCTAATGCTTAAAAATCAAGACTTACTAGTAAAAAACTAAGATGATATTTTATTGGCAAAATAAAAGCAAAGTAGCAAGTCTTGTAATAAAAAGACTTCCATCATTACTGAAAAGCTTGTTCAGTGTTGAATCTTCAGATTCACCTTCTCTTGTTACCTAACCACTTGGTCACCTTGTTATTTTGTTCACCCTCTGCCTTGGAACTGCCCTGCTTAAAGGTAATTGAAAATCAAGGATCTGCCTAAAAATTTATTATTTTTCTCCGCCTGTGGTCATTGAATTGCAGTACAGCTGCTCAAGAAGGAATTAAATGAAGGTAGCTGGATTTTTTTATTTTTGGTTGGTTGGTTAGGGTCTTTTTTGTTTGTTTTTTTTTATTGCTGTAATTTAAACCTTTATCCATTAATATGATGAATCTCCCATTCAGAGGTAAATCTTGAAAGCATCAATCACACTCTATGAAGGCAGGTGTGATGATCTGCATCTCAGTTTATGTAGCTGCATCTCAGACTGATAAACCATATGTGAAAGCATTTGAACTGAGCAGTGTGAACACAGGCACCAGAATGGGGAAAGAATCATGGTGGCCTTGATTCCAGCTTCAACGCTTGTGTTGGAGATGTGTGAGTGAGCCATCTCTGGGTCTAGGATACTGGGGACATAAATGTGTGTTTGACCTAGACAACTTCTTTCTTGTGCGTTAAGCCAAAGGGAAGAAGAAATTGGGATGAAATTGCTTGTGAATTTTTTTCACTGTTTGAAAGAGTGAGCCCATGGTGATTAGAGCAGATCTTGAAGTTTGACTTTTGGAGAGTGAAGAAGTCCCACTCACACGGACCAGTTGCCTGCCATGCAAGCCTGACTCACAGATGTAGTAGGATCAGCATTGTAACATTTCCTGAAAGCAATCACACTGCATTACATTCTGAAGATTTTGCTTATCTGGAATATTTCTCAGTGCTGTAGCAACTTATTGCAGGCCCACAGTAACAAACTGCTGTTTTCTGAGGAAATCTGAGCTTGTGCAATTCACTTCTAACAGACAGTGCATTCAAGGTTGAGACAGTGCAGACTTCACATGCACCCAGGAAGCCTCTCCTGCAGCCCGCTGAGTGTTAAAAGATGCTTATTAACTTCTTTTCTTTTCTGGGCATCTTTTGTAAATGGAATGATAAGGGTTGCACAAAATCATCTCTCTTGGCAGCATACAGGCCTCCTCCTTGAAATCCAGCTACTGCTGGCTGCATTTGTATCAGAACTGGAAAATCAAGACATACAAATGAAATATTGGGAATTATTTCCAGGCTCTTAATACTGCTCCAAAGCTTAAAGAAGCTCCAGCCTGGGGATCATCTTTGAGTGTATCATTAGTAGTTGGCTTGTTTAAATTCCCCTAGGTGGGCAGTTACATCATTTAAGCATTAAAACTCTTGGGTTTATGTTAGGCTTCTACTAAGCTAAGTAAAAGGGTTCATGTTAATGAGAAACAGAGTCTTTCTCTAGGAGAATTTAGTCTAACAAGAGGAAAGAATGACAGAGCTGACAGAGGGAAATGGATTCCCATGGAGATGAAGGTCAGGCAGTAACATGGTGTCAGAGCCAGGACCAGAATGAAGTTCCTAGTGCACTGGATCAGGCTGAACTTAGCTTCTTCTGTGAACTGCAGGGCTGGAAAGAGGAGTTTGAAAGAGGCTGTTAAATGGACAAAAAGGCACTTATATGCTTCACTGATTTTACCAATATTCTTGGGAGAGAGGTTTCTCTAACAAGAAATGTGTTTTTATTAAAAAATAGTGGAAAGAGAAAAATTAATCATTTACAATATATTCAGCCTGGTGTTTAAGATGTTAGTTTCAAAGCACATGCAAGTGCAAAGCACATATTGCCAACACTTATGTTCACAAGCAAGTTTCTCGCAAAATCAGCTGACTTTGCAAGTTCTGGTGTCAAGTGTTGCAATGGTCAGAGTCTGTTTCATTTCTCTATGAAATACTACTGAGGCCCTTTGGGCCAACTCCTTATGGGCTCATGAACATTGATTTGCCCAGTTCAGGTGTCCTGCTTTCCCATGGTGCCCTGCCCCTGAGCTGTTCATTTTTGCCCACTGAAGAGAGGGACATGTCTTCTCACTGCTACCGAGCTATTCAGAGCTAGCTCCACCATTTAGGAGACAAGACACTTGTTTTTGTGTTCTTCTACTTCCTGAATTGTTGGAAAAGGGAATAAATGTAGATACCCCCCATTCTAAAAGTAATCACCTACGATTGGCTAAAAATGGGATTGTGATAAATATAAAATCACCTTTTCAGCAATGGTATTCTGTACAAGGCCTGGCCATGAATTTGGGTTCACGTACAGAATATGCCTAGAATATATTTATTGGTTTGGAACCTTGGAGACAAGTGGGAGAATATGCAACTTCAATCCTGCCCAGACAGGATTCAGGCATTAGTGAAGATGCTATCAAAAAATCTTGATAGTGTCAGAAGGAAGAGGTTGCTTCTGGCATAAACTTGGTTGCCTGTAGCTCTAGATGTCAGCTGAGCAGCATTTGTGAAGATCTTAGCGATAGTTAGACATCTTCTGAACCCCTTTGGAAAGCAGGCCTTTTTAAAGTCACACCATCCTTGTCCAGTCTCACCACAAATTTAGTCTACTTTGCAAATAATAAATACAAGATTTGTTTGTTATTAGCCAACGCCAAAGCACAAAATGTTAGTCTATCTGAACAGAAATAATTCCCTTCACTACAGTTTAAAAGGCTGTAGAATCTATTTTTCTACAAAATTATCTAAAAGCTAAAAGTGAATTTCAAATCCTGACTGGCTGATTATAGCATACTGTTCTTTTGATGGAGAAGTTCTGCAGAAGGCAGAACAACCATCTCCTCTACACAGATCTATTTCTTTTCACAAAATGGGAATATGCTGGATGAGGGAAAAGAATTCTTTACTTTCTGTTAATTCAGAAGCTTAATGTAGGTTTATGAGCAAAACCTTCTGACTGCAAAAATTTTGAGGCGTTAGGAAGATGCATGAGCCCTGTTTTCTTTGTTTTTGGGCAAGAAAGCTGATTTGTGTGTTCAGAATTCAGTGTGCTCTGTTGTCCTTCAAGGGACCAGGCAACTCTCTTTCCACTGCCCTCTACTTTGCACAGTCCTTTATGGCAGCACACAAAGGAGGAACAAACACTTACTTGAGACTCACCATATCCCACCTCCATGGTGCACAGCTGTAAATGGCAGCACCTTGTCCAGGACAATGGCAGGCTGGACAGTCCACATGGAGTGAGCTGGAGCTGAAGCAATTAACCTTTACTCCATAAGGAGATGTTAATAAAAAGCAGGGCTGAGTTGGAAGGGAGCTGGTAGAGGAATGCAGCCTTTGAAGAAGTTAATGACCCACCTACCCTACAGGTGAACAGATCTGAAAAGTGTAGTGATGTGCCAGCCAAGGTGTTGCCTCATATCCCTGCTATTGTAGAATAACATCAGTCTGTGATTCTCTCTAGAAGCTAAAAGTTGAGTATGAGTTCAAGGGCTTGGAAGCTGGACAAGCCTCCTCTAATGTGTCAATAAACAGAAGAAGTGTCAAATTGCTGAGATAAATATGAGTCTGGCAACTCTACTGTAGCCTATCCTTGGGGGCTGAGGTACCCATCTAAGTTGATGTGATGTTAGTCAAAGTGAAGGAAGAAAAGCACAACTTCTGTGACAAAACATTCATGAACACTGCTGATTTAGGCTAACATTTAGGACTATTCACTAATTAGGATTTCTACTATCCAGTGAGTGCTGCAACATCTGCTCCAGCCAGGCCCACTGAGGCTTGGGTCATAAAGGCGTGGTAAACATTTTCCCTACAAACAGCCAGTCCATTCCATTTTTCAACAGAAAGAGTAAGACCTATCCAACTTCTGTTTCATTATGCAAGCCTTTCAGCTGATGAAAACACTAGGATATTCTAGGGAGGTTGTTGGTCACCATTTCATTCATAGTTTCTTGCCCAATTAATACACCTTGTCATTAACCACACAAAAAAACCTCTATACTTGTGGGAATAAATATGCAAAATCAACCTGTCCACAAAAAAACTCTCATTCTATTTCCCTTTTTTTTTTTTTTCAAAAAAAGGAAAACAAGAAAATTTCTTCTTACAATTCCAGCTCTGTAATATTAAGCTGAGTTGAAGCACATACCCTGATTTCAATCTATATAAATGAGTAAAGAATCTGGCCCTGGCTGGGAGGTACATGTTTCTATAGCACCACATTATAAGTTCTTAATTCCTTGACCCTAACCCTGCAATGCAAGGAAGAGTCAAAATTTGGCAAAGGTTTTAGCCAGATGCGGTGTGCTTCTGTGTTCACACCCTCCCTAATGACTGCTCTTTAAAAAAATAATAATAAAATGCAAATAACTTACACCTGGTATAGCTAGAAAGTCAAAGAAAAGAAGTAAAGAACATGGAGGTTGTGGGAGTGCTGTTATTATTGTTATTATTATTACTATTATTATTAATCAGACGAATGCACACCTGCCTGAAAGTTCCTCAAACATTGTCTGCTGTTGCTTTGGTAGGCCCTGTGAATACACTGAGGTAATGTCCTTTGGTTGGCTTACTTAACCAAACAGATGATGGGGGGTGGAGGAAGCTAGGCAGGGAAACATGCTAGAGATAGAAGAGAAGAATTCCCACCCACGCAGTAGGCATGTACTGTAATAATGGAATAATTATGTGCAGTTTGTTTATAGCTGTCTTCCCCTAGCATCGACGCCTTGGGCTAGAAGTGAAGCAGGACGGGTCCTGCAATCACTTTTCACAATCATGTTTTCACTGTGATTTGTCTTTTATTCCCCATTAGAAAGCAGAGCATGTCTAGAGCAAATGCAGTGGCTTCAACCCTTCAGGATACTGCAAATTTGCTCAGACTGGGGAGGGATGGTTGCTCACGAGTTACGAGTTTGGATTTGTACCAAGATCTGTGGATCTCAGCATCTGTAATGATGGTTCTCACTCCACAATCCCAATCTGTCCATAGTTGCTCAGAGCTGGATAACTTTTGGCCTGAGACATTTTCCAGCCTTTCAAATAATGAATGTTGGGTTGTGGACAAAAACCAAAGCCAGATGGCTTTGTGTGGTGAGACAGCTAAGTAACTGTTACTGCAATGGGCTGTACAGTGGGGATTTGTTCCTGGTGGTTTTGAAGCAGGTTAGAAATCTTCTTGTGGATTCTTCCTGCTGCTTGTTAATAAAGTTGATCATGCCCTGGTTTGGTTCATTTCAGCATGAGCTCACACTGTGCTGATGATAAAATGCTGATGATTTGCTTTCTGCTCCCCCTCTAAAAGTATGAGAGGATATTGTAATCTTCATGCAGCTGCCATTTTGTGTTCAGTTCAACTGCAATCTGCCATGAATGCATACACAGCATTTTGATTCCAATGGCACTTAGGAAAACATTTCCAGGCAAGTGGAGTATCCACATGATGAACTTTATCTTTCTCTTGCATGCCATGTCTGTGTAGTTAAGAAGAGAAATGGGAAGTATTCACTGATTAACTGCAGGGAGGTCAATAAACAGACATTGGACCAGGAAACAACTGGAGAGCATGATAGTCACACCTGCTGCATTGGCTCTGTCACACAGGTTGTGAACTTTGACAGCAAATAGCTTATTTCATATGCATTTCTGCAGCACATCACATCATGAGGGGCTTGATGTGGGGTTTAGTGGATATAACTGTGTCTTGGAAACTCAGAGCAGCCTGTAGACATCAACTAATGAAATGCCTGCACAACATTTATATGCAGAGTTGATAACAACATATTCACCTCACACTGGCTTTGTAAATGCCTTGGAATTGAATTCTCTTACCCCTTTATTTAAGGGGTAAGAGAAGTAATAATAATCATGAACTGACAATCAACAACATACAAGGTAGCTGCTACCACCACCTTACATGTGCAGCAGACATCCCTTTCCTCAGGATGTTACAAGCTGGAGTGCTATTCTAATCAGCTAAAACTGTTGTGTGGAATGTAGAAAGGCATGATTTTGTTATCAAAAATGTTCTGAACAAGCTGGAGTGAAAAACCAGCTTTAAAAATAAATTTCATAGCTCTTATTTTAAAAGGAGTTTTGGATTACATGATTTTTAATAGTTTCAACTGTTCTGGTCAAGGCCTTAGCTTTGTAGGGAGACATGGGGCAATGGAAAGCCTTCTCTGCTGCAGGCAGATCCAGCCACTGCAGTGGACATTCCTGTTCCCTGAAGCGCTGCTCAAGTCAAGTAGGAGGAATGAACCAAGCAATGGCTCTGTCAGCCACCTTGACTCCAGCTGGGAATTTCAATGGAATGAGTGCACTTCTGTGCAATACTGATCTCAGTTAACCAGCCCTTTCTGATGTGCATCCCTTCTGCTGAAATGTGATTGCTGTGTCCCATAGTTCTCTGCCTTGATCCTACCATGGCTCAGGCTGTATGGTCATTTGTAGTGGCTATCTTCTCTTACTGCAACAGCATATGTAGGAAGTTACCTTAAAATGGATGAATAAAGGAAAAATTGCAAGGTGTGGTGGGAGAGATTTAGGAACTAACATTTCTCTGTTTGACTTACTACTAATGATTTAACATGGGGCCTTGGGTAAGTCACTTCATGTTTCTATGACTCAGTTTCTGCTTCTGAAACAACTGTCTGCTGATCTCAGTGGGGCAGTTTTAAAGCTTAATTTACTTAGATTTTATAGCACTTTGAAGATTTGAACTGCACCATATTATGGGAATCGTTGGGAGTCATAAAAGAAAGAGTCAGTGTTGCAAGAGGAGGTATGATAATGAAGCCTAAAGTCAGAGGCTTAATTCTTTGCTGAATCAAAGCCTAAGACTGTGAGTTCTTTGAAACAGACTCTCCTCAATTAGAGGCCTGCTCAGAACATAATAGGGCTATGACATACCTGGGGCCTCTGAGTCCCTCTCTAACAAATGGTTACATACACAAGCTTGAAGATGGCACCAGCTGCAGGAATGCTACCTGTCCCTTTAGGATTTATCTCTTTCTCTCACGGTTCTTAGGTTTTTTTATTATCTTCAAATCTCTGTACCTTACTGCTTGTTCCGTTCTCCTTAAAGCATTCTTCAAGCTATAAATAAAGAGGATAAAATTACAGGATACTTATATGAACACTAGCTAGGAAGCTGAATGGGCATGAAAGGGCTTCCTGGTTTCCTTCCAATTCAAAATGTTATTGAGTTACTATGTAATCAGATAAATGAGTTGTTAATCAAAGTGATGTCAGCTTGGGACATACTATAGAAAGATGATTCCGTTGTAATCAGAACTGTATAATTAAGCAATGAGGCATGACAGGGCTTGAGTTATAGCACGATAATTTTCACCTCAGTGCTGCTGCTGAGGGCCATGGCTGTCTGTCATCCAAGTACCCGATTATGTCTTGCTGTACAGCAACCTCAGTGCTGAAACATCTGAGACAAACTAGAGTAAAAAAATACTCTTTCATCTCACCACCCTCCGCCCTGCTCCAGGGCGAAGCATTTCTGTGATCAGCTGGGTCAGGCTGAGCCCTGTGTATCTGGAAGCAAGTTTGACTGTGTCTCTGCTGTTAGAATATTTATAATGTGAATACATTGTATTTGACAGGAGTCTAATGTGACAGCAAGGTATGGGATCCTTTACAGGTACCATTAGTTAAATTTCAGCAAAATGCTTATTGTTATAGAAGAAGCCCGCAAAAATGGTCCCTACCTAGCAATACCTAGCTTTTCCTACACTTAAACCCCATTGTCCTCTGAGAAGTTTAAATGAGGAAATAACTTACACATTCACAGTTCTCTATTTTTATTTTTTTTACCCACGACCCTTGAGAAAAAATTGCATTGGCTTAAAGAAGAGCTTTGAGGACACATTGGAATAACATGGACTTTGGCAACCTCTTACATGAACAGCGGCATAGATGTGAGTTAAAATGACTTAATATAGAATAGTGACCAAATCCTGCAGTCATAGCTTGGGTGAAACTCCCAGGGAAGGCACTGGGCATTTGTTTGAGTCAGCAGCTGAAAATTTGTTCCACAGGCTCAGTTTGGAGGTGAAAATGCCAGGGCTGAAAAGTTCCCTTTTCTCATGGGGGAAAAAATGTCACCTAAGAATTATAAAACTGTGCCATCTCATTTTTCCTCATGAAGTGCTGACTTTGCTGAGGAGTGGGAAATGTTATGCAATTTACCCTTTCCCTCTACAAACTCTCTCCTGCCATGTCACTGTGAGCCTTGCCCTGCATGAGCATTGCTCATACTTCTGCTTTAGAAGTGTGATTTCTGGTGAGCTGATGCACCACACCATCGGCTGCCTGGGAAGCACTTTATTTGTTTGTGTGTCGTTTGGGATCCCTGGGACTGAGAAAAAACTCCAGTATATCCAAATAAAGCATTTTTGCACCTTCTCTAGAGCCTCTTCCAAGGTGTTGCATGTGATGGCAGTGCATGCTGTCTTACCTTTTGTCTCCTTGGAGGTGGAGCTGGGCAACTTGCCCCAGTGCTGGCAGGCAGGAGCAGCCCGGTGCAGCTGCCTCTGCCTCAGGACAGAGAAGGGAAGCATTGGAATCATGTGGCCACTCAGAACACCTGTGCTGGACACTTTGGCTCAGGTCCTTTGTGACGGCTGCAAAAGTATTTATGGACTCCAGTCAAGACCAGTGAAGCACATAATTTTCCCAGTGTTGCCTCTGTTGCAAAAATGATGTGCTCTTGGCAATACTATCAGGAAACTCTGTTCCTGAGGCTAAATGCACGCAGGGTAAAGCTTCCTTTCTGACAAACAAAATAAAAATATCCTGATCTTGGCTGCAGTAGCAAAAATGCTTCTGGCCTATTAAAATTATGTCATTGAAAGAAGTGTCTCTGTGTCTGCTGGTTTACCTTTAAATCAGCTCAAGTGAACGGTCCTTTGAAACTCATTTCAGCTGATATATATGCTTTTGAGGATGAATGAACTTTTGAGCTGCCAATGCTGCCATCCCTCATAAGTCAAATCTCTTCTTCAGATACTTGAATCCCACGATGATAGTAAAACCAGGGGTTTACAAGATACATCAGCATCAATTTTTTGAGAGCTTTCACCTTGGAAGGCAAGAAGTGTCCTTGGGTTGAGTGCCTGTCAAATGAGTACAGACGCAACAGCGCAAGAGAGGAATATTTTTGCTCTCATCTTTCAGTGCTGGCATAAGAAGCTGGCTTGAGAGGCCCTACATTAACAAAAGAAGAGGTACAAAGAAGGCAGTCATGACACAAGCTTGCCTCTGCTTATGATTGTACTCATGTTTCCTTGAATATGGCCACCAGAAAAGCTGTAATTTTGGTATGCTCAGATTACTGCCTGACTTCCCCTCCCATGGTAAGGAAAGCAGCCATTCTGGGGGGAAACTGGAAGCACCTCTGGACTGAGCTTGGACAGGAACTAGGCTTTCTGTGTAGAATGCTCCAAAGGCATGTATCCCTGCTAGTCACTGTTCCTTGCATCTGACGACAAAAGCAATCAAGGAAAATGATGGTGACAAATCCATAACTGGTGCAAGTGAGGGATGTTTTTGTAACATAATTTCTTGAACACTTGGAACTTCCTTCCACATGATGCTCCTCAAACAAACTTTTGCAGGACTCTGAAAGCTTGTGAATTTGCCTACACTATTCAGAGAGAAAAGTATTGACATTCAGAGAACACATTCAGAAGTTACATATCAGATGTTAAACAGACAGTGTTAGCAGGAGAAATGACACATATTGCTGACATTTTCATACATGCTTGGATTTGTCTGAGAATGCCCTTCTAGTGTCAGCCCATTGCTAAGCAGCCAGCTGACAACTTGGGTTTGGCTCATGCATGGGGAGATGTTTTGACGGGTGTTTCTTGTATCATCATTAACTTTATCCATGTGCAGATGTACTGAAATTCTGTGGCATAGGGGTTGGAGATGGGATGCCCAGGGCTGATGAGGGGTGAACAGTCCTTGAAGTGGATTATCCCTTCCCTCCAGATGAGGAGGATAATCTTTTTTCCCACTGCCACTTTGATTTTTCTATTCTTGATTGACTGTTTTAGTTTGCTGCAAATATCTGGATTTGTCAGTAGAGTTGGAGATGAAGAAATGATTCCTCTGCCAGATAAGGAGCAACATGGCACTTGTGGTAGTCTCACAGCACTGTTTGTGAGGCACTGGAATTGCTAGCAGAAGCCAACTGTAGGCAGCATGGCTAATTTAACCCAGGCTGTGAACCGAAAGAGAAGCACAAGCTTTATACTGGAGGCAAGAAACGCCTCCAACACACCTGCACATTACTGTGTAACCTAGAAGGAAGGGAGATCCTAAAATTGTCATCTTTAGAGGAAATTAGGTCCAGAGTTGTCCATCTGCTCTGAATTTCTGGCAGGAAAATACTCAGTTGGTGACACAAGTACAAGTCTTGACCTTTCATTTCTTTTTCCCCTGGACATTCACGATAAAAGATGAGACACAGGCTCCTTTGTGCCTGTGTGAGGCACGCTGCTGGGACAGCGAAATGGCGCCCGTGCTTCAGGTTTTCCTCTCAGATAAGATTACTAAATGATTGAGAACTTCAAGTTGACAAAATTCACTTTCGTTAAAAAATTTAGCAGTGCCACCTGCAGGAAAGTGCCGGGAAACCCAATGCCTGTCCGGGGATCTCAGGACCAACTGTCCTCTGCCTCCTGTGCAAGAGAAGAAAGAGGTGGCTGCCAGTGTGGGGCTGCCCTGATGAGCTGCTTTCTCATTGACATCAAAGAGAGATCTGCATCTGCAGATAATGCAGAATACCTGAGAACAAAACTTTGTCGAGAAACCACCGTCTTTGATAGCTATTGCCTTTTGATTTTTAAAAGCCTCCCTTTTTCCCCCAAAGAGCTTTCCCAAACATGATGCACTGCATATATAAACTCTGGTCCAACTCCCAGTGGAAATGATGGCAGCTTTCCATTGAGTCTGATCCAGACTTTAATGCCTTTCATGTATGCCAATGAAAACTCTTTACATTGCATACTAGTGCTCTTTAAAGGCTCTCAAGCTGATAGACAGATTAGATTATTTAGCACTATACAATGCAGCATAAGTGGTGCTGGTGAGTCATGAAATGGCATTCTTCCCTCTGACTCAGTGCACAGTCAATGCCCGAGCATGTTGCTATGTGGCTCTGTGTTGTTGGAGGTGTCTTTTTCAGACAAGAAATAAATAAAAAAATTCGGATCCACTATTCTTTCTACAGACCCCATTTGCCTGTGAGTGCCTTGGTTGAACTTTGCAGAATTTCTCACCCTAGCACAAGTTATCCTCAGCTTCCAATAGAAAACTATTGTTCTCCTTGCCAGGAGGGAGCAGGGTTTTGAGCTATCTGGAACAAAATGTTTTAAAAACAAGAATGGGTTATTGCAAATACACTGTGGGGCTTAAATCTTTAATATTGAAGGAAAACCTACACCATCACTTATTGCACATTCATATTTAGCATTCTGCTTTTGTTTACCACTTCAAGGACTGTTTTCAATTACTGTTCTCTGCATGAAACCACTTTACTCAGGCCTGCTGCATATGCAGAACTGACTTAGAAGATGACTACTCTGTTTTGCAGTGATTTTCAAGGTGTCAGACTGCTTTTTGTTCTTTATCTGTAAGGCACTTGGTGCCTGGAGTGTGAGAGTCTCTTGTTTAAACCCCATCCCACTTCCTGGTTGAAAGATTTCATTGAAGCTCTTCCTCCACTGTGCAAAGAAAGGAATTTCACCTGGCTCTTTCATCTGCCCCATCTCCTACCCACCAGGATGTAAATGACATGACTCTGTTTCAAAAAATTTTCTCAAAACCTGCAGTCTTGACAAGAATACTTCAATTTTCGAATATTACTTTGTAGAAAATGTACTGATCAGCTCTGGTATGCAGAGAGGCTTGCCTAACAAATTACATAAGTAGCTCTGAGATGTCCTCACGACTCCTTCCGAGGACAAAAGCTATCCAGGCAAAATTCAAGCGCACCTCCGGGCAGCTGTACTCTCTTGGTAATAACCAGCAATTGAGATTACAAGGAGTTATTCTATTTTGGATATTGCAAACTATGGGATCCATTCCTCTTTGGAAAGGACTACTGAGATGGAGAGGGCTTCTCAGAGGCACAGGGGCACAGATGAGATGGAAACCAGGGTGTGAGGCCAGAGGCAGCAGCATGAGCAGCTCTTTTCTTAAACATACTTATTTCACAGTATGGGATTCCAATGACTGCCTTTGCCCCTTGTAACATTTGTGGCAGTGTGATAAACCACTTGTTTTATCTTACTTTATCAGTGTTTTGTTCTTCATGTTGCAAGTTTTTATTTGTTATATCCCTTCAAATATGAAAATAATGCTTTAGGTGGAACAGGCATCTTAATCATCATCCTGTGCTGTGGCTATTTTTTGTAACTCCAGTTAGTGTCTGTTAATGATTTGATAATAATCCAGAGCATTCAGAAACCCAAATTTTTATTAAGAATTATTTAATCAAAGCAGATTAAAGAAATGATGCCAAAATGTTCAGTCCCAGAGATTAACTTGGAGAAACTATTTTCAGGGGGAGAAGCTGTATTTGGGATTGTGCTCACTGATAATTTTACGTAAAATTCACAGCAGCTGGAGAAGAGATTTCCTCATTCCTTTGGACTATAAGCTCAGCTGTGTAGATGCTTTCTCAGAACCTGATTGTTTTCATATGAACTCAGGGGGGACACTGAGCTATTGAAATTATTGCAATTGCCCAGGGAAGCATTCAGAAATTCCAAAGGAGAGTTTTGTTACAAGGCCACATACCAATAATACTTACCTCCTAAAAGTCCTCTTGCTTAAAAAGCCTGTAGAGAAGGCTGATTAATGCCAAGAAGAGCAAGGAAATGGACAGTGTTCAATGCCAGAGTTGTGCCATGCAGGGATTAACTTGCATTTATTGTATAACAGAGTGCTTAACACAGGATGTTTCTCCACCTAACCAGAGATTTTTAACTTCTACTAAGGGCCTGTCCTTGTAATGAAGAACTGATAAATGAGAGAAGCTGTGGGAAAAGCCATAACCTATGCTTACAAGAGGCAGAACTGATTTGAGACTGAGGAAATCAGAGAACAGAGCCTGTGACAGAGCCAGGTGCCCGCAGGAGTTGCCCAGCCTCAAGGTTAACTGCAGAGCTGCTTGGTGTCCTCAGTGCCTTTTCAGCACTGGCATTCACATTGCAGCTGCTAAATCAGAAACACAGCTGAATGAATTTAGTACTGGGAGACTGGTGTGCTGAGCTGAGCTTCTCTGGATTTATATCATGTTAGATGAGAACAGAGTTTTGCCTTGAAGTCTGTGGTTTATGTGATATATGGCATATACCACCAGTAATGACAAAAATTAGTGCCTTCCTTTGAGTTATTTCTGATTTACACCCAAAGACATTAAATTTTCTCTGTATTTATATCCTGGTAAATTAAAACACTCTGGGATATGTGATCAAGAAGGAAAGTCCATAATTTCTGTTCCACAAGATCAGGCCTAATATTATTCAATACTCGGTGCAAATTTTCTTCCTCTATAAGTTGTCTGTGAAGTATTTAGAGAAGAAATCATAAAGATGCTGCAGAGCAGATATGTGGTTACTACACTGAAGTTTCCTCACTGTTCAGAAGGGGAGAAAAGCAAGTGAGTGTGAGATGACTCACATACATATCTCCAACAGATCAGGCTTAACTGCTCTGAAAAGCAAACTGCAAATGATTCTTCCCCATGTGCAAATTCCACCCTCTTTCTGCAAACACCTGCTGGTGACTGCAGTGAGAGCCACATATTGGGAGGCAAGATTTATATCTCCAGACTTTATCAGGAAGAGAGTTTGTTGCTCCTGCAAGAGAGCCCACACATCAATTCCTGTAATATCTAGGCTTCACTTTGGCTCAGTCTTTTTAATCTATACTCTCCCAGATAGATGAAGACACTTTTCAGGGACAAAAATACTGTCAAGATGAATGAGAGCTATTAATCTAGGAAAAATGAAAATCCAGGAGGAATAAGCAGGAAGCACAGGGTCTATTCAGTCCATTGCTGGAGAGGGGAGTTGCAGGTGCATACGTGAGCATATCCTGAGAATGGACAAAAACATTGCTGTTGTGCTGTGCCACTGTTCATGCTTTTCCCTTAGGGAATATCTGTAGCCATAAGAGCAATGGAATCAGAGCCCATGATGGCTGCTCTGCCCTGAAACATCCCAGGACTGAAAGCCTACAGTCCTGTCAGAAGCAGCTGAAGAGCCAATCCGCCACCTCCAGCTGCTGCAGGCTCGCCTCCATGCACTCCACACCTGTACACCTAAGCTGTTTCTTGATGATTCAGGGAGCTGGGCACTCTTTGCTGGCTGATCCTCAGCCTATTTTTCAGATATAGCATTAGAAAAAGGTACAAATCTGTGAATAAAGCCCAATCTTCCAGGCCAGGGGACAAAAGGGTTTTATATGAAAGCAAGTTTGTTGCTTTTAAAAGAAGCAATTCCATTGCCCTAGCAGAAATGAAAAAGAGTTCTCACAGTTTTTTTCCACAATTGTTATGAGTAATGTTTTCAGTCGCTTGGTTTGTGTTGTGCATAATGAAATATAAATACTGCGTGGAATGCTTTGTCATAGAAAATATTTATAAATAGCAGATTTGCAATCATCATCTTGTCTTTGATTTGAGCAGGTTTTTTCTTTTCATAAGGTTCTTTCAGGCTGCTGAGCTGTGACTGATGTGTGTTTATTTCAGTTGAGTCATCAGTATCATTAATCCTATCTTATTTACCAATGTTTGTCATTTTATAGCATTTAACTGGTAGGGTGACTCACCTCAGAGAGAAATGAGAACATGAATACAACAGGCTTTTTTCCTTCTTCCCCTTTGGCTTGGGGTAGGAATAGAGAATGACCTTTAAGGCACATCCTGAGTCATGAAGTTATCGTATTTACCTCTCCTGCTATGAGATTAATAATGACAATCATCCCTACATACAAGGAAAAGAAGCTTGAGCTTTTGTCCACACTTTCGCTTGTCTTTCAAGGCTTACATGGAGGAAGACATTTTCATCAGGCCACCAGGAAAAGGAAGCTCTTGGTGCCTCCCTCTCTTGCACAGGAGCAGCAGAGCAGAAACTGAGGAGGAGCTGGGGAGGAAGGCTCTTCAGCGGAGTCATCCTGCTGGCCTGGCTTGAACTTTGTGAAATTTGCTCAGGGCACTATGAAACATTTGCATTTGCTTTACAGCTCAAGTGTGGGAACTGTCTTAGCAGAAGCTCCGCCAAACCTGCTTCTTCACAACTAGAAACAACTCTTTGCTCTTCGTATCTGCCTGACATTAATTACTGCAGCTTACTGCTTGCATCTCAGCAACCTGCAAAGTGTGGCCCTTTAGTGACAGTGCTGCAGAAACAGCTGAGAGTGCCCATGAGTCAATCCCTGTAACTGCTCTTGAGAGGGGGATTACAAGAAGAGACCCAGAAAAGGGCTTAAACATCTAAAAGTCAAGTGACAAGAGATTAGAACATAATCCAAAGCTGTCACTGCCTTTAATGTATCAGAAGGGTTGAAAAAAGGGACTTGGCATATCCACCTTCTTCCTGGGGACACTTTCCATGCACACAAGTACCCTCATGGCTCTGCAGTCTTTCTAGATGAAGACTGAAGCACAGAAAGGCTGATGACCCCAAAGAGCTGCTATATTAGGCAGGGAATTGCCTAGAGTCAATGTATGCAGCATGCAGCTGCCTACAGCTCATTAGTCAGGGTGGCTGAGAACAGAGGTGGGTGGTAAATCCCAAGCCCCAGAAGCCTTAATTCAAGCACCTCCCTGTAACCCTGTGCCTACTTAGAGATACTTGCTCCAGAATGAGGGAGGGGGGTAGTAGGGACAAAAGAGTAAAGTTAGGAAATGTACACACTTTCTAATTTTTTACTGTGATTCTCATTCTTCAGATCAGAAAAGGACCTTGAGGTTATCACCTACCCAGTCCAACAGTTATGGAGAAGCTGTTCCCTCCTGAACCTCCAGTCTTTCAAATATGCAAAGAGTAATTTCTTGGAAAATGCCCTGAATATCACAATCCAGGCTTCTATATGGGCATAGCACCCTTATTTTCTTTTAAAATCTTGTCACTGTGCAAAAAATAATCTTATTCTTGCTGGCTCTGAAAGAGCATAAAGCAGCAATGGTTTTGTTCAGAAAAGAGGCAAACTCCCACGCTATTAGGGCAGAAGTGCACCTGTACCTCTGTTTCAGGGTGTTTATGTTTCAATGTGTAACCTTGTAGGAGAGAAATGGGCCTTTTTGCTTCTGGTAGAAGACATAATTCAGCTTTCAGTTTCCCACTTACTGGCTGAGAGTGTAAATCATTAGAGTGTTGCTCTGCAAGAAGAGCATCAGGTGTTGCAGTTTTCCCTGAAGAACCTGTCTGTGAAAGAGCTCTGACTGAACACCTGGATTCTAGGTTTAGGTTTGAACAAGGTTTGAAGTAGCTCAACCTCACAAAACTTGGCATTTTGTCAAAAGATGTGGGGTCATGACCTGAGGTGGCAGCTGAACAGGGGTGTTCATGTTCACAACTTTGAACTGAGCTTATGATTATTTCTAATGTGGGTGCTGGATCCAGGATAAAAGTAGAATTTGATGATGTGCCCAAAACCATGCAGGTTGGAGACACAAGTTTCCCTGTGCCTTAGCTGAGTGTTCTGACCCCACAGACCTTTACTTAAGAGCTGTTTTCTAAGACTAGGCTATCGCAATTATATTTCACTGTAAACCTTTGTCCTGTCGATTACTGCAATGTGTAATTTCAGTGACTTAGTCCTGGGTCCTGAGTTCATCTTATCAGGCAGCCACACCTCATTGCTATACTTTTCAGAGAAAGCTCTTGGATAAGAGGTTCTTTTTCATCAGTGCCTACCTGCTTCCTGTTAAATCTGTGTATTTACAGGGCTGGCATCTTAAAAGGATTGGTCTCTAATGTGCTTGTCAAGGGACTGATAACTTGGCATATTTAAGTAATCCTAATCCTAGTGTTGCCAAATGGAGATTTCTAATTCTGGAACAAAACTTTTTTGTGGGTTGTTTTTTATTTTATTTATGAATTTTTTTTTTTTGTTCTTAGTGTTGTTTTTTTTTTTTTAAATTTTCACAGGACACAGGGTTGTAATTTCCCTCTTTCCTAATTTTGCCATTCGGTTTTAGCCAAGAGTTTGATAAACCAGAGCTTCAATGGATTATAATTGTATTCTTCCCAGATATGAGTAACATTTACATGTTTCTAAATATCTTTAGATGTGTTGAGGATACATAATAAGAAGAAAGGATGGGTGAAATTAATTGGTTTAATCTAATTACTTAGGGTTTTTTTGAAAACGTGGCTGTCTGTTGAAAATGTTCCCTGTTACTCAGAGTTGCCTCACACAGGGACAGCAATTTTCTTTGAACATTTTATCAAAGTTCACCTAAAGCAACATGATAAACTGACTCATCCATAACTGCTTGGAGAAGTTTTTATTTTAAACTGGTTTAAAACTGGATGTATTTCAGAGCTGGGTTAGGTTATTAAATAGAACCTTTGCTATGCTGATGTGATGAGCCGACTAGCTGAGTGTTACTACCCTTTTATTATCATGTGGGAAATAAAATCGCATGCCTGGATTCAGAGGGCATGAGTCACGGCTGTGTGCGAGCACAGAGCTGCCTCTGTTCTGGGCTGTTTGCTGAACACTGCTGGCTGCAGGCACTCAGTGTGATGGGCCACAGGGGCAGGTACTTCTGCCTCACTCAAAGCCTCACCAGAAGCTCTCAAGGAAAGGAAAGCTGAGGAGAGCTCAGTGTTTTCCTTGCTCCTGGCTGTCTGTGTGACAGGTTGATGCAAAGACAGAGCACTGCCATCACTGCAGCTCTCATGCTACTACCTCAGCAAGTGGCAGAGATGAGCATATTAGGGAGATGCTGAGGGCCCACACCTCAGCATCTTATGTCAAAACTTGTGGTTTTTCCTCTGCAAGCAAAGAATGATGCATCTATGCTAAGTTTTTTTACGATGAATTGACTGAGCTTAGCTCAAGACTAATATTTCTCAGGGCTAACCTGGGTGTCTGTTCTCCTAGCCCTGTTCAGCCTCTGCAAATACCCACTCCCTCTTTCATTGCCTTTCACCTGGTATATTCCACAACAGCCCCAGTAATCAATCATAGGGCCTAATTATCCTAATCTGCCTTATTTTCTGACTTATTAAAGCCTAATTAGTTTATAACAACATAGAGGCTGGAGGTAATTTGGGAACTTGGAGGAGAAAAGCCAGCAATAATTGAACTGCAGTAATGAGGCTTCAGCAGAACCCAAGTCTGCAGCTGTGTTTACACTGCCAGTTTTTAGGAAACCTGGATGCAACTGCCTAAAGGGTGTAAGTAGAGGATAGTGGTGTTGCTCTGGGGCAGGTTAAACAACTTTGCATTAGAGGATGCTATGGGCTTTTCCTGGTGCTTCTGTGTGCTGCCAATGGGCTGTGTGGTGCAGCCACCTTTCTTGGCCTGTTAAAGGTGTGTGATAGTGTGTGCTGTGGCCAAAGCTCTCAGGGCTTGGTAAAACACCTGTACTGCTTGCTGAGGTTGGTAGGCAGAAAAAATGGCAAAGGGAGCCTATTGGGTATGAGTTGGGATGTGGTAAGAGAAAACTATTGGGTGCTGTTTGCCATTGTGCTGGAGGAAGGAATAGGGTTGGGAAGAGACTCTTTGGCTGATGGTTAACCAAGGGGTTTTGACAGCTGTTAATACAGTGCTAAATTGATTTGAGAAATACTCGGAGATGAAGAGCTGGTAGTGGCACATAAAGCAGGAGTTAGAACAGATAGAAACACAGTGGTAGGAAATAAACATCTTCCTATTCTACAGCAGTTTGTCACCTGGATAAGGATGGGAAAAAGACATACCTCAGAACCTTGTCCTGAAGAGGCATCTCTCCAGGACCAGAGGGACTGCTGTGTCAGTGACAGTAGAGCACACTTGTCAAACATGGCTCTTGAGTAGTAAACTTTGATTTAGCTTTTTGGTATTAACAGGCTTGATCTGTATGGTGGATATTGTGCACCTGGCTGATTATGGAAATGTGGAAATCTTTACATCTCTAAATTATTTAGATTTCTGTTGATGCATGTAGTAGTTGGATGAAGATCGAGCAAGCCTTCCACTTGAAGTTTGTGATCTGGCAGTTGTTTTGGGCTCTCACAATTCTTTTCAATATGAGGATTGCAGAATCAGCTGTACAGATAGTTTTGCTAAACTTTGCTTTCAGCAGGGCATTGACCTTGTTTTTGTAACAGCTCTCAGTTTTTGCAATCCCAGTGCTGTAAAATAAATAAAAATGAATAATGGAGAGACTCAAAGTAGTATGGGAAACATAAACAAAGCAAGCAGTAGCAATATGTGGCTGACTCATCCCCTCTGTTATCATCCAGATGCTGTTAGAGATTTCAATTTCTCTTAGAGTATCTCTGTTGCAGTAGACAAAGTTTAGGAGATGGAGTTTTTCCCTTAGTGTCATTAACTTTCTTTTCTTCAGAAACCAGTGCTGATATTCCAGGAATGCAGTGGCTGGGGTGAGATATTGAGAATACTGATGATGCCAAGCCCTTGCTTTGGTAGCCCTCATTGCTTTGGATATCTCTGCTGTTAATAGCTGGCTGCTTTTGTGCCATGTATACTTGGAAGCTGGGGAATTCTAGCCCCCAAAAATGGTATGTGACCTTTCTGTTAACAGCACAAAGATGTATCTAATCTGCTGAAACTTTCTAGGAATGACAATGGCTGTGCTGGTGTAAATACTTTCTGCATCAAGAGCACAGAAGGATTTTGTGAGGTACCTTCTGGTTGCTGCTCTTTTAAACAGAACCCAAATGTAGACAAAACCATACTGAATCCCCGTTAAAAGTGCCTGAACCATGGTAGAGGGACAAATCTAAGTGCAGTACACCGCTTTCAATTTTTTCTTTCTTACTGTTGTACAGTAAGTATTGAATTGCAAACTGTAAGCTGTTTCTCCTTTTGTATTCCCACCCAACTTTTTTGATTGTTGATCTTACTTGAAAAAGAGCCAGACTTAGCTTGCCCTTTCACATGTGTTAGGCAAAACCACAAACAACAACTATGCCAAAACTTGCCTGGAACAAGTTCATTAACACAGCCTAATGAGACTTGACATACAACCAGAAAAACAAGAAAATATTTTAGAAGTTGGGAATAATTATTAGAAGAACTTGCCTTTCTTTTTATTTTTCTTCCCACTCAAACTTTAAATTTTTTTTAAAATTTCATTTTTTTCTACACCCTTTGGGGTTAACATCAGTAAAAGACACGATTTTCCAAAAGCACTAAGTGAGATGGGGAGATGGAGGGCTGGTGCTGAAGGCACTCGTGCATCTCAGCTGGCTCAGGATCTGCCATGTTCTCCCTGTCTGGGCTGCACAAGGGGCTCTTCCAGAGGGTGATTCAGAGCATCTAATTTAGCCTTCCCTGGAGAGCAGTTCAGAGGTGTCTGCCTCTTTGATGAGAGAATTAAAAGTCTGAGGGCAATGAGTGGTTAATCTAAGGGGAATTCATACCACACACCGAGGTGCCAGAGGCATTTTAGTAATGGGACTTGAAACCCTTGGCTCATGATAACCGGACTCTTCGTTCTGTCAGGATGAGCATCCCCAAACCCTTGATTCCCTAGTGTAGACCTGCTCCCTATTAACTTAGGGCTGTTCTGGCAGGGGCACTGAGCTTTTTTCTGAGGGTCTCAGATCAGAATATTTTCACACATATAAAGCACATCTTTCCATGGGCAAGCTACTTTTTTGCACAAAGGACGCAGTAATTTCAGCGTCACAGCACTTCAGCTCTGGCCCTGGGATGTTGCTGGGAATATTGCCTGCTATAAAAGGGCTGGATCCTCTTCTGGCCACAGATTAGAGGATGGTTTAAGGTCAACACCTTTTTGGGCTCGTATAAATGTTCTTCCCTTCTGACTCATACATCAAATTGTTGTTTTTACGCAAAGCTCTCTTCTCTCCTTCTGAACGTAATATTTTCCGTGTTCAGTGGTGTGACTGTAAGAACGGGCCTTTACTGATATTTAGCTACTTATTTCTTTCCATGAGGCAGCCCGAGCCAGAGACCAAACAGCGTGATCCCCGGAGCCTGCCCTTGGCCAGAGAAACGCGGTGTTAGGAATTCAGCTAGCTCAGCCATACGTCGCTTTTATTTTTGCAAACAGCAGGGGGAGCTCAGATCCTGCCTGAATCCAAAGCAAGCCTAGAACAGTTCGTTGAAATCCTTTTCATTTTAACTAGGGGTAAAACCCCAGCCACTTGTGAGGTTCTTCTAACAAAATTGCATGCTTTCCCCAGTATGCCATAGGGAGACAATTAGAACATGAAGAGGAGCATTACTGGAATGGTTCTTGTGACCTTCTAAATGTGTGTATTTAATCTTTCTACTTTTTATGGAAGAAGGTCAAAAGCAATTTTAATATTATTTTTATGGAATCAGTCCCCATCAGGTTGTGAACTTGGAAAAGGCTGAAATCATTCTTATTTAGAGGAAAAGTAATACCTGGGAATGATACCAAATCCATCCTTGAACCTGGCTGTTCAGAGGTGACTTCAGTTGAAGGTATTTAGCAGCACAAGGCTACTTTGTTGTCTGAGTTCTGCATGGGCACTAATTAATCCACTCTGCATCCTCACACTTCTGTAGGTAAATGAGCACAGCCAGGAATTGTTTGGTGCCTGAGAAATCTGAACACACAGATGGGAGTGACTGATGCAAGATCACACTGTCAGGACAGGAGTGGGAGATTAGGATCTGGCTTCTCCGTGTTTCCCTCAGAAAGGCTGGAGCAGTTCTTGTCAAGCTCTTTCATCCACAATCCAAAATTTGTTTGTAATTGCTTCCCCACAAGCCCCTGAGATTCCGCAGCCTGTCGAGTCTCCGCAAAGGCAGGTGGGGAGGCTTGCTGGGGGCTGGCAGAGGATGACAGGGGTGTTGAAGAGGTTTTGGATGGCTGCACTTTTGGGGAAGATGGAAAGTGAGTTGATCTGACTCTCTGGATCTATGTGGGAAAGTGATGATTTTGCTGTCCTTCCATCCTGATGCTGGATGTAACATTGGGGATACTCTCCTGTATCCCTAGTGCAAGCCCTCTGATTTGGAAATTTTCAAGTGAACTGAGCAGTCTCCAGGTCTGTAGAATTATGGATGTTCAGGGCTGTGTGGGCAAGGTGAGTTTGTTGCCAGGCTTGTAGGAGGGAAACATACAATCCACAGAGCCAAGAAAAGGAGAGAATCGTCCTAGATGTCAAGCCCTAGTCATAATCTTCTCACTATTTGCAATATTTTCCTGTGAGATATTTGTGTGATACTTTTTGAGTGACTATATTATCATGAGTGTCTTTGGTAACACACTGTGCAGGCTGACTACAGTATCCAATGCAAACATTGCCAATGCAGTCTCCAAGGGGAGAAAATAAACCCCTGACTAACCAGGAAATGCAATAATAAAGCTAAAACTTTTCTATTAATCTTCATTATCTGTTCAACTAATATTCTGTTATTATTTAGTAGGAACAGTGATTTCTTAGACAATTTAAATATAGATTTATTTTTTCTTTAGAACTGGCCCAGCTATTAGCTTTTGAAAGCCAGCTTAGTATTTTGGGAATTCTGCCTGCATTGCAGGATTTGTAGTAAACCTATGGGTGGAGAAAGGAACAGTAGTAGGAGGAGAGAAAACATAAGGGATGTTCAATGATGAATTCAGTATTCCTTGAAAAATTCACAGCTACTGACTATGCTGTCAGAGACTGGGGATACATAAAATATAGATAGATCAAGGATTTCATCCTTTCATGTGGGTCGGAGATGAAAGCTGGAAGAAGCAAATTTTGGTAGAAAAAGCTGAACCAAGAAGGCCAAAGCTTGATGACAACCCACTTGCCTGCATGATGAGCTCTCAACAACATTGCAATGCCTCAGAAAGAAGAAAGGCTGAACAGGGTTGAGCAGTTGTCTCCCCAGCGCAGGGGACTGCTGCAGCCAGCTGGCCTGCTTGTGTGAAAAGTAGCTTGTATGGCATGCTGAGTGTGAAGAGTGCACTTTTACTGCTCTCTGAAGGAAACGTGTCCTTACATGCATCTGCTGCATGCAGCCTCCCTATCAAATGTAGTGAACACCAGACTGCTGTCTGTGAATAGGTAATGGTGCTTCCCCACCACTTCAAAGTCTGTATTTCACTTTTTTTTTTCACCATGATGTTGAAAGAGATGATTTTTCTCCTTTAAAAACCACAGCCACTGAGAAATTAATAAAGGGTGCTGTTTTTGAAACTCCCAGGGGGGTGATCCTGCCTTTCCAAGCTTTGCTGTGACTTTTGCCTGGGAACCAAGCGCTGGGCTGGATCCTCACTGCTGATTAAGACGCATAACTGCAAGCACAAGTGTCTGAGACAGCATGAAGGAAGAGTCAGCGCCTGATGTTTTGTTGGGACAAGAAGACAGCAGTCTCATCATCTTGCATCTTGTTCACAGGCCACCCCAACTAGGAAAGCCTATATTTGGGTCACATCTAGCTCATTTTCATAATGCTGCTGACAAATATCTGGGTCTTTTCTCTGCCAAAGCAGTGAGACAGCAAAGTCTCACTGTCTAAGAGTAGGCACATGGAGACAGCTGAGGAGGATGTTGGGGGAGTGGGAGCCAGCTGAGAAAAGAGCCATGCTAGGCTGCCTTTTTGCTTTTCATTTAATGGTGAGGGAGCTTTAGGCCTGCTGAATCTTAAGTATATTATTAAGTAATTTATAAGTATATGAAACAGAAACTGAATAAAAGAACGAGGCAAGGAAGAGTGGTTATTGCCAAGGGGTCAGGAAAGGAAGCTGGGCAGAAGAAAGGTATCTTGTGCATGGTGGGAAAGGGCTGCAAAGGGTTCTTGGCCTCAGGGAGGTGCCATGGCCCACCAGCCCTTCAGAGGGTGGCACCTGTGCCTCGTTCGGGAGGCTGCTGACACCTCTGGTACCTGGGGCTGCTTTCTCCGGGATGCTGCTGCCAAACCGGTGCTGCTGGGAGGAGCAGCAGCCCCGGGGCCACAGGGAGCTTGTTGCCTCCCTTGTCTGTGTGTGGTCTCCCCGACATAAGCTTGGCCCTGAAGGCTTTAGTGGAAAAGGGCAATCCCTGCTAGGACGTGTTTCTGCCTCTTTATCACTTGCTGCGGCTGTTGCTGGTTGCTTTATTGTGAGCAGTTTTGCTCAGCTTATTGACTGGAAATTGCACACAGCTGCAGCGGGGAAAAGCAAGCCTGAATTATCTTACCTGCAAAGGCTATTTAAATGAAAACTTCAAACTCCCCTTCATCTTCCCATAACACTATTTAATTTACAACTGAGTCTGAGATTTAGAAAGCCTTTGAAACATGCTAATAGATAGTGATGAATTAAGATTTGGACAAAACTGATCCTTCCTTGTGGTGCTTTGCAGTTACGTGCCACACGTAGGCAATATGGGATTATGGAGCCTGCTGCTGTAAAAGACATAATTTACTCCTTTTCATGAACTTAATCAAATAAGTCAGGTCTATTAACTTCCCCTCCTTCCCCTGAAGTCACATCACTATCATTGAAATACTACTTTGAAAATGTGTGACTGCAGTGAGCAGTTCACCACTATTTTAGGAAAAAGCTACTGTCACAGCCTGAACCTGGTTGACAGCTTTTTTAATAAACCCCTAAAAATACTGGAGTCGAGGTATTCAAGCAGAAGGGAATTGAACCTGGTTTACTGTTTGGTTAAGGTAACATTTCTCATTAAAATCTTAGACTCTTGTTACCACATCAGTTTTGTAAGTACATCCGTGGTTTCTCTCTCTCTCTTTTTTTTTTTTTTTTAATTTTTCAAATTTTTTTTTAAATTTTTTTTTTTTAAAGCGAAAAGTGGAGCTTGATTTGGTGGAGGTAGTGGAGAAGCCCGTGCCTAAGTTTCCATAACTAAGACAAGAGGCTTAGGTGATTGGTGGCAAGTAGGACATTTCTCCAGGGGGGAGTTTATGCGTATGTGTATTAGGTCTCTTCTCTGGAAGCACAAGGGCTCACCCAGGGGATGAGCCGGGAGTGAGCAGCCTCCTACAGTGGGGATCCGGAGTTGGTCTGACAATCCTCTGCCATTTCTGTAAATAGGCTTAAAGAAAATTATGGAACCTACAATTTTAGGTCCTGATTTTTAGCGTATAGCCTTCACTCAAAGTGAAGAAATGTACTGGCAGTCTTTGATTTTAGTGGATCTGTTTAATGAGCCAGTTGCAGTTTAAGCTCAGCACCTCCTGCAAAGCAGAAGCAACAATTACCTTAAGGCCAGGCAGCTAATAAAAGACATTTCACTTAAACAGGACTTTTCCTGGGCATTGCAGCAATCATTTCTGTCAGGTTACATTCAAGTTGAAGTACTCATTCACAGCTGTGTAATCATGGCAAATTCTGCCTGTCCAGTGGAAAAGCTGGAAACAGAACTTAAAAAGGTTGAACCACTTTTTCGAAGAAAATTAAAATCTACTCTGTTACAAAATCAGTTCTCAGCTCCCATCTGTATCCCAGACAACGGGTTTATGCATCACTGTAATGTCAAAGGACAATGCTTCCAGTACTGACAAGAAGAGAATTACCAGTAGTATTATGAAGTGGGAAACCTTTGTGTTTAAGCTGCGGTGTGCTTAGATGCATATAGAAATGGCCTTAAGGGACCTGACAAATAAAAAAATAGCAGGACAATATTAACACAAAGGCTTATGCAAAGAAGTTAGAGAAAGTATTAACTTTTCTTCTTCCCCAGAGTAGACACAGACATTTCAAAGGAATTCTGACCTGAAGTTGGTAAACAGATAAAACCTTTTCATCTTACTGTTTATGAGAAAGAGAAAGCTTGTTGGAGTAGCCTGGCAAAATTACAAGGATTCATATTCTTGGCCAGTGTCCACAATGGGACTCTCTTTCTCCTCACTGAGTACATCAGACTGATGTACTGCATGCACTGAAATAGCCTCAGAAGGAGCTGTAGTAATGCTCTGCTCAAAATAGCTCATGGAAAATACTGAGACGGTTCACTGCTGAAAATTTCACTAATGTGCTTGTGCAGACTACTATGCAAATATATTTAATACATTAATCTGTTTCCTTAGAAGTTGATTCTGCTTTACAGGGTATGCTGGATTGTGGCCTACTGCAAGTGTTTCAAAGAGTTGCACAGACCTTGACAAAAATAAGCTTAATTATAGCATATGTAGAGTTCTTACTTTTCAAATGCCACACATTTGGAGATATATCTAGATCACCCCAGAGGAGAGGATTTACAAAAGGTCACAATATGAAGCTACAAGAGTTTTCTAGGATGAGAAAATCTCAGCCTTTATTTACACCACAGCAACTCTACTAGCATCACCTAGAGTTTTTTGCCTGCAATAGTAACAGAAAATCCTGTGAATAACTACAAGGACTGGCACCAAGGAAGAGGAAAACTTAGAAATCAAAAATATCCTTTCCAAGTAACTGTGCGATAAATACAAGGGAAGAATCTTGGTATTTGAAACTTTTTGTCCAATGGGCAATATGATGCAGCATCATAAAACTAGAGAAATTAAGACTGCTGTTTTGGAGATAGTGAAGAAAATCAGGTCTAAATTGTACAACTGTAGAGGAGGAAATGAGTACTGGGGTTCCTTTGGATGGATCAGTTTCTGCAATTTTTCAGAGAGATGTTGAGGTGAGGTTTGTGGTAGGAGAACAGACACCATAAAACATCCTCCTTGAGGAAGTGGTAATGCCTTTTGGTACAAAGCCCTGATGATCCTTCAACAGCACCACATCTTCTGTGCCTCCTTTTGCCTGTTCCCTCCAAGTCAGCACTGGACCAGGAGTGGAGCTGTGAGGGCAAAGCAGCTGCAGTCTGCTTTTTTGAAGAAAAAACAGGGCTTTTGGATATGGCACATTCTGAACATTGGGAATCTGCAAGGGCAGATCTAGTTCAGTGGTCTCCAGGATGAAGATGAGCATCTGTTACATTCCCTGCTCTCTTACTAGTATAAGTATTTCAAGCACCGTTCTTCTAGATTGTAATGTTTACTATGACATATTGAAATCTAGAGATTTAGAAAAGTGATCAGGAATATCAGATAACCTCAGCCAGACATGAAACCAGAAATTACTCTGAACATTTTTAGAGTATCTGTGATCACTGGATTTCTAGCCAGTTTTCTGTTTCAGTGCAATTGATGCATTACAGTAGGAGACTAGAGCAAGGAGAATTATGGTTTGCTGAACTGGGGAGAAAGGCATTGTTTAATTCTACAGCATCCCAGATAAAAGCTGCTGAGTTCTTGAGCTGTGTATGAATTGTGCACATAAGAACTTGATGCACCTTTTCCCAAACAGAAGGGATGTCATTCATAGAGCAAAATGAGTGAGACCCTCATCCCTCTAGGCTGTATCATATTTTCTCATGTTTCAGTAGGTAGTGAGTTGTGAAGCTTGAGGCCAAAGGTTTCCAGCACTGGTTGAGGATGTTAATCTCCTCAAACCAATGACCCTGCAGTTGTGATTCCACTTTCAGTGATCAAAACATTCATGGGGGAAAAAAGACAATTAAAATAGTTTTTGTATTTTTTTAAACAACCACCATGCCAATAGAGAGGCTTTAGGAAACTATTGTGAATGAAGGCTGAACAACAGTGACATTTAAGAAATGGGAAGTGGGCAGGATTTTTTTTTTAACTTAAAATAACAAATTCAGCTTTAAGCAGTGTAACATACATAGGAGCTCAACATCAATAGCAGAAGAATACACAGGTGTTATGTGAAACAGGGGGCACATTTTCTGCATCTTTAGTAAAAAAGGTAAGACAGAAGTATGTTTGTTTGTTTTTCAGCTTTGTTATCAGTACATTCATCTCTCTAGAAGCTACTGGGCAGCTCAAGTCCTTGTGTTCTTGTCTTCCTTAGATCTGAGGACTGCAGTCATTGCACCACATACCCTTTTAAATCCCTCACCTTTAGGCTTTTATTTTTAGGCTGACTGCATGAAGATATGATCATGCTGTGTGCTGGTTTCCATTTAAGAAACTTATCTGCCAGGAATGGGTGGGTGTTGTTGGAAGATTACACAGCAGGTAGAGGAAGACATACATTTCTATTTCCATGCAGTTATAGATACAAGGAACAGTTCACTAGAGAATGGGATTGGAGCACAACAAGGAGAAGAATGGTCCACTGGATCTTCATTCAGTATCAAAAGAGAAGAAGCATCACTGGGACAGTAGAGTGTGTGGAGGGCCATCTGTCTGGTCCTTTGGTGAGAGGAAGGTACAGCACATCTGGATATGTACATACACATATCTGGGCTCCCTTCTAATAGAGCACAACCACCCAGAAACAATAGCAGAACTGAGCAGCTGCCTTTTTTCCATGCAAGGCCTAGGTGATTTGCAGTTATCCTTGACAACAGTCCTTGACTTCAGCTCTCCTAGTCTGTGCTGCAAAGCTCTGTTTTGGGCTGTGAAACACAGCCTTGAACCAGTTCAGAGTTTCTGTCAGCAGCAGCAGCAGCCTGTGCTATCAGCCCTGGGCAGGGGGCTGGCAAGAGGCCAGGGCTGCAACGCTTTGAGCTCTGCTCCCAGTTGCAATGTCTTGAGCAAGTTCAAAGTTGGGCAAAATGCCTTTGCATCTGTGAATACGAACTTTCTGCTTTTTTGTCTATATCCAGGATGTGGTTCCTATATAGAAGATGTTGCAACTTTGGTCCACAGTCCTGTCTGTTGCTATAATCAATTATTGCCATTGTACAAAGACCCAGGTAGGTTTATGAGGAACCATCCCCAAACCCTAGCCTGATCTGTGCTGGACATCTACATAGGAGGTACTTATGGGGGAGAAGAAGTCAAGCACTATTTCCTTGAATGGGTGCAGCTGAATATTTGTTCCCATTTCTGTCACCAGAACTGGAGACACTCAGCATCTACAAGGACATGTCCCAGAATATACTTCAGTTGTTAGTGTGAAATATTATTGTATTTCTTGATAAGTATGATGCTCTTACTTGGATCTCATCTTGTGTAACAGAAAGAACCACCAACCTATCAGGCTGATCATATGATTTCCATTTAGAAGTGTATTTAGGGAAATTAAAGGCTAAATCTCCTGTCTGCTCTATATTGAAAGTAATAAGATCTTTGTTTTTTTCCCTAAAACTGCAAATGATTTTCCTTTCAGGACACTGTCTGAGAACCTAATGGAATGATCTTACAATCCCATCTAACCTAGGTTTGTCATTATCCCTGCTTGTTGAAAAGGTGGTTTGTTTTGTAGCAGCTGTATAATAAGCACTGAGATTTTGCAAACGGATGTTTGTGGAAATTCCCTAATGCAATGCTTGTGTATTATCTAGCATTCTTGTACGTTGAATTTTGTCTCTTCCATAAATTCTGTTTTTGTGTCTTGCACAAGTGATGTCAGCTTCAAGGTCTGTCATTTAAGCAGGTTACTTCATTTAAAATGCTGTTAGAGACATCATTGGAACAAGAAGGAATTATCAATGCTCTCTGATAAACTACTGCCAGGACCTCTCCATTGATTTTTCCAGCTGGGGTGATGATTTGAATCTTGCTTTTTGTCCCATGACAGCAAAAATCTGAATATCTCTGTTCAAGAATTGATTTTCCAATTTAGTGCTGTTTTTAAAAATAAACTGTTAGGTTTTTAATTTTTTCTTACACAGTTGCATGCAATCTTGAAAACAAAACAGAAGTAAACAGAAATATGAAAATAACATAAAGAAATTGGGATCTCCTAGTATCTATTGACAGAGGAATTGTTTTGAATTATAAGTCTTCCTAGCATTTGGATTTCTTTCTTTCAAGGTCCTTAAATTCTTGAATGAAATATGGAAAAAAACACAAAGATTTTCTTTTATGTTAATGCATAGTCAAAACCTTCCTTAATGTAAATTTCAGAATGAATTCTATGCTATGCTTTGACTCAATGACTCTGTGTTAATCTGGAGAATGTGATAGTGATCTACATTTTGTAAAACTGCATGGTAAATAGCTCTCAGAAGATTGCTGCTTACAGCCCGATATATACTGCTTTTTCTTGGCTATATCTCTTTAGCTGATTTCTTCTTCCTTATAACTTTAATCTCTTTCTCTGGTGGCTTTTCTTTTATACTGAATTAAATTTGTGAGACAGTTGAGCACAGGATGGATGGAGACCTCATGCTGAATTCCAGCAAGTGCTGCAGAGACCAAGAACTCCACAGATGGTGAGATCTGAATCTGGCACTACCTGAGGGACCAAGCCTGCTTGCTTTGTGCTGGATTCCCACTGATGTCCAGAGGATGGTGCTACTTGTCTTGTTAAGAATTTCTTCTCTGAGTAAGAACTGCAGAAAATCTCTCCAGTATTGTGGCATTGTCTCCTCAGCATTGTCTGTCAAAAACCAGCCAGGACCCTCATTCTTAGAAACGAGAAGTGAATTACAGCAAGTATTGCCATCTATTCTGATTGTTTAAAGATGAGTTTCACTGATTTTGGTGGGAAGTCTGCATTAAGAATAAAATTGTAACAGGAACATGATATTGTAGTGGACATTTTAATTTAATAGAATTTTGTCTTTGTTTCTCACAGGCCAGAATTCTTATGAGAATGTATTTACTATAATATGCTGTGGCAAGGGACAGCGCCATCTCAGCTTAGCCTGGTCCAGATATATCTTTTCTTGACTTCAATGTGGTCTTGAAGGCTGCTACTTATAGTGTAGGATGGGGTAATGTGAAATTAGCTAATGACAAGCTATAGAAGATTTGGGGATGGGAATATATTTATTTCATGAAAACTGATTTTTGATAAGCACAGAAATTGTATAAGTTTTGTTAAATTGTTAAGATTCCACTTCACATTGGATGTAATCTGTGGAGTGAGGAGCTAGAGAGGCAACTTTTTCATCCTTCTGGAGTCTACTGGCAAATGATGTCAAGGATAAAACTGGAAAATAAGTTTCTGCCTTTTCCTAACTTTGGATATTGGCTGTTGTTAAACATAACCAAAATGCATGACTAAAAGCAGATTAGACACACGAGGCTCTTAAACTTCTGGTGTTTGCAGAGGAGAGCAGCTGTGGCCCAAATCAGTCTGTCTGCTCCACCAGACTTGGGAACATGCTGCATTTGGAAACATGGAAAATGGAATTGATGGGTATTTCAACATATACACTGCCAGTGGGAGGCACCTTCCTGCCTGGAGCGCCTTTATCTGAGGCACTGTTTGGCCCATGGACATACCTGGTGAGCTGTGAGGGCAGAAGGAGCACGGGGTGCCAGTGGCTCTCAGTTCCCTCCTGCCAGAATTGGAAGCCTGGTGCTTCAGCAATGAAACATTGGACTTCCCTTAAATTCCTTCAGCATCTGTTGTTCTTAGCTGGAAACTCATTGACTACATTTTGGATGCCTTTCTTTCACTCATGTTATTTTTCTAAAAATCCTTTGGAACCACCAAGCTGTCTTGGAGCTGCAATGAGATCAGAGATGAACACAGACACAGTCCCCCAGCTTCTCCTCCATCCTTGCTCATTCCCTGCATGCAGTTTTCTCTTTTCTTCCAGTTTCAGGAACATATGTAAATAATTAACTTACAAATTATACAAGCTTATCACACTATATCCCAACAGATGGAGAAACACATTAAGCTGATTTGTTCAGGCAGCCACATGCTAGACGCAGACCCAGAGAAAACAAGGAAATGAGGAGTTACCACTCTTAATGGCATGTAACTGATCTCATGGCTGCTGTTGCTGCTTGTGACATTACAGCCCATTTACTGTAATCCTAACTCTTCCCCACCCAGCCCTTTCACCACACTCCTTCCCCTATCAAATAGCAGTTGTGAAAGTTTATTTCTAGTGCAACAGGGTGATGTGGTTGCAGTGTGTATCTGAATCACGTGCAGCCCAGCTGGGTCATGTCACCCTGGCGATTGTGCTGAGATGCGCGCATCAGTCCAGTCTTGCACTCAGTAGCTGCTTCAGAAGCACTGAATCAAGGGCAGTGCATCATGCATGGGTAGAGATTATGGCTGGTCAGCTTGACATCTTGGCTTGGTGAAGTCATACAAACACCTAATAGTGGTAGATGTGAGACAAAGGTGTTTTAATGCTGGGAGATGCTCTAGCACTGTGGTGTGCAGAGAAAGGGTTCTATAAAATGCGGGTGTCACAATAAAATGTGGGTTAGGAAGAATTGCTGACAAGAATAGAAAAAAAGAAGGGTTTAATTTTTTTCAAACCAGCTTGCACACAGTAACTCTTGCTAGAGCAATAATTTATTGAAGCTGGGACTTTAATGAAAGTAAGTCCATTTACTGCTCTGTGTGATACAGACAATGGCCAGAGGAGAAGGGTATGCTGTACCAGGTTCTTGTGCAGCATTAACATTTCTGTTTTAGTTGCCAAGCGAAATCAGTGGATCACTCAGGTAATCTCATCAGTCATGTGTAAATTTGAAACCTCACATCTTTCTTGCTTGATGTTGAATAGTAAAATAATGTAACACTTGGAAACTGAGAAATTATTGTTTGTTAACAAAAGGATGCTATGTTGCTGGGCATCCACCACTTGTCTGTGCCTATTTTGCCAGGACACCTCAACAGTATTGTGCAGATGCTCAGCAGCTTTTCACTTGCTGGTCTTTGGATCAGCTGCAGAGTAGCCACAGCAGATCACAGAGTTTTCCATGCCTCTTACAGCTGCATAAGCTGCTGTTACTCTGCTGCTGTGTTAAGATGATCCAGACCCCTCAAGGACATAAGTAAGTGCTGAGGGGAATGTGGTCCTTGAACCAAAGCTGAGGATCTCATACCTAACGGGCACCACTGCTTTGCACTTATATTGAGTGCTGGGATTTTGCTTTGTGTAAAGAGCTTTGTGTCTTTGTTTTAGGGCCAAAGCTGAATTTGTGAATGCCTGTCTTACAGAGGAAACTTCCTTTCTTTAAATGTCTTTCCATGGAATTAGCTTTTCTGCTCTCTCTTCCCTGATGGAGTGGTCCATGTGGGTGCCTTTTGCTCACAAGACAGCCATGTCCTGGCAGGAGAGAAGATGGGACTCTGGAACTGCTTTCTGTGGGAACATGTGTGCTGTGTGTGCCTGTTTTCTGACACAGGAAAATTGCTTATCAAAGTCTTCTCTTGGCTCTACATGTCTGCTTTTAGCTTCTAGGTCTCTTTGGGTCATTCTAGAGTTTTGTTCCTAAGAGTTTTCACCCTGAGCACCTGTGAGAACACTTCTTGTCTTTTTCTTTTTACTTTTAGGGCTATATAAATCTTACAGATGACTATCTGATCCCTTGATGCTGATTCACTCAGAGATTTGCTGTTTCCAGCTCCACAGCTTTTCTACTCATTCGACATACTTATCTCTCCTCCACACCCCCTTTCTGACAGGAAATCTTTCCTACAGTGGTTTCACTGCTGGAATTCTACTTTGACATCTGGGTGCCATCTGGAAGGACACTGAACTGTTCTTTAGCCCATCCTCTGGGGCTGCCATTCTCCCAGTTGTCCTGTTTCCACACCTTCATCCCAGCATGTGGCACTTCAGGTGCTTCCCAGAAACATTGAAAAATTATCTTTCCCTGTTCCCTCCCCCTGCACCAGATCCACCTTTGGAAATGGAGATCTGGGTTTTCTGGCTTGCCATTTCTCTGAGTCCTGTGCAGCAGTACAAATGGGAACTCACCGAGTCTAGCCCTGCAGCCAGAAGGAGCCAGCAGCCCGTGGAGTCAGCCATGCCTGCATCCTGCCTGCGTCCTGCCTGTGGCTTTGCCTGCAGGGATAAAGGCTCTGCTGATGTCCATGCAAATGTGCTCTGTGGAGTGCAGGAGCCCTGACTGAGCTTTACAGGGCAGGGCTGGGTTATTTCACAGAATCATGGGACCATATAACCCTAGAATGGTTTGGGTTGGAAGGCACCTTTAAAGGTCACCTGGTCCACGACCCCAACACAGACAGGGACATCTTCTGCTAGACTGGGTTGCTTGAACTCCATCCCAACTGGCCTTGAATGTTTCCAGGAATGGGTCATCTACCACCTCTCTGGGCAACTTCTTCCATGGCTTTGCCACCTTCATTATAAAAAACTTATTTCTTATATCTAATCTAATTAAATCTTCCTTCAGTTTAAAATCATTACCCCTTGTCTTATTGGAACAAGATATTCCCATTTGCTGTAATTAGTGCACTAAGTGGCAGGCTGAAATGCCACTGAAATACCAGCTGTTGCTGGGCATTTCTGCTCTGCTGTTGTCTCTCAGGGTTGTAGTGAGATGATTCACTGTGTCATCCCACACTGGACCATGCTCAGCCTTCCCCCTCGGTGTGACCCACCTTTATCTCTCTTGCCCAATGCCTGAGTTTTGCTGCTACTATTTATGTTACTCCCTGCAACTGGAACAGTGGCTTCATTGAGATATATTCCAGGCAATATTTTAAATATAAATATTTATGGGTAGAATTTTCAAATATTATCTAGGAGCACAAATCCTGCTGAATGTCAGAGTGATTCATATTCCTGCAAGAACATTGGGAAATGCAGCACCACAGGTTAGTAATGACAAAAAATTGTCTGTTGCTGTGGTTCAAGAATATGGCAGACTAATAGGAGTTCCCTGTAGAAACACCTTAACCTCAGCTGGGGCTGAATGCAAGCCTATATTTAGTGGGGAATGAAGTAGATTTTTGAATTCTAAATTCTGAAGTTGCAAAGTGGATTTAGAAAAGAAAAAAAGAAAGTGTTATTATTCCTAGCTTTTATTCAGTATAAAACCCTATTGCTTTAGAGATTTTTTCCAAAGCTTTCTTTTTAGTGCAAGATACTACAACTTTTTTAAGCCATTAAACCCTCATTTCAAATGATCTCATGATTGCTATTCTCAAAGGAAGAGAAAAATTTGCAAATAAAAAAAAGTAAGAGTGACTGTTGTTTACAATGTCTGCATCCACAGCATAAGAAAGAAAGGAAGAGTTAGAAGGAAAGAAAAGAAAGTATTTTTCTTGACTCACTGTTTAAATGATAAGATGTCCATTAATAGGCTCATATTATAGAATTACAATTCTAACCTTTTCAAAGGGTTTCTATCGTTCCAGGTCTTGCAGCTGGTCCAATTACAGTATGGCATAAACATTTGCTGTAGAGTTTGATGTAATTATAGGAAGAACTTCTGTAAGGTCAGTGCTGTGGTACAGAACTTATGTGCAGGCATTCACTTTAACTACAGTTTTGCTTTTTATGGGCCTGACTGTTCTTCATATGTTTTGTGGATGCTCTCCTGTGCTATACTAGTGTTAGATCACTCCCTGTTTTGAACTACTGAGTCTGGGATCCCGTGTAATCTCTGGGACAGCTCCATGATCACATTTTTGTTGTGTATTTTTTGCCCCAGTGGGTGAGACCTTCTGTTTCAGGTCATAAAATGGGCTGTGTAGGATTTCACCTGTGTAGTAAAACTCAATTAGATGTCATGTTCCAGGTGCTCCTACCTCCTGTACTGTGTCCCCAGTGCTTGGTGGATCTGAGTCACTGGCAGTCTCATGTGACGGGGCCCTGATGTTGGACAGAAGCCATAGCACTGTACTGTTCATGCATGAGGTAAGGATATGTCAGGAGTGAGCTCTGGGGATCTTGTTGCCTGGTGGGTGACATTTTGGCAGAATTGTGCTTTGATTCTTCCCCCTGTCCTGTAACTCATTTGCAAAATACCCACACCCCTGCTAAAGTTGATTTTGATAAGCGCCTCCTAGAACCTAATGAACATTTCCTGTCAGACTGACTCTACAACATTACCTACAAGATTTTACCTCTTTTCAGTTGTCTTTCACTTTGTAAGGGCTTCCTGTGACAGCACTTGTTATTTGGCCCAATCCAGAATAATTCTTCCCAAAAAGCTTTAGAAGTACACCAAAAATGCAGGAAGTGGAATACAAATTGTGTGAGACAAGCTCAACTTTTTTTCCCTGTCTTTTCTTTCCACTATAATTACAATATTTGATTTTGTCAGGAGCAGAAATGTCAGGATTGCTGGTGTGTCAATATAGCAGAAGTGTTGTAGAGGCAAATGAAGGAAAGTGAGCAGGAGAAAAGGGATCCAGAGCACATGTGTGCTGCTAAGGGGAGGGACGGGACATACTGGAGTGCATTTTCTTTGAGTCATGTCTCCTCAATCCTGTGCACTGGCAGTGTTAATGGCGGGATACAAACATCTCCCTTTGCATCCCAGCTATTCTCACCCTCCCTGGTAGGAAATCCTTGTGGAAGCCAAATCATCCCACTATCATCAGCACTTTCTGTACATTTAGGTGTCACAGTTACTTCTTGCCAGTTCTCTACAGTATTCTCCCATTGTTCCTGAAAAACATGATACTATGTTTTAGCTTTTTCAAGCAACTAGCCTTCTAGCACTTTCCTCAGGAGACTATTCCAATCATTTTGTAAAGAAAACAGAGTTAGAATTTCTTCTTCCCTAGTCAGCAAAATGTTTCCTTCACTAAGCTAGGGAACAGTGCTGTAGGAGTGGGCCTGTATTAGCTTGGGAAATGAAAGGGAAATAAAGACATGAAATATAGAAACAGTGTGAGGAAAGAGATACTGATAACTGACTGGACATCTAAGACTCTGCTGGAACATTTGTTTCTTTCATCCATTACTTTTCATAGCAGAAGGAAGGAGGGATATGTTTTTCCATTATAAAAAGGGAATTTAAAGTCTATTCACATTCTTTTCTAGTGCTGAAAAACTCTGAAGTATGAGGGTAAAATGGGAAATGGGTTAATTCAGGGCTGGCAGTTTTGGAGGTACCTAAAGAACTTGGTTGCTGAGCTTTCCATAAAGCTGTGGAGGAGTGGCAAAATACATAAGCTCTTTGTCAAAACTCTCTATTTAAAGAGCATACTAAAGCAGAGGTCAAAAGCAGAAGACAGAAAGAGTGGTACAGATATCCATGTAGTGATTAATTCTAAGGTTGGCAGAAGTAATAACCAGTTATTTGTTCTGCAGCTTTGTCTCTGACCTGCATGTTTATGCCAGGCCCCCACTTTGCAAACACACAGGGAAAACAAAGTCTCAAGGATCTTGCTTAAATGTTTTATTCATTGCACTAATTTTTGCCTGAAGAGTTATTTTCCCTTGGGGATGAAGGCCTGAAGATATGGTTCAAAGGAGTGTGTGTAACTTAGCCAAGAAGCTGTACTGGAAACTAATGAGAGTTAGACCAAACCCTTTGTACCACTTGGGCATCAGTCACTGACACTCAGACAGGTTTGCCCCATGGTAAAACCCTTTTCCTTTCTAGTGATTGAATTGTTCTTTAGGGTTTACCCTAGAGGGTAAACATGCCCCACAGTGCTATTTAGTACTGCATGTGTACAGCAGGCAGGAGAAAACTGCAGGCAACTTCAAGAAATAGGAAAAAAACTATGGCCTTTGATATAAAATGAAGCTGTGAGCAGAGTTTGGGTCCTAGATGCTGGTCCATTCCTTTGAGATTGAATACAGCAGTGGACAGGCTTGGATTTCAGAGAAGTGCTGTGAGTGAATTCCTGCTCAGGACTGGGAGCTGCTGCTGTTTTTATTCAGGCAACACAGAAATTCTCAGAAATGTTTAAAAGATCAACCAGTAAAATGGCTGTTTGAAAAAAATATCAGGTGGATTTAAACTCTCAGCAATGCTGTTGCTTCACTGTGCTTTTGCTGGCATGCCCAGAACAGCTGTGTTTGATAGCTCCCCACAGGCAGGATGGCTTTGAAAGCCAAGTAGTTGGTTTTGTAGTGTCAGCTTTCCTGGCACATTTCAAGGCTGTGGTTACTTTGGATGGGGTTGTAAGAGTGCTTGGGAATTATAGGGATAGATGGGAGAGAGGAAGGAGGATGCAGAAATGCTCTTGGATGTGTTGTACTGATTTGGTGGATATTTCTCATAAGAAAACTGCTGGCTAATGAGAGGTGAGTGGGGACAGTATGGATTTGCACATTACTTGGGAATGCCTTGTGTCAGGATGACAGAGAACGCAACAGGTAGGGGTCATGGTTCTATGGCCTTGTAGGTCTTTCATGTGTGCATTTCCCAGGGGCTGAGACTGTGAGTCTGGGCAGTCAGAAGAGCCCATGCTTGGCCATGACCCAAAGCAGTGGGTCAGTGTGACCCACAAAGTCAGTCAGACTTTGTCACTGCACATGTGCTGGGGAATAGGAATGGAACTAGAGCTGGAGCTGGGCTGTTGTTGGTGGCAGGAACCTCACTGTGGCCAAACATGGAGATCTCACTCCTTTTTCTTGATCTCACAGTCCAGACAGCATTATTCAATAGAGAACATGAGGAGCTGGTGGGCTACATGCTGTAATTTGGGCCAAGGAACAAGAAAAGACTCGTTCTAGGTTGTGCAAAGACCTGAGAAAAAGCACATAGACTGGAAAGAGGGATGAGCCTGAAGGCTGCTGTGAATCTCAGCTGTTAATAAATACACCATATACAACCCAGCTAAGCTCTGGGCTCTGTTGCAGATGCCTTCCTGTCCCCTGACTGCCTGCATGGTCCAAAATCTACCTACCTTCTCAAGACTTGCAGGGGACCAGTAACAGATATATTCTCCCATTTGAGAGTCACTGAAGCAAAGAGATCCTGAGATACAGCCTTCTTTTCCCCATCCTTGTCCTTTCATTCTCCATATACTTATTCCCTGCCCCAAAAGACAAAATAAGGCTACCAGCACCACCTCTTTGATTCTTGCCTCTTTATGTGCTTGAGAACCAGACCTTTGGCTTAATGTTCAGGACTAAGACTGCATGTTCTGGAGGAAAATCCTAAAGGATTTCTAGGCTGGCTGCTCTTGCATGAGCTGAAAGGATTCCTGCAGTCTCTGTCTGTGTTAGCATTGCTGATGTGGACCCAAAGCCAGCCTGAGAAGAAATCTAAGAGGGGAAATAGAACTTTTTTATTTGGATTGCATTTTGCAGGGAAGTCTAGAAAGCCTGAAAGCTGTTTTCAAACAGAAAGAGGCTAAGGGCTTCTGACAAAGAAAGGATGAAAATCTGCATGAAGCAAGAAAGCAAGACAGTCCCTCAGGCTCCTCTCTGTAGGTGTAAGCTACAGGGGAGGAGATGGGAAGAGGAGGAATGACAAAGAAGGACTCTGAAGTATTTGAACCCATTTCTTGCCCTCTTCTTGGGACAAAGTGAGACATGGAGTTTTCAGAGACTGCCTCCACCACTCTCTCTGCTTCTCTTACGAACAGGGGTCCAGGGGCTTGGTCAGAGTTGAGGCAGAGAAGGGATATGGTGGCTAAACCCTCCCCTTTTCTCCACCAGGAATGTGGGTGATGCTGGAACCTTCCTACCCCTTTGTTCCAAAGGAAGGCTGCTCTTGTGTGGGCATGACTGATGGCAGCAGGATTGTCTCATACTTACAGGGCTTCCAGCCTGACATGAAGAGGGGCAGTGATCATCCTTGGACTGATCTTCTCTGCTTGGCTTCCTCACGTGGAGCATTCTTCAGGGGGCTACTTCTCCTCTTCCACTGCAGTCAAACTGACTGTTTGCTAAAGAACAACAGTTAGTTGAAGGATAAAACATTCTTGCCTAAATTGTGAGGTCACCTGGTCGCTTCTCACACCTTTTTACAAAGCCAGTGCCACAGAACCTCCAATCTGTTAATCAGAAAACGAAGCCTGGAGGTCCACACCCTGGAGATCTTAATAGTTCTTCTGTTTTTAAATGGAAATTTGGCATTTCCAAGTATTCTGTTGCTACTTTGCCTTTGTACTAGGCAGAAAATGTTGCCACCTTCTACAGAAATGATTGACTCCTGTTTTTTCTCCAAAGAACTATCTCTGTGTCTTGGCTTGCAAAGCAGGATGTAACCCAAAGTACAGTAATTTCACAATTATAAGCCGCACCTGATTATAAGCCGCAAGTCCAGGTAGCCAGGTAGACCACGGGATTTGTCCATATATAAGCCGCACCTGAATATAAGCCACACTTTTTTTTTTTTTTAAAAAAGGCGAGGATCCATGTGTAACAAAGTAACAAATTAGTAACAGAATCGTGCCAGCGCAGGGTTTGGTGTCAGGTGCTCAAGTTGCAAACAGTTTTCATAGACCAGGGAAACCTTTAAAGGCAGCCCCAGGTGCCCTCCTGGCTGACTCTCACTTCCAGGTTTGCATTTCACTGGGATTTGTCCATAGATAAGCCGCACCTGAATATAAGCCGCACTACTGGGGTAGGCTGGATTTTTCAATGAAAAAGGTGCAGCTTATAATCGTGAAATTACTGTACGTATTCTATCACCATCTGTTGAAACCAGGTGGGGCAGTGATCTTTATTTTTTCCACAGCCCATCCTTTCTCCAGGGAGATGTCTTCTGTTAATGGGCCATTGAGTCCTGCTGTATGACTGATAAAATTACATCATCCCATGGGAGTTGCTCCAGCCAGGGGAGGAGCCAAACATTTCCTACCTGTATAAAAATTGAGATTTGGAACATCAGGGCAGCCTTTTCTCCACTGGATTCCAGAGGAAAACCAAATCTTTGCACATCATCACTGAACCTTCAGAGGAAAACTGCATCCTTGTACAGTACCACTGCTTCAATGGAACCACATCTGTCACTCCAGGAGGATTGCAGCCACCATTTAACCAGACTGCTCCCAATGCCCTGACTGGAAGGGTGTCAGGTTGTATTCTGACTCTGTTAGTGTTTTGGGTTTGAGGGGCTTTTTTGTACTACTGTATTTTAATTTTATTTAATTTTTCTAGTAAAAAACTGTTTTTCCTATTCCCATATCTTTGCATAAAAGCTCCTTAATTTCGAAATTATAATAGTTTAGAGAGAAGGGGTTTACATTATCCATTTCAAGAAAGGCTTCTGCCTTTCTTAACAAACACCTCTCTTTCAAACCAAGACACTAGGCAATCTCTTTGTCTGGATACAGGGCACAGGATGAGCTTTCCCTTTCCTGTTGCTAGACATTACTAGACACTCTACCTCTCTTCTGTTAAAGTGCCATCGATGTTGGGATCTCTTAAGAGCCACCTCATAGTACAGGGAGGTGAGATAACTGGACACAACCAGCTCAGACCTACTTGGCTCTGACAACCTGAACAAGGCTAGTGTGCAATGACCTGGAAGGCTGCCGGACCAAATCCTTTAGCAGCTCTTGAGTCATGGGGATAGTCTTAGAATATCCTTTGCCATTAATACTTGCCTTTTTGCTTGACTTGTTTGTCCCCTATTTCTTGATGGTCTCACCCTTTGCATGGGTATTTGGGAACATCCATTGAGTCTTATTAATTGAAGTATTTTCTAATCCAGTGTAAGTTTCCCATGGTATCCTGGTGAGTCAGGCTTCTTTGAGGATAGAGCTGTGGCTGCAAAATTTCACTAATTGCTCCATCCAGTGGGGCAGAACCTTCCTCTGGATATCATGCTTCGGTGTTTTACAGCAGTGTAATTGCTCTGCAGCAAACACACATGGGCTGAGTCACAGTGTTAAAAATGCCTGTTTTTTGTGATCAGGCAGACCAAGTGTCACCTTCAGAGCCAGAGCAGTGGCAAAGCATAGGGCCCAGTGTTTATTTTCTGTAGTGATTGGCTCCATTTGCTTTGCATCCCAGACAAACAGCATCCCTGCTGTTTTCTGACTTCAAGCAATATATCCTTAGCTTGTGGCATGCCAAAACTAACCCCTGGGCAACAAAGCAACAGGAAACAAAGGGTTTGTTAAACAAATATCTCTTTATGCAGGATCAGACATCCAGACATGGCAAAATAAGTTCCTGTACTTATCAGTGACTGTGCAATTCTACTTTGAAGCTACAACAAAGAACATATAACGATGAATGCATTTTTGGGTTCCAAAAAGTTGGTGTATTTTTGAGATGAGTGATTTTGCAACCAGGACAACAGAGATAGATGTTCATCAGAGGAAAGTCAGTGTAATTCCTTCAAAAGTTTTGGTTATGTCTATCCACTGTGAATCTAGCTCACAACTCTTTCAACTTTAGGCACTTTCTCAATTTGAAGAAAGTGATTATTTAAGACAAAGCCTGACTTTCTTTATTTTCTTCATGTTGGAAATTATGTGGGAAGATTTAATATATTTAGAAGTTGCCTCATATATGGACTTTCAAGCTCCAAGCTGAAGGGAGATTCTTTTCATGGTTTCTCCCTGTTTGAATGTTGGCACAGCATCCGTGAGCAGTAGGACCTGCAGAATCAGTCCTCTTTCCCTTCCTATTGCCTCAAGCTGAGAGGTCCTGTTGTGTTACTTTTCATACACTGCTCAGTAAGACCTTGAAGTATAGCTGCTAAATACATTCTTAAAACAGTTTCTCTCTCCCCTTGTTTTTTATTTTCCTGTGGCTTGTTCTGCTCATGACATCTGCTTTTAAAAATCTGACTGCTGTTCTAGCTTGAAGAAATTTCCATTTTTCCAGGGAATAAATACATCTTTCTGAATCAGTCTGTTGGTAGGTAATTTATCCTGCCCATTGGAGTAGTGTGGGTGTCCTTAGAATGTTCAGAGCTCCTTAACGATTACATAGATTTAATCATAATTGTGAAAAAGAGACCTTTTCATTAAAGTATCTCTCTTGACTTCATTTTATTGAGTTCAGAGTCTGTGGGATGTGGTGGTTTCAGCAGGGGTAGATCTAATTCACTTCACAGTGGCACAGGTGACCCAAACTGACCAAAGGGATATTCCAAACTATATGACATCATGCTCAGTGTATGAAATGGAAGGAAGAAGAAAGTGGGGGGGACATTTGAAGTAATGGTGTTTGTTTTCCCAAGTCACCATCATGTGTGATGGGACCCTGCTCTCCTGGAGATGCTGAACACCTGGCTGTCCATGGGAAGCAGTGAATTAATTCCTTAGCTTGTGTGCACAGCTTTTGCTTTCCCTAGTAAACAGTCTTTATCTCAACCCACAAGTTTTCAGGCTTTTACCCTTTTGATTCTCTCCCTGATCTTCCTGGTGAGGGAGTAAGCAAGGGGCTGCCTGGGGCTTGGCTGGGGTTAAACTGCAACAGGGGTAAAAGGGAAAAATGCCTGTTCAAGCCTGTTCTGCATGTCAGTATTGTCCCCTCTCCACCCTCACTAATTGAACTTGAAATGTGTGGTGAGAAAAGGCTGAAGATATTAGATTAGGGAGTCTCACACTTCAATGAGCTGCCTTGATCTAAGAGGGAGTGAAAAGGCAGAGGATATTGTGTTGATGATGAACCTGATATGGAAGTATCATTTTGGTGATTTGCAGGGCACACCACAGAAAAGTCAAAAAAATGAGTTGAACAAATGGACGGGTTTTCTTCTTTGTGAAAAACCTCTAAGCAGGAGTTTCCAAGAGGTGTGTTGAGGGCCCCAGGGAAATGCTCAGTAAGTTAAATATTGACAGCTCTATTAATTATTTGGCTTTCACTGTGTAGTGCTTAGTGATGCACAAAGTTAGGACCTGCTTGTTTGGTGCTGTATAGAGCAAGGAAAATTTAAAATTGCCCTTGTAAAGGCCTTGGAATCATAACATAAAAGGAGCAAATGTGCCCATAGTTTTTCAGGCAAGAAGCTTTGCAGTGAGGGAATAAATGAGATGCAAGAACAGCTTTAACTCATTAAAAAGAGCCGATGAGGTAGGACAATGGGGTGAATGGTGAGATTTCATTTCAAAAGCTAGAAGATGCAGTGGGACACAGCTTTTGAAAGCTGAGAAAACTCAGCAGGGTTCAGTCTCTACTGCTAATCTGACACTAGTGGCAAGCAGCTTCTGGCTCTAGAAGTTCAGCATCTTCTCCTGTTCCAGAGGTAGGGGGATTATTTTGGAGGTGGAGACTGGAGGGAGATGTACAGATAACACTGCATGTAATGGCATACCTGCCATTTATGAGCTTTTCACACTGGAGGAAGCAGTTGTTCAGTGATGTTTTCTGGGATTTTCAGCACTTGGGTTTGCTGCAGAGCTTAAAGCAGCTTGTGAAAGATAATTGCACAGTGTGAAGGGAAGAAGGAAGTTCTGAGCAGGTGGAGAGACCAAAGTACAACACACACAATGGGAAGGAAAAATATTTTACCAGAAAAGAAAAGTGACATGTGGGAAATCTTTGTAGTTAGCTTTTGAAAATGGGAAGAGGAAGACTATAACCAGGGAGAGAAACCAAGCTGTGACAAGGCCTCTGAATGCGCCATAGCAAGCTATAAAGACAAAAAGACAATGCCACTAACAACATTAGAGAGACCAGGGTGCTGAGAACTTACAGCATAGATCTCTTCACAGACATTTTGGTCTGAAGAAGAGCAATGGGTATCTTTGGAAGATAACAGGTTGACAAAAGAAAGAACTTGTTCTTCACAATCTCTGAATGTGGAAGAACCATTGCTCAGGATGATGTGAACTGGAATGGCAGATAATTTGACTTTCACTGCTGGTGGTGCTATCTCCATAGTGTGGGTCTGGAGACTCTGGAGCACATGGTGACTGTGGCTTGAGGGAATTATAAAAGGGTAACATCTGAAGTAGTTAGTGACTGGTACGTGATCTCTCAATCTCCTTACTGTGATTAACAAGAAGTTAATGAGTTCACAGATCTATTTTTGAGAAGTTGCTATAGTTTCTTCCAGTGCAAATAATTTTGTTCCTTTATTACCTCTGCTAGCTTTGCCTAGCCATTCACCTTTGTTTTGTTCCCTTGGGCTTCAGGACTGTTGAATGCATCCTATTCTGTCAGCAGTTGATTTTGCTGCTAAGCAGATCCCAAAATTGAAAGTCATAACCCTGTTTGGGAAGGGTCAGAAGTGGTGAGTCAGATATAGTATGTGCATTTTAAGGCTGTGGTAGTATGTGACAAAATTTCCTAAGTTGCATCGGAAGAAGCCAAGGTGGGAGAATAGAAACTGGCATTTCTCCCATGCCAAGAGAGCTAACGAGTCACAGGTGGTCACAGCTGGAACATGAGAAGAGTGTGATTATGATGGGCTGTGGTGATAGCTTATGTGCACCTACCCTTTTCACCTGCTTGCTTTCTCCAGCAGTTCTTAAAGTATTTTACATAGCTTGCTATTTTTTTTTTTTGAATAGAGTACAAATTGGGAATTATCAGAGTGCAAAGTCCATTTTGATTGCTTGACCGGGCTTTACCTTCTTACTGTTCTTCCTGTTCTTTTGCTTTTGGCTTGGTCTAATACCCCTAAGGGGATGCTGGCCTTGGTGCAGCCACATACAGATACACAGAAGCATGAAATGGAGGAAGAAATTTTGTCTTGAATGCAAATATATCCTCAAGGGCTGGATAGACCAGAAGCCTCAAAATACTTGTTCTGCCAAGGAAAATGCAGCTACATGCTCAGAATCCCTGTACAAAGTCTCCTGTTTGTTTACATGGAATGAGAAGCCACCTGTATCCTGTAATCTTGCTCGTAACACTGACCAAATTTTGTTTGAAAATGTCACATTTGTTGTTATTGGGTGGGGGAGGGAGGACATTGCTACTGTCACTCCTATAAACTTTGTTCTTCTGAAGAGATTGCATCTCCAGACTGCTGTGAAGGTGGAAGTGTGTTAAGTTACAGAGAAGCTGAGGGGGACAGAGAGTTGGACTATAGATCCCAGTTTGGAGGGCAGGTTCCTCATCTGGATGTTGTGAACAGATGGGAGGAGGGAAAAGGCATTTTGTGCAGCACCAATGTTCTGCATTGGCTGGCAGCTGCCCATGCCCTGGACCCGAGCAGTGGATTGTCAGTGTCTCAATGGAAGTGTTTACTTGGATCTGGCTGGGCTACTCTGCTGAGGTGCACCACTTCAGCATCCAGAAATGCTGTTTGTTCATCTAACTCAGCTTCCATACATCACCAAGACTGATTAACAAATCCCTTTGGATCCAGCTGAGGTCTTGGCATCATATTTTTAGAACACAAGTGCAGCCAGGGCCACTGCATTTAACACTGATTTTAGCTGGGTTTTCTGATCACTAGCTGTGTATGATCTGAGGTGGTTTTCCCCAGAAGCTGTCTTTGCAGCTGCTCCCCAGCATATGGCCTGGAGAGCCTCTTGGCTGCTGTGTGTGACTGCACAATGATTTTTTGGGCTGGTCTGCCCCATGGCCCACCCAGCTGAGCATGGGGTTGTGCTGTGGAGAGGCTCTAACCTCTCGAACACAACCCCAGGACCAAGTCAAAAACTTGCAAAACTGAACCAATGTGGGGAAATTACTAATTTCCCTAAATTATTTTAAAATACCAAACAGATTTCCTACTACGCAGGATTGTCCAGCCTATTCTTTGACCAAAAATTACAAAATGATAATCTACAGGTTTGAATTACAACAGCACCTTAGTCAGGGTATTAAAAGAGATCCAACTGGAGCTCTGCAAAATTAACTAAGGTTTGAGGCATTCACAGTTTTCAATGTTCGAGTTTGTGGTGGATCTGTTCTTCTGAAACTGAGGCCAGTGTGAGCTAAAAAGAAAAGCAACCAAACCTTCAGCAACTTTTAAAGAATCTTCATGTTAATCTCTTTGCACTCAATTTCTTCAAAAGTTTAGGATTAGTATCTTGAGGAAGTGTTGTGATAATTCACAGGGGCACAGGGGTGTTCTGAGATCCTTGCATGGGCAACACTAGAGAAACAGACACTTGTATAATTTTTCTGGAAGAGGGAAGGAGAGAGGAAAATTGCAGTGTAACTGTGCCTGGACAAGGGTGGGAAATAATCATTCAGCGTGTAGTGATTGAGCTGTCTGCAAGAGCCAGTGTAAAAATGCTTATTAGCAGCACATTTCAAAAGACCTCTCCTCTGAATTGCTTTGCAATATAAAGAACTTGATAAGTTGGTAAAGAAATAAAGAATATTCTGCACAGGGTTTTCTAATTAAGCCCAGCTCTAAGTTTTAACTGAGCAAGGGGCTCCATCTGGTTCAACAACGAGATTTATGATACAATAGCTTGGCATCCTCTGAGTGCCTCAGAACAGTGAAAAGCAGTAGCATATGTAAATACTTCCTAATTATGCACAGCAATGGGAGTTCACAGATGTGTAACACCACCATCTACAAAAGACCTGCTACCTGTAAATCATCCTTGAAACAGCCTTGTATTACATTAGTTTCTGGCAGTTTTTTGGATGGATTGTTAAGATTCCACTATCTAAAATGATTTTCAGGCACGGGTGGGCTTGAGTTTGCTTTTACAGGAGGATGTGTTGCAGACAATGGCATGAAGTACTGAGCTGCACTGCAGGATAGGGCTGCTGTCCTCTCACAGCACAAGCAGTGTTTGCTTTGTGGGGAAGGGAATAGGAATTCACACGGATGCTCAGTGCTGTGCTTCAACAAAGAAGCCAGTTCAACGGGCCCATTTCTTTCTCCTGTAATAGGATGAAATGCCAATGAGTTTTGCAGCAGTTGCCTGGTAGATATTCCGGAGATAATTAGGGGTGAGTTCAGAATTAGGGTTAATATCAGTGAGTCTTGGCAGCCAGTCCAACCTGAAGGGGATAGGAAATAATGGAACTGGAACTCAGAAGGTAAACCCACCTGAGTTAGCCTTCTTAGCAACCTTAGTTTCATTTAGTCTCTCTAAGTCTCTCATTGGAGTAATTTTTCTGTCAAAGTACAGCTGAATGTAAAGTATTCAATTCATTAAAAAGACAAGAATTCCAAAAAGATTTGGAAAATCCTGGGCCTGAAAAGACTTCATGAAAGGTTAGTGTTGTTTTCCAGGAACAATAGAGCAGTGACTTTGTGTACAGAGCAGCTTGTAGTGACAAAAAGGTTGATTTTTAAAGAGATAGCCCTCTTGATTAAGTAAAAAAGGAGGCACATTATTCTGCACTGCCTCCCTCTTCCCTGCCCCCTCTCCCATCAGCTCTTTAACTTTTGAAAAATAATAAGGGGGTGAGTTTAGGACTTCAATGATTTTAGTAATACAGAAGAAAATGTTTAATAAACATAGCAAAAAATACCCACCAATGGAGATTTTTAATTCCTAAGTGTAATAAGCAAGCTTTGCATGTTGATACAACATAACAACATTTGCAGCGGGTTTGTCACAGGATGTGTGGTCATCTGGGAGCATTTTAGGAACAGGTTTGTGTAACCAGGCCCTTGATCCACTGGATGAGGGAAATGTGTCTCCAAAACTGCCTTGCAGTCCCTTTGGTGTCTGTGCTAAGTACAATCAGTTCTCTTTCTTAAGCCTTGAGGATGTGACCAAAACAAACTAAGAGAACCATAGGTACAATAACTCAGGTACCAGTCCTGCCTCCTGTCTTGATCATTGGTTGGTAACAAATGCTAACAGCAAGTATTTAAGTAAAACAGTGTTCAAGGAGATCCTACATCTGGGTCATTTGTGTTTGGTGGATTCTCTGAATTTATCCTCATTTGAACTTGATTATAAACCAGTGTATCCTATGGCGACGAGTTGTGTAATTTAAATATTGCTTTGTGTGTGTTTCTTGGAGGTAGGCAACTTATTTTCACTTATTCTCATCTTACTGCCCGGTAACTTCATTAGTTAATTCTATATTTTATATAGTAAGAAACAGTTGATAGTCATTCCTTGTTTCTCTCCCTCATACCGACTGTTACAGTACAGATGTGTATACTACTTTTTTCCCAGCTGACCTTTTTCTTAAGCTGAGGAATCTGAGCTGAATTGATTTTTGCATGGAGATAAATACTGAGAGTACATCAGATTCAGTGGTTGCTGTGTGGAAATCATCAGTCCATTAACTTCATCTGGCCCCTCAAAATGGGGAGAAAATTCAGTGGGGTCCACCACTGCTACACCATGTGGAAATCAGGTTATTTCAGAACATGTTATGTTTTTACAGCTTTTTAAATAGGGCAGCTTGCATTTTCAGGAATTACAGTAATTTCACACTCATAAGCTGCACCTGGTTATAAGCTGCACTTCCGGGTAGCCAGGAAGACCACAGAATTTTTCCATAAATAAGCAGCACCGGGTGATAAGCCACACTTTTTTTTTTTTTTTTTAAGCGAGGATCCATGTGCAACAAAGTAACGAGTTAGTAACAGAATCGCACAATTGCAGGGTTTGGTGTCAGGTGCTCAATTTGCAAATAGTTTTCACAGACCGGCAAAGCCTTTAAACGCAGCCCCAGGCACCCTCCCCGTGCTGTGGGCCCCAGCACTCCTGCCCCCAGCGCTGGCTGCCTCAGTGGCTTGCCACTCAAAAGCGGCGACTTGCTGGCGAAGCCGCATGAAGGCAGCTAAGCCGGCTTGGCGGGCTGGCCGTGTGAAGCCAGTGACGGCTCGCCACCCGCTTGCCAGTGGCTCCATCTTGCCACCCGCCTGGCAGCAGCTCGGCAGCAGCTCCCTCCCCGGCCAGCTCGCAGTTCTGGGTTGGCATTTCACTGGAATTTGTCCATAAATAAGCTGCACCTGGTGATTAGCCACACTTCAGGATTGGCTCAATTCTTCAGTGAATTAGGTGTGGCTTATCAGTGTGAAATTACTGTAATTGGCCCATTGGCATACCAATGCAGTGTCCTGACTCTCAGCAAGGACAAATAATTGCTGGCCCAGCCTGGCACGGGGGCTGAACCAGATTGTCTCCAAAACATTTGCTAGTAATAGGAACTATTACAATATAAATAAGGAGGTCTATGCAGGCCTAATATGTCATTCCCAGAGGTTACTAAATTGCTCCCATAGGCTTCAGGGGATTGATTACAGTGCCCACATTTTACGGTCTTGAGAGCCACCATTAAAAGTAAGCAAACCAAAGATAAATGTTGCCTCTCAACACCAGGGAGCAAATCAATAGCATAAGGAAAAGGTATATATTTTAGCTAGTGTCTTTGGTTCAGGGTATCTACTTCTGCTTCTCAAATTTGTTGTTTTCCTGAAACAAGAAGTGATCATTTTGATACTTTGTTGTTAGATAAACATGATCTTTGATTTATGTTGTTGGCACAATAAGACAGGGTAGAAAGCAGCCCCCGATCTAAAGTCACTTCTGTGAACCAGGACAGGATAAAGTGAGGCAACCATTTCAGTATTGCTTTGTTTTGTTTTGTTGTTTTTTTTTCTTTACAGTTGATAGTCTCAGGTATTTCTTCTCACTTGGATTTCTTGGATATTATTAAACACATATTTGATATCTCTATGGATATCAGATTTTGTTTAGGCTGATTTGCCTGTAGTCATTAACAGAAGACTTTCACTTGGCATTCCTCTATTTTTCCTCTGTCTTATCTACTAGAGATGACATTCTAAAGTAACAGTTGATTGTTGAAGTTTGATTAGGAAATGCAAAGTGTTAGATTTAGGTTAATAAATGATCAAAGATTAACTCTCTTAAAAAGTTCTGCGGAATTCAAGTGTGATTGGAGGCACCTGAAGTTAACCTGTCTTAGGAGGCTCATGGCCCTGAACTGCCCTCTACTGCAGCTGAGTTTCAACAATTCAGTTGGATCACCTACTGGAGGGATCTATCTCTGCACTGACTAGATAAGGAACCTAGGAAAGCTTATGACCTCTCCCTAAATGCTCAAACAACCCCAATCCTTTGTTTACTCCAGGGATGAGTAGTTGTTTTTTCCTGAGCAGGCTGGTTATGAACACTAAATTAGTCAGAGAAAACACAGCCCTGGAAGATGTTGTAGCCTTCCCAGGCTCCTGTGCAGTTCCTTCAGTTCAGTTTGATTGATATCAGTGTGAAAAATGTTTGTGGAATATAGATGGAGACCAGCAGCCAGAAGCCATGGAGAACTGTTGCTCTGCATGACCCAGTACATGTGTCAAATTAACCTTCTACCTCAGCGGTCCCTTTTGTGCCAATATATCATATTGGGTTTGGGTTTGGGTTTTGGCACTTATGGGCTGTACCCATACTAATAGATGCCTTTGGTGTCCAAAACAGAGTAGCCACCCTCAAACTGTGCATTACAAAAGTTCTAGAACTGTGTCAGCTCTTGAGCTGTGTCTGGGAATTGTTTGGAAACTTAACTGCTTCTGGCCAGAACCATCCAGAGCATGTGCCTCACCATTTAACACTGCTATGACTGAATTCTGCTTCCAGGGATTAGTCCCAGATACTGCTCAGTTCATTTGTGTAGTCATACCCAGCAGCTCTGGTCCAAGCCTGGGTCTTTGTCATCCACCTGGGTTCTGGCACTGGAATTGCATTTCCATACTCAGCTATTGGTATGAATTAAAAAAGGGGTAATAACTGATAAGGCTTTTGCTCTAAAAGCCTTATCCTGTCAGTTCTCTGCTGCTTCCACATCAGATTTTGACTATAGCAGATGCCCATTTAGCTGCATAAAATATATGAAGTAGTTGAATGTGCTGCTGATAATTTTATGGCCTAAATGATGAATATGCAGGTTCAGGATCCTTCAGGCATCCATCACAGAATTTGGTAAAACAGAACAAACATGGTTAGAAACTTGGCAGTTCACTAAACCAAAATGTGCTTGCAGGTCTGGGAAAGCAGATTTCTTCAGAGGTTTATTTCAACTTTTCCTCTGACTTTTATTATAGGATTATGGTACAGCAGTGGGAAGAATGAGAAAATTGTGGGGTTCTCTCCTCCTTGTTTCCTTTCCTTCATATTCTTATTTCCATGAGCCATCACTGTGGCCCTCCATACAGATGCTGCTATTTTGTAAAGTCAGTGGCAGAACTTTGCTGCTTTCTCACTGTTGGGAATGGCACGTCCTTAACACGAAATGTAACTCCGCATGTGATTACAGGGGTGGTAGGAAGTGAGTGATCAAACATTTACATGGCTCTACCTCTTGGTTACATAAAAGAAAATGAGTGTAATTTTCACCTACATACTTTTATCATTTTATAAGTGAAACTGCTTATAAGCCAAATAAGCCAGAAGGCAAACTGTAACATATTAAGGTGAGAGAGAAAAAGAAAAGCAACTTCAATATTTTCAGAGCTATGTGTTAAATTTGAATACATTTAAAACTTAGTGATACATATAATTAATGCTGGTTTCCGTGGTTACAGAGTCAAAGATACAGAAGTTGCAGCTTCATTTCTTATCACTGAAAAATCTTCTTAAATCAGAAATGGAGTGGATCCAGGTGGCAAGTATTCAATATGCTGGAATTGGCATCACCCATCTTGTGTTCAATCTGTTAGTCACATAAATTAAAATGAGTCAAGATCTCTGCTTTCTAATTAATGTATTTGGTAAACAAGAATGTAATCACCACTGAGGAGGAAAGGGGATCCATTTTATGTCTGTGAAATGGCCCCCATGAAGCACAGCCTCATGTTTAGCTCTGGTGTATTTGGTTATGTCTTCATGTTTGGTTATGTCATTGTCAAAGAATTAGAAATGACAAGGTAAGGAAGGAGTCCTAGTGACAGGACCCTTTGGGCCTGTGGCTCATTTAGGGCAAGACTGTGTCATACAGAGGGATTATTTGTTATTATTAGTTGTTATTTGGCTATTGCTAATCTCTTCATGCTTCAACTCAGGAGTAATTATCTTCTCATTGCCTGTCACCATCCATTGGACCATGACCATTGGGCACTGGTCTATACTCCACTGATCCACCCATGCTGTTCAATTGTTTGTGTGCCTCCTGGATGTCTTGGGTGCCAACCTTGAACACAGTGATGGCACCTATAAAATAACGCATTCATTTTGACATTCCAGCTATGTTCATTAGTTGAAAGGTGTGTGTGTGATTTATGTCAAGTAAAGTGACAAGTAGATGTAGATCAGAGCAAAAATAGGAATTCCTATATTGTGGGAAAGGATTTCAAAACTTGTTACAAAGTGATGTAGAACTAACAAATCTGAAATTTCATGTGGAGTGGAAGTTTTATAAATATTTAATGCTAGATTTCCTGCGGAATTGTGTTTCAACAAAATAAATACCATTTAATTCTTACACAAATGTTGGTAGTAGATGTATTTTACAAAGATCTCAAGAAAAAATAGAGTTAAATATATGTATTGAGTTAATTTAAGTATTGTAATTCGAGGTTTCACTGTTATCTTTTACTTTCTCATAACAAAGTTTTTATAGAAATCAGGATTTCCACACTGACGGCTCAGGACTACAAAAATTGGTATATTTCAGTACAAGTGTGTCCTCTGGGGAAAACTTTAATGTGATGTGTTAGGTTGTAACTCTGACTTTTCTCTGCAGCATCTCATGCAGCCTTGCTGCCCTGTTTGTGGGGTAAAACAGGAGCACATGAATGCCACGAAAAGCAAGGATGGCAGCAATGAACTGGCTCAGAAAGGTACAGTTTGTTCCACCCCTGCTGCTGCCTCCCAGCCACTATATACATTTACCACACTCACCTATGTGGGTTTTTATTTCAGCTTGGCTTGAGAATGAGTTGCACCAAACCCCCAAAATTTATATCTGATCAAAAGCTTTCCTGAGCTGCAGTAATTCAGTGAGCTTTGACCAGGCAGAGGATCTCTGAGGTTCCTGGTTACTCTGCAGGTCTGGTAAATGGATCTGCTCTTGGCCAAAACATCCCTACTCCAGCAAATCACAAAGAATCTGAGGACATGCACAGGAGCTTGTCAAAGAGAAAATAGTTCAAAGAAAACAGATTTTTTCAGTGCAACTTAAAAATAGACGAAACCTTTCTATCCCAATCTGTTTCAGTGTGGGAGAGACCACCTGCCACTCAGGATTGGCTCCTCACCTTATGATGGAGGGCACATCACTTTTTCCTCAGTTAAAGGAAAAAAACCACCACAACCAACAAAACAAGAGAATGGAATAACCAGTAGGAACTGGGCACCAAGAAAAGGCAAGTACCCAACTTATTGCATGAGTACAGGCTGTTTATTTATAACATCTGTTCATGTTTGGCACTTTAATGTTAGCATGAAAAAGTGAAACCTACAGAGAACATGAAAAAATGCACAAAGACAAGTATTTTTCTTACTTTACATACCAGACAAAGGTTAAAGAGAAATAGCTTTGAACTTGCATAATTTCAGGGCTTTTTGCATAATTATTAAATAATTTAGTGCACAAATAACACTCATAAACATACTGGGCTGGTGTTGCAATTAAAAGTAGACCCTGGCTTTCAGAATATTTAATTTTGTGATGAATGACCTGTTATTCCAGTGCCTCATTTTTGTCTTGGTTTTTCTTCATACAGTTATTTTGAAAATATAGCATTGTATTGTTGGAATTGATAACCACAGAAGTATATAAAGTAAAATCATTGAAATCTCTTCAGGCTCAATGTATTGTCCTCTGTAAAATAATTTTGACAAATGTACAGATAAATCTTTAAAAATCAAAATCATATTATTATTCTTCAGGTGAATTCCTGATACTTAAAATGTTATTGTAGCTTACTGATATTTTAGTAACCTCTTTTAAGTATTCTGGTCTCTTTGCAAGGGCCACCAGCTTACTGGGTAGAGACTGCTAATGAATGCTTTGGAGTCGTGTTATTACTGGGACATGCAGATGTTTGAATTTCAGGGTGATTGATGGCATAAAGGAGTATTCTTTGGAGGAGTTACTTTGAGGTTTTTGTTGTTTTTTTTTTTTTTTTTTTTTCCACAAAGAATGACAATCTCAGTGTAAAGTATAACAAAAGGACAGCAAGTAAATAAAGGACCTGTTTTTACTCTCTGTGTTATTAGAGCAGACAAAATTTGGAGAAGTGAATGTTGAAAAGTTGCACGGTGAATGTTCACTGTGCATTCTGGGTCTCTCACTAAAAAGTAGTCTTATGCTGCTTTCTTGAATTGCTGGTCAAAAACATGTTAGTACTTGATGCTCCTGCAGAAATTATTCTGTGCATTACTTTAGTGCCCATCACCATGAAAACTGAATTTCAGCTCAAAATGGAACAAGTAAGAGATGATCCTAAATATGTTACTTGTTGGTTGCTCATGGCACAGGAAAAGGGCTAAGTTCAGTAAGGGATCATTGAGCAGAAAATCTCCTTTTGGAGGCAGTGGGTTGATGCCTCACTGCATTTCCCTGAGCCTGGACCTTGCTGTTGAGAGGGCCCTACTATCAGCATATATTTAGATAATTATGTTTTAGACTGGCACTCGTTGACTGCACAAGATTACACCAATATTGAAAGGCATGGCCAGATAGGACTATTTATCATATCTTTATTGCATTGCCTTGTGAAAAATACTTGTGAATATGCTGGGAATAACACTTAGGGAGATATTTTCAAATGGTCTAAATGGAAAATCTGAAAAATAATAGTGGATGCCTTAGATATCCATTGTGTAAGCTTGAACATTTATTTGAAATATGATCTCTTTATTTCTACTAGAATGAATTGTGTGGTGTTGTTTTTTTTCTCTCCAGCTATTCTGTTCAAACCATTCAAAATTTATTTCATCTTGCTTATTGAAATATAAATGTTTAGGTTACGCAGCAAAATATATCATAAAAATACTAGAAGTAAATCTAACACAGGAGATATTTTGAAACTAGTTACTAATCAAAATCATTAGCTACATTTTTTACTTCTCCTGTTATAAAACAAGCTTTCTATGTCTGCAAAATCATGTGCTATTTTAAATTGTAACTTTTAGTTCAAAGCAGGTCTCTTTTTTCACTGATGAATTTTAAAAATTAGGCTTATTATAGAAAACCTGTCATTTGCTTAACTGCAGAGGTTCAGAAACCACTATAATTAGCCCAATGACAGCAGCAGATGAGTTTGGCATTTCAGCATTTATCTAGAGATTTTGCATCTTTTTTTTTTTTTTAGCAATGAACTAAAAGGCATCTTTTGCATCTGGGTACTAGGTTTCTATTTTAATGTGTTTTTCCCATTTTAATAAACACCTGTTCCTGATTCTTCCATCCTGGCAGCCTAAGCTACATAGTTCAGTTTCCTCCAGGGATTCAGACTTAACCTATCAAGTGCAGTGGTGGTAAAGTGGAGGATAATGATCTCTGGAAAATCAGCTGGCCCCACACTCTCTCAAAAACCACAAGAGTCTTCCTTTGTGCTTCTGTCTTGAAACAGCTGCTTTGAGGATGTTTTTCTGCTCCAACTCCTTCACCCAATTCTTTCACTCATAGTGGAAAATTTTAAGGATCCTTTAAGCTATTGCTATGGGAAGGTTCCTTAAAAGATAAACACATTGAAATATGGATTTTATTTGTTTTTTTTTCTCAGTGGAAATCCCTCAGAACTAGGTAAATGATTTCCAGGACTGAAAAATACAATTGAAATACTGAATTCTTGGATGAGGGAGTTCAAGGCTTATGTCCCAGCTCCAACTGCAGCTTTGCTTTCCTGGAAAAATCCTTATGAGCAGAAGTAGACTCTCTAGCCTAAATGGCAGTGCAGAAACAAAAGTGTGTCTGGAGTGATGCAGTGTCCACAGGCAAGAAGAGACGGAACTAGGAGGGCCTTGCTCTCAGTTGTTAACAATCAACACTTAACAAAAGACAACTTTGTCTTTTTATTTCTGAGTTCCACTTCTGCAACATTATTTTTACTGAAACTGGATGTCTAAAATATGATTTTCTCACAAAGTTGCACTTGCCTCCACTAGATTTTTCAGCATTTGTGTGAGCAACAAAGAAGTCCTGTTTATATCAGAGAATGTCTGCTACCAGGATGAGCAACTTTCATTTTTCTGGTAGCCCAGATAACCCTTTTGGTTGTGACTTTCCATTCCTTAATGGCTGCAAACACAGAACTCAGCATCTTGCGTTTTTTGCAGATACAGTAGTTTCACGATTATAAACTGCACCTGAATATAAGCTGCACTTCCGGGTAGCTGGGAAGACCACGGGATTTGTCCACATATAAGCCGCACCCGAATATAAGCCGCACCTTTTTTTTTTTTTTTTTAACTCTGCGCGGCAGAGGGGGCGGGACACTCCAGCCTGGCCCCACACAGCCCGGCTTCCCAGCGGCAGGGGCCGGCCCGTCCTTGTGCACCCCCTGTTCCCGGCGGTCCCCTGCTCCTAACAGCTCCCGGTGGCAGGGGCTAGCCCGCCCTCTTGCAGCCCCCGTTCCTGGTGGTCCCGCACTCCCGGTGGCACACTGCGGCGGCCCCGACCGGTGGCAGAGCAGGACGGCGCCGGGCG
>VRYO01001463.1:9836620-9894687 GCA_009812075.1 Sialia sialis | reverse complement strand
CATGCAGGGCTGCATGGGAGCTCCCAGAGGCCAAACCCACAATTTTGCACAAACATGGAGAAAATGAGACTAATACTAATGTTGAACATAAAGACAACTTGAACAGAATTTGTGCAATTTGGATTTATGCAAGCAAAGAGGAAAGGGGAATAGGCTCCCCCAGCATGGAATTTGGCATTTGGTGAAACAACCCGTAGATAAGTCAGAAATTTCAGACTCAATGGGAAAGGTGGATTGTGGTTTTCTTATCTGTAATTTGAAGATTTTCAGTAACACAAAGGTACTTTTTTAAAAATAAACTGACTCAACTCCTGTGTGAAGGCCTGCAGTGATTAGCCCAGTGCCTGCTGTGGTGGGACCATGAGACAGCCAACCTGGACTAGCAATTAAGTCTCTTTTCACAGTGGGAATTCAGCTTCACATGAACTGCTAAGACTACAGGGTAAAAGTTAACCAGTTCTTGTTCTTAAATTCAACTAGTCTCTTGTAGCTTGAGGTTAGAAACAGGGAGATCAGAGGAAATTTTCTCTAAACAGATCGACAAGGTGACAAAAGAAAAACACCACTGCCCATAGCATGAAAGTGCCCTAAAGGTAAGATGTAGTTGCTACTTTGTTTTAGAAAAAAATTGAAAGGTTTTTTTTGGTTTTGAAGAACAAGGTGAGATGCATTGCCTTTTAAACTCTCTTTTTCTGTGTTGATATTGAAGGCAGAGGAGATGCTCCCTACCTTGCTATAGATTAATAAAGAGAAGAGGAGGAGAAATAGAAACAGCAAATCGTTATCTCTAAATCAGGACAGCTGCTTTTTGGAGTTTTTTTTGGGTTTTTTTGCTGTTTAGTTCTGAAGGAGTGTGGACTACAGCATTTGTCTCCTGACAACAGAATAAACTGGGGAAGAATGTTTTCTTTAGATTTTGGAGTGGATTGAAAATTTTGAACAGATATGTCACTGTAACAGTTCCAGGAATGCTGGGGAACTGCACTTTGTCGATGGTGGCCAGTGAGTTGTTTATTGCCATGCTATAGTAAAGCCAAAATACTCCACATTAATGAAGGTTACTTCCTCCCCCCATATCTTCTATTTGGGCATGAAATTCAGAAAACTATCGCTCAGTGATCCACAAGATTGTGGGTTTGTATGTGACCCAGGGAAGGAAAGCTGGTCCAGTGATCTGGAGATTTTCTGAAGAATGATGTTATTTAGCTTTGTTTTCTCTCCCAAACTCCTGGTGTCATAATAGACAACCAAACCACCACAATGCCACACAGCTGGGTGGGGCTGGAAGGCCTTAATCTGAAAAGGTCATCCTCAAAACTTCAGCTATTGCCTTAATTGACAGGCTCCATCCCTGTGATTGATCCATCCTCCAGCTTGCTCAGGAATATCTTGACTTGTCCAAACTGATGAGTTCAGTGCTTATCTCCCATCCTAGTGCCCTTTGAAGTGATAAACTCTTTTCTTTTTTCTCAATGTTAGCTGGAGGTCCTCACCTAAGGAATACATTCTCACAGTTTCACATGGAACACAGAGGGTCGTACTGTGGGGTAAACACCACTCCTGTGGTGTTTGCTAGCAGAGAAGTCAGGCACTCCAACACATAGGGTAACTCCCTCAGGAATTAAAATCCATGTTTCCCATGGATGAGCCTGAAAGCAGTTACTGGAAGCAGATTGAGAAGCCCAGCTTCAGAGGAGACAAAGGAACCAGGAGATAAACCCTGGTCTTCTGCTAGCTGGGCAAGTGATCCTCCATGATGGCTTGTAGCCAAATAGTGACTACCTTCAGGACCACTGATCATGCAGTCTTAGGAAAAATGACTCCTTCCATGAGCAAGCAGTAGGCAAACAGTGCCAGCTCTGCAGGGCTGAAGCATGGCAATGCTTGTGAATGAGGCCTGAGGCACCTTGTGTTGTCTCCAAGGTGCCCTGACCAGGGTCTCTGCTTGCTGTTGTTGGACTGTACTTCTCTGTGGCATTGCCTAACTCCCTCCATAGCCTGATTCTAGAAGCCTGAGCACTTCTAAGTGATGCTTGGGGCAGACCTTGGAGGACATGGCCGTAAGATGTAAGTCACTTATTTTCAAGTAAAAATCCTGACATTTCCTCAGATCTCTTTGCAGTGATACCTTGGCCTCTTTGTTGCTTTCTTCATCCTAATTTGCTGCTTAAAGCTCAGGCCCTCCTTAGGGGGAAATAGACAGTTCTTGAAAGTGTGAACTGCACTCAGCCATTAGGGATCCCAGTGCACTGGGGGATACTGCCTGGAGTTCTTTGAAGCCTGTTGACCCCAAAGAGACCATATCTGTGTCTAGGATTTTGATTTCTAGGACCAAAAAGAGAAGTCTTAATCTCCTAAGACTTTCTGAATTGTGGTTTACATGTTTCTACAGTGAACCTGAAGGATTTATGCTCTGAAGTTCTATTTATAGCAGTTTTACTGACCACTTTTTTTTTTGAGATAAATAGCAGCATTACAGACAATTAATTAGACCTGCACCTGCTGCTCGTTCCTTTAGAGGCTGGAGACATCAGAGTATGCAGCTGATACGACTTTTTCCCCAGAAGGGGAGGGGCAGAGATCCAGTGTTTGTAAAGGTTTTTCTCTGTAGAGGGTGAAAACAGAAGTCAGGCAGGCTGCTAATTCCACACCTGTGGGAAGGAGAAAGACAGGAAAGAAGAGTGGAAGCTCCATGGCAGCTTTGTACATAGATTTAGCAATTTCTGGGTAAGCTTCTGCTTGAGAAGAGGGAAGCAGAATTTGGATGTTCTGACATGCAGAGCTGTGTTCCCTAATGATATGCTCACGTTAGGCTGCTCCTCACCACTGGTAGTTGAACTGTCAGAGAACAGTTTATCCCATTTAGCCCAGTTAGTAAAAATGTTCTTGAACTGCTATAAAATTTATGTCTTTTTAAAGTGTGCTACAATGGTTTCCACCAGCATTTAACAATCTAAAGCAGGTTTAGGTATAGTCCAGTAAGTCATCTGAATAAGCATATTCTGAACTTGTAGCATGGTTCTCATTTGGACTGAATTTGTAATGAGAGATTTTTGGTCCATTCATTCTAACAGGTTGCTTCTGGTTGGGAAATAAAGGAGAGAACACTGGAAGGTGAAGGAGCTGCAGGATTTCAGCAAAAATTCTTTGGGTTTGAATAATAAATGATATTAGAATATCAGAAACCATATTGAGTACCTGAATTGAATTCTTTGACATTTTGAAAGTCTCAAAGCCTCTTCAGCTAAAAATTGGGCTTTAACTTCCCAAGACATCCCCAATCTCTTTGGGGGTGTCCAAAATCACTCAGTTCTGGTCCCTTTGGGCTTTCTGATCATCTGACCCTTTGTTTCTCTCCTCTGTCTTCTGTAGGCTGATTTGGTTGTTGCTAGATTAATCTTTACATCAAAAGTTTTCAGGAACAAGCCCAAGATCTCTGGGGGATGAACTGTTAAGTGTTTGGCTATACAAGCCTGAAGGGTTTTAAGAGACTTGAGTTTGAGACTGTGCTCAGAAACTCAACACTGAATCTTGCTGCTCTTGGAGGAGAAATGACAAATTCAGCTTGTGAGGCTGTTTTACTTCTTTTAAAGAATTTATTACCCCTTGGAGCGTGATCTTGAATCATCCTTCCTCAACCATTTAGTTTTCCTTCCTCTCTGGCTCAGAGAGGAATTTTCTGGTGAAGTTTAACAGCTTCAGCAGAATTTTAGAAATCCTTGACTGGGAATGTTTAATAGACTGGTGATAAGAGACCCCTTTGAGTCCAGTGCTTTGCTCCAAGTGGGGCACAGCAAAGACTTGTTTGTGTGTGTTTCCTTGCTGTAGTTCAGGGCCCTAAGCTACCAGGGTAAATGGAGTCGGCTTCCCGCGCTACATGTTGGCAAAGGTGGATCTGCTTTAAAGGTGATTGGGAGTCTGGGCCTGTAGGAAAGTGAGGGAAGGTTGTTGTCAATATAAGCTTGAGTTAAATCTCTGAAAATATGACATCAAAATTTAGGTGATTTAGTCCATGGGTTCATGAGGGCCATGAGGCCTATCCTGATGAGCAGGTCTGAAGATCTCAGTGGCTGTGCTCTGTCAGAGTTCAGAGTGAAGGACACATCTACAACAGGGTGATTCAGCTTCCTAAAATGCTCTGGGTGCTGTGTTTAAAAGCCAAAGAAATAAGGGTCCTTTTCTAACTGCTATATCCTTCAACTCATGGAGACAAAAGCCTCTTGCTACCTCAGCTTATTCCTCTTGTATTTTCTGATGTCAAAATGACAGAGATAAATATAACAGATAAAATGGAAAGTCCTGAAGAAATCCTGATGGCCTTGGACTGATCCACTCCCTTCTGAGTTCTCATCTGTTTTGCTGCCATTACTCCTGATTTATGACTATGTAAATAAAAAGTAGAACAGACCTGCAGCAGATCTCTTGATTTCCCTGCAGAAAATCTCAGGAGTGGAATTAAAAAAAAAAAAAAAATTGCATAGAAATGTAGAAATCCCAGACCTTTAGTTTAAGTGACAGGTCATCTACACCCTTTGATCTGCTGCTAGACAGAGCAACCAACAATGTGTGTGTCAAAGTTGTTATCTGTTGGAGGGAGATAGAGAGAAATTTGAGGTAGAAAACCATCCTCAAACAGCTGACATCAGGTTCTGCTCATGCAAGCCAATATTGCTTTGTAAAAAACCTTGAGTTATTTCTACATGAATTTTTGAAGAACAGATTCCTTGGGATATGAGCCCTCTGGAGCAAGAATTCCTTCCTGCTTTGGTTTCTAATTATTATTTGGTGCCAGTGTAATAAAAGTAACTACTGAGATGGCATCCTTTGGGTTCTTTGCCTTACACTTGTAGTTAAATGTCTTTTGGATAAGATAGGGAGGTCAGATAGACTCATTGCTACAAGTTCATTACCTTGTTGTTTATCATGATAGAAAGAGTATATTTCATCAGTAAGGTTAAACTTCCTTAAATTTCTTTCAAAAGTGCTGCAAGTGGCAGTTCCTCCTGTGCAAATACAGTTTATACAAGTTTCAAGTTGTTGCTATCCACACACTTTGCTTCCTTATACTCATATTTTCCTTCATTGTATTGATGGATTTTTTTGGGCACAGGGCATTTTGCAGTTTTCATTATGTTTCCTTCTATGCATGAAAAGCCAAGAATTTGTGGTTCTGCTAGGTCCTGCATTCAGTAGAAAATAAATTAAATTTTCTAAGAAAGCCATTACCATTGGCTCCTTATCAAAGCATATGAAACATTTTGCAAAACATGACTACAGTTTTGTAAACTAAATTCTTAATATAAAATAGCTTTGCTAGATAGCAACTAAACTTTCATTTTATTGCTTCATTTTGATTTACTTCTGGGCTCAGCAGGAAAAGCATCTACTCCCATTTTAACTCAGAATTTAACACCAAGAATTCTGGGTATATGGTTATGGTGTTCAGGATAAACATGAATCTGTGACTAAGAGTGGAAAGCTCTGGCTATTAAAGAGCTGGCTGAGCTCTGCCTGATCCTGGCATTGAAAGCAACCATATCCTGTGCAGATACTACAGAATTATGTTTTGATTTTTCTTTTTGAAATCAGGTCTTCTTCTTGGAAGCTACCACTCAAAAGTAGGGATAGTCATGAGAACTCAGAATTTCTGAAACCAGGGTGATTTTAGTCAGATTAGGTATCAAAAAGAACCAGCACTGAAAATGTAGGTTTTCCTCAGTTCACCTACGTGCAGAACATGTCTAAGACTCCTGCTTTTCTGCATCCCTTTTCAAGTATAAGGGCTGCCTATTTGAATAGTGCATTTGGATTCTATCACTAGAATTGGGAAAGAAGCATGAAAAGATTCCTTCTTAATCAGACATAAAAACATGGCTTATGATATTTCTGGAAGGTGCCTGCAAGTCTGAACACTCCTTAGTTTCTTTCAGTCACTGCTATTTGCAGCTTCAGAGAACACCCTAGGAAAAGGCAATTATTAAATTTTTCGGAATGGTGCCATAAGATACATGCATCGTCCTTCAGGCTAGCTTTCCACTGATCTGGAATACATGGTTTGAAATACAGGGTATTGCAAGGTACAGATAGATGAAGTAACTCATAATCTCATGCTCTTCACTAAATTTAGAGAAGAAGAAGGTTTCTGTGGTATGACCCTGGGTGGTTGATTTGATTTCAGTTCTCCTTTTCAGTATGGAGTTAATAGGTTCCCTTGGGTAATTTTTGTACAGCAGTGAGGATCACACAGCCTTGGTGTTCAGCAGGATGCTCAGTTTGAGCCTCATACACTGTGTTTGCAGACTAAAAACTTCTGTTAACATATATCATCCAGAACACAGGATTTGTCACCTCCTTTCTCATATTGTTTCATCACTTCTGTTAATTCTCTCTCTCTTTGTTTTTTTGTTTTTTTTGTTTTTTTTTTGTTTTTTTTTTTTCCCAAGCCTGAATCTGCCAGCCAGGGCCATCGCTCTGAGTCTGGACAAGCAACACTTTGTCAAGCCTGATGCAACAATTAACAATTCTGCAGTGCCTCAGATTGGCCTGTAAAAATGAGTGCTGTGCTCAAACTAAGGGGAAAAAAAAGACCTACAAGAAAGAGCTGTTATCTGACACAGGCCCTGCATCAATCTTGTTTTCCTCGCTTTTATGTAGTTTGTCTTATCTTCAAGGAAACGGAATCAGATTTTAACAAAAGCAACAACAGCTGCAGACCTTTACTCTGCTCTGAAAAAAGGGCACTGGCTACCATACTTAGCGTCATTTAAAAGCTTCCAGGAGTTGTCTTTGCAACTCTTCCTTTCAGCCTAAGAAAAATAAGAGTTGTCTGTGAATACATTCTAAATGTTATAACAACTTTTCAAGAAATGTTGATAAGAATTTCTAGTAATGGTTGTTGCTTTAAAATGCCTGCACTCAAAATATTGAATCATGTGTAATTTTTTAATTCTACAAAGTAAAAGGGCCACATCAATATTTTTAAATCTCTGATAATTTATTGTTCATTTAAAATAGTACAATGTTGTTCAAGCTTGGAATAGCACATAGGCATCTTGTTGGAGGCTGGATCTTACTTTGTACTTGCACTATGTCATCGGGCCTATGCATGTCAGAGAAACAAGGAATGTTTGGCCTCTGGTAATGGAATGGACATCAATTATATGTGTGAAACTTGGCTCAGAAGAATGATCTTAATGCTTAATTTCTTTTATTATTAATTTCTCATCATATTTAGTGGCTTGAATCATTTGAAGAATAAATGGTAATATACTGGCCATAAAGGCTAAATGGGTAATGCTTTAATTATCTGGTGTCATAAAGCCAAGTCTTCAATAACCATATATGAACACCTTTGGTTCATTTCTAACAACTGTGAACATTTTCCAATAATCATATATTCAGATTACTTGTCAAGTCTATCAGCATATTCCATGACTTGATAGGCCTTGTGGCTAATCTAAGAGCAATGTTATCATAAATTAATACATTCCCATGCTAGCGAGTCCTTTCTGATTATCTTGCATTTCAGAGGCCATGAATTTTCAGCCATACACAGCTGTTTCAAGCCCATCTTTAGCGGCAGTCACTAAGCCTCCACTTGATCATTGTTCTGCTGAGGAGCACAGGATGAGTGACCTAAACCTCATGGCTGTGACACAGCTCCATTGCAGTCACTTTCACTTCACACTTGCCTCTGATTTAATCAACAATTTGATTACACTGGTAAGTAACTTTTTTTCCCATATTCTTCTCCAGTTCATGAGGATTTCAATCTGCTTGTGAACTGGTGCAAAGCAACTTGTCAGTGTTTCACAGAAGTGAATGGCTTCACTTACAGGTAGAAAAAAAGAGTAGAATTTAGTTAAGAAAGATTTTTCTGCTGATGGTTTCTTTCTTTTTCCTTACCCCAATTGTGTATAATGCATACACATAAAATTCAATTTAGAACAAGTGCTAAGTGGAACCTGACAAAAGGATGTTTAGCTATCATCCTTGAATGTTTATTTATACTGCTTCTGAAAGAACATCACACATAAGGAAAGCATTTATTTAGAAATTTGAAGGCTCTGATTGAGCCTCTGCTCAATCTGCTGCTGTCTGTTCACAGGGGAGGGGCTATTTTGCAATGATGCAGAGCAGGTGTGAGCCAGGGCTGGTTCTAGTTGGGTTTACTCACATAGGCTACCGCCATAGTGGGGGCATGGGCCACCCTTGGCAAAACAGCCCAGAAAGTAGGATGCACTGAGAAGACCCAGTCAACTTTTGATGGCCAGTTTAAAGCAAACAGCAGTTTATACAGTTGTAGGCTGTATGGTTAGCTCCTTTTTAATTTTTTTTTTTTTTTAAGGGGCTTGGTTAGGAAGAGGAACTGTATAAGTAAGAGTAAGGTATAGTCATTTTCTGTTCGGCTCAGTGATTTATTTTACAGTTTCTTATCTGATACTGGAGATTCTGATTTTACAGCACCTCATATCCAGTTTTAGAGGAAGCCTCAGAAAGCCAGTGGGAAGGGTTTCAAATAGCCACAGTCAGGGTGAGGGCAGATCTTTTGTTACTCTCTACTGCTTGCATTTGTTGCTCACAGATGTGAGCTGGCACTCTCTGTGTGATGACAGCCTAGCTACACCTGAACAAAGGTGTCTGGTGGGGTCATCTTCCCTCCCTTGGAGGCCCAGCAGCCTGTGAGCTATATTTATCATCAGATAGCAATTTTGATCAGGAAGTTGTCTCCAACCAGGCTCCAAGACTCTAAAAGCTGTGAGAGCTAAGCAAAGGCAATGCTTGACTGAATTGTCATAGATTGGTTTGTAATAAGTTGCCAAAGGAATTACAGTAATCTCATGCCTATAAGGAGAACTGGAGTATAAGGCGCACTTCCGGGTCGTTAGCAATTTGCCGTACTTTGTCCATATATAAGGTGCACTGGACTATAAGACGCACTTTTTTTTTGCAGCAAGGATATGTGCGCATCAAAGTAATGAATTAGTAATGGAATTGGGTGATCTCGGGGCTGCCGCAGGCTCGGCTCAGCTTGGGGCTGTGTGGGCTTGCATTTCCGGGTTGGCAAATTTCCAAACTCAGTCCACATATAAGGCGCACTGGCCTATAAGGTGCACTTCCAGGTTTCGATCAAAATTTCAGTCAAAGGGTGCGCCTTATACGCGTGATATTACTGTACTTTGTACTCATGGTACTGCTATATATGTCTTTGAAGCAGGCAAACATCAGCAGAAGGAGGAGGCACAAGGAGTAAAATGGAATCACTCAGACTCCAGAGAAAAGCCCCATTTAGCATTCAGGATGAAATTCTAGGGTAGGTTTGTCACCAGCAGAATGGCATGGGGTAACACATAGTATGCTGTCTTTGTCACTCAAGTGACAGTGCATGCTGGATAAACTATGCCAAGGAGCATCTTTGATGTAGTGGAGCTTGCTCCAAAGAAATCTGGTCTGGTGCTCAGGATGAGCTATTGTAAAAACTCCCAAGGCTTTTCTTGCCCTGCCCTGACTCAAAAGGCAGTTCCACTTTGGTGCAGAGGTGTGCTCAGCTGGTGCAGCTGCATCTGCTATGTGCTCTTTTGTTTTTAGGCAGCTGAACAGTGATAGAGGCACTCTAAAAGTGTCTCTCACTTCTTGCAAGGTTTAATCCTCCTTGCTCTGGGTGTTCATCCCCTTTTGTAGGCAGACATCAGGGCTTGCAGGGTGTCTCTGTCTCTGTACCTGGGCCAGGCTGATAGTTTTTTCCCCCCTCCAGGAGTTTTCTAAGTCTCTCCATCTCTAAGTTTTCTAGTCTCTCCATCCCCCAATTCACATCCATCTCTGTGGAAAAATGTAGTTATTCTTCAATTCTTTGGTTTAATTCTTTCCTCCCCTCACAACAAGGACACCAGGGATATTTGCAAAAGCTACCAAGAAAAAAACCCCACAAACTTCTCCCTTGAAATGCAGGAAATTGCAGCATCAAGCAGGTTGCAAACTTCTTTCAAGGACAAAGATACTAATTCTTCAAACTCAGTGAATTTCCATGTGACCTTCATCAGACACAGCAAAAGTTGTGTGTCTGTCCTGTATTACTTGAACAGCAGATTCTACGTGGCAGTGCTCATACCTGGCCTTGTTCCCTTCCCGTCCTTCCCTATCAGGAATAATGATAATTTCTCTCAGTCAATAAAATAATTATCTAGGTTTTTGGCTAATTACTGCTCTTCCTGGTCTTTATTCCCAAAATATTTTTTAATTGTTCCTTTTTGTCTCCCATCATTATGGGAAAACTGAGAATTGATTTAGGCTTTTGGTTGGTTCACTAATCCATTTTCAGTTAAGGTATTGACTTGGAAGTGCTCAGTCCTTCTAACCATATATTTAATCCTGTTGGTCTGACCAGGACTAGCCAGTAAGTGTGGGCAGAAAACAATCCTGCAGTATTTTCTGGAGGAACCTATTACTGCAATAAGAGCAGCATACTTTTGGGGCTGCAACAATGTTGTCCTCATATTTTTTGCCTTTGTGTTTCTCGGAGAATGACATTCCCAGCGCTACTAATTCCCCTAGAATAACCTGCAACGGTGAGAAGCCTTTTCTCTGATTTAGTTCACAAAATTCTGTGCTGCTTCTAGAAGGAAAAAAGACAAGAAAATTCCCCCAACTCCTTTGGGAATATTCACCCCCTCTGGTTTCCATATTTCCATTTTTGAGGGATGACAGATGCTAAGTGCAGCTTTGCTTTCTCTTTGCCTTTGTCATTTCTCATCTGCAGGTGCACTGATGGAGCCAGTGTGACTTTTATGGGGCAGAGAAAGGAGAGATCTGCAGAGCCTTCATAGTTAAATAGCACACCGTGAAAGACACTGCTGTCCTGCAATTTGTCCTAGGGTCTGAAAATGTTTTTCACTGTTAGTAACTTATTTGGTTTTAGCAGCTAAGCTTGCAATGTAGGATATTTGTTTTATTATCTGAGTTTTTACCTCTGAGGTCTCACAGAAGATTCTCAACACAGCCAGATGCTACTGTTATACAGTAGAGTAGTGACCACTGAGTAAATGAAGCCGAGGAATATTTCATTGTTAGTTGGAGCTCTATCTAATGAAATTGTAAATATTTCAAGTTACCTCTGTCTTGCTTCATTTGTTGACAACTGAACGGCACAGTAAACAGTTTGTATTAAAAACCCCAACATATCTTCAGGCTGAGTATGGCTAGAACACAGCAAGAACAGTGGTGCTGCAAGCAAGTTTTGATGTCATCTGAAGTAGCCGGTGCTCCCATATCAATAGAAGTGTTTTATGTGTTTTATCATGCTTATGAGACCTGCATGCAGAGAGAGCTCAAATGCTATCTCATTTTCTGCAGCCGCAGAGATCTCAGTCTTTTCAGAACTCCTTGGATGGCTCTGCACAGTTTGAGGCATACATGGACATATTGTAAAAGACGGGCTGAAACCTTCGTAACTTCCTCCCCACCTCTGTGAGATTTGCCTCTTGACATGGCAGACCAGGGAAGTGGAGTTTGCTGTGTGCTTTTGTTCTACCATCCTGTCTCCATGGCTTGCATGCTGGTTTTTAAAGGAATAGAGTACTTCCAGTCCTTCATGAGTGTATTCTTATGAGCTTTCCCTACATATAAAGTAAGTCAAATTGCATAAGCCTCAGATGTAGGTTCCTGGAAACAGGAGAAGCTGACATGCCCCACTGAAGAGGCAGAAGAAGAGATCATAGCTGGGCTTGGGGCTCCATTCTGCCCTTTTCTGTCCACATGATGTAACTGATTTAAGAGGTGCAGTTACTGCAGCTGTAGCAGGGAGAAAGGAGGCCAAGGCTGGTCTTGGGGCCTGGATGGAATCATATCTGGCTTTTTGATCATCCACATTGACATACTCATTGCTGGTCTGGGTTGGTTGGTGTTTTGTTTGTTCTATTGGTTCTTTGTCTTTTTTCCCCAGAACCTCACTGAAGTAACATTTCAGTTATCTCGATATTTCCTATGACTAAATTAATTTGAAAGTGTCTCTTTCCCAGAACAGACTACACCCCTGTAGAGTTGGAGCCTTCAGCCTCTCTGTGACAGCCTCTCTTACATAAGTGTATTGCATTCCATTTTATTTTTCTTTTATTCTGTCTGAAAGCATAGTTTATACTAAATCTCTGCATGCAGAACATGATTTACTTGAGAGCACTGGTGCTTTGATCCTGATAATCAATCGTATTCCTTTCAATACAATGCCATGCCAAGACAATTTGTGATTTCTATGTCCTCTAAGTTAATCTCACATTTTATGCTTTGAAGAAGACTCAAAAGAAAAAAGTAGGATAAACAAAAAGGTTTGTTTTCACTATCTTGCTTTCATCTATTCTTAGAACTAGAGTGGGATCAGATGTCAGGAATGCTGGGAAAGCAGAAAATTTTCCTGCTACAGAGTGATTTGGCTATGTGGCTTTTCCTTGTGTCCAAGTCTAATATTTTAAAAAATTCAATAACCATCTAGTGAAAGTGACTGCATTGATCTTCAGGATAAAAAAGTTGCTCTGGATCATTTTGCATGTTGGTTAATATTTTGGTCTTTTTACGTCACTTTTTAAGTCTTTCCATTGCAAACCATTGATAACAGGGATTACTAAAGTAAATACTTCCTAAATTTCAACCTTCAGATGGAGGAACTGTTCTGAAGTAATTCTGGCTTGTAATTCAGGATTTGTGAAGCATCACCATTAGTAATATCCTACAAGTATTTGCAAATAAACTGACATAGTTAGCTAAGAAATAGATTTGTTTCTAGTTAATTGTAGCAGTGAGCAGATGTACTTTGGAAAAGGTGGCAATGGGAAGGTGGTTCTGTGTAACACTGCAAATGTGCTTGGCTAATTGTGCAGATGGCAATATCTGTGCCACAGCTGCAATGTTCACCAAAGCCCTGCTATCCCTGGCAGAAGCAGCTGTAGCCTTTAGGGAGGGGAGAAAGGGAACAGCTCAAGCTGGTCTCACTTCTGGATTCCAAATTACCAGTTGCTGTCCTCATAAACTATGTCTAATGTTTCACACTGTGCTTGCAGTGTTTCTGTAGGTGTAACAGGCTAGAGCAAAGGAACAACTGAAATATTTAAACCAGAAGTTGCTGAACTCTAATGAAAAGAAGTGAGACAGGACTGTAATGTGGTCAGCACCTGCTGGGACATGGAATGTTTTGAATTCTTTATTTCTTCTTCTATCTTATATACTTAAGTGAATATGGAGGTTTATCAGGTTTAATTACAAAGGTAAGAAAATCTGTATGCTTTTAGTTTGAGGGTTCCTGATTTTGTACTTCTAAAACCTTTGTAGTTTTTGTCTTCTGCCCAAAGGTAGTGGCATTTCTAGCCATGAGATCACTGGAGTTGACTTCTTCTGAAGAGGTAGGTATTTTGGATTACAGTAATTTCACAATTATAAGCCACACCTGATTATAAACCGCACCTCCAGGTAGCCGGGTAGACCACGGGATTTGTCCATATATAAGCCGCACCTGAATATAAGCAGCACTCTTTTTTTTTTTTTTTTTTAAAAGCGAGGCTCCATGTGTAACGAGGTAACAAATTAGCAACAAATTAGTAACAGAATCACTGCCAGCTGGGTTTGGTGTCAGGTGCTCAAGTTGCAACAGTTTTCACAGACCAGGGAAGCCTTTAAAGGCAGCCCCAGGTGACCTCCCAGCTGGCTCTCACTTCTGGGTTGGCATTTCACTGGGATTTGTCCATAGATAAGCCGCACCTGAATATAAGCTGCACTGCTGGGGTAGGCTGGATTCTTCAATGAAAAAGGTGTGGCTTATAATAGTGAAACTACTGTAGTTGTTTTGATCTAGAAATGTGATTTTTGTTTCTCTTGAATTCAGTACCGGAGTTTCTATTTTCAAGGGCAATTAGGATCTTAGTTGATGAATGCTTAAAATGTGAATCTCCTCCAAGTCCCATATACTTGTCTCTTTGGCTCTGTTCTCTGCTCAAAGATGTCAGCTGGAATTCCATGCTTGCTCCTTGTTTTGCCGGAAAACACAAAGCAGTGTGTTTTGTGATCCACAGATCAGGGCTCTGCCACACAACACATTCTTCTTTCTTGTAATGAAGCATGAAGCTGAAATCCTGGATTTTGAAGAAAAACTCTTGGGTACTGGGAGTAGGAGTTATAGGACATTGCTTGGAAGGATGGGATGTGCAGAAGGTCCTTCTCTCTTTTATGCATGAGAAGTACTTGACTGGTGTAAAAGTGCAGTTAGGGTTGCTCTCTCGGCCCCCTGTGTAAGAAGTTTGTCTAGAGAGTGGCCATTGTATTCATGTTGTTCCTGACCCAAGAAGGGTCCTTAGGATGGTTTGGATTTGGAGCACATGCCATATGTGGACAAGCTGAGGGATGTGGTCTTGTTCACCCTGAGGAAAAGAAGGTTTTGACAGACCTGAAAGGGGTCCCCTGTTACCTAAGAGGAGGTTACTGAGACGATGGAGCCCAACTCCATGGCAATGCATGATGTGAAAATGAGAGTCAAGAGGTGTAAACTGCAACAGAAGAGGTTCATGCCATGTACAAGGGAGAAAATGTTTCCCCCTGAGGGCAGTCAAGTAGTGAAGAACATTTTACAAAGATATTCTACAGCTTCTCTGCTGGACCCAACTGGATAAAAACCTGACAACATTTTCTGATCTTAAAGCTATGCCTGGTTTGGGCTAAAAGTTGGATGTCCTAAGGTCCCTTCCAGTCTCCACTATCTTATGATAATGGGATTTGGTGTATTTTTGCCTGCCACAATTTTTGCATGAAGTATGAACTTTGAGGCAGAACTGTTTTTGGGTCATAGCATCAGCATGAGGGAAATGGGAAGTCATGGAAGAGCCACTGTGACTTCCTATTTTTCATCAGCAGTTTACACAGCCTGGAGAACAAAGGCTTTTGATGAGTCCCCAGCCACAGTACAAATTACATAGATATTGCTAACTGAGGATTCATGAGAACACAGGACAGGAAGGGAGTGCAGGAGGCTTTGACCATTGGCCTCTGTTATTGCATGCAGCCATGACATATCCATTTGTTAGAAAACTCCTAATTTGTGTTTAAATCCTTTTGTTCTGCTGTCTTTTAATTTTTTTTTATTTTTATTTTTTTTTTGCTATGACTTAAATAGCTCTTCTGGTATTTATTTCCTCAAAATGTCTGTAGAAAGCAAACCAATCCATCTTAGCTTTCATCTGGGAAGTTAAACAAAGCAAAGTCTCTCAGGCTTCTCTCGTAAGACAAGCTTCTCATTCCCCTCACCAACCTGCACTGCTTCAATCTGAATTAATTCACTGAATTAATTAATTGAGACCGGATTACCAATACAGAATACATTATTCCTAATGAGATCCTTCTAAAATCCCATACAGTGCTGTTAATATTTGCACAGATCCATTGGAAATACTTCAGTTAATGCATCCTATGACTGCTTTTGCTTTCTTTTGTGGGCATCAGGACTTCTTTGGCAGCGCCTGCTTTTCCAACAGTTTATAACACACTGCTAGCGTGCCTTCCTTTACGTTGTTTGTCTACCTTTTATGTTAATTTAATCTTTTAACTGGTTCTCAAGGTTGTCCACTTGCCTTGTTGACAGTATCCTCCACTTTTTTGTTGTTGATAACTCCTCTCTTTTCATCCTTTATATCTGGTGGCATGGGTTTATTCCTGAAGATCTCTGCTTTTGTGGGACGCCTTCCTCCAGCCTCATACTCTTCATTACCACTGTTTCAACTTCTCTGGGTCCTTACCTTCAAGACTGGTCTCCTGTGATGATATCTCTGTTCACAAATTTAATTTGTAATTCTCTACAGAAGTTGAGATGGGTGAAAGCTGACTGCATTTTTCCTAAGAAATGCAGCCTGATGGTGGCAACCCTGTCCATGGCACGGAACTTAGAACCAGATGATCTTGAAACTCTCTTCCAACTCAACCTATTCTATGAATAAGTTATCGGAAATCTTATGTTTCACTGACAACACATGCCCTTCCTTATTCTTCTCTGAAGCCCTGGTGTTGCTGGAGCCAAGCCCAGCTGCTGCTGAATTGTGCAGTGCACAAGAACAAAGAGCAAAAAGGCAAGAACAAGAAGTCCTATGACCCATTAAAACCATGGGAGAGAATTCCCCAAGAACCTTGCCCTTACCTGATGTGGGCTATGTCCAAGGTGCACTGTTAGCACTCCTGTCTTCCCCTTGTCATTAAGAACCAATAAAGACTTCTTAGTTTTAATTCATCATTTCAGTGAACATGGAGATGCCAGCCAAAGCTCTGACTGAGGGACATTGATTTGACATTGGCTGATGGATAACTTGTAGCTCTGTCTGATAGTCAAGCCTGGTAAATGGCATTCCTGCTTAATAACAACAGCTCACAGAGCTCACAGGCAGGTGATGCATGTGCAGAAGAAATTTTGCTTGCTAAGCCTTCCGCCTGAAGCATCTTTTCATTGAGCAGCAGGTATGTAATATTAGTAATTTTATTTAAATTGCAAGTAATCCTCACATAACATTTCCAGTGAAGAGACAGAACTAGGCACCATTAAAGCACTGTGAGTTGCAAAAAAATAATGATTCGGGGCTGGAGGTACTAGAACTTTGTGTTCTATCAATTTTTCTAAAGGATAACAAACAAAATCAGGCTTCCAACAAAATAAATGACTGCTCCCAAAGGCAATAGTGCCTATTCTATATGGTACTTGCTCCTGCTGTAGCTTCACATTAGTCTCTGCCAAGTAATCCTGAGGTTTGCTTTAGTGGTCAGAGCCAGTGGAAAAGCTAGTCAGCTGTACAAAGCAACAGTTCCAGGGGCTGAATGAGAAAAGCTTCCATAGAGCTTGAAACCTCACTTAATCCTTAGCTAGTGTACAAATTGATGTGATAATATTGAGCTTATCTGGCTCCTGTGGTTAAGATCCTGTTAGGCCCTAGATCAGTGATTCCTGAGAAATGTTAGTGAAGCAAAGCATTAGGGATTTCTTTAGCTCTACTGCCTCCCTTGATGTTTCATTTACTTTTTGCTTGAATATTTCTCTCATCTGCTACAAATGCCTGCAGGTAGGCTGAATTCTCCTTTTAATGGAAAAAAAATAAATCCTGCTGGAATTAGCCGTAAACTGGGCCAGTTTGAGTCTACGTGCATACGCATTTTCCCAGCAAAATCCAGTACCATTGAGACAAAAAGTACACTTTCCCTTGTTTTTGTTGTTGTTGACAGCAGAGAACTTTGGACATTTTGGCTTTCAGCAAAAGCGTGGCTTTTGATAAAACCCTGGATGCATGAGTGAAAAAAATAAAAAGGTATATTTTAATTAAAAACCCAGTAAAATTTCAACAAAAAGTGCAGTAGCAAATCTGCATCCCCTTTGTTCTCTAACTCTCTGTTCTGAGTTTTTGGAGATCATGGAGAAAGAAGAAGAAGGCTGGGTGAAGATTTGTCACTTTGGCGCTCTCTATGAACTCTGCAAGTGAAGGATGTACGATGGAGCTGTGTCTATATTGAAATCCTACTATGCCTGGAACCTTTGATTCCTTCTACCAGAGCATGGAGGAGGCAGGGACACTGCACTGCCTGTCTTCTGGTGTGTTTTCAGGTGATGAGGCTGCTCTGGGTAGAGAGGAGAGTGGTGAGGTGGGGACTGCAAGCCCCCAAGGTCTGGCCAGAGAAGATGTGCTTGATTCAGGACTTAACCCTGGAGATTTCAAGGGATTACAGTGGCATAGCAACCAAGACAGAACAGCTGTGCGTGCTGTATGTAACAGGAATAGAACTGAAAACTGTGATGCTTTAAAATTTTGCTGTTTTTTTCCCCAGGAGCCACCTTTAACTAGAGTGTAATAAGCTCTCAGCAACAGGCACAAGTAGGAGTAGAACACTAACGCAGCCTACTGCGCCAATTAGTTCGAGCAAGGTGACAGTGATGACATTTTAATCAAGATTTTCATGAAAACATTCCAGATAGCTTTCCTTCCACATTCTCAGATGAGATAATAAAATTGTGATTAAAAAAATTCTGAGACTGTAAAATCAATGCAGGGTTTGGTGTCCCTTAGTTTTCTAGCCAGATAATGGATTTGAGGCTTGTTAATATCAAAATTGTGGTCTTGGTGGATTGTTAACAAAATGATTCTTTGCTTGAAGTGGCAGAAATAAAATCCTCACTAGAAAGAGTTTCTGTTTCATGTAGCTAAATTGTGTTTGCATCAGAACAGTAATGCTGCCATTACTGTTTTCATCTTAACCTGGTGTTAGCAAAAGACAAAACAAAAGAGTTCTCTTTGCCCATTTATGAAGGAGAAAATAAACCAATTGTATTATTAGAAAAACATTTTCATAAATAAAATATCAAATATGAAAATGGTGTATATGGTGTAGTGAGCTATTTAAAATCTGAAGTAGAAGATCTATCCAACAACAGTAATGACTCCTTAAATGTAGCTCTGTATAAATATTTGCATGTGTTTATGTGAACATGCATGTGCTTGTGGGTGTGTGACAAACAGAGAGCACTTTTCCAAATCAAAGCTTTTGAAATTTGAGGAATCTCTGAGTTAAGTCTTCTTGCATGTAAGCAGTAAGTGTAAAACTCAGTTCTAGAGAAAGCCAGAACTCTCCAGGTGCATAAGTCATATTGCATTTATATACGATTTGATGGCATGTACATGATAAATATTCATTTTCAGTCTCTGTTTACAGAGACTTTCATCTTAGGTGCCAGACTTGCAGTCACAGGAGTTTTATTTTCAAGCAGTAAGGTGCAATAGGCGCAGCTCTGTAGAGTGAAACACTGAATGCCAAAGACCTGCTCTTTACCCTCTATATTCCTCAGGGTGCTCAGGCTATTTTGGATTAGCTCGCACCTTTTTCCATGGATTGAATGTCCATTGGAGGTTGGATTGCATTAAGTGCACTCTTAAAGCCCAGCATCTGCTTTAGTTTCATCAGGAACCCAGTCTATAAGCTCTGTAACAACTTTAGATTGGAGGGAAAGCCGAGAAGTGAGACTGATCTAGAGCATCAATGCATGAACTGCCTTGTGATTCAAATGAAAATGTTCACAAAACTCAGACTTTGATATGTCTGTCAGGTTCATGCAAGCTCCAAGAAGGTCATGCCTAGTTCCTTGCAGGATGGAATGTCCACAAAAGCAGGGTCAGTCCTTTTTAATGCCAGGTTTCTACTGATAGTCACTTAACTTTGTCAGTCAGTAAACATGATGACTCTACATTGCTTTAGTACAAGTGACCCAAACAAAAAGCTTCTGGTTAAAAGCCAAGGGCCCATTTCACTCACATAAAACTTGAATGTAAATATCTAATTAAGCTCATGAACTTGTTTACAATAAGACAGAAATAAAAATCTGTAAACAATAATTTGTGAGCAGTAGATTAACGGAGCCTGATTTTAGAATAGATTTGATAATTAGTGACCTAGTAACTGACTCACACTAACATTTGTTTGTAATCTTTCCATCTATCTTCACCTTTTAATCTCATCTCCAGTGACCATGGTTTCTAGGACTGTTTTGTTGTGGATGCACAGCAGAACGCCTTTAATCACAGAAATTGACTGAGGAGCTTAAGAGTTACTGGCTTGAATCTGTGCATATTCCACCTATTTCTATTGAGCTGTCTTGCTTTGTAAACCTTGTAGGAATGTAAATACCAGTGAGGAGTCTATTACAGTAATTTCACACTGATAAGCCACACCTATTTCACTGAAGAATTGAGCCAATCCCAGAAGTGCGGCTAATCACCAGGTGCAGCTTATTTATGGACAAATTCCGTGGTCTTCCCGGCTACCCAGAAGTGTGGCTTATAACCAGATGAGGCTTATGAGTGTGAAATTACTGTACTTACCCAAGCATGGTGGAATTTGAACAGCAGGTTCCTTAATTCTCCATGCCATAGGAAAGCTGGCTAAACACAGTGTGCCTGCTTCTCTTTGTGGTTTTGATTTATGATTAAACCATGGTATTCATCTTCATTCATCTACTACTTCTAGTGTGACCTTGGCACCAAGGCTGTTCTACTTATGTGAGTCATGTCTGACATGGATGGTAATCTTGCCACTGATCAGGAACAGAATATGGGTGTTTGCTAAATGCAAGTTGAACAGGTCTGAAGGCTTTCTCTTTTAATGACAGTGAAACCGTCTGGCTAAGTATTCTATTGTTTGTTAAAGAGAAATAACTCATTATGAATCATATTTTACATTCAAACACTGGAAGTAGTTCACAACTTTCAAAACTGATTATATTATGACTCACACAACTACGGAGGTTGGAAGGGACCTCTGGAGTCATCTGGCCTAACCCTTCCAGCTCAAGCAGGACCTCACAGAGCTGGTTGTCCAAGGCTATATCCAGGTGGATTTTGAATATCTCCAAGCAGGGACACTCTACTCCCTCTATGGGCAACATTTTAGAGCGCTTGGTCACCCTCACAGTGTGAAAATGTTTGCTGGTGGGCAGAGAGGAACTCCCCCTTTCTGCAAAAGACTGTGATTTTTTCCCATAATCATGCCTTGCAGGCTCTTCTTTGCTTACATGCAAATGTTTTAGGTGCTCCTACTTAAGTCCTGTTTGTTGATTTTTTTTCTCTTTTGTTCATATCATCCCAAGTCAACTTGTCAACTGTATCCATCCCTCACAGGAAACACCATCTTTCCCCACTCACTCCTGCACATCCTTCAGCCTGAGACTTCCAGGGCTGTGTCCCTGAAACTTTGTCTGGGCTGTCTCTACCATGGCAAGGACAGATGATTCCATAAGTTGTGGAAACCCCATGCCTGGAAGTGTTCAAGGCCAGGATGTTCAAGCCCTGGATTGGGCTTTGAGCAGCTGGTGCAGTAAAAGGTGTTCCTGTGGTGGAATATGATTTTCTTTTAGGTCCCTCCAACCTGAGCCATTCTATGATTCAAGTGCATAAGCGAGATTTTCCCAACTCTTTCTGTCTTGCTGTGGGAGTCCAGTGTCCTTAGTCCTTGTAAACCCTTTCACACAGAAATGCTGCTTATTCTTTGCTCGAACAGTACCAGTAAGACTAAAGGGAAGTATAGACTTTAGTTGCCCTTTGCACTTTGTTACACTTTGCCACTAAGATAACAAGTGGGGTGAACCATCTCTTTCACTGCATGACTGTAGTGTGTCATGCTTACTGCATAAGAAGGCAATTTCACAAATCGTGGTAAGTAAAGCCATTGGCCAAAGTCCATCTTCTCTTGACCTTACTCTTCCAGAAACAAAAGAAAAATGCTGTCTGTGGAGCTGACAACCTCATTGACATAGACGAAAGCCCTTGCTGAAATTTTGGATCCCTGTTTATTGTGTGCAGGTGAGGGCAATGATTATCTGTTCTACCCTCCATTCCTCTTATATATCAACTGTAGCCTGAGGACTAGAAATTGTCCAGCTAGGGATGAAATGTCTCTCTTGCTTTTATTGGAGCACATAAGAGGCCTAAAATCTAACTGAGACTGTTTTTAGCATTGCCCTTACAATCCTGGGATTGGAATAAATGAATCTTAGCAGAAGGAAAAAATCTCCAGAGGGCAACCCTGGCAAGTTCATAGAAACCTTGAATCATAGGATGAATTGGATTGGGAGGCACCCTAAAAGTCATCTAGTTCTAGGAAATTAGGAATTCTCCATTAATAGTGCTTTTAGGAAAATGGTGCTTGAGCCCTGTTGAAACCTGTCAGTGCTCACCAGGACATAAGCAATAACTCTTTTCTACAGTTATTATAGAAACAGAACTGAAAGTTGGAAGGGACCTTAAAGATCATCTAGTTCCAATCTCTCTGACATGGGCAGGGACACTGGCAATAGACTGCAGCTTTTCATTTCAGTGCAGCCATACCACAGCTTCAGATCAGGATGACCTTTCAATGCATATCTCTGTTCTTTCCCTATCTGGGATAATTCCCTGATCCAGGACATCTTTGGCAGAGCTGTTGTTTATGTCCAGTTATCAAAAATTACAGTGAAAATACAATACCTGAAGTGAAATAAAGATAAATAATGATGATAACAAAATCAGTGAACAAAACTGGAGTCTCCTTTCACTTTTATTGTGCTTCACTACACCTCAGCAATAATGATCATGGTTACAATTAAATAAGAAAAGAAATATAGTGAAAAATATCTTCTGACTGCTTTTCCTTCTTCTCTAGGGAATTCCACTCAAGAAGATTGTTTTTTCACAAGTGCCTAAACATTGGACTGAAGGCAACAAGTTAACAATAAAGAAATAGATTTACAGTTCTGTTATGGTAATTTTAATTTGTATTTGTTAATTCCTAGTCTCACAGTTCCTTGGATTGGGCTAGCCCAATATTTTTTGCTTTTGACTTGGTGTTTGTCTTTCATCTGGTTTCCCTATAAACAACCATGGGTTGTTTACATTTCCTGAGGCAAGTGCTGTTTGCCTCCTGGAAATCTAACTCGTTCTCCTTGCTGTACTCCCCTAAGGTTTGTAACCTCCTGGAGGTAGGAAGTCGGGTGCTTGATACAAAGAGCTTTTCATGGAATCATAGAATCACTGTGGTTGGAAAGGACCTCAAGGATCATTGAGTCCAACCATTAACCCAGCACGGACAAGTCCACCACTGAACCATGACCCCAAGTGCCACATCTGCAGGTGATTTAAATAGCTCCAGGGATATTACCCTACCACTTCCCTGGGCAGCCTGGTCCAATGCTTGATGACCCTTTCCATGAATAAATTTTTCTTAATATCCGATCTAAACCTCTCATGGCGCAACTTAAGGCCATTCTCTCTTGTTCTATTGCTTGTTACTTGGCAGAGGAGACCAATCCTCACCTGGCTACTATCTTCTTTCAGGGAGTTGGAGAGACCCTCCTCTCCTTCAGGCTAAAACACCCCAGCTTGCTCAGCCTTTGAATGTCTACAAAGTGCAAAACACATGTTCACCAGAGTGCCAGGGCAGTTTTCTTATTTTCCTCTTACCCATTAATTTAGGCAAGGGAACATTCTATAATTCTAATAAGTACACAACAGTTATGCCAGGGTACAGATAATTTATAATTTTTCTAATATTATTATGTGTCATTGTTAATGAACTCTAGGTTCTATTCCAATGCTTCCTTTTACCTGTACCTGCTATTCTATGAGGAGTTGTGAGCAAATTAAAAGATGAAAATTGTTTTGGATCTGGTTATTGTTATAGATTTTTTCATTGAGGCTGTCTCTCCACTGCTTGACCTAAGGGAAAAAAAAGCCAACATATTGGCTGGAGGATATTTGCTTCTTGACAAATAATGTCTGGAGATACTTTAGTATAGAGTTATAATCAATCTTACCCATACATTTTCCATGCAAGACAGAATCAGAAGCCCTGAATGAATGTATTTAACACACTAAATGTGTAGCAGGGTGAAACACTGAAACAGGCTGCCCAGAGATGAGGTAGGTGCCCCATCCTTGGAAACATTCAGATTAGCTTGGCCTAGATCAGCAGAGTAACCTAGCTGAAGGTTAGACCTAGCTCATTTCAGGGAAGTTGGACTAAATGATCTTTAGAAGTTCTCTCCGACCCAAAATATTTTGTAATCCAGTGATAATTATCCATGTGAACATACATGCGCACGCGCACACTGTTGCAAAAGAAGCTCATGCATTAAGAAATGAATTGCTATTTCTAATTGCTTCTTGTAGGTAATTACTCCCAATTATTACACTGAGTAATAAATTGCTACTTCTAATTACCTGTGGGTACAGTCATAGTAGTTAGAAATGCAATTTGCATGGTTGTTTACATCACAAGCATGTTTAAGTAATTGTGCTCCCTTAATTATATGGAGCAGTTGATGTTAAATAACATACCACATTTTGCAGCTTCATGCTCAATGTCATTTGTTACCATTTATTGTGGTTCTGTTTCAGAGACTTGGGGAATAGATGCTGTGTGTGACTGGCGAATAGCTATCTTTATTGAAGCCTACAAGCCCTGCTGAGTGTCTGTGGCTTGACAGGCATTTCTAGGAATGTACACTTGTGTTGTTGAACTTAAATTGCAGCTTTACCTTCTCAGTCTGAGGAAATCGGAACCACTTGGAGACAACCAGATCCCACTGTCCTTAATCAGTCTCATTTTCCACTCCCCAGGCTCTCTGACACCAGATGTCAGCATGAAGTTTTTCACTTGCCCTGATGTTGGCAGTGGGTACTCACCTCAGTTAGAGCTTTCACTCAAGCTCACATAAACATCTATATATGTTGTCTGTCCAGAAAGAAACACATTAGGAGCCTGTTGCAGAGAAGATAGCAGTCAGGAATTCCCAGCAAAAGCTGTATTAACTTCCCTGGTAATCTCTGTCAGTTTGTTGTCAGTTCCTCTGCTTCTGAAGACCTTCCACTCTTGGATGTTACACCTTGCAGTTTGGGGAAATCCTTAACTCCTCCACTGAAGAGGTCGCAGAGCAGAGGAGACTGATGTCCTTTTGGAGGAAGTAAATGTACACTTTCTATACAAAGCTTTGAAAGCATAACCAGGGCTTGTTTTCTTTCTTAGGCCTTCTTCATATGTGGAAGTTCACAGGAGTTTACTGGGACTTAGGAGTTGCAAAACTTTGCCTTTTTTTTGCCTTTTCCTATGTTGTGCATGCTTATTTTCTCATATTCCCCAGTTTCCATCTCAATTTATAATAATATTCAATGATACTAGAATTTATTGTAGTAGAGAATAAACGTGTCCCAGTAGAGGTGGACAGTCTACCATCCAGCAAGAGACAAAGAGGCTATAGACTCAAAAAATATTGCTTGTCATTCACATGTCCTTGGAGAAGGAAATAATTCAGGGAATTTTGGACACAAAAATACATGGTTGTTAAACATAATTTTTCAAATTTTATGAGAGACATCAGTGATACGTAAAGTTAAGGAGCTGGAAAGTTTGTTCACTGCCTACACACACAATAGATTTGGAAGAGTGGGTTTGGATATCTGAGGAATATCCTTGGCGCTGGTAGAAACTGTCCCCAGCTGATGCAAGGGGTTTGTTTTTCTGAGTAGCTGTATATAATAATATGAAAAGATTTTTTGTGGTAAAGCATTGTGTCTGCTTTGGTAGGGAGGGAGATTCAAAGCAGAAAATGGCACAGGAAGTGGAGTTTCCTAGAAAAGGGGCCCACCACTGTATGTGATATGAAAGCTGCCATATGGAGAAGCCTGTGAGAGGCTGGCACTGTCAAAACTCAAATTTAATAAATTTGAGAAGTGAAATAAAAAGCTTAATCTTAGAGGACACACCTTGGCAGTGTGTGTCTGCTAAGCAAAAAACATCAAAAGCAAGTTTAAAGATTTGCTGCCCTTTCTTTCTTGCCTCTAAGAAGAACTGATTCGGGCTCACTTAGTGTTGGCAGGGATTCAGAACTTGATATTCACTGGAAGTAGTTATTGTCTTAGAGCCAGACCCTGGAAATGCTGCCACAGATCCTGGAGGACTGGGGTCTGTGTGGACCCTGAGCTAGGTACAGGGCACGGTATCTGTAAGAAGGGGGAGGACTGAAATGGTGTTACCAATCTGCCTTGCTGAATTACTGTTTTATTCTGCTTTTCATATCCATTAGATTCAAATTCTAATCAAGGTGTTGGACTCTGTTCCTCAGGAAGCCAAGATGGAAAGTAAAGTTGGTGGTTATAAAATTGTGGCTATTGTACTCCCTAGTGGGGAATAGAGAGCTGTTATTCTGCTAATTATCATAACTAATTAGCTGCATTCAGAAGTGAAGAATCAGATGGGCTAGATCACCACCACCAACTGTTAAAAATGGGTTATTGAATTGCAGTACATGAGACCAGAGGGACTGCTGTTACCACCGGTGATGAGCCTGGGATGTGTTCCCTGCACCATAGTATAATTCAGCCCTGGATTTTCAGAGTGCTTTCAGGAGGGGAAATATATACATGCCAGTCCTGGAGTGTAAAAAGATCAATACCATGAACTCAGTCATCAAGCTGGGTCCCCCAAAAAGAGTACAAGCACCCATGTGTGGAAAGGGATGATTGGGATCCCCTTGGACATGAACTCTGTAGAGCCCTAGGGAATTCAGACAAGCCATTAGATGCTCTCTTCTCAATCCTCCACCCTCTTGTAAGTGAGGATGTTTCTGCAGGCAGGGCTGATCTGTGCTCTGAACTAGCAGTGGGCAAACTGCAAGTGACCCTGGTGCAAAGCTAGGTCTGAGTTAATTAGCCCAGCTGATGAGCTTGGTTGTATCACTGCTCTTGCACTGCTATCACATCTGGTGATGCCTAAAAAGGGGAATTCAAGAGGTTCAAAAGTCAGCAGGACATAACCCCACCCATGTACTCCCAGAAATCTGCAGGTAGAAAGGCAATGCAGGCTGTGTTTTGACAGAACAACCAAACCACTTGGAATCAAGTGGCAATCTGACCTGAGGCAATGCCATTTTGGCTTGAATAATTTCAATGTGGCTCCCCTTGAGATAAACAAACATCTTATTATTCCAACCCTGACCATTATCATTGCACATTCAGCAGAAATTCCAGTGCAAGGGGAAAATCTTTTAATAGGATTCACACAGCAAACCTGGAATTCATGGTGTAAGGGATCTAGGAATAGAAACTCCTGACTGGTGCACCTAAATCTGTCTGGGTTATTGGCAGGACCTCTAGGATTATATTATGATTACAAACTGGTTTTGCAAGGGCACTGGAAAACTTTTAAAGTATCACAGATTTCACAGTTGAGATGTAGGTTAACTAACTACAAACTGCACTGTTTAAGTGTCCTGGAGCAAGAGCCTTCTACCACTACCTTCTACCACTACAGGGTCATGTTTCAATGGGAGCACACAGAAACTGGCAACAGCTCACAACCCTCTGAAAACCTTTTTGACTGCTTGGCCATGAGTCTGTTGCAGTGTATTGTGCTCATGTAGGTCTTTGATCTGTTGTGGTGGTGTGAGCCTGTGTAGAGGGTGGAGCTGTGGTTGTAGAGAGTTGAATTGTGTGTGCAATCCCCTCTGAGCTCTAAAGATCAATGGAATTCACAGTCCTGCCCCTTAGAGTCGCCAGACTGTGGTCTCTACAGTCATGAAAGAAGGAAACTGCCATGCATCAGCAGGGCACCTCTGTTGGGTTGTGTGAAGGTGGCTCCTAGTTCCTTCCATTGCCTGCATAATCCACTGTCCTCAGCACAACCTTCATCTTTGGAGCCAAAACAGTCAGGACAGATACACTGATGTTCTCTACAAATGAAGTAATGTCCAACAGAGCTCATTCATGGGGGTCTTTTAAAACATCTATTCCCACCTGCAATGTGAAACAAGCTGAGAGTGATGAACCTTCTTTGTTCCTGCATTGCAGCCTTTGAAGGCTGAAGGAGTGTGGTGGTGGCTTGTCCTTGCAAAAATAAAAACCCCACATTGCAGGCTTTCACAACTGATCTCTGAAAGATGCTGAGGGTGAGAAATTACCAGGCTGAACATATAAGATGTAGGAAAACTTGTGTGGAGTTATTTCAAGGAGTTACTACCAGAGATTCTCCTGGTCTGGATCCAGAGGCAGCAGGGGAGGGCTCTGGCACTACCTCTGGTTCCTGCAGGTCTCTTCTAACAGCCTTAAGTCTATTTAACCTTGAAATAAAAACTGTACTTGTGATAGACCCCTACACGTGCTAGGAAGAGAGAAACCAGGGTGATGCCTCTGGGGGAGGGGGAATACTAGCAGTGAATTGTCAGAGATTTGAGAATACCACTGCTAAAACACAGAAGAAGCTGCTGCATGCACATGAAAGCAAAATTAGCTGGAGATTAGGAGAAAGTTGGCAAAGTTGTGCTTGGGCTTGTGATGTTTGTACTAGTCCTAGGTAACCATCTGCTGAGCTGTCAGGCCAGGCTGAGCTTCTTTTTTGTTTATTTTTTATATTATTTGTCTCTCTGTTCTTTTAAAATTAATTTTACAGAAGGAAATAAAATAATTTTGTCACTTCAAAAGGAAAATATCTGAAAGATGATTTAGGCTGCACATGGTGAACGTCCTTCCAGGAGCCCTGTCTGCCTGGCACAAGAGCAGCTGGAGCACAACCCCTCAGTCTCCCTCCCTCCCTCTCTCTGACTATCTGACAAGCACAAATTAAAGGATCCTCTGGCCAACAAGCTGGGCCTATTTTACTATTTCCCCAGCTCCTGGCATGTATTCATGAATCATGAAGTGGTTTAGGGTTGGGAGAGACCTTAAAAATCCTCTACTTCCAATCCCTCTGCCATAGACTGGGCTACCTTCCACTGGACCAGGTTGCTCAAAGCCCAATCCGACCTGGACTTGAAAACTTTCAGTGCTCCATGACATTGACTTTTGGATCTTCTCTTTACAGACTGGCAAGCCTTTGTATTGTTCTTAATTCATTCCTTCTGTGTGAAACAATCCTTATCATTGTTTCTTTTCAACAGTGTTACAACTTTGGTGTTGCACAAGAATTTACTCAGAATTTACCCATTCATTCATTGTGAATCATCCTATCATTTGGCTCATGTGAACAAATCACCACATCACAAGCATGGAAAGGCAGCAGTGACTTAATGAGCCAGTTTTGAACTTAAAATGCTGCATCTGATAAAAGTAATAAGGCAAAAGCAAAAATGTTGGCCTGGTGAAAATCCTGAAAACCAGTCAAATAATGCAGATTGCCCAAAGGAATCCAGCATTCTCCTGGGCTGAGGAAACTGTCAAGTTCCCAAAGATGGAGAAGCATCAAATTCTGCCTCATTTCAGTCAAAGAGCACAACCTGTTTCTGAGCAATTCCTCTCTGGAAGCAGTTAACAAGGCTGAAGTGCTTTTGCTGTATTTATTAGCTCAATATGATTTTATCAAGTATCTCTGCCAGTCACCACTCTCTGCCTTGGAAATTCAGCTATATTTCAATTGCTGTGGTGCTTTACAGGCCAGCACTTGGGCATTAATCACACGCCAGGAGTAATATGGCAAAATAAAGTCACTTCTGTCCAACGTGAAAAGAAATAATACAAGATTAAATAACCTAATTTGAAACCACAACCCACACATTCCCTGTTTGAGCTGTTAATAACTGTTCAAATTACTGAAACTGAAGTAATTATTAAAATGCAATTAGTTTACACTGTTGGCAGAATGTGTTTGTTTTTGGCATGTCTCTCGACTTGAAGCACTTTCAATGCACCCATCATTTAGAGGCTTGATTTCACATTAAGACGTGGAGCTGTTATTCTGGGAACCTGAGCTTGATTCCTGGGTGTCTGATAAAATTCCTGTATGCCTTTTCTTGGTCTTATCACTCCTCTGTGCCTCAGTTCCTCATCAGTAGAATAGATACTAGATGGAAAACATCCTTTGCCTGACTGCTTGCTCTGTTTAAACTAAAACCCCTTTAGGTATGGGATTGTTTCTTAATATGTTTATACAGTGTCAGATAATGAGGATTTGATCTTATTTGAACAACAAAATTGAGACTAGTGGACCACTGTGTATGAATCCAGAGAGAATGTTTTTCATGCTGTTCGTTGCATGATAGAGAAAAAATTTTAAAATATATTTTTTAACATTGATAACATGATGTGTAATATTACCTAATAAACAGACAATAAGAGAGTAGGAGGAATCTTTTGGATGCCTAGCAGATGATTTCTTAATGATCTTTGTGAGGAAATAGTGCCGTGAAATAAAATTTTAAAAATGCCTATTGTTTTCCCCCTGCATTACATGTATACAAAGTCCCACATTAAGATCTAGAAATAGTGGGAAGTAGCTTCCAGCATCTCCCCTGAAGATGGTGGTCGATGTGTGTGACTATTTTGACACAGATAAGCTTGCAGTTCCTCTGCTCCATCTTGGGCTCTGCAATGCAAATGCTGCTCACCCCTGGGAATCACCGGGCAGCCTTGGAAGCCTTGACTGAGGGAAAGGGCTCGCAGCATCTGCTTCAGTGCCAGGGATTTCAACAGGGCTTGGAGCACATGCCTATGGTTAGCAAGGTGATTAAGCTTCCTTCCTGAATACAAGCAGTTTCTCTGTCCTGGGCTCTGTATAAAAATGTTTGGATTCCATTTTGATGAAATGCACAGCAGTGTCCTTCTTGGCCAGTCTGATCCCCATAGCTGCGCAGCCAGCTCCAGTCCTGGCAGCACGCAATATTAGTTAAGAAAATAGGGCTGGAGTGCCACTTGGAGCACATACTCTGCAGATCCCAGTTTGCTGAATAAGCCTGTACAGTCTTCTAGTTCTATCCTACCAGGCTTTGCATCCTCAACACCCTTCCATATGCCCTAACACTCTCACACTGGCCTGTCCTCAGCTGCAGGACATGAAAATGGTGCCCTGCTGGGCAGCAGTTCAGCCTTCATGACACTTCAGAAAAAAAAGGAAAGATCACAAGGGCTGTGATCTCTTAAGGATTTTAGTTTCTAGAAGTACTATCTATGCAAGCAACACAAAGCAATACTTCATGATGTTCATTATGTTTTTTAGTGGTTTGTATACAGTACGCAGACTGCATCACCACTTAAAGTGTATCTCTCCAAAGCAATGGGTTTCCAACCTCCAGTTCTGCCTCAGTTCTGGTGCTGAAGTTGCACGAAATCTGGAGCAAATTTAGTCACCTGATACTTTTAGAAGGAGTAAAGAAAAATATCTTTCAGAAAAATTGAGTTTCTCGCATGAGAAATCTCAAATTTTATTTTTTTCGTATTATTTTTGACAAAGGAAAAATACAAACTCTTTGTTTAATTACAATTTCATCCTGTTGGAAGGGAGTTAATTTTAAGACATAGAATTTAATTTATTTCCAGAAAATTATACTCATGGTACATTATGAAACAGAAATGTTTTATGTGAAATTTTCTGTGAAATTTGAATAGGATTTTGTTTGTCTCTTCTGCTAAGCATTCCTCAGATTGTTTTACTTTCATCGATATTTACTCAGCTCTGTACATATAAAGCTATTTAAAGTTATCACCTGCTTCTTTTTTAATAGCTGAAACAAAAATCTGTATTTCTTGCATCACTGAGAATCTCTAATGATTAAACAGTAGTGAAGAACTAATGATATAGTAGTAGGGGTAATTTGCAAATAATTCAGTCTTAAAACTTAGCCATGAAAAAATATATTTATGTTAGAGAAATAAGGGGTGATTTGTTTCTGTCGAGGGGAGAAAATATCTTTTCTGCTCAAAATACACAGCTAACACCAGCAACTGCAAAATGTCTTGAATTTGCAGAGCTACACTTTGCTGCAAGCCAGGATGGTAAGGCTCAAAGAAGGGATACCAATACACACTCCTATATAATTCAGGAGATGGAAGTATGGGATCTTCAGCATCCCCTGGAGAAGATCCACGAAAGGAGCATATTGGGAAGGGGGAATAGAGGGGTGCTCTTCCTATTATCATTTCCATTGTCTGCTGGAGGTCTCTCCTTCCCTGTATCCCTGCCAGTCTCCATGTCAGGTCCCTGCATTCCCGTGCTGTAGGAAATCCCTGTGTCCTTCATTCAGGGCCTGTGTTGGTGTTGGGGGGCACTGAGCCCTTTACAGACTTCCCTGCTGGACTGCAGCAATGGATCTTCCAAACATCTTCCACAGTCTGGCTTGAAATGCCCCTTGGGAATAACATAGCTACCCTCTCCCCAAAGAGGGACATCAGTAGCTTTCAACTATGGGATCCAGGAATTAGGCAGAGCTCAGCAGGGAAGCAAAAACACCTGGAATAGGGAAGTGGAGCAAGTGCTGAATTTCCATTGGCTTTGCTGCAAGGATGGATGAGCTGTTTAGACTCCATGATGCAGTGTTATCTACATCTTGAGGGCAAAGAGACTATTAGGGCTAATTGAATTTACTCTGTTGTTACTGAAATGCTGTATAATAATTTTATCTACCTACACCTACATCTTGCATATAGATAGCCTGGTTTTTAGTGCAGTGCAGAGCTTCTAATGAATAAAAAACTGCATGCTGGCATAATCTATAAATAAGAGGTACAGTCCAGCAGCACAACCCTGAAATAGCTAGTATTTCTGGAAAACAAATAGTTGCTGAATGCTAGCATAAAACTGCATGCTTTTTAGGACATAAAATTTCGCAATTAATGCAAGGTACAAAATTCATATTCCACCTCCAAGGTTTAAAGGGGTTTTTATTTGGATGTGGGATTTTGGCCTGGCACAACATAAAAGGAAAAAAAGCCAGTTTGATGAGATTGGTTGCAGCTCCGGTTCTGGGTAGCCCTTTGAATTTGGAGACATATAGTGCAGTGCTTCATTAGGAGCATCATCCTCATAATCATGCTTGTCTTTTTCAAGAGAGCAAAATAGCATTCTAGCAGTGGATTAGCAGAAAGCACTAGAGTGGCAATCTTGGGCTGACAAGTGGCTGCAAGATAATCTCAGGCTTCAAGGGGACATGGGAACCTGTTTCTCCTTTTCTCATAATGTGTACTCTTACACAAACACTAGAAGGAAATCTGCCACTTTTCAATTTCAGTCCTATACCAAAGCCATCCCTTGGGGTGATCCATGAAATACATAAAATGACCCAAGGAAAAACTCACAAATCAAACCTAGGCTCATATTCGATTAGGTCACTGGTGGTTGCACTCCACCTTTGGTTCTATTTTCACCTCATACAATATTATCTCCCCAATGTTTTAACTCAAGAAGAAGAAACTTTATTTCTGGAGTCCTTTTAGATGGAAGTTAAACTGTCTAATTAGAGTTTTCTACAAAAACTGGGTTTCTTGAATTATTAATTGACCTGGTGGTATGGGGCAAGTTTAACACAGCCTCAGGTATTCTCTAACTTTTGTTGGAGAAGTTCTAAAAAACTGCAAAGAAATAACTGTCCTTAAAACACAAAGTAGGGTAATAGGAAAAGCTTTCCTTAATTCATATTTATGTAATATATCTAAGAGTTTAGGATGCTCTAAATGAAGTTATTGCCATGGAATCAGAGGTTGCTGCATTGCTCTTTTAAATAGCACTGAGAAAATATATCTACCTAAGTTTTTTGAGAATAGTGAGGAGGGACTCCCTCTGCCTCCTGTTTACAGAATTTCTGCCTTCTGAAGTTTGTTGCATGAAATCCTAGAAATATTTACGCAAGGCTGCCCAAGGGATATACAGAAAATAAAGTGTTAATTGTGAAATCCTTCCCCCCCTGCCAATTTTCTTAAGGTTCCCTGGAGAACACAGAGGAAATACTGAAAAATATTGCACTACCAATGCCATTTTGTGATGCTTATGGGCCCTTTAAAATTAAATGACAGATATCAGCTCTCTATCAGACACCAGGGTTTTGTGAGCTGCTGGATATTCTTAGTGTCATCAGGTATTTCTGACAAATAAAAGTTTCTCTGAAATATATGCTTATTTTGCATTTATTGCAAAGTTTTAACCCAAGTTCTGAGAGAGTAGAAGCTGTCTGTCTTTACCTATGTTGAGCCAGAGTATGAGATGAGCAAGACCATATTTGCACTTTGCTGTGAACTACTCCTGTATGAATATTAGGTTATTTTCTAAATTTCAGTTTTATGTGCAACTGATTGCTTCTGTCTTTGTAGCAAAATTGTATCTTTATGGAAAAATAATCTAAAAATACTTTTAATATTCCCTGACCAGGGACTCAGCATCACATACATGGAAGTTATGAATATATGCAAAAAGAAGTATCTGGAGAGGAGCTTCCACTAAGTCGCTCAAAATTTGTGAATTTCAATCATGAGAGAAGCTGTGAAATATGGAAGAGAGAGGTGTAATCATCTATTGGAGAACAATTGTCTATTGAATGGTCCCATGGGGAAATGGGGAAATTGAGGCAAAGTGCTTCAGAAGGTGACATTTTAGATTATAGTTTTTTAAATACCTAGATACTTTGACATGTCCCACAAAAAAACCCCAAAAAACCCACAAACTTGTGTTCCCTTTTGCAAGCTGGCCCAGACACAGAAAAATGCATTACAGAATAGGAATGGCTTGAGGAGAGAAGTGAGATCCCTCAGCCTTTGTTCCCTATGGAGGTGTTGTTCACAACTGCTGTCAGGAGAAGCCACCTACAAAATACAGAGGGGAAAATAGAAACCAGGGAGGTGACTGAGCTAAGGAGTGAGAATTCTGTCTCTGTGACTTTGCAGACTCTGTCTCTGTTGTGGACCTTTTGATGTGATTTCTCTTCTGGCATGAGGGTTCTGGACTTTACTGACCCACAGGAGAAACCAAGCTCCCTTATCTTAGATTGCACTGTAAAACATCTGAGAATTATTTATATCCTGATCTTTGCTCTGTCTGCTTTGCAGCAGGAAAGCTCTTAGGGTGGAAATTTGATCCAGATAAGACATCTGTGCTGAGGTACCTACCTGTAAGTGCCTAAGGTGCCAGCACACCGATGGAGACTGACCCTACTGTCCACAGACGAGAGGAAGTGATTTATCTTCAAGCTGCAGGCTATCATGTAATGGATGCACATGGAAACACAAATGAATCTTTTTTCTCTACTGTCTGCCTTAATTCCTGGTGAAACAGGTTGTGCCCTGTCACAGGCACCAGCTCTGGGTCAGCCTGGATGGCAATTACATGGTTGCCCTGGAGGAGCAGAGGGGTAGAGGCAGAATTTGTCACCTGTAGTCATGAAAGTTCAAGACAGCTGTATTGTATGAATTATTCTTGCCAAAGTGGTGACTGTTTGTAACTTAGTGCTCTACTTTATGCTACTATCAGTACCTAGCACTGCAATAGTTTAAAACTTAGAAGTGATTGTTCTAAAGCCTAATTTAAAAATTAATTAGAGAAGGATTTGTTTCATTTAACGTGTGATACAAAAAAACCCAGCCATGGCAAACAGGTTTAGCAGTTCAGTGAGTGAGAGAAAATGTGAAAGAAGTGCTTGCATTCCACAATTCAAATCACATCAGTACAATCACATCCAAATTCCAAACAATCACATCAGTATAGCACATACTCTGAGGGTAGATTTTCCAGGAAGACAAGGACTTTTCTTCTTCCATTAGATGATTAGCAGAGGAGACAGGCTGCCTCAAGGATCTGTAATTTTTATAAGATAACATTTTATTGTAATGCTGCATAATGAATCAAACTGGATTTATCTTGAGGAATACAAATGAAAATACATAATTGCTTGATCCATGAGACCAAATGATCACATATGACAGTTCCCTACTCTTCACCACTTCTCAATTTTATTACAATTCTTCTATGTTACAGCATTTAGTTTTCAGCAATGGGCAAACTGTGTTTTGTTTTTGCTACAGTCTTCTGTGCCTCTACCTTTTTTTTAGCTGAGAGGCTCATCAGCACCACAATCAGTTCCCTTATAGCTTTGAGGTGAAATAGGTGAGATCTATTCTAAGTGACTAAGAGAAAATTGAATTAATCACGATCAGGTTTGGGTTCTTCCACTCTCCAACACTGTAGTGGTGGTGTAGCAGGCTTGGTATGCTTAGTCAGCCTGCTGCTCTCTTGCAGGAGCCATGGTGGTGCTGGGTTAACTGCTGGACCTGAATGATTCCATGAGCAGTGCAACACATACTGTGCTTTGTGCCCTGTGACTTCCAGGCAGGTGATCTCATCACTGACTTCACAGTACTTCAAATGTTTTGAGCAAAGAAATCGCATGTCCTACCTAGTTCTAAATGATGTTGACATAAACAGGTCGACATTTGACATCAGGATCACTCCCTGACTCACTTTTGTTTAGCAGGATAGGATTATTGGACCATACTAATCTTAGGCAGAGAAAGAGGCAAGACAAGTACACAGGAAAAGCAGTATTTCAATGTGTTAATGTGCATGGGGGACGGCCAGAAGAACTGAGAATACCACAATGGGCTGCATTCAGCAGCTCTCAGTCTTCCTGGGTGAGCATAGCAGCGCCCAGAGCAGCCTCAGCAGAGTGAGCTGATAGCTCCAGGGTGGACTCAAAGCCCAGACAGTAGGCAGTGGATGCTAAATGTAAATGATGCATTGGCAATGAGTCCAAGGCAATGAAAAATGGGCTTGGTGGGTTCATTGAGGCCCAGAGGGTGGAGAAGCACAGCTGGAGCATCAGAGGTGGCACAGGGTGTGAACACACGCCTGGCTCGCGTCAGAACAGCCATCACTTGCTAGCCCTGGGCCCAGCACAGTTGTTACTGCTCTGCTCTGGCAGAGGGAAAGGTGGCATCAGAGTCACTCCTAGCTCTGAAATTAAGCTTGTAGAAAGGAGAAGTTGACACCAAGCAGACCAGTGATTTGGCTTGCTGAGCAAAATTCAGGCATAAGCTCATTTGATCACCTCCAGACTGTGGATGCAGCTTCCACCAGCCCTGGTCCCATTGCTTTGGGAGCTTACAGGTCTGGCACCTGTAGGGAAATCCTCAGCCATGGCTGCTGTCATTTTTGTGACCTTTGCTTTTCATGTGCCTTTAAACTTCAACCACCTTCCTAGCATTTAACTTTGTTCTCCCTTAGTCTCTTAGTCTATTAAAATAAAAAATATTAATTATTTTGCTACAAGTATCTTGTCTACTCTTTATGACTGTAGAATCCTAATACCAATCAACAGGGAAAAGGAATATATTTCAGATGCTTATTCAAGTTTGTTGATTCTTCCATAACAGTTCTGTATCTTTAATTTTCCACTGTTCCCAAAGCATCTACAAGTGCATGTCAATAAAGTTGGATTTAGTTTGCCCTCAGGCAAAATGTAACCTTTCTCTCACTGCATCAGTGCCCATGTGTGCTTGTTGGGAACCAGTAATATCTTTGTAAGATCCAGTAACTCAGCAGAGCTGTTACACAGATTAGTTAGCAAAAAGGAATGAAAGCAGATTGTATTTGTCAAATGATTTATTGTCTACATGCAGTCTGGCCTGTTAGCTTTGCTTGCTTTGCTGTTGGGTCATTTTCTTACAACAGACGGTTATACTGAATGATATAATCAAATTATGATCAACTCTAATATTTCTTTAGTTTTCTCAGAATCTTTATGTAATATGCTATAAAAAATGCATGCACAATTTTCCTTTTCTTCCCCCAGACACAGTGTTTAAAATTGAACAATAAGAGAAATTATAAGGTGAATATTTTTGCACAGAATAATGAGCTGTTGAAATTGGTACTGCTTCAGCCAGTAAACAATTTGACAAAGTAATGAAAAATAAATGTGAATAAAGTTTGTAGTCCATTATCCCAAGCATGTGTAAGTTTGAAATCAAAATTCCACTAAGAAAGATTCTTAAAATATAAGAATACTCATGTCCTAGTCTGGCTTTTCAGTTCTCTGGCTGTCCCCCATCTCTGGTAATAAAGACGCTATTATCTCTTGTATAAATGGCTAAAACTAACTTGTAATGCTCTCTCTTGCTGCTGTGATGGATATTCCCAAGTCCTGCAGGCTTTCTGCTGATGCCTGCTCAGCAGGTTTTAATGAATTGAACATGACAGCAGAAGAACATGTTGCATGATTTGATTGCTGTCTTTCTGTCAAGAGAACTGCAGGCTTATTAATGCCTTGCATATACATTGGAGTTAACAAAACAGCTACTTTTGTGTAAAAGATACTTATTAGTTCACTTTCTTGTTATTACTTTTAGAATAACATTTTCTATTCCATGTTTTTCCATTGATTAATTTCTCTTCTAATATATAGACACAGGACTACGTTTCTGTGTTTCTGTGGAAAACATGGCCCCAGCTTTTATTAATAGAATTATTGGCTTCACTTTGCTTACTTGAAAGCAGTGAGACAAATTGCACCTGAGCATTCCCACTGAACACTAATGACACTGCATAGCTGAACTGTGGTTAAGTGCTGCTATTGAAAACCCAGCCACTGCTCTGATGAGTCTTTTGAAATGTTACTTTAAGATCAAATCAAGCTCTTGGCTATGCTTTTGTATATTTGAGGTAACTCTACTGAAATCCATTATGATTATAGCCAACCTGAGCTCCAGTTGTGCAGTGGACTGATATTTAACATCCAATTCTTCTCTTGATTTAAGGCTATTTAAGGATAATTTAAGAGTAACTGTGCTAATCTAGCTGGCACTTCAATGGTTAAGGACCAGGGAATGAGTGGAGAAAAAGCCATGGTTTTCTTTAACATTTTTCATTCTTCTAAATGTACTAGGACGTGATCTTGTAAGACAGGTGAAAAACTGCAGCAAATCACAGCCACTTAGAGCAATACCCTCACTTATGTTGAAAGTGAAAGCCACAGGTCAAATAATTTGTGACATTATTTTTTATAGTGATGTCTATGAAGGCTCAGAGGTCCTTATGAGGGATTACGACCTTATGATCCTGGTCAGAGCAGAAGAACAGTCCCCTCAGCACAGGAATTTGCTGTCACACCTGCTCACTAGGATATGCATACTTTATATTGTGAACAGTTTGACTATAGCAGAGAAAGAGAGATCGAGAGTAGACTATTGGTTTTGCAGTGCAGGTACAATGGAAAAGACAAACCATCATGTTCAGTGAGGGAGGTAGCAGAGAGAACAGACTGGTGTCCTCATCTCTGGCTGGATTGCTTTATGAACAGCCTGGCTCTAGAGCCATTCACAAGATGAACGCACTAAAGCTTTGCAGACTTTACAGGGAGCTCCTTTCTGGATGATGGGCAGCCTGGGAGAAAAGCAGTGATGCTGTAGCATAAATTGGATTAATGGGCAGTGAAGGCTGGCCTTTTTGGCATTGCAGAGACAGGAGCTGACAGCTTGAGAGCAGAAGAATTAAATTAGACAAGTTTAAATTAAATAACTGTTTAAAGCAGCAGAGGAGCTTGCTCACTCACAGATGCCAGTGGATATGCTGTCCTTCTACCTCAATCCCAGATTTTCTGAGCTGTTCAGTATGGCCATAGTGAGTTTACTGCAATAAATACTTATTTAAGAATACACTCCTGATGCACCCACTAGACACTTGATCATAGGTATAACCTGCCAGTTCCAGGGAATGTTAGGCATGGTGGGTAGAATGGAAGTGCTTCTGTGCTCTCTGCCAACTTGTCAAGCTCCAAATGATAAGATTTTTATTTCCCACCCATGGTTCTTTACCAAAACAGTCACATCTCTATAGGACCTCCCACCCTTACCTCTCTGCTTATGTTAATCCTTTCAAACCATCTGCCAAGGAATAAGTAACTGAGAGTTCAGACATCTCCTTGTTCCATATAATTTCACAACAGTGTTCTGTAGTGATTTGGCCTGTCAATCATACTGTGATTTTCTAAAAGCATACATTCCAGAGGTTTCTTCTACACAAGAGGGAAACCAGGAAATGTCAAAGTTTTGAGAAGGCTCTTGCAGCCATTTGGAGAGCTACATCCCAGTTACCCAGTTCTCCCATCTGCCTGCCACCCATCCTGTACTTGTCACTGTGGGGTCTTGGCAGCTGTGAGATGTGCCAGCTCCACTTCAGCACAAGGACAGGGCAGATGGGGACCCTAGGCACTGGTGGACAGTGCACAGTGACTCGAGAAGATCTGCAGAACAAGCTATGTCCTGTTTGCCTGGTGCAAAGCTAGTGACCACTGCTTCTTCTCTTTCCAAAGTGCCTCCCTGGTGCACTGCCGCAGCTTCTGTCTGCTCTTGTGAAATGTGATGACTTATTCTCAGCCTTGCTCAGGGTAGCCTGTTCCAAACTCCAGACAATCCTGTACATTAAGTAATCCAAAGTATGCTTGGAACACCTATTGACACACTTTGCACTGTCATCAGGAGGAGGGGTCCTGTGGCAGTACAGTCAAACAAGCCACCACTGAGAACACACTGACAGGATTGGCCTGAGCTGAGCTGAGCCAGTTTAAAGCTAGCCTGGGTATGCCTGTACATCCTGACCTCTTCTGTCTGGTTTTCAAATTAGCCAGAGCCATCTGTACTACCAAAGTAAAGCAATGGGGACTGTCAGGGCTGTCTTCAAGAGCTGGTTCACTTTACATTCTTCAGGAGAGCCACTGTCATGGGCTGCAGACTGAGGACATGATGGAAACTGGTGTGTTTCAACACAACCATAAATTTCACCCTACAAGGGACTTGCTGCTGAGTGTGTGGGTGGTGGCAGCTGCTGTTGAGCCAGGCTTTACTTGATCTGCCTCAAACAGAGGTTAATAGGCAGGATAGAAAGGATTAGTCACACATACCGCCTGAATGTTAGAATTCCTAATTTGTCATGGCTCTTCTTTCAGCCCTGGAACTAGATCCATATAGCATGGAGAATCTGGGAGACAGTCTCATACTTAAGAAAGTTATCCCACAGCACCTGCATAGGTTTCCCATCTAAAAACTGTTTGTGGTGTTTTGTGTGATCATGGGCAGAGTGAGCAGGATCATAGAATCATAGAATCCTAGAATCACAGAATAGCTGAGTTGGAAGGGACTCATCAGGGTCATGGAGTCGAACTCCTGGCCCTGTGCAGGATACCTCAAGAATCACACCATGTGCCTCAGAGCATTGTCCAAACATGAGAGTTCATAGAAATGTGCCAGGCAGGTTAAAGAGGCAGTGAACAAGTCTGCCTCCATATTGTGCATCAGACTTTAAATGGTTAATATCATTGCTGCTGGAATAAAATTATTTGCAGCAAAAAACCCCATGCTCTATCTAATCAGCCTCAATGAAAATGCTTTCAGCAATGACCCTCTTTCCAAACAATGAAATTGCTCAGAGACCTTGTTATTTTCAAATGAACTCCTGCTTGTTTATTATTTTTAATACAAACAATCCAAGTTTCTAGGGATAGTGTTGATAGCAGCATGAAATGTTTTCATAAATAAAAGTGAATTTTGTGAAGTGCTTCCATAAATACACAAATACAAGTGTTGATAAATGTAAAAATGTTATTCTTCTAAAATATTTGGAATAAAAGATGCGTACCACAAAAAGGCCCATGGAAAAAACATTATTGCAGCTGTGCCCCATCACCTTTCTCTGGGTGAGATGCTTGTCACCAGGAGAAGAATTTAAATCTCTGTCTCAGTTCATGAAAAGTAATGGGCATGTGCACATATCACTTTGGGATAGCATTATGTGTGTGTAAATTTCTGCAGAACAAAAAGGGGCATATCCTATCTATCTACTTGCATTTCCATCTCTAAGTGACCTAGTCCTTTTACAGCCAGGAGAAGGAATAGGTATATTTAGGGAAGAATTTATCTTACATAGTCTGGAGGTCTACTTTAGGATAAGAAGAGCTGAGCAAGCAAGCCCTGGTTGACACCACATACCTAAATACAGTAAAAGATGCTCACATTTCACCAGATGAATCTCATTCATGATATCAGCCACTCAGCTCATGTCTTCCACTTGCCTTTTTCACAGGGTCCTCTTTAATAAAAAATGAGCCAGCTGAGCCCTTTTTACTGTAAGGGCAAAAGTTCCTTAGATTATCCTGTGTTCACTGTAGGGTGCCACTGAGGATGAACAGATAGTAAGACAAATATTGCCAGCAACTAATTTACAGCTACCTTTGAGCATAAAGTAACTTCTTTGTGCATCATAACCCCAAATCTTTTGAGTCACACAGGGTATGTTTGTGTTCTTTGGATTCAGCTGAGGCTTGGGACAGGGTTTAAGCATTGCTCTGAATCTGTCAGAGTGGAACTGTGAATATGAATTACCTGCATATGAATAATTTTCTGGGTATGGCTTTCAACTCTGGTGACTTGGTTTGATGGCACTTGTAGTATGTGTGTGGGGAAAATTCATTTGAGACATTATGGCTGAGAGGAATGCAGGTGCACAGCCCAGCAGGCCAGGCTGGACTCCACAGTGAATGAGCAGCCATCAGGGATTGCCAGAGCAGCCTGGGTTATGGTCCCTGTCGGTCTTTGGTCAGACTAATCTTGCCCACTGACTGCACTGATGATGTTCCCGTTGAGTCAAACAGGAGCTGGATAGCTCAGTTGTTGACATCTGCATCTGAGACACAGATGTGAGGAACTGCATGCTAGCATCTCTGTTAAGCAGAAAAAGCATAGTGAAATAAATCTAGTCAAGAATGGGAATTTGGGAAGAATAATATGAACATCTTTTACTTCCTTCCTCCCATCATATCCTCCCACATATAGTTACTTCATGTGTTCTCTGTGGTTTGTAGAGGAAAGGTATTCCACCTGCTAGAAGAAAAAGTGGGCACAATATAAATTCCAAATTATTCCATTATTGCTATGTAGTTTAAAAAAAAAAATCTTTTATAGAAGCAAAGTCTCTGATTGCCAGCTAAACACAGACATAGTCCTGTGTCCTAGTTTGGAGGACAGGTGTCTGCTAAGAAAGGCAGGAGCCTCTCTTTGAAATGGAGAATGTAAACCCCCTCCCTCCAAATTATTATAATTTTAAAATTAAGGGGCTCTCAGGCAAAGTATGGGAATTAGGAATAACAGTTCTTTACTAGGGAAATTAAAATAGAAATACAGTACTACAAAGAACAAACCCCAAAACCTGACAAAAGTCAGAATGCAACCTGTCACCCCGTCAGGCAGGGTGCTGGTAGCAGTTTGATTAAATAGTGGCTGTAGTCGTTATGCAATGTTAGATGCGGTTCAGTTGAAGCAATGGTCCTGGATAAGGGTGCAGTCTCCCTCCGAAGATCCAGTGATGACGTGGAAAAATAGTCTGGTTTTACTCTGGAGTCCAGGGGGAAAAGGGCTGCCTTAGTGTACCAAAACCCCTGGTTTTATTTTGGCAAGAAACGTTGGGCTCCTCTCCCTGGCTAGAGCAACTTCCAATGGGATGAAGTAATCTTATCAGTTCTCTAGAGGGACTCAGTGGGCCATTAGCAGAAGATACCTCCCTGAAGGAAGGATGGGTTGTGAAAAGATAAAGAACAATGCCTCACCTGGTTTCAATGGATGGCCCATTAGCAGAAGATCTCCCACAGAGAAAAGGATCACTGCCCCACCTGGTCTCGACAGATGGTGATAGAATAGATACCTTTTATCATATCCTGTAGTCTAACCCAAGACATCCTGATAAACACAGAGAATAGTTGCTGATGGTGAAGCATAACTTGCAGAAAACAACAGTCCAAAATTAATAGGGTCCTGAGAAACCATCCTGCAACGTGATGGAGAGATCTCCCATCTTGACAGAAAAGCAGCCCTAATATTTTCAAGGCAGTGCCCTATAATGTGATGCAAATAGCAAAGGAGGATTTAGGAATGCATTAGGCACAGCATCTTCAGTCTGTCAAGGGAGACAATTGTCCCTCTCTGCTGTGCTCTGGGGCAGCCTCATCTCACATCCTGTGTGCACTTTTGGGCCCCACAGTATGAAAAAGACATGAAGCTTTGAGAGCTTGCAGAGGAGGGTTATTGGGGTGGTGAAGGATTTGGAGGGGAAACTGTATGAGGAGCAGCTGGCACACTTGTTCTGTTTGGTCCTGGGGAATAGGAGACTGAGGAAGATCTCATTTCAGGATATAACTCCCTTGTGAGGGGAAGCAGAGGGGCAGGTACCCATTTCTTCACTCAAACAACCAGTGACCAAACCTGAGCATGAAGCTGAGTCAGGGAAGTTTTAAACTGGGTAGCAGGAAAATGTTTTCATATGAGGCTGGCTGGGCACTGGAACAGGCTTCCCAGGGGTGTGGTCATAGCACCCAGTCTGGCAAAGTTCAGAAAGCTCTTGGACAAAGCTCTCAGGAACATGGTGTAACTCTTGGGGTGTCCTGCATGGGGTAAGAACTCAATGGTCCTGATGGATCCCTTCCATCTCAGCATATTCTTTGATTCTATTCTATGCTAAGTATTGAGAGTTTTGCTAGTACTACAGTTGCAGATAAAAAAAAATAGGGAATTTTGAAATGAGATTCTGGGTATGACTAAGCTAACGTCAGGAGATAAAACATGATCTTTTTCCATACCACACCAAGACTTATTACATGGAAATATTCTTTCACTTTTTATTTTTAATTTTTGCAAAAGGAAGAGAAAAAGGTTTGTCTGACCTTCTGAAAGTCATTGATCCTCTACAATATTCTTACATTCTGACATTTTCCCTAAGGGCATGAATGTAACATGAGGACTCCTTTTAACTGCTCCAGGGACAGTCAGAGATGAAGAGTTATTTTCTCCTATTGGAGAAGTTTAAAATACAGCTGATGAGGCAAAACAGATCTCCTGTTTAATATTGTCCCAGAACTTATATTTCAACGTGCTCTGTGACTAAGTCGCATTGTCAATAGATCGTAAAAACTATTTAATTGAAAATGAAAAGGCTGATTAAAGTAACTGCACAGATGTAGCTAATGAGTGAACTGCTGCAAGTGAGATGTTTTTTCGATAAAAAGGGAAGTAGTTCCAAGAGTGATGTTTCTAAAGACTTGTCCAAAAAAGTGTTTCTGTGAAGCAGAGTAGCTATAATGTCTAGTATGCAGCTATATACTGCCGGAAATAAGGAAGACCCTGAAAACCATTTAATGAGGGTATGCACAATCTTTAAAACAGGGAGTCCCAGACTTGCTATTTTTAACTCTTTCTGCAGTGTTGAAAATTAGCTTCTCTTCTGATTATTTATGTATTTATTTATTTATTTTTGGTGAGCCTTTGCAACTCCTTGAAGTCTGTTAAGCTTGAAATCAGAAAGAGCTCACTGGGGGACACTGGTAAAAGTGTGAGAAATAGGTGGAGTTATTGACCAGCTTTCAGTGTAGGAGATGAGTCCTTATCCTTGACAGGCAGAACTGACTTTGCCAGATTAAGAGAAAATTGTAATAGGAGCTCTCTAGGATCTGCATATAGACTGGATCAATATCTTATTAATATGATAAAGGTCTTTGGATACAATAAATAATCCCTTCCTAGAACAACTGGTCTCTGTGCCATATAGATAGATTGCTATTCTGAATTTGGTTTTGAAAGACTAAATCTAAGGCACAGGAAAGGAAAATCAGTCTGTAAGAGTGAGTACAACAGGTTTAGACACACCACAGAAGAGAGGAAGGTCAAGTACACCACTGATGGAACTAAATAAAAATGAGAAAATTAGCTTAAAAATAAAATAATATAAACAAAATCTACCAATCCATAAGCCTCCAAGCAATCTGATGCCTTCTCAAAAATAATTTTGAAGCACAGGTAAATTCTTTGCTACAAATTTGGAAAAAAAGCAATCTCATAGAAGTGCTGAACAGCTTCACAGGAAACAAATCAACACAAATGAACTAATCAGTGACAAGACTGGAGGCTGTCTGGACTGCAGTGGTCACACACTGGTGGAGTTTACATTCCTCTGGGATATGGGTCAGGCAAAGAGTAAAGTCAGGACGTTGAATTTGGATAAGGAATTGGCTGGATGGCCACATCCAGTGAGAAGAAAACAATGTCTCAGTGACCAGATGGAGAATGATGGGTGATGTCTTCATCACTGGCACAGACAGTGAGATCAAATGAACCCTCAAATTTTCTGATGATGTTGCAGCCTGGCTGAATGGAGTTTTGAGCAACCTTATCTAGCTGAAGATATTAGTGTTCATTGCAGTGGATTGGACTAAATGGTCTTTATATGTCTCTTCCAACCCCAACCAATCTATGGTTCTATAATTCAATGAAATACAAGAATGCTGTCCCATGGAAAAGGCCGGTATTTAAAAATGGTAAGTGCAACTGAATGAAAAGTCAGGACAAGTCAAATGTAAGCAGGAAACCAAGAGACCTAAAAAATTCTGAAGAGCACCTGGCAAATTATGCTTCATCTGAGATAAATTTTTTATTTAAATAAAGGAAGCAAGCTAGAAAATTGGTGGGCTTGCTCACTGACTGTGGTGTCAGAGGGGGACTGAGAAGAGATAAGGCAGAGAAATTCAATAAATTCTTCATCATGAAAGAAGTTGTGGAAGTTTCTGTACTTAATGTATTCATAGCAGACCAGTCAGGGAAGCTACACTTATTTTAGGTAAATATACAATGAAGTATTAGACCAAAAAGCTATGTCAAGATTTCCAGCATGAGTCTTATTTACAGGGGGGACTTCTCTTACCAGTAAGCTCTGAGAGTTGGAAGGAAAGAAGATTATGGAGTGCACAGATTGCTGGGATTGGGTGAGAAATGCCTTTGGGATGGGGAATCTTGTCCCACCATTCTGCTGCTGCTCTGTCATTGTTTCAGCAGGTGTATAACTGGATACCTAGTGAATCTGAGAAATGTGGGGTTTAAAAAGATTGTTGACAAGTTTTTGAAGCAGAGTTTTACTAAGGTTATGAACTTGTTACAAGTTTGGCAGGAAGGTCCTTCTATGAATTTAAAGTTGGTTAGAAGTCAAGGAGAGCAGAGTAGGGGGCTTAGTGGTTTTCAGGCTAGGTAAAAGTCAGCAAATGGTTCCTACTCTGGATAAGTGTTGATACTGGTTTTATTCATTGTTTTGTCAATGACTGAAAAGAGAATTGTAATGATTTGAAATGTGAGGATGGCATTAACAGCATTAACATCTTTTGGGTAACCAGAAGCTACATCAGTGACAAGGGATTACATCAGGTGATCAAAAAGTGGTCAAAAAGGTGACAGATGAGTGTAGGTGTAGACAAAGTCAATGTATACTAAGAAAAAGAATCTAAACAAAGCTTGCATAGTACTGAACTGTAAAATAAATCACACAGACAGAGGAATATGTAGAACTGCTTCTCCCCAAATCCCACAACACTAGAACCAGAGATCACTTGCTGAAACTGCCAGGAGATTGACTTGAAAAGAGTTTTTTAAAAAGTATTTCTGTGACTTGCTGCCACAGAAGGTATTGGAGACAAACCATACCAGAATATTTAAAAGAATGAAAATTCATGGACTACAAATACAAACCAAATACTAAATGAAGAAGTTGAAGATAAACTCCTACCCTAACATGCCAGCAGAACTATTTTAAGTGCTGAAAGAATCTATGGAGAGAGGCCAGGATTTTGTCTTCTCCTGAAACAATGCCTCTTCCTGCAGTGTCATAGACAGATCTGGTATTGATCTAAACACTTCTGATTGACATTTCTTACATTCTTAGTTCTTGTAGTCCAGTGTTTTAAGGATTTACTAACCACAAGAACAGTTCAAAAGGTAGGCATGGGGATAAGGGAAATGAGAAGATAAGTGCTCCTTAGGCAGCAGGGGGGAAACCTTGAACTCTGAAAATGTAAAATACTACAGAGTACATTAAAGATACTTGTTTAATTACACATTGTCTCTAAAATTTATATACTGAGGCTGTACTTGAAGGATAGAAAAATCTGTTCTGTGATGTCTCTTCATGTTCTTTCTCCGTCTTTTATCTCAATGTTAAGTTATGTAATTACTGACCACTTCAAAAGCAAAACTTTCTGAATAATTCACAAAACACAGCAACATGAGACAAGGTTAGGGGAGCCTGTGGGTATCCCTACATATCAAAACCAGGCATAGAATTCTGATAAATAAAGGGATGGTATTATAGCTCAAAAATTACCAGAGGAAGATAAAATAAACAGTTGCAAAAAAGAAGAAAACACAAACAACTGGCATTGCCCAGAAATAACTATTTTCTCAAGGATTTGGTACCACAGAAATGGGTAAAAAAATTAATAATTATTTTCAACTCACATAATTTTTTTTTTGGACATGGCTAAATCCTTGTCAGAATAATGAATCAAAGCCAAAAGCAATCTTTATCTGTCAGTATGATTGCACATCCTTAGCAGAAGAGTGACTCCATTGCCACAGTTTTAGAAATATATCCTAAACTGTGCTCAGAGTAAAAGCTTCCGGCCTGGGATTTTTTGCCCTTCCCCTTTCAAAATTTAAAGCAGTGCTAAATGCCAGGTGTATTAAGTGTTGTAGATCTGGTGGTCTTATGATCTAAATGCAGGGTGCAAAGCAGTGACTGAATATTCTGGACACAGGGCTGGGAGATTGGAAACTCATTTGATTCTTTGCTTCCATATCAAATCATTCTGGTCTTTAAAGTCACACAGAGCCCTGGACTTCTGGTGCAACCAATAGCTCAGCCTAAAAATAATATAGAATACAGATCCTAACAATTGTGCATCTGTAATGCAGAAATAGAAAAGATAGCATCACAAATGAATCAAGAAGAAAAATCAGCAAAGCAAAATATTGATGACATCATTAGCAGGACACTTTCATTTCCATTTTATATTGCCACTTGAGAAGTGTACCATAAGTAGGTACTAAGTTGATGACGGAAAAATTAAGAGGACTGTACTGTTCTCTTAACAGCACACAGGCAATACTGGGTTGTTTTGCCTTTAATTTGTTGCAATATTCATAAACCCAGCAGTCTGATGTTCTTAAAAAATAGAGGAGTGGATTTCCTACCATATCTAAATTAGCAGAGGGAGATTTCCAGATTTATCCACAAGATGTATGTGCTTATGACACTGAGTATTGGAAGCAGGACTGGAGCTACATGAGCCTGTTTATGTTAAATCCTCTTCATTGGCAGGGAAATCTCTAGCTGATTTTGTAGGGATGTGGATTTGGAGGCTCTACAAGCTGGCTGTTTCTTGGTGATGAAGACTGCCTACAGCTGAGAATGTAAAAAAGAGCTAATCTGTTGCTGTTGTGGAACTCATAACGTACAAAGCTACATGGAAAATGAAGTTCTCTTATGTGCTTCCTGATCTCAATGATCTTCCCATTGCAGGATACTGCAGGACAACACTACTGATATCTCTGTTTTAAAAGTTTTCCAAGATGCTTAGAAATCTTGTATATGGAGAACTGGGTAAAAAGACTCAATCTGACTTGACTATTTTTTTCTGATTTGTACCATTTTCATGGCAAACCAGAAATTCTTCTACTCTAGTGAACACTAATATGATAACTATCAGAGATACCACCTAAGAATTCTGTATTTGACCAAAGTTTGATATTTTAAAGAAAGATAAATAAAGAAGTACCAACCAGATGCATGATCTCAAACAATAGATTTGGACCCTGGTTCTTTCAGAATTTGAGAAATCCCTGACAGAAATTTTGGCTGTGAAGAAGCAGGCCAACAAATCCCATTCCAGATTCTGACCTTTCTTCCCTTACGCATCTTTAAAGGCATTGTTTAGGGCTTTTTCTGGGAAAAGACAATTTTTTTTTTAAAGCTGAAAACTTCTGGGTGAAAGTCAAGCTGCTGGGTGTCATAGCAGTTCCATTAGAAAGCTCATAGCAGAGTGTAATGGTGATGTTACCCTCAAACTACTTTCCTTCTTTTCACTAGAGTAAAGGATTAATCCCATGGCAGATTAAGAGCTGAAGAAAATGTTAGTTATTCCAGTATTCCTGCAGGGTTGACAGATAAACTTTGGTGAGGCATAGCGTAAATACCCTGAAGTGAGGGCTGTTCACAGCCTACTGTAAGATATCTGCAAAGATAAATGGAAAAGCAAAGCACATTTATTGGGAGTTTTGTCTCATTTTCATGCTCTGATAAAACATGGACCTCCAGCTACAAGTCTTTATTGATTTTAATTAGGTTTTACAGGTAACAGTCAGCTAAGCAGTTGCATTTGTGCTGCATGTCTGAATAGTACATAATATTATTTCCTTTGGAGCTCAGATTTGTCAGTGTCTATGTGCAAAGTACTAGCCTGGGGCAATCAAGTAAGACTGAAATGTAGAACATACAAGGAAAATAAAAGCTCTCTTCTGTCATAACTTTAACCTGTCACTCATAGGAAAATGCCAGACTTCCCTCTGCTCCAAGTTACAGTGAATCTTATCTGCATCCTTGGCAGGCTCTTTTATCCCTTTAAAAACAAAATAAGCAATAAAGCAGCTGCTGCTGAGGTCCTTTCTGGAAGAATTAATTTCCAGTGGCCTTTTGATGATTCTTTCCTCCAGCTGATTCCTTTGTTTCTTCATTTGATACCTCCTTATTCTTGTCCTTTTTTTTCCCCTCTTCATACATTGAACATCAAGAGCAGGCTTTGTTTTCCCATTCTGCTCTTCTCTTTCCTGTTTTGTTTGAACTGAAGCATAGTTTTTCTTGCAAAAGCAGAGTGGGCAGAACCACAGAGCCTGGTCAGTCCAGGTGCAGCGATTAGCAGTTGGTAGAAAGAAGCTGAAAGATGTGTTTGTTTTTCTATAATTCCCTTTGCCATAATCTTCTCTTGACTACAGAAGCCTTTGCTGCTCTAGATGTTCTTCAGGGTGTTCTCTGTCCCCACATATTCTCTTCTAGTTTTCCCTGTTTTGGGAGTCCCAGAGATACCTCACATCCCAAATGGTTTCCCAGCCAGACTTTCTAAAGCTGTTAGCATAGCAGCTGCCAACATTCCTTAGCTCCTCTGATATCTTCTCCTCACAAGAAAAGGGCAGCTCTTAGATTCAGGCTCATCGCTACTGTGTCTGAAGAAATTGCCTTGAAAGATTTAACTCTGTTGGGGCAGAGCAGGTTGGGTACTGGTAACACAACCTGTAGAGCCACTTAAGTGGGATTTCTTCCTACAAACTATTATTTAGGGCTATTTGCTCCTTTTAGCATAGTTTCATAGTTCTACAGACTACATTTAACAGCAGCACCAGCTTACCAGGATTATTTTTTCCATTTTTTCTCCCAATCCTCTGACTGCTAGATTTCATAATGCTGTTCAGATGTTCCTTTACCTGTAATAGAAAATATGAACAGGTTGATTTTTACTCACATAAGGGTTCAAGTAGGCACTTAGTACAACAAACAGCTATGAAAACCCATTTGCTAGAGGAGCAGGGCTGTGCAGAAATTTTGGTCTGTCTTGGACCATGTGCCAGAGAGGCCCTTCCCAGAGGTTATGGTGGCTCTCTATTCAAATATTGGGGACTAACTGCCCATCCCTGTTTTCATACCCCTCTTCAGCCAGTATATTACCTTTCCATAGGCTCTGGGTTTGTCTGGGTGTGCTATACCTCTCCATGAGCTCAGAGAATCACAGCACAGTCTGAGTTGGAAGGGACCCAGAAAGAACACCAAGTCCAACTCTTAAGTGAATGGTCCATATGGAGATCAAACCTGCCACTCTGGTGTTATTAGCACCATGCTTTAGGTTTGTTTGTGGGTGGAATTGAAAGGCCTACAGACCCTTTAAATAAGAGCTCATCTGAATTAAATTATTCTAATCTGATTAGTTTTACTCGTAACGACTACTAATTTTGTAGAGCACTAGGGGTGTTTCTCTGAACCTCTGTAATTTACAGGGCAGGTTTATGCCTTATGATTACTCAAAAGAGGAAAAAAATTTATTGCATGCACATGACAAGTGTGTTCATGGCATGTAATTCTTACACAGCACCTTCTGCTCAAATCCTTATCTGCTTTGCTGACTAAGGCTCTGGAGTAAGGCTGGACAGCCCCATCATTTAGGTTCTTACGCAAGGAAAAAATGTTGCTCAAGTCTCAAAAAATTATTGTCTATATTGACTGAAATATCACTGTATTAGCTGGAATAATTGTATTTCTCCATTTCATTCTAGTGGAAAAAAACAGATCTTGGGATCAATTTGTAGAAACTTGTGTTTCCAAATTTATATACCCATAATTCAGGAAGGAATTTACCTTTTCCTAAAAATACCTCCACATTTCTTTTTTATCAAATGAGTTGCACCCCAAGATCACAATTATAGGAACACAGAAAACTCAGGTAACACTTGCAGAGCAGCTACCTAAACTTGGATGAACTGAATCTAATCCCTACTTTCCTGTAATGTTTTCTTCCATGGAACAGCAATGTTCTCCCAGGAAGAATTATTTTTGTGAAAGTATCAAGACCAATGCATTTGGCAGCTTTTTTCTAACTCTTACTTCCAGTACTGGGATCTCTGGATTCCACATAACAAACAAATGAGCCTGAAATGTAGGCTGAACCCTTGTGCCTTGTTTTCCCATCAACAGACAGCCATGAAAAAGTGAGAAGTGTTTCAGTGCACCCTGCAGAGAGATCACAGAGCAGCAAAGCATTTAGGATTTTGAAGGTGAGGCCAACAAAAAGTTCTTTCTTGATAGAATTACTTTTGGCAAATTAATTTCTATTACTTGGAGCATTTGACACCAGTGTTGTCAAGATTTATTGAGGTCAGTGTGTCCATATGTGTATTCAAATCTCATACCATGAAATCAGTGAAATAATATTTCAGTGGTGAACTTCCTATAAAACAGTACCACTCAATAGTACAGTATGCTTGCCTTTATGACCCAAAAGTTCAGTGAACTGGATCAGCAAATCCTATCACAGCTGACCTTTGGTTTGTCTTCTTTAAATATTAATATTAATTTTAAATAAATTAATCTTTATTCTTCATCCAGGCATTCTTAAGAATGGCCATACCAAGGGACTTTTTATATTTAATTTGGATCAAAATCTAGAAGAAACTAGTTCTTTTCTTCCACTTGACTGACAGCAAGTTTGAGTCAGTCTTTAGCCATCAGAGACATTTGTCCACCTTCACTTTGTATTGTGCATGTTCGTAATATTTCTTTAATGTGTTCAAATGTATTGTAATCCCTGGTTGATCTTTCTCCTCTCATGACACTGACTGCTCCTACTACTTTCCTTTTCCACAGTGGAATTACTTTGATAATACTTATTTTTCACTGTCCTATGTGTTTATTTTCCCAATGACTCATACTTCAGACTGCACATAAAATATCTTCCCACACTGCATATATAGCCTGTCAAAAGCTATCATTCGTGTCTCTATTTGAACATGCACTGTACCTTTTGATGGCCTTTAATTTTAAAGGTCTGCATGAAGTTTTCTGACAACTGAAATATAAATATAGGTTTAATGTTGTTTTCTTGGTTGGTTAAGTCTTGCTTCTGTAACCTGATAGACCTTTCAGCTGGTCATGAGAGAGACAGCAGGCTCTTTCTGGGGAGGTAACAATAGATTAAATTACAATTCACTCCCAGATAAATGAACTCCATTTTATTTTGAACAGCAAACCTATATCAGTTATTAATCATCATTGTCTAAAATCAGGTATATTTTTGAAAGAGATGAATGACTTCCAGTTCATTTGTATATTTGCCTTCTCTCTGTCTTAAACACTTCCCTTAAAACTTTGCTTGGGTGAGATCCCTAGAATGAGAAAGCAGTCATCATGGAAGAAAATATATCCTACATTTGAACGCTACATAATGCAATGTTTTTTCAAGTAAAAATAAATTCTGTGGCAGCAGTTTCTGCAATTCCTTACTTGGAGCTTGGTAACTGTACCATATTTATGTTTATTGTCCTTGCCTGAGAATCAAACCCAGGTATGATTCCCACTGTGGCAGAAAACATCAAAATGTCCCCAAAAGAATCAGCAGCGATGGACATCTTCCACATCTCAAGTCATCCCTGGGAGCAGTGGTGGATGATAGGATGCTCAGGCCCCACCTGCTTCCCAGAGTTTCTTGTCCCTGTCTCCCCACTGGCTGCCAGACCCACTGGCCATGCCAACCTTACACAGCCCCATAGAAGGCACTGGGGCCTTCTCAAGCTCTTCACAATCACCCCACTGATACTGGCACTTCTTTGTGAGCTAATCAAAGCCTCAGAGGTTATTTCTTGCTCTAGTCTTATTGGTTCTGAATTACTTCAACTGTAGGAAAAATAATGGGAGAAAATTTATTTGACAGTCATCTCCCTTTTCATCATTCCTTCACAAACCAAAATGGAGACTTAATGGTTCTTTACATGAGCAGCCATGTGGTGTCCTGAACTACACCATGGGCTAAGAAAGGGATCTGAAAAATAACTGTGTTTCAACAGATAGCTTCTGGTGTGTAATTATCAATACCGGTAATGTGTGATTTCTGCAAGGACTGTTTATCTGACTTGTCCTAGCTGTTTGTGTGTATCAAGCATTTCCCAGGTGTCTGCAACTGCTATGACTCAAAGGGCAGAGAGCAATAAAAATGTCTTTTTAAGAGCATAGCCACTCCAGACTCTAATGGGCCGATGAGAGCCTTTGGCAGGCACATCTATCCAGCACTGAGAGCACCAAAAACGAGCATGGATGACAAGAGTAGATTTAGCTGCCAGCTACATTTTACAAGGCCATTCATTCTTGCAAACACCTAAGACTTGTAACATGGTTCTCAGCTGTGCAAAGTAATTATAGTAAAACACAAATAATAATCCGTTGCTCCTCCCTCACAGTAATTTTCACTTTCTAAAACCTGTGTGCACCCAGTTTGTATAGTTACTGCAAATGATGTTTATTATCCAACAGTCAGATTTAGATGAAAAAACAAAACAAACAAACAAGCAGTTTAAATGAAGGGGTGGTAGATGCTGATGGGTCATGCAGAATAAGAATTCCAGAACAACCCACACCGAGCCTGGTGGCACAAATACTAAAGTGTCTCTGCACAAGCTGCTTGGTGGCATGGTCAAGACAAGGTGGCCATGGCATTTCAGGGAGCAGAATCAAAAGTTAATACTTTAAGTTCCTCTAAGAAAACTCCTCCTCTGAGTGCTGGTGCAGTGGGTGAGCGGTTTTTGAGGTGCTCTCTAGTACCTGGTGCTGGGAGAATTCCAGGATTTACTGCAAACAAAAGGAAAAGTCCCTTTGCAGGGGCAGGGAATCATCAGAATATCAGGACCTCACCTCTGTCAGCAACAGCTGTTGGCTCTTTGAAATTATCTGTCTGGTTTCTTTGTAGCAGCAGGAGGATCAAGAAACCTACAACTCACCACAGGGCCCAGAAGCCAAAAAAACCCAAGAAAAATCTCAACCTCTTCCAAATCTACAGGAGGTGTTTGAGAAGACAACTCAAAGCTGAGAAAGGACAACTAAACACAAGATTTATGACTGTACTGAGAGAGGTCATACAGTTAGAAGCCTCAGGCATTATGATTCTGTGTAAAGAATATGGATCTATCTGAGAAATAACATGAAGGTACAATAATGCAAAGAAAAAGAAAATAAACAAGCACCAAATTGATCATCAAATATTACAGTCTGGATCTGTGCTCATTTTCACATGGCTGAGCAATTCAACATCTCACAGCAGGTTTATTGCCATGTTTCTTTCATCAGGGAGCTGCAGAAAATCTGATCTCCGAAATGTATTTTTGCACACTTTTGTTTCAACAAACAGAAGAAGATTATATGTTTCACTGAGTGAGGAGGCAGACTTTACCTTTGTGAAGAGGTCCCTACTGCTTCAGCTCTTCGTTTCACACTGTTATCTTATCCAAGGGTTTCTGGGAGTCCTGCTGTGAAACTACAAGACCTTCTCTTTGAGCTCTTCCCTGTGTAATATTTGATAATATAAGAAAAACTAAACTTAAATGCCTCTTCCCTCAGCCAGTGGTGCATCTCCCTTGAATGCTCCCATGCTATTGCAAAAAGTGAAGTCCTCAAGGGTTGCCCCAAGCTTTGGAGCACAATTGAATTCCAAGTTGCACAGTGGTTAGGAGATGATCCAGGGAGCTATCAAGGTCACATGTATGAAATCTATAGAAAAATGACAGTATAAGAGTTATCAGCCAAACTTTTGATAAAGTTTGATTTAAAACTCAGGACTGCTGTTTGGTTTTCTCTCTAAGCAGTCCTTTATACTGAGACTTTGCAAATAGACTTCATAAATACTTATTTTAACTCATGGTATAGGCTGATGCCTTCGCTGGAAGTTTCCCCAGGTAATTCCATATAGTGTCATTACCCAGAATTATTCTTATTCACCAACATTTCATGTGCAAGTTCATTGTATGAAACCTTAATTACACTTTGAAATATGGCTTTTTCTCATTTGGGGCAACAGAACCTTCGAGATGCTGAAATTATTGCTCAGCTAAGTAAAATTACGTAGTTTTTCTTTGTAGTTCAATGAAGTGTTTATAGAAAAATACAGCCTCAGTTATTCTGTAAACCTCAATACTCAACCAGACTGAGATGGCATTTGTTTGTCAGCAATGATGGAGAAAAGTATTTTCCTCTGTTCCAACATCAATCCAACCTGGCCAACACCTGGAGATTTGGTATGGCTATCTCCATAAAGGACAGCAATATGGAAAGAAGGCATTTATCTAAGTGTTATTATTTGCCTGGATCATATTTTTGTGAATCATGAAAGAAAATAGAAACACAGCTGTCTAAGCATTGCCCTTTAAATATCAGGACAGTGTGTGTGCATGTGTATGTGTGTGTATATATTTATCAAGATTTAAATTTTAATTCTCTCTTGTTTTCTTCCCACTATGGATTTCAGATGAGTTTGTTTACAGTATGCCCTGTTAGTTTTCAGGAGTTATTCCAGGATAATTAGCTGGACACTTAATTGTTTCAGGCTCTCTGAAGAATTTTTCTGGGGTTTGCTCTTTGCTTACCCCACCACTACAATCAGCTAAATATTTTTTATTGGGAACTTCAGTCTCTGAAACACCTGCTTTGTATTCACCACTGAACATTGTGTGTTGATAAAATACTCCTGTGTACTTGAGTATTTGAGCTTTTTGCTAGCTTCCCTAATAACTTCAAAAATATTAGCTTTTAAAGATTAGATTAGGATGGGTGAGCATTTACCTTAGAGTTTTCATAAACTTCTTTTTGTGAAAGCTTTGTCTTTCTGTGCAACAGAGATGTTCCATGATGGCCATTGGAGACACAGGGCTCCTGGAAGGGCTGCTGAGGTCTCTTGCACCATAGATCTGCAATATGGGTTAAGAACAAATGCTGCAGATGGACATACTCTGCAATCTCAGCCACCAGACCAAGAATTTTAGAGCCTCTACACTGCAGGCTGGCCAGACTGTCAGACCAGAAGCCAGCCTTTCCCACAGTTTTCCATGGAGGAAAATCCCAATATTGTTGCCAAAGAAAATTATTTTCTATAAGGCTGAGTACTTGATTTTACTATTGGAAAAAATGTCTCCTCAGTCCTCAATCTGATATTTTAGCAGTTTTAAACCTCTTATTTGGGAGTTCTCTCAGATCAAGAGTAAATAGTCAGGTAGGTATTTTGCGATGAAATTTTGTGATTGCTTCCGCGTGGCACAAAAGAAATGTTTGCTTCAGCTGTAAAGGAAATACATGATTATTTAGGTTGAAAGGAACATCCAGAAATCATCTACTGGCCCAACCCACCAGCTCAGGCAGCATGAGCTAGAGCAATTTGCCCAGAGCCATGTCCAGATGGGTTTTGAATATCAGGTTTCTTCAGATGGAAACCATAATAGATAAAGAATTAAAGCTAGAACTTAAATTCTTCAATTAGACTAGAATCTAACTCCTTCTGCCAGACCTTCTACATTATGACAAAAGAGAGAAATAAATAGGATTTTCTCTGTTGATTCATTTAGATTAAGTAACTTTCTTTGCTTTCTGGCTTATATACTGCTGTTTATGAAAATTATCTGTTTCAGCAGTGGAAGAGGTTTTCTGCATATAAATTGATGTGGATGTTTACATTTGTCAAGAGTTTCTGAATCCTTTGGGATGGAAGTGATATAAATGTAAAAGACTTAGTTATTTTTAATTATTTCTTTACCCATGACAAGTGCTCTGGGGATGTTTTGATTTTTGTAGAGGTTGTGGTGGTGGTTGTGACCTGTCATTGCATCTCCCCACAGCACAAAAAGATTTATTTCAGAAGAAATTAAATTAGCAACTCCTTCAGTTTTCCACTCACACAGTATTTTACATTAGATGTATCTAACTGGTTTCTTTCTCATCCCTATTTTGTGTGGCATATGGAACTAAAATTCTCAGAGAAATTTATTTTTTCTGTGTTTTCCCTCAGTTTTGCTCAGTGTCATGCTGAATAGGCTGACAATTTCAAATATTAGCCTTTTGCTGCATTTGGCTTCGGGATACATACTGATGCCCTAGTTTCTTTCAAAGAGAAAGAATGGAAGGAACCATAGACATTTTTACCTGTGAAGAAGCAAACATGTTGTATTTTCTGTGTCTTGCCGTCCCTGATGCACATTAAGCAGTCAGTGTCCATGCCTGTGCATATGGCTACAGAGGAAACCTTGCTCATACTTGTTTGCATTGTCATCCCACCTGGAGAATATGGATATTCTCCTCATTTTCTGTAAAAGCAGAGAAAAATCCTACCCATCAGCTGAGTAAAGCAGTCAATGGGACAAATCACCAACTTACAGTAA
>VRYO01001463.1:9819638-9835620 GCA_009812075.1 Sialia sialis | reverse complement strand
TGAAATTACTGTACTCTTTTTTTTTTCCCTTAAGGTTCCCCTCTATCTTAAGCCCATGTTCAGTGTTATACATACTACTTTTAAAATAATAGATTTTGTTTATTTATGTAGCAGTGCCTGTCTACTGCCCCTTGCAGCAGCTGTGTTATGCCTGGAAGCCCAAGGGACTACAGGGTTTACATGGTTACACTCTGCTCAAATTTGTGCCAGCATCTGCAGAAAGTAATGAGGTTCTTGGCTCTGTCATCCTAATCCAGGAGCAGTGAAGAAAAGAAATAAGAAGTCCAAGACATTTTAAGATGGTCATAAATGAGTCACAAAGGTTGATTTTTTTGGTTGAAAACTGCAGTTTGGATGATTTTTTAGAACTGCCAACAAAAGTTATCTTCTGATATGTCCTGTCTTCAATGAGCTTTTTTAACATTTCTGCTTATTTCAAAAGCAGCAGAAAAGTGCATTTTCTTCCAATTCTTTCTCCTGCAATTTTCAAAGAAATCAGATAAGGTAGAAAATTGGTTCTCTTCTAAGGAGTAGGAGATGTTCAGTTTCAGCAGTAATATAAATACCAGGATAGAATGAGTTTTATATCTGGTGGTCTGGTGATATTAAAACAAAATTAAGAAGGTATTGAAGAGTAATTGGTACTCTTTCACTGTGTATACATGGGGGCTGTGGTTGGCTTTTCATTTCTTTCTCAAGCACTATTGTTATTCTAGTTTGGAGATCAGTTGTGGGGTTTGGCAAGGTTCACATGAGCTGTTCTCCATATATAAGGGACATAAAAAAAATCAGAACTAGAAACAAATATTTGGAGGAAAGAATATGTACAGAACAAGTAAACATCTCCAGCAAAAGTTTATAAAATGGGTAATTTTTTGCTAGATTTCTTTATGCTAGATTCCTTTTAATAGGCTGCAATTTGTGAAACTTGTAAGATTATTTTTTTTGCAGAAAATCAAAAAATGCTGTTTTGCTAAATTCAAATGCTGATGCTGATGACTTAGTTTTTGCTAGACTTGATTTTGATTATATTAGTATTATCTTGCAAGCATTAAACAATTTTATTTGTTTAGACCTTGTTCAGAAAGCTCACATTTCTAATAAAACAGGAAACATAATTTGTATAGAGGTCAGGAGAATCCTAACTGTTTTTATCCTTAAGAGTTGCTTCTAAGGAGGAGAAACATTTTTATCCACCAGATATGACATTTAATTTGACAATATTAAATGCACCAATCTTATATAAAAATTAAATGTAAAAATATCACTTTTTAACACTACATTTATGATCATGCAGCAGTATTACCCATCTGTTGTGGAGCTCTTTAAAATATTTAAGAAATCTTCCCATCAGATGAAGGGTAGTAATGACAAATTATCTCAATCACAGTGTGAGCACAGTCTTACTTCAGGAGAATTTAGGCTCCAAAATGCAGTTTTTAATAGCTGAACTCTGATCAACTGAAGTTCCCTGAATCTGCATTTTCAAGACAAAGAAGATACCTTTCTTTCCTCTTTTGAGGAATATTCCAGGAACAACTATTTTCTCTTGTGAGGAATATTCCAGCAGCAATACCTCAGCTGAGAAGTTTACCATTTCCACACTGCATTTTGGTGACCCACAGGTGTCATTATTATGGAAGGAGATTTGGAAGCTATGATTTACATACAAATCAGATGGTCACAGTTCTCCTGAAAAAAAAAGAAAAAAAACCCCAAAAAACATGGAAATGAGGCCTGAAATTTGGAAAATGTGGAATGGTGTGTGGGTGGGCTGTAGGAAGTCCTGAATATGGTGTTCTGTAGGTCTTTTTACAGATCAGAATTGCCTGTGACACACTATTATCAAATGCACTTCAGAGGAGCTGGTCTCCACAGACAGATGGAAAGAATAAATGGACTTGTGTGACTGGTAAAAGCTGTTTGTTCTGCAGAATTTGCTCCTTATAGATAAGGGTGAAACAAAAATGCTGAATGCCATCCAGGAAGGGTCTTCCCTGGGAGATGTGACCCATCAGAGCTCCAGGACAGAACAGGCAAGTCAAGAGCCCTTTGGAAGACTCACTGAGTCCTGGAAGTCTTCGAGAACAGGACTTAGTGAGGACATGGATCAGGTTCCACGTTCCAAATTCTTTCTAGAATAGTGTCCAGGGCAGTGCACTTTATGTCACACACATTGTACAGAGTAATTAGATGTGTCCAGGCCTTCTTTGAGCTCTGCAAATTAAATGGAAGTCATTGTGGAAAATACATTATGCCATCAAAAGAGTACTTGCTGCTATTTATTCACTAAAATTATACTTTTGATAGGTGCTTTTCTTGTCAATCTCATTACACAGACTGGCATAGACCATAAAACTTTGAATGGAGACATAATAACTTTAGGATGATAGCTGCTTGTGAATACTGGGGGAGAATCCATTTGTTTTTGGTTAAATTTATCTAAAAAAGAGAAAACAGAGTGCAGATCACTCTGTCACAGGCCAATCTGAGCTTGCATTCAAGGGGAATCCTCCAACACTGGATGTAAACAACATCTACCACCTTGCTATCATTTCTGTTCAGAAAACCAAGCCCAAAACCAAAGCTGCTCGAGGCTATATAAGCCTTATTAATTTGTTTATGTTGGTTGTTGATGTCCTTCTGATTTGCCCTCAGCTAAAATTAGTCCAAGACCTGTGAAGTCTGATCTCTCTGAGGGAAGGTTGCAACAAAACCACAGTTCATCTACTCATGAGAAAATCTTGGAATATGTGGTGATCTGGATTTGCTTATGTAAGGTATTAGGTATACTAAATAAACTGATGTATTGTGGGTAAAACTTATTTTTGTCACTCTGCATCAGCTTCATGATTTATAAAAGAGTTTCAGAATGAGTAAAAGCAGGAGAACTGCATATCCCTTTCTATCTTTATTTAAAAACCCACTCTCAAATTGAAACTCCATCTCTTGATCCTCATTCTAACCCATCTTCTTACTCTGCTTTTAAAATTTCATATTCCTTTTAATAGTGGAAAACTACTTTTTTTAAAACTTGTAAGGAAATTCTCTTTAAAATTAAAATCTATCTGGAATCACTGCTGAACAGACACACTATTCTTGCAAAGGCCTGACTGCAGAAATATTTCAAAGGAATTAGCATTTTAGACACAATTTTATTTTGACTTTTGTACAACAGACTATTAAGGAACTTCAATTTGATACCATGATGGAGAACTGCCACATAATGTTTCTTAAAACCTAGATAGCTAATAACAGTATTTACAAAAAATATACTGTTGGTGCTGTCAATAGAACAGAAATGAAAGATAAATAGCTCAATAAGTGTCAGCATGATAAGAAATGCAAAATCCCATAAATTTCTTAATGTTTAACTTAATGGCAAGGCTGGATCCAAACACTAATTCAGGGGAGGAGCCTGGTATGGTGGAGTGCTACAAAATAATTTAAAACAGGAAAATCCAACCTTCTGCAATTTTTTTGGCTGTATTTCTCCACTCATCACCTGCATGCCAGTGCCTGTCCCTAGGTTGTCTCTGAGCAGTGATAACACATTCTGAAATTTGTTCCCACTCCTGACCATGGCACCTAGGACCTTTCACAAAGGATCAAGAAGGCTCTGCTATGTCTGCAACAATTTCTCTCACTTACCTTGATGATGATACCGTAAAGTGCTTTCTCTGGGCCTTGGTGAGGTGATAATTTGAGTTTCTTGTTATTATGAAGATGTCAGCCTAGAGGACCATGAAGTTTTTGAAGCTGAATGCTACTTAAATGTTTTGCCATCTGAAATTACTATTGTTATCTGCTTCTTTTCTCCACTGTCATCTTCATTGAGATCCGCTTTGTTCTGGTTATAAAAGCTCAAATAATAAATCTCAGTGGGTCTCTGAGTTGGTAAACTCTAATAGAACAACATGCCAATAGCAGGACTGAAAAACTGAACAGAGTGGTTAAACATCTGCTTCAGTTGTTTCATTTGCCTCCATGAATGTGATAATTTTGAAAAAGTACACTATAATAATGGATTATTATAGTTTGTTTTCTTGACAGTTTCATAAAGTAGACAGTTTTAATTCATAACACATTTATTAGTGAAGGCTTGAAACCTTGTGCAAGCTACCTGGTATGTGAATGGCTGTTTGCCTTTTGTCTAAAAATATCATCCTGCCACTTTTTCTATGAAATCACAACTTATCATCAATCTGACACAAAATCTGAGCTTATCACTCCCGTTTAGACTGCTCTGATCTCTGCAGTCAGAATGGATTTGGGGCATCACACAGAGTTCTCATCTCAGGCGAAGGAGGGCAAAGACAGTGAGGCAGGACAGCAAAAAAAAAAAAGTGATCAGGACTGGTGCACTGAGATCTCGATCAGGCAAAAAAACAAAGCTGATGAAATCTCTTGGGATTCTGATTGCTCTTTGGCTGTAGCTCACTTATCAAGATTTTGGTGCATGAAAACTTGCTCCATTTCCCTACCTTGCATTATCCTTTCTGCAATAGATGTTCATGACTGCATAAAACAATCTGCAGATCAGTGCAGGGATGTAATAATGTGGAGATTAGGATCATCACATTGCTGCTACTAGACACTGAGGAGGGAGAGGAAATCTGCTACCTCTTTTTTTAAATGAAATCAATTTTGATAATTATGTTTATAGCCTTATTGGGCCTCTCAGGAGGATCACAAATCTAGAGAAGAGAATAAAAATGTTTTCTTACATGCTCTGCTCAGATGTTCCAAGATTGCAAGGGTCTGGAGCTTTTAACTGTTACCAGTAGACACAGACATCTGGGGTAGCCTCCAGCATTAATAGACCCATTTTCCTCCCCAAATTGTTCACAACTTCTACAGATAACAGAAAGGATGCACTATTATTCTAATTTTTTATATGGTTGTCTGAGGATGTTTGCAATTATATAATCTTCCAAAGTAGTTCTGTGACAGAGATAGGAAAATTTAAAAACCCAGTCACAAGAATTTTATTAGTAGGATAATGTGCAAATACACACAAAAATCCCTTCATTGGTTCATAACCAGACTTAAGAATTTCTGAATTTCAAGAATATTTATTGCAAGAGCAACTGAAAATTAACCATTCTTTTTAAGAAAAAACCTGGTCCTCAGGAACACTTGGATTTAGAATTCCAGCCCTTGTTTGCAACTCTTACTACTTCTCTTCTAGATTTTTACTTGCAGTTTGTATTTGCCTCACAGCAATTTCAAGGATGGGAGGAGGGGGAAATGTCATAGAAGTTATTCATGCTAATATGCTTTCTGCCATATGTTTAAGAAAATTCTCCTATGCAGTGTTCTCTGTGGAAAATTCTTCCTGAATATTTTGCAGTGGATTTTTAAAGCACATATATGGTGCTAAAGTCAGTCTAATCCTGCCAGCAAGTCTGGGGAAACAGATAGTTTCTTCCTACAGGAATGCATTTGCAATCTTTAAAGTTATACACTGTCTAATAACACACCTCAATGCTGAGACCATGGAAATCTTTCTTGTTTGTTCATGCCATGCAAAGAAGGGTGACAAAGATGCAGTTTATGAGTCTATTAATTTTTTTCCTTGATTTCCCCTCTGCAAAACATGATGTCAGAATTTCTAAGCAGTTTGCAATGGTTCCAAAGTAAATCTCTTCAAGCTTTCAAGCACAGCAACGTTCAAGAGCTTGTCCAGTCACTGAATTTTTGGAGCATATCTACCTACACTGGATTAGTTTGGAAGCTTTTCCAAAACTGGCAGTCTTTGTAAAAGTCCTTTATAGATATGCTTCTAATCAGCCTCTTCCTAGCAAATGCAGAATAAATCCTGAGCATCTGTCAGTTTTACCAATACTCCTGACTGAATCATGACATTAGTATTTGTGTCTCTTGATACTCAAAAAATTCCAGCCCCTTGCACAGTGAGTTAAACACAAAAACCCCCATCCATAGTTCATTCCAGTCAAAGGAAAGAGAGTAACAAAAAAATAAAATTAAGAATGGAAAGATAGCTTGGGTTTCATCATCATAATTCCTTCAATACTTTTAAACATATTTGGTATGTATGACAGTTTCTATGCAGTACTTAATGATTGATACTATTTATCTCTCTAACTATTTTCAGGTTTTATGTGTATCTAGTCATATGCCTCCCATTTGATGTCTTAAAAATGGGCTTTCTGGGTATATGGACACATGAGTCAATTTTTTTGCCCTTATACTATTTTCCTAAAAGCTACTGAGCCTTGGCTGATGACTGCTGTCTGAAGGTGATAGGAGGTATCCAGCTAAAACTTGAAGGAGTATTTTTTCCTAATATTCTGTCCTTCTTCCTTTCCAAATCCCAGTCTCCAACCCCAAGCCCATCACATGACATTCTGTTACAACCAATCTGTTCTAAAATAATTAGAAGTCATCCCAACATATGCATCCTCTTGTTTTCTGCTTTTTTCTTCAACTGTTCTGTGATCAAAACAGCAGGTGACACATAACTTTCTCCAGACACTCCTTGTTTCCTGTACCCTGCATTCTCATCACATCATTTTGGAGTACACTGAGTTTATAAAAGAATAAAATATTTTAGAAACAGTCTAATGACAAATCTTTAAGTGTGTAGTAAATGCTGATATTCATCAGAATCACCTATCTTTAAATCACCTGTCTCCTATCACCTGTTTTTATTTCCTGAGGTCCATAGATTTTATTTTCTCAAAGAGAGAGGTTTATTTTTAGTGTTAAGGTTACAGCTTCTGAAGGAGAAGAAGCAAAAATGTTTAAATATTAGAGTACTGAGGAAAGGAAAAGGATGACACTTATTTCTTGGAGAGACCAGGGAGGAGAGCTGAGAGTCTGAGGGATTTTATAAATGGAAAGAATCAAAGTTATGGTTGGCATTGAAGGGAAGGATCTGGGGTGAGGTGCTCCAGAATAGTCGGTATTTTGAACTACACAGCATGACAAAATGAGTTCTGGGGGCAGCTGGAGCTAATGGCCTATTTCCCTTCCGCAGTCTCTGGTGGTCCTTGATGCCTCAAAACTTGCAAGTCTAGGATTAGGAGAGAGGAGGGACAAATTTGTCATTATGTTTTGCGCAGCATGATAAATAAAACCTGCTGATGTTTGTTGTTGTGACAGGATCATGCAAGGCTCTGAGGAAAGTTTCCAACAGAGAGGACAGCAGCAGTTTTAAGAGGGAAAGAAAGATCAGGATCTATTGTTGTGTTAAAAGTAGACCCTCACTGTAAAATGATTGATGACATAGAGTAATGTCCAAGCATTTCTATTCGCTTTAGGAACAGGCTTTTAGTGCAGTCTGGAGAACATAAGATGGATTAAGGTTTGATTTGAGTCAGGTTTGGGAAAAAAGAGTTTAAAATTATCTGTGGTGGTGGTGAGTGTTGTGTAACCCAGAAAGATGAGTGCACTGGAAAGAGCACGGGCACTGATACTCCTTTATTTTGTTTAATTATTCAATGGTGACTGTGCAGCTTTCTAAATACCAGGGCTAAGGGTTAATAAGGGGTAACGTTTCAAAAGGAAAGTTTAGTACTGGATTGAAGGAAATACAAATAATATTTTGTAGTAATACTACAGGATTAGTACTCCTGAGTATTACCAGGAATTGAATGCAAGTTGTTAATGATGTGATATGATATAGTTATAAATTATAGAAGAAAAGTAATATTAATGCTTGTATCTTTTTGAGATAATGGCTTATTTTTGGTTCCTTTAGCTGTGTCTGAGAAGTACAGCAGGATTTGGGTTAGAGTAGTGGGAATGAGGGAAGTAAATGCTAAAAGTATAGTTGTATATTGCAGAGAGTGCTTTCAAAAGAATCACTTTTTATATTTTTCTTTCATGATGGCAAAGTAGCCATAGCCAGATTAGTGACAATTTTTAAAAAACTGGAGTAGATTGTTATTGTACTGATTTCAAACCTTCAAAGTAAAACAATGTAAAATCAGCTTAGCCAGCTGTATCGGGGTTTTGTGGCCAGCTTTTGGTAGTGGGGGCATGCAGGGGTGGCCTGTGTAAGAAACTGCCAGAAGCTTCCCCCATGTGTGACAGAAGCAATCCCTGGTGGTTCCAAGGTGGACATGGCACTGGTCAAGGCTGGGCACATTATTGCACAGCTGTGACTGTGACCAGGGAAGAGCAAAGTGGGACCCCCAGATCAGTGCAGGAGGAGGGGAAGGAGATGCTGCAGGCACCAGAGCTGAGCTTCCCCTGCAGGCTGTGGTGAAGGCCATGCTGAAGACCATGGTGAGGCAGCTGTGCCCCTGCAGTCCCTGGAGATCCATGGTATGGGAGATCCACCTGCAATCCTGGAAATCCATGGTATCGAGGGATCCACCTGAGCCCCCGGAGATCTATGGTATGGGAGATCCACCTGCAACCCTGGAGGTCCATGGTATGGGGATATCCACCTGCAGTCCCTGGAGATCCATGGTATGGGGATATCCACCTGCAGTCCCTGGAGATCCATGGTATGGGGATATCCACCTGCAGCCTCTGGAGGAGACCCACAGCAGAGCAGGATCCTCCCTGGAGCAGCCTGTCCTTGCAGGATGCACCTCCTGGAGGAGTGACCCACACTGCCGCAGTTTGGGGAGGACTGCTGCCTGTGAGATGGACTCACATTGCAGCAGTTCACAGAGAGCTCTTTCTTGTGAGATGGACTCACATTTGAGGAGTTCATGGAGAGCCATTTCCCATGGGATGGACGCTGTGGTGGAGCAGGGGAAGGACTCCTCTCCCTGAGCAGTGGTAGAAGCTGTGGGTGATGAGCTGACCATAACCCTATACCCTGCCTCCTTGTGCTGCTGGGGTAAGAGGTACGGCTGGGGAGGAGGGAGGGCTGGGGGGGAAAGTGTTTTATTTTACTTCGCATTATCTTGCTCTGATTTTGTTTGTAATACATTAAATTAATGCATTTAATTGAAGTCTGTTTTGCCCATGACAGTATTTGCTGAGTGATCTCTCCTGGTCTTTATCTGAACCCATGAACTCTGTTATATTTTCTCTCTCCTGTGCAGCTGTAGAGGGGAGTGCCAGAGAGGCTTTAGGCCTGGCATCCTTCCAGAGGCAAGCTACCTCAATAGTGAATCATAATTTTAATTCTTATCAAATCTAGAGCTAAGGTTAAGGTTAGTGTTAGCAATCAGAAAGTGAGGAAGTGAAATTTTGCGGTGCTGTTCCTAGACTAGAGAAATAAAACAAGTATATGAACCACATTGAGTATATGAACCAACTTGATGGTAAGGTTGAAAAGTAAACAGAGAACAGATTTAAAATTAGGGCTACAGATAATATAAAATAAATGAGCATGAAAATATTTTTTAAATGTACAGTGGACTACACATAGAAGAAAATAAAAACTGTTCGGCTTTTGCACGAGAGAGAATATTGTTACAACTATTTATCTTCATGGCTTGAGTGTCAGCTTTTAATTTCACCTTTAACAGTCATTTTTGACCATGCTATGGGTTGGTTTAAGGTTGGGATAATAATGGAGATGTAAGAATCCTTAGATTTTGTGTAAGCCACACAAATGCAAAACAAAGGTTTGAATTGTATGGGTGAAAGGCTTTTTCCTTTTGTCTCAGGTCTCATTACCATGAGCAGAGCTTGGGCTACAGTTAGATTTTCAATCAGTTTTAGTGGTGGTCTAGCTTTAGGGATTTCTTGGATGAACAAATGAAAATGACAGGATTTTAAAAAGGGACCATAGTTCTTTTAGTCTCTGCAGCTGATGGAACAGGGTTACAGAGCAGAATACAGGACAGGAAAGAAAAGAATTGTCTTATTTATGGTATAGAAATGAAAACTGAATTTTAAGATTATTGTACCATTAATTTCTGCTTTTATTTTATGCATTACCATCAGTTAAAGTACTACTGAAACTCATTTTAACCATAGGCATTAAAAAAAGAGAGCAGGAAGAGCTTTATGTTTTATATTATTTTTAATAATAATATAAAAGCCAGAATAAAATTAATGCTGATCAGTGGTTATCTTTGTTATTTCTAGAAGAGTTTGACAACCACGAATAGAGCAAGGTTAGACTAAAGGATGTAATTATTGTTAAGCACATGAGAGAAAGAAATAATGAGAAACAGCTTCCTCCATTTTTCTATCATCTCAGATCAGAAGAGTTGTGAAGCTTTTACACACATCCTTATGAAGGACTAAGAACTCACACAATCTTTTAGGCAAGATTTTTTCTCCCTCCCATACTCATTATGCTTCAATTGCAACTAATTATGTCTTCTATTACCCACCCACAAGCCTCTAAAAAGAAGTGACCTTGTAGCTCTTGATTCTTGAACTGAAGTTCACAGAACTCTCCTGGGCTTGAAAGGGTTCTGGAGCAAGCTGAAATTATAACTAATTCTTCAACTTCTCTTATGAACCTGACTACAATTCCTAGAAGGAGCACTAGGATGCTCACTGAGCCACTTTTTAAGGAAAGCTGTGATATAAGCTTTGGGAAGAGGACAGACACTCTCTCACTGGGGAAAATTACATCTTGTGTGGGATTCAATTAAGACACCTATGTTTGGGTATCTGAAGGGTTTGATTTAGTTTCGTGTGAATGCTTTCTGAGCTCTTGCTGTGGTCAGTGGAGGTCTGGGGAGTCTGGTTGGTAGAGTCCCACAAGTGTTCACACCAACATGTGCCTCATTAGAGTGAAAAAGTCACTCCAGAGGCACCAGCTAATGGCTCAAATCACTTTCCTAACAATAGAATTACCCATCATTGCAGACCTGTTTAAAAAAAGACTGGATGTGGTACTCAGTGCCATGGTATAGTTGATGAGCTGTTAGGTCACAGGCTGGACTTGATGATATCAAAGGTCTTCTCCAACCTAGTTGATTCTCTGGTTCTGTGATATAAAAGAAGGCATTTCATTTGCCAGAAGCTACAGATCCTACAGACCGTGCTATATCTGCTCATCTCACCTGTGGGCCTTGGCTACTCTTGAGCACTAAAAATGGCATCAGGTACCTGTATTTAGGGAGTTAGAGTTGAGGTTAGCTCTGAATCTATTAGATATGGAGACTGGACAGTCATATTCGGGCATTAAAATTTAAGTACAGTAATTTCACGAATACAAGCCACACCTTTTTCATTGAAGAATCCAGCCTACCCCAGTGGTGCGGCTTATATTCAGGTGCGGCTTATCTATGGACAAATCCCAACGAAACGCCAACCCGGAAGTGAGAGCCAGCCAAGCAGAGTGGCAAGTGGGCGGGCCAGCCCCTGTGCTACCGGCAGCCGCCGGGAGCGTAGGACTGCCAGGAACGGGGGCTGCAAATGTGCAGGCTGGCCCCTGTGCCGCCGGCAGCCGCCGGGACCGTGGGACGGCCCGGAATGGGGGCTGCAAGAGGGCAGGCCGGCCCCTGCCACTGGGAGGCATTGGGACTGGGGGACTGCCAGGAACGGGGGGTGCGCAAGGGCGCGCCGGCCCCTGCCGCTGGGAAGCCGGGCTGTGTGGGGCCGGGCCGGAGCGCCCCGCCCCCTCTGCCATGCGGAGTTAAAAAAAAAAAAAGCGTGGCTTATATTCGGGTGCGGCTTATAATCGTGAAATTACTGTATCCTAATCTGGAACTGAGACCCATGCGAAGGGGAGTTGTTTGCATGGACAGAAGTTCTGGAGCACTGTTCAGGGGGTTTCAGTCACCTAGCTCCAGCTACTGTATTCTACAGACACAGTTTCATCTTTCTCAGAAGCAGCAAGGCTTATCAGGTCCCTTATCACATGAGAAAGGCCTGCAGATGCTCGTGTATTAGGCAATATATATTACACAGTATGTAGTGACATAACCATCCAACAGTTTTTGATGCTCATCTTCAAGATACATCTCTTAGAATTTTGCTACCTTGACACAAATATTTCTCTATTCTAAAACAGAGAAATTCTAGAATTGTGGTGCTCATCCAGAGAGAGCATATGTTTGGGCAATTTAAAGGTATAAAAACCAAATACATGGTTGTAATAATTATACCCCCCAAAAGTACTGCACTATAGGAAATCTGGAATTGTTCACATTATAAAGAAATTCAAATGTGCATGCATGAAAATACACACGTAAGGCATCTATCACTATCATGATTTTGTCTTGTTTTCAGTAACATTTTCAAAGTTTTCAATCAGCTGGCAAAAGGATATGTTTTGTAAGATAGATGCAAGCATCCGTGAAAAATCACAGAATTACAGAGAAATTTTGATTGTGAGAGACCTAAGGAGGTAATATCCTCCAACCCTGCACTCAACGAAGAGCTGATTTCTAAAAAGAAAGGAGGACTTAAAGCGGTAATTGGGTCCAGGAACATGTCAGAGGACTCTGCAGGGACTATGAGGTGTTTTCTCAGGACAGAAAAGTGCAGTCTTTTCTCTTGGGTGGGGGTAAGAAGCCAAAGATGCAGATCAAATAATCGCTGAACAAGCAGAGGGCCCATATTTACAGAGACAGAGCCTGTCTCTTTGAAGCACTGGGGATTTTTTTTAATTAATTAGAGAATGAGTTGACCCTTAAAGAGTGCTCTTTCAGGACTAGGCATCTTGGGAGATGCTGGGATATTTAATGGTACAATTGGCAACTTTGATCTTAATGATATTTTTTAATAACATAAATCTGATTGTAAATTTTTTAGTATTCCCATGGCCTGAACTACAAGAAAAATTGTGTGAGAGAATTCTTAGCTGTTTTTATTTTCCTGGGCAAGAGGGTATTTTGTCTTCATATAGATGGAATAAAAAAAATTATTTGATTTGGTATTCTAATGCTTTTCAGTATTTGCTTGAGCCTCTTGACATGGAAATATTTCTTGATATGGAAATAACAGTTTAATGTAAACATAAACTCTCCAAAAGCTTAATTCAGCAAAACATACCCACCCAAAAATGCACACATTAAGATTATTTTTAGAGATAATTTTTCTTTTAGCTGCCACCATGCTAGAATGTATGCATCTGTGGAGAATTACAAGAATGTGTGGTGATTCTCCTCTGTAATGTCTATTTCTATGTTCTTCTGGCATAACAGGAATAAAAGCAATAGATAAACCTCTTTGATTTTTTTATTTTCAGTATGGCCATGAAAGAGAAACAGAAACAGTTTCACAGAAGAAAAAAGACTTTAATTTTCCTCTGACTTATTGTGTATCTGTTTTAAATACTTATCAATCTGGAAATCATTGAAATGAAATATTTGAAAAGCAGTTCCCTCTTTATCTAAATGCTAATTTACTGTTCTAAACTAATATTTGCATTTTAATATTTCATACAGTTAAAACAACCAACATTTTTAATACCAGGTGTAGGTCAAAATTGATTTTGTATTATCAAATGATTAATCATCAGCACACCCAGAGATTTTTCAGCACTCACACATAAACAAATGATATATTACTCCAAAACTATACTTTTTTTGGTTTATTAAAGTAAGGGTGACATTATATGCATTTATCATTCTGTTCAAAAAAGAGTGCTATAGCTGTGGCTCTAATATCTGATAAATGGTCATTATCAGTATTGTGATCTAACGTTAATGAGCTCTTCTGCATTTGACATGGATACACTCAGGGCAAAATAAGAATTGGAGGCTGTAAAAAACCTAATCAATATGGGCTTGTGTTATGTAAGCAGAGGACCTGTGAGCTTTCAGGTGTGTGACAGTATTTCTATAAAGTTTTAGCTTAACGTACTCTGTAACTGCCACAAAAATTACAAGTCATTAAAACACACTGAATTGCAGTCTTGATGGAGAGAAACCTGAAATTATGAGCACCCAAGATCTCTTCAGCACTCAGCTAAAGATCTCCGTCCATTTTAATGTGGCATCATTCTTTACTGCTGGCACCATGCTGTGATTTCGCTGGTGTTTCTGTGAAGTCTGAAGACAATGGCAGTTAAGCTTTCCTCCCTGAGTTAGGATAAAGTGCATTGGTGAAAGCAGTCTAAAACCTTGGACTTCTGCTAGCTGGCCTTGTCTCTGAAGAAAGGAACACTACACTCTTTTAAACTGAGTTCTCAAACTAAGTTTAGATCATCTTCAGATAGTTTTTGAAAGATAATAATGGCTTATGGCTAAATGCAGAAAAGTGAATGATTTTTCTAGCTTTTAGAGTCCCTTATCTTCTTTTGTATTTTATGTTGTTCCTAAAATGTGACTTTTAAAGTATCTGAGAATATATAATTGGTATAGATTACCTCCTGAGTTCTATCACACCAAAGTCAGTAGAACTGTTCCCTAAACAAATCCTGGAAACCTGCACAGGACACACAGATAAGCCCTGAGTTATATCAGAGGCAGCTTTCTGTAGCAGCACCCGAAGGCCAGTGGCATCTAAATTTACACAGAAGGTCTGGGCGCCTCTGTGTAATTTTCTGAACCATGCACTTAATGACTTACATTCCCTCTTATTCTATTTCTTTGCTAACAAACAAACAATTTGCAATGGGATTTTTGACTTTATCCTGCTGATCAGTTTTTGACCAGCCTTTTATTTCACATTTCATTGTGCAAAATTGTTATAAATTTATAGCTTTTCATGACCTTTCAGCTTCAAAGTTTTATAGGAGGACTAGAAGGAGAATACTTTCAAAATATCTTGATTTTTGCAGGATCTGGATTTCAACTCACCTTACTTTGTAAAGAAATAGGATAGCTAGCAATGTTACTCTGATTCAGTATCTTGTCTGAGCTTGAATTATTCTGCAGCTCACACAACAGCAGCTGCTGTGGAAATCAAACAGAATCAGGCTTTTTCAGGAGTTAGAGGAGATTCTTAACTGTCCATGCCATGCAACAATACATTCATCTTGGCTGCAGCCTGCTCAGCCAAAATAACACAGTGCTTTGGAGCATGTCAATGCAGCTGTGCCTGAGTGTATGCTAATGGCTCTTCCTCCCACTCCTCTCCTTCTCCTTCCCTTGGCACAGAGCAGCCGTAGGAGGGGAAGGAGCAGAGGTGAAAATACTTAAATCAGCCAAAGCTAATGTGCTTCAGAGCTTCTGCTTCCCTTCAGATTTGCTGAAGGAACGAAGTGCCATTGGAAAGAAATGCAAGCAGTGAAAACACAATAGCAGAGGAGATGAGAGGTAACAGACTCAAGGAAGCTGGAGTCAGGGAGCTCTAAAAGGGGTCAAAATATTCTGTAAAGAAAACAATAAAAGGACCACTGAGTGGTGCAGGACAGCCATGAACTCCAGCACTGAATCACTGTGTAGAGTGGTGTATTACTCTTGAAATTCTCTTAGCTACCACTTTTTTATTGATAAGTTTAATATGACCTTACAGGGCAATGTATAATCTTCACAGAGCCAAAGCACAGGCCTGGGACTGGGGGATTTGGCCTGTTAAGGCAGGATGGATGGCTGTACAGAGCCACAAAAACCCAGTAAAGATGTTAATTGTCATTAATTCTAGTCAGGATAACAGCAATCAAGCTGGGCTATTCAGGTTAGGGCAAACTCCATCAATGAAGTCATGTTAATTCGGGTACTGAGAGAACTTCTGCACAATATTTCTGCCACACAGAGTTTAAAGTTTTCCCTGTTCTTAGGGTATAAAGCAGAACTGTAGACACAGTTAAGAGCACCCTAATGTTGATCACAGAATCACAGAGCATGCTGAGTTGGAAGGAACCCACAAGGCCCACTGAGTACAACTCCTGAACCTACACAGGACCATGCCCAAGACTCACACCATGTGTCTCTGAGCATTGTCCAAAAGCTTCTCGAACTCTGTCAGGCTTGGTGATATGACTGCTTCCCTGGGGAACCTGTTCCAGTGCTCAAGCACACTCCATTTTCTAATATTCAACCTAAAACCCCCAATACAATTTCAGCCAATTGCCTCAGGTCCTGTCAGTGGTCACCAGAGAGAAGAGATCAGTGTCTGTTCTTTCTCTTGCCCTCACAAGGAAGTTGGAGACTGTGATGTGCCCCCTCAGACTCCTCCAGACTGAACAGAACAAGTG
>VRYO01001463.1:9799849-9815648 GCA_009812075.1 Sialia sialis | reverse complement strand
TTGATTTGAGTGATTTTCAGTTGTATTTGGATATTTTTCAAAACTCACAGAAGTCTTTGGTAACTTTTGACTTAAATTCTTTCATCAATTCTTACAGACTTTTCAAGCAGGTTGAATGTCTAATTTTTGAAAGTTTCATTAAACCTCAATAGCTTCAAGTTCCGAAGTAATTCAGATGCTTTAAATACCTTAGTATATGAACCAATATAGGTCTTCTGTCATACTGACTTCTGGTGATTCTCAGTGATGCAATAATAGGAAAAGAAGAAAAGAAAGTTGGTTTCTCTCAACTATCTGTGTGACAGGCTCAATAAACATAGGGTTTGTAAAATAAATCTGGGATGCTAATCAAAGATCTGTACACATCCCCATCTGTTGTGATAGTAAAACCCCTGCTGCTAACAGTATACAGAGAAATACAATTACTTGTCTTATAACTAGAAACATTAACAAACACTACTGGATGCAAAAAGCAAATAAGAGGACAAGCCAGACACCCACAAATGATTAATCTATGCAGATAACCTTCTGTTTACAATTAAAAATATGGCATTCAAAGCACTAATGTCACCCAACCTTTCAGATTTTGGAACAGTCTCTCATTATAAAATCTATCAGTCTAATCAGATATCTCTTTTCTTACATTACTCAAGAACTTACCAGGTCTTTGGGATCAGAATGGAAAAGACAAACACAATTTATACTCTGATCAAACTACCTATGTGGCATCATCAAAGATAAGATGAAACTTGCCATCTCATGCCTCTTGGCTGAGCTAGTACTGTGAAATTATTAGCATTTGACAAGCCTGTTTTATTTTATTGGTGTTTTTTTGCAATAGAGGAGGAAAGAGAGGGAAAGAGGGCAGTTGAGCACTTCCAGATGACCAAGTCATAAACTACAGAAAATTATTCAGAAGGAAGAGTAACAGATATTAAATCCTCCTGAGAAATCTACAGAGATAGATGAATACCACACAAGGATTGTCAGCTAAGATAAAGCAACACCTAAAGCTGTAAGAGACAGGTTTGGGATGTAAAAGTTATTAAACATCCCTGGTTCTGAGGTCTGCAAGAACAATATATGAAGTTCTATTAAGAAAGAGGCGGATGCTTCATTAATCATCCTGTGATACTGGAGAAAGGAAAGGAGGCTGAAAGATGCAAACCTGGCATGATCCTCTGATGGTTTCAAAAGACTAAATTCAGTAGTGTCTCTCCTGACAAAGGACAGTCTTATGGGGTAACCAGATTTCTGATATTGAGCATTCAACCTGCTTGAAATTTACTAAGACTTAATAAAAGAATTTAACTCACCTACTCTGCTACTTTTCAAAGATTGTGGAGAAGATGAGAGATGCCTGCATGGACTTGAGGCCAACAGTTCAGTTGATGTCATATGAAATACAAATGAGATGGATCCCTTACTGTGGGGGGGCAGGGGGGGAAGAAGATGAAGAAGAAAGAAGAAGAAAGAAGAAGAATATGAAGAATATGAAGGATATGAAGAATATGAAGGGAAAGGGATTATTTCCTAAAGTCTAAAATTATTTAATTTGCAATATCTATTTATTTCTTTATAGAATTTGAGTAGTTTAGTGTTAATTTCAACACTAAGATTTTGTTGATTTGATTTTAACTCTCTGATATAAACACTCATTCTTATCACTTGAGATCCAAGAATCTTGCTTTATGTATGTTTGAAATGACTGTGGCAAAAAAAGTGTAAATAACAAAAAAAAAAAAGTCCAAAGCAATAATTTGTTTAGGAAAATAGATATATTTCTATAGCACTAAAATTTTAAAAGTGTAGTATGTGCTCCCTAGACTTAAGGCATAAATAATTTTTTTTCCCCCAATACATAAAGGTAATTATTTTCCCTTCAATTTATCACAGCTCTGTTGACTTCAGTAAATTGCTCCTGGTTTGCACCAAAGTAACAGTGCAAAATTTGACCTAGAGTTTTCAACATTTCTTTTACATCTAAATTTATACTAAAGCAGAAAAAACTTTTTAATGATGAATTGTTTTGTTGCTAGGCAGTCTGGCCCTGATGGGCTGTTAAAGTTTGATTTACTCTGCTGATCCATGACCTCTTTCTCTGACAACTCATTCTTTATGATTATATATTTATATTGTAGAGCACATGGAGGCTTCTGAGGTGACCAGGGCTTTATTGTGCTGTTAGGCATTGTCCAAACATGCATAAAGAAAAATCTCCTTATTCTGAAGAGAGCATGATTTATGCAGCAGGTGGGTTTTTTCAGAGAGCCGAGAGAAATGGGGACTAAACTTTGGCTGCCCTGAGCTGCTTTTCCTGGTGTGCTGTGCTCTCTGCTCTGTGTGGGAGGGATGTAGGTGCTCAGTAGCCATCCATCCCACCTGCCGTCTGCACCACAGAGACAGAGAGATGGAGGAAATCAACTTATCTTATCTTGCCAAGAATGACAGGAACTGAGGGAAGGAGACTCTTGAACCCTTCAATGTCCTCAGAAGGTATCGTGTGTACAGCAAAATCAGTTAAATTAATTAAACCGGATGAAGTTAGCTGAAGTAGGCTAAATAGTACAAAAGTTATTGACAGAGAGGGAACAAAGTCTGAAAATTTGTTAGCATGGATGTTCAGCCCCGAGTCTGTAACTACTGAGGGTCCTGCCTTGTGCTCCCCAGCCTGCCAGTTACTTACTGCAGATGGGAATACAGAGACCAGGCCTGGGTGAAAAAAAAAACACAACAAAAGAGAAAAAGGAAAACCCTGCAATATTTATTTTGAGAACTGAACAGGCATGCAAATATTGATTTCCCAAAATAGTACAAGACAGAAAGATCTCAGTCCTCACAACCTTGGTGCCTTGCTGAGGTTCTGAAGTCATTTCACCTGAGGTATTTGTGTTTCCTTAGCCAAATGCTGTTGCCTCATATCCCAAAGGGGCCATGCTACAAATGGCATATGAAAATTGCTGAGTTTCTGCCTGACTCACAGGGGTCTGCAGGCAGGGCTGTGAGTGAAAATGGTTGGTGACCACAAGTACTGCCCCAGTTCACTGGAACATTGGTTGGAGCTACGGGCAGGACAGAAAGGGTGCTCCTCATCCAGCCCTGCTAAGCACATACAACTGATATTGGAGGGGGGAAATCTGACAGACTAGTTCTGTACAAAATTAGGTACAACAAATCTCACTCTCTTTAGTACTCAGCCTTTCTACAAAATGTGTAAGACCAGTGTAAAAGACCAGTTTTTGAGGTGTTAAATAAATCTAGGTGGACAGAATAAAGGCCAATGCATCCAGATTTATCAAGACTTTTCTCTGTATTCTCTTTTCTTGGTTTTCTTCACCTTTTATAAGAGACTTGTTCAAAGCGGAGGATGACAATCCAAAAAACCACATCAGCTCCTGGAAGTGTGAATCTCAGCTATGAGTCTCAGCTTTGTCTTGCCTGATGCTACACTTGAGACATTGAAAAACAAAAGTCTACTCTTAATCTCATTTAAGATGCTATAAATTAGGGATTATTCCACTGAGCTCAATGTAAATTTGTGGTGAAGTTGATCTGAGTAATAAATATTTAGTTCCCAGACTTGAGCAAAACAAGCTGGGGTGATAACTGAATATGCTATCATGAGTGCTCTGAGTTATATATGCTGGAAAAATTACAGAATGGCTTCCTTCTAAGAATGATTAATTTCCCTACTGCCTTTGTCCACTTTTTTGTCCACAATGTTGTCTCCTATACCAGTTGATTACCTCTTCCCCCTGCTCCATTCCTACCTTTTTCAGGCTGCACTTTACCTTTCTTGTGTGCAGATAGTTGATACTTTGGACTCAAAGTAGAGTTATATAAATATAAATTACTTACCATACCAGACCAGGATGATGTAACTCAGTTTGCACAGTGTTGATTATTCCTGCAGAGGAGTCAACCTGGTCTTAACCAGCCACAGAAAGGCTTGTTATATCTCTTGCATTTTCCCCCCTTGACTTTGACACTTCATGCTCATCTGCCAGCCACTGTGACTGCTGTTCTCATTCCACGTAAGTCTGTGTTTGCAAGAAAAGGTACCCCATTGAGGCTAAAATTTCTGCAAGATTTTATCTGCCAGCTGCATCTGTCTTTTTGCTGTGTCTATCCCTCCTGTCTACCAGCTGTTCTCAGCAACCAGCTTCTTGATAGCCAAAAGGTTCAAAATTAAATGCTGCTCTAGTTTTTGTGCAGTACCTCCATGTTTGGGTATTTTTTCCCTCACTTTGTATCCAAGCAGGTGAAAAATATATAAAGACCCAGGTGTTGCCTCTTTTCCACTTATGCCATGTGATTCCTGTTGAATGACTGTGATCATGGGGTCAGGATTCTTTTGCATTTTTACCTTCTAGACAGAGCCAGCAATTCCCTTCTCAAGTGGAATATTTGCAAGTAACACAGCAAGATGTGGCAAAGACTGCAAGAAAGTATGGTCTCATAAAGATGACATGAAAGGAGATTTTGAGGTAAGGGTAAAGGTAATAAAGGCCAAAGCTATAATTATCTCTGTGTAGAGGTACTAACACTGAATCTTAAACATCTTACATCTGAAACCTCTTAATATATTCAGACTCATTAACATACATTCCTCTGCCTGTAAGCAGCTCTGTAAGCATTCCTCAGCTCTGTAAGCAAGCAGGAACACAGGGCACCTTACAAGTGAGGCATTATACATCCTAATGGATCCACTCTAAGCCAATCTCACCAGCATGGACCAGTGCAAATACAGCCTGGATATTTCCTTCCAGTTGCCTGGGCTTGTGTGTTTCCCCCTCTATTACTGAGTATCCTAATATAGGAACTGTACATACTTTTAACTCTTTCTCTCACATGAAATCCACACTTTCTCCATCTCCGTCATAGACACAAAGAGTGTTTTCACACCTTCCATGTGATCCCCTGGGATTCTCAAATACTTTTGTTTGCATTCATTCCAATACTTTTGATTATGAAAATTCTGATGATACCCATATGATTTTACCTTTCTTTATTATTATGAATATCTGTGATGATCCTTACTCTGGAATTCCTTATCAGAGACCAGTAGGACTTGTAGACTTAAACAGTTGCATAAGAATATTGAGGACATGAGCCAGGGCTGCATGACAGTGTTGCATTATATGCAAATTTTGAAAAAAACACAGGGTCAACCTCTCTGTGTATCCCTATTCTGTGTACCACACAATCAATCACTAGAACTCCATGGAATTTCAAGTGTTGTAAACATATACATCATGACACATCATAACTGTGACTGTATTCTCCAGAGAGGACACTTCAAAGGTCACTTGCAACAGTGTGTGAGGATGTAAACAACACCTGACAGTTACACTTGCATTTACCCATGAATATGGGTATTAAAGATACGGGAGATATGGACCTGTGTACTCTTGACATTGCTTGGATTTTTCATTTTTGGAGTCAACCACAATTTAACTCACTATTGAGGCGCTGTGCTCCTCTCCCTGAAAGTGATGGGGAAGTTTTTACCACGTTGGAGGAAGGCAGAGCGTACCTTTACCTTATGATGACCAAGCATGAAAATGCTTCTGTGCCACCACTCATCAGTGGCTTCAGTATAGTCTGAAGGGGCTTAAAACCTTTTATTAATAGTCATCATACTTTCTCTTTCCCTATACACTGGATGAATGTTGAATGCCAGTTTTGTGGAAGATGTATTCATAACACCTGTCTTACATAAGGTTTGATTCCAATATCCCGCTTGGGTATCCTTGGCTTCTGTGTTAGTAAAAAGAATGATGATTAGAAATTTTTGACCAAAGCTTTCCTGACACAAAATGTTAAAATATTTGAGTCTTTATCTTTGCCAGTTACAGCATGACAAAGACAAAGATTAGAACATTAATCACATACAGGCCTGTAAAAATTCCGTTTTGATCATGAGACAGTACTTGAAGTGATGATGTGCCAGTACTGTTATTTTGACATGATAAAGTAATACAGAGTATCTGTTTCATACTTTCATCTCTTGAACTTCTCTTGAAAGGAAAGTGAAGAATGAGAGACTACAAAAACATATAATGTAAACATGACTGTATGACAAAGCTTAGAAAGGAATGAAAGTTAAGTGTTGAAAGCCTGCTGATGTTTCTTTTATTCTTTTCTTGCATGAGTCATGCAAACCTCTACTGTTTCTCTTCCACTTACTGATTTATTGCTTGATGGTATTCTTGAAATTGAAAACTTTCTTGGATGCTGCTTTAATACTTGACTTATCAAATCCCTTTTTAAAACATTAACATAAACAACTCCACTTCTTGTCTACTGCAGTTTAAAACTTTAATAATTGCATTGATTTCCAATTAGCAAACAATGATTAATTATTATTTTTAAGCAGAGAGGAGAAAGAAAAGGTGCTTTGAAGCATCAGCCCTGGTGGTGACAAAGCCATGATCCCAGTGGTCAGCCAAATGCTGACACAGGTATGGTCAACTGGAGCAGATTTCTCAAAGCTACAGCAGACATCAGGCAGTCCAAGTCATGAGGAGGACTGCAAGGTTGTTCACAAATTATGAGAGGGATTCTGTCATCTCCCACCAAAATGCAGGATGTAAGAGAAGTCTGAAGGAGTAGGGAGTAGCTGAAGCACGGATGTCCTGTCCGTACTGCCACATCTTTGCCATCCAACCAACTGCATGAACCAAATGTATCTGATGGAATGGTTTTTCCTTAAACTCACTGAGTGAGAGGGGTGAGGCACTGGAACAGGCCAGAGAAGCTGTGGCTGCCCCATCCCAGGTGGTGTTTAAGGCTAGGCTGGAAGAGGCTTTGATCAGCCTGGTCTACTGAAAAGTGTCACTGTCCATTACAGGGCAAAGAGGAGCTAGATGAACTTAGAGGTTCATCACAACCTAAATTATTCTATGTCTGAGATTAGGTCTACACTAAGAGAGTGACAGATACAAACTCACTCAGCTCATCCAGGGCAGCATGATCACATCACTGAAAAATAAAACTTGGGTTAATGTATTCTTTAACAGAAAAGGAGATAGGATTTAGATTGGATATTAGGAAAAATTCCATCACCGAAAGCATTGCCAAACTTTGGAACAGGCTGCCCAGGGAAGTGGTGGAGTCAATATCTCTGGAATTATTTTGAAGACATGTAGATGCAGCACTTAAGGACATGGTTTAGTGGTTAACTTGGAAGTGCTGAGTGAACCATTGGACTTGATAATCCTAAGGATCTTTTCCAGCACAGACAATCCTATAATCTTAGATTCTAGGATGCATTAGCTGGGGCTTGGCTCCAGGTTGACAGTGACTGCTGGCTTGTGTCTCCTGCTGTGGGCCAGGACACAGGGCTGGCTCACGCTGGCTCGGAAGGAATCCTGTGGGCACATCCCACACTGCTCCTCTATGGGGTGATGCAGCCACCAGTAGTGCAGTCATTCCTGAGGGACTGGGGTTTAAAAGAGTGTAGGCAGTGCTTGGCAGGCTGCAAGTTTGAGGTATTGGTTAATTAAATTCCTTGTAGGTTTTCCCTTCCTGATAATGCTAAATCCAGGGATAAGTTGTCCTGGCAACAGCTTTGGCTACTGTTCTTTCCACCCTTGTTTTTAGGATTGTGATTAGAGGTACTTGAGTATGTAAATTACCATCTGAGGCTGGTGGATGTATTTATTTATTTCACAGAAAGTGATGCCCGTATGAATTGAAAATACAGTGCACTTTCACTTGTGTTTGAATAATAAAACAATATACTCACTCTTCAGAGCTCAGTCTTTAGCCAACAACATATATATTATTCATTGTTTCAAAATGTAATAAAGATACATACTTAATATCTGCTTTCCAATTAAACTTTATGAGTGGGGGCTGACTGTGGTTATATTTTTCGGCTGTGCTTTTTAATTTTCTTCTAATGCCTCCCTGGGAATTCAAGAGGCAGCTTCAAGCATAAACATGTTGAGTGTTAAAATAGTTCAGTGTATTTTATGGCCAAAATGTTATTACACAGATTTGTGGGACTGTCAAATGTGGTGACTGAAAAGAGGCGTTGAACCTGCTATACTTGATTTCTTCAGTAAGCTTCAGTATTTGCAATTTCAGGTAAAGCCAACGGAACCAAGGATAAGTGGCCTGGTCTTTTTTTGTTTGAGGAATGGTGTCAATTATTGAAAACTGTGGATTCCTGGTAACCCTACAGATTCAATAGCTTCTTATTCTTATTCTTATTCTTATTCTTATTCTTATTCTTATTCTTATTCTTATTGCATGTTCGCTTGTGAGTCCTCAGGGATAAGTGAGATATTCACCATAGGATTACACACTTTGCTTTAATTGGTTCTGCTTATATGCTGGGTCCTTTGTGAAAATTATAATTTCAGTCTCAGGCACTTCTGGGAGAGGGTAACTAATTAAAATGGTTCCTCTTTGTAGGCATGTGGATGCTTTTTTATGCCTTCATCTTGTTCTTCCCATGATTAGAATCCTGGCAGATGATGCTTTGGCATGTCTCTGAGTTTGTGGGGCTGAGACCTTGGAGACAGAGGTCATAGTCTGTTTTTTGGAGGGGACAGTCCCCTCCTGCCAACAGGCTGCTGGAGCAGGGCAGTAGCAATGGCAAATGACTAATTGGGATGCTTGTGTTATTTAGAAAATACTGTATACAATAAATGACAGCATTTATTCTTTGCTTTAAATGACCCACGTATTATTCTGTATGCAATGGCTTGAGATGGAGCAGTGACTGTGTCTGTAATTGGATTTGTTTCATTGGTTTCTTTTTCCTGCCTGAAGCCGGCAAAGATTTTCTCTATCCACAGTACAAGTCAGTGGCCACAATAGAAGAAGAAATTGGAAGAACAAATGCAGATATTACATGCTAGGACTAAATGACTAGAGAGCTGCTGCATAAGGAAAAGGAGGATGCATCAGCTTTGAAATTACAAATCTCCAATAAGGATATTTACACTGGTCAACACAGGCTGAAGTGTCAGCATGTCAACCAGGCATGCAATGTGGCTCAGGGCAGGTGGCAGTGGCTGTGAAACAGAGATATTCGGATCTCCAGATGCCTGGCATTTGTGGGAACTGGTGTGATATGGAGGCACTTTCCTTTGGTCTGTAATGCCATTGGAAAGGCGATGCCTCCAAGAACTGCTCTCATAAGCACTGTTATTTATGTGCCTGAATCATTTCCTGAAGGGTTTATTATTTTCCTGTGGCTCCAGAAAAAAAATCTAAAGAAATTTCCATCAAAACTCAGCCAATAAAGTAATGTCATGTAAAATTCTCCTTTATAGCTCCTTCAGTCCAACCTGGCAAAGAGGAAAAGTAATAGACCATGATTTGAGGTAGCCCTGCTATTTCCATGGCTCCAATGAGAAAACAGCAGAAGCTGTTGCTGAAGACACAGCAGGCTGTCTGAACTAGACAGTTTTGAGGTGACATACCTGTGGCTGGCTGGCAGCCCAGTCTGAGACACAGCTGAGAGTGTCTAAATGGAGATCTCCAGCAGGCTAAAGAGAAAAGATAGTCCTGTTAGCAATCCTGTGCCAAAAGGTATGGGAAAATATTTTCAAGAAACAAGTAAAAGGGCTGTGCACTTTCCAGAATGCTGACAGGAAATGGGAATCAAGAGTTGGAAAGGCTTCTGGCTCCAGGATGCAGTGGATCTGTTGGTGATGATGGGTACGGACATTGGGGAATGGAAAGAAACTTCTGAGGAAAGGAAACCAAGGTAAAGACAAAGCATTATGCAAATGACTAGCTCACTTGGTAAGAGAGGTAGGTTTTTTTGCTGTGGAAAAATGATTCTCTTACTAAGGAGACAGAGAAATCATAAAGTTTCAATCTTCAATACTAGAAAAGCAGCTAGATTTCTGGAGAAGGAGGATGCTACCAGGGGAGGTTAAATTAATAACATGATGAATTAAAATGAGAGCTCAAGATAATCCAAAAAGATCTTGAGAATAAAATGCATTAAATTATCAAGAGACATGGAAAGTAGATCTTTGATTAGCTTTATGCCAATAACTGGGAGATGGAGAGAAAAGTGGTATAGATTTGAAATTATTTCTGTATAAAAATTTATGAATAAGCTTGTCATTTATAAAGCCCAATAGGAAGGTCTGTGTGACTGAAAATTTTAAAAAAGAACCCCATGGTGATTTTTGTGAGCGGACTATGCAAAAAATACAGAAATACTTCTGAAGTTCACTTACAAATTGCCAGACCAATCATAACTTGACTGCATCTGCAGCAGATCACCAAAGCAAGACAGACAGCAGGATGACTGACTTCTCATTTTACAGCGAGGAAAATCTGTACTAACATGTAGATGGGAGACAGTGAGATACATTTGAGTCCTCACGCTGAAAGAAGATAAAAGTTCTTTATTTATAGCATCTAAGCTTGGGGAACTCTAACTGAAACATCATTTTGAAAGACTGAGAAATAGATCACAAACCTGAAAGATAGGGTTGCTTAGTTACAAATGATTTTTGCTTGATTACATTTGCAAGCAAAATAACAGCACTAAGATCAATGGACTAAAATAGATAGTTGATGTTTTAAAACTTTCTGTTCCACAGAAATGAAAACAATTAAGAGGTAAATAAGCTGTGTAAAACAAACTGATGAATTATGATCGAGAGAGGCTGCAAAATATTTCACTGCATGCTTGAATGTCACGTTCTAACAATGGGAAAAGAAGACTTTGCTACTTATGAAAACAAACCAAAAGGTTTACTTGGGTCAGGGGTGATGTCTCTAGAAAAGCACTGTAAATCAGTGGGGTACTGGTAGGGAATAAATTTGACACATATTATAGAAGCAGATATCATGTATTTCAGTGCTGCTATGTCTGAATATTTTATAATATTTGTGCAGGATTTACCACAATGGTGAAGCATATGAGTAACCAGCAACAAGGTGCAATTTAGCAAGATCCACAATGAAGAATCTTGCTTATCTCTAAGGTGAAGATTTAAATTGCTTTCTAACACCAGTTTAGTTCAGATTAATCCAACAAAATGTTCTGTTTCTTTCACGTAGCTCATCTTGTGCTTATACACAGAACTGTTCCTGGACTTGCTTTCTTTTTTCAAGGAATTAAAGACATTGGAGGGTCCAGACGATCATGGTCTAATACTGAGGTCATAGTTTGGTACAATGACCCACAAATATTAAGTAGAAGAAGTGCATGTTTTTTGCAGAATGTTTGGTTTTGGGATGTGTGCACATATACTGCATTTGTGGACTTTGTCATTCACTCAGCTCTGAGCTTGAGTCATAATCCACCGTGTCAAATACTTGTATTTTAAGGTCTTTGAAGAAGAAATTCATTTCTGGAAACCTAAAATATATCCAGAGTCTGTGATATTGCAGGAAAATGGAGTTGTTGGAGGCATTCATGAGACAGCATGAACATTAAAATTATCTCTTCTTGTAAATATACATATATTTTAGCTACTTCCTATGCACCCTGAAGCCTATGTGCTTCTTTCTCTTGTTCTGCACAGCATTTTTTCTTGACAGGGTTCTTAGCTGAGGTTGACAGATAAGCTTAGTGCAAAGACTTAGTGGAAAGCAAACTGAGGCATGTTTCTTCTACCCCAGGTTGTCAGACAGAGAAATGAGCATCCTGCAGTTCTGAAACGGCATCTTCTCTGTTTTTGTTACAAAGACAGAGGAAACTAACTGGGCTCTAAAGGAAACTCTCTGTGTTTTCAGCCTGGACCAGCCTGGGCAATCAAGGTTACAAGGAACTTTTTCCAGCTGCAAGTCAGCTGTGCACTTCAAAAGGGAAGAAGATAATACAGGTATTTTCATATTTCTATTCTGCAATGACAGCACCCCTTACACCCACAGGAGTACATGTACATCTAGGGATGTTGTGTCTCTGCAACATCCCCTACTTTACCTCTTCATCTGGTAGTTAAAATCAATCCTTCAGGGCTATTGGTTCAGCTCATGACAACTGAGCACAGGAAAGCGGCCACCAGTCAGTTCTCAGTGTCTCAATAAAGATACCTCAACATTTTAGACTGAGAAGTTCATTAGCTGCTTGTGCAACCCTCTTTGTCCTCCTTCTCCTTTAATTTTGAACACTTTCAGCCAGAAAAAAAAGAAATCCTCTATGCTTGTCCTTTACGGCCCATAGGGAAACTTCATCTGCCTATCCATGTATCTGTGCTCTGTTGAAGGGGGCCACACTGCTTCCTTGCCTACTGGCATCTGAAGGCATGAGATGTATTGTGCTAATACAGGTGGTGTCTAATCCATGCATACTCCCCAGGAGGAGGTACCTGGGACACCTTCAGCTGAGGCAATTCACCTGGCTTGTGGTTCACTCCCTTCTCTTCCAAAGCCACTTTGGATACAACCCCCTGGCAGCCCAGTGAAGGAGATGAGTAACTCTCAGCAGAGCTCTGATCTGGGCTCCCAGGACCTCTCTGCTCCCAGGAGCCTCATCTGACTTCCATGAGAGAGGAATGCTCCATTGTGAAAAATGATATCTGAGAAACATATTAGAGGAATTACCCTCTAGTTAATAAAAAGGGTTACAGTAATTTTACATGTATAAGGCACACCTTTTTGACTGAAGTTTTGATCTGAACCCAGAAGTGTGCCTTATACGCCAGTGCGCCTTATATATGGATAAAGTTTAGAAAATTGCCAACTCGGAAATGCGAGCGGGCCGAGCTGCCACGCAGCCGGGTGTTGCATTTCACTGACCAACGTATGTTTGCTTTCCTTGACCTGTGGACCCGATCACCCCCTACCAATCGGAAGAAGATCCTATTACCTGACCCCTTGACCACCCCCCTTCTCCTGTAAAGCTATATAACCCCTGTGTACCCTGTGTACCCTGTGCTTTTCCCTTGGGCATCTCTCCAAGAATAAACCTTGGAACAGAGACAGGGGATCTGAGCCTCCTTTTGTCTGCTTTCCATGATCTCTCCTCACCCCATCTCTGACTGAGAGCTAGCCAGAGGTCGGAGATAGGGGAGAAAGAGGTTAGATCAGCCAGGCTGCCAGCAACCTCCACTGCCGTGCGGGCAGCTGCAGCAGCCAGTGCTGGGAGTGCCGGGGCCCATGGCATGGGGAGGGCGCATGGGGCTGCTTTTAAAGGCTTTGCCAATCTGTGAAAGCTGTTTGCAAATTGAGCACCTGCCAGTAAACCCTGCAATTCTGCTACTAACTGGTTAATTTGTTGCACACGGATCCTCGCTTCAAAAAAAAGTGTGCCTATACGCTGGTGCACCTTATATATGGACAAAGTACGGCAACCTGCCGGCAACCCGGAAGTGCCGCTGATACTCCAGTGCGCCTTCTACATGTGAAATTACTGTATTTCCCATGGACTGCAGATTATTCATCCATTAGTCACGAGAAGAGAAGATTCTGGAGGGAAAGGCAAACTACTCACATTTGTGAAGATAAGGAAATATCTTAATTACAAACATTGATATGACAACACCATCTTCTCCTTACTAATAAAAATCTGAGAAAATCAGATTATGTGGTGATATGCTGCCCACCTTCAACTCAATGGCCTCCACCACAGGGAACTGTTACAAATCATTTATAAACCTTGCAAACACTGACTACTTTATGCCCATGCCTTTGTGATTTCATAGCTGTGGTTACAGACATTCTGTTGCCATTTCTCTTTGTATAGCTGTTCTTGGCCTTCTTTTCTATTTTGTTAAACTTTTTGCATTTGGGTATTAAACCTTTAATGACCTCCTTCATGAGATTTTAGTTCTTGTTCCTTTATTAGTACTCTCAAATCCCAAATTTAATCTCTGAGTTAGTTCATTTCATTTGCAAGCACTGTAATCCCTTTTGTTTTTCTCTTCAGCCACATCTTCATGCTTTTCACTTTCTTCCCCCCTGTGTAGTTCTGTTTTCCCACGAGCTCTTTCTCAGGAGTTTATTATTTCAACAAAATCACTGTTTGGATGAATCCCGTTCCATCTGGATAGGGTTTTTGTACCTCAAAATGACGTTTAACATCAGAGAAGGAAAATCTTTCTTCTTTTTTTCTTTATATTATCTTTCCAGTCATTCAGTGAAGTCCCTATTCTGTTCTCTCCCTCCTTTGCTCTGAGTGAGTAATATGTAATACTGCAGAGGTTACTTTTACAAAAGTCACCCTCACCCTTTGTCCTACGCCTTGTATTAGTTCCTCTAATTTCTTGTCTGATTGCAGTCTGGTTCTGGTGACCTTAGTACCTTGAAATGTGCTGATATTTTTTTTTCATGTTCCTTTCTTATATTGCAACTTAAGAGATTTTACTGCTGCATTTGCTTTACTGGACCACACTTTTAAAACTCTGAATGCCCTTGGCAAAATACTGTAATTTTATAGAACAGTACATCCTCCTAACCTGGAGGGATCTGTACTTACAGCTGAATCTTCACCTGTGATTTCTCATGGTAAGTTCATTATTCTTGCACAGGCATGTCAGTGAATATTTTTGTCTGTAGAGTCTTTTTCCTTCTGCAACATCATTTAAGATGCAGCTTTGGCTAGTAAAGACTTCCAGCATGTGCTCTTCTATCCACTATTATCTTTCCCCTACCCTCAGACACATTCCTAATTCCTTTTTAATCCAGTAATAGAGTTTGGGAGTGAGTGCAGCAAAACCAGGGTAGGCTTGACAGTTACAGCCCCTATAACAGCCACAGAGGGAATGAGGCATATCTAAATGACTGATTGTTATACATAAAAAAATCTTCAGCAATCATACATTATTTGTCTTCAATTCCACTCTCATTTTTCACTAGTTATTGTTAGTGTTATTTGACATTCCATCTTCCAATTTGCTGTGGTAATGGTCTCAAGGCTGACAAACAAAGTGATGAAATACTGCTTATCTCAGTTTTATTTCTTCTCTGAATAAAACCCTGGTGGACAAAAACGTCTTGGATAGAAAGCTACTCTCAGTACTGATGAAATTCATGATCATTCAGCATCTCAGCTCTCCTGAGCCCATCCTAAAGCTGAAGGTTTTTTTCTATATTTCAGCAATAAAAATTTTGCTAATTGGCTGACTAATTGGTCATATGCCTTGCTTATTGTGATGAAACAGGGTTTCCTACTCTTCCAAGTAGGAGATTGTTAGGTGTGTTCACATCTGAAAACCCAAGAATCACAAACGTTCCACAGGTGTTTATCTTTGTTTATTCATGCAAGTTTTTGGTACTGGGAACAGACTGGGACTTAAGCCAGGATCTCCTGATACTGTGCCCTGTCTCTATTTGTCCTGGGTTAAACCAGGATCTTCTCCATGTTACTGGATGAGGATGTCAGAGTTACCAAGTTCTGCTGCATAAATTAATGATGAAGATACTGACCTTTCTGTTGTGTAATTGGGAAGGGGAGAAACTCTAATTCTGGCTGAACATTGAGTAGTATAGTTCAAGTACAACAGGACTTCATATTATGTTGTCTGGGAAGTTTTCTGAACTGTTATCAGTCAGAAGATTTCTGCTGAAGAGGGTCCCCTTGTAAAAGAAAATCTGACAAGTTAGAGTGTGCATTCATTTAGTTGCCTTGTAAATAAACTGCCTTAAATTAAAAATTACAGTAATTTCACGAATATAAGCCTCACCTTCCTCATTGAAGAATCCAGCCTGTCCCAGTGGTGCAGCTTATATTCAGGTGCGGCTTATCTATGGACAAATCCCAGCGAAACACCAACCCGGAAGTGAGAGCTGGCCAAGCAGAGTGGCAAGTGGGTGGGCCGGCCCCTGTGCCGCCGGCAGCCAGTGGCGGCATGGGACCGCCAGGAACGGGGGC
>VRYO01001463.1:9762058-9796286 GCA_009812075.1 Sialia sialis | reverse complement strand
TTTTAATTTTATCCACACATGGAACAAGTTTGGAGCTGTTTCAATCACTTGTTTTTTATATTTGTGGTGTATGACCCCAAATCTATAAAGAAAGCATCAGTTTGGAAGTAAGATTCTAGTCTGTTTTTTCTAAACTTAGGAACTTCTAGCACTTGGCATGTGGCTTTAATCAAGAGCAACTAACCTCCACAAACACTGCTTTACCTAAAAGGGGAAGTTAATTAGTGGTTGGGAAAGAATTGAAGGGAAAATCTAAGGGTCCACTTTATCTTGAATCTGTTGTGGTTTTAAGCCCAGAGGGAGATGAAACATCACATAGCCTCTCACTCAATCCCCTCCCTCTTCCCTCCACCCTGGGGGAACGGAGAGGAGAATTAAACAGAAACTTATATGTTGAGATGAAAATCAGTTTAAAAATTGAAAATACAGAATAATGCAATTTCTCAGCCATTGACTGATGCCAGAGCCCTTCCCAAACCCAAACTGATCATTCTGGGTAACTCCCTCCAGTTCATGTACTGGGCATGGCATTCAGGGTGTGGAATATCCCTTTGGTCAGTTTGGGTCCCCTGTCACAGCTCTGCTCCCTCCCACTTTCTTTCATGTACCTCCTCTCTAGCAGAGCAGGAGACAAGGAAAAAAAGTCCTTTACTTAACATAATCATATCCTAGCAGAAAACCAATCATCAGTGTGTTATCAACACCATTCTCATTCCAAATCCAAAACACTAACAGCTACTGGGAAGAAGTGAACACTACCTGAGCTGAAACCGGGACAGAACCACACCTGGTCTTTCTCAGTGATAAATCTAAACTCCCCTAGCTTGAATAAACTCTGATCCAGACTTTGAGCCTTATGAAAAGATCATCTATAAGACCCTCAGAAATCAGTGTATTTGTTCTTGCTTTTGGAAAAGAATGCTTGGTTTTCTTGGGCTTTAGCTGCAAGGTGATTTATTTTAATTCTAGCTACTCATGCTCAAATTCTGTTTATTGCTCAATCCTTGCAAAATTCCATGAGTTTAAAACTATGAGGGAGGTTCCCACAGATCCTGAGATTCTTAAAATAAAAGGTTTCAATTTCCCATCTTGTTTCTGACCACTTCAATTAAACTGCATTCATTGCAGCTTGGCAAACTTAATTGAATGCTTCAAAAAGAGAAGAAACAAAAATCAGAATGATGCAGAAAGATGAGGTTGTTTTTCAAAATTATATCTTTCAGAGAAAAACAAAAAAGAAAAGAGACCATGAGAAATGGAAATCCAAGAAGACATAATTTTGATTGTAGATTTGTCTTGCTATATTTTGGTAGGAAAATGAGGCCTTGTTAACTGTGCTGAAAGCAAAAGATTTAAAGGGAAGCTGGTTTTTCAGTTAAATTTTATTTTATGAAGCTGCAAAAATTACAAAATGCACAGAAATCTGTGGAATGAGTACTTATCAATCCAATTTCTGATTTTGTGGGGTTTTTTTTTCACTTGGGAGAATGGAATTTACCTAATAAAGTTGGAGCCAGTCCAAAACTAAAGAGGGTGCTTTATATGTAAGACCTCTAATATTTTGGCTGCTCATTCCTGGTAAAAATAAGGGGAAAGCAGTCACATATCTTGCTATTACACATGCATGATTTACCTTAGGAAAGATAAGAGTGGGTGGGAGTTATTTTTATCTTCACATGGCAAAAAAACCCCTTGCACCCACACTGCCAATGCAATTTACACAAGGTTAAAAGGATTTTGAATATTTGGGAAGGGAGGGGAGTCAATAAGGCAGAAATGCTTGAGAGATGAAGTGATCCTTACTTCTAATCAGAAGAATTTAGACACTCCAAACCCTATAATAGAACCAGCTAGAGAATTTGTTGCTATCTGTGAAGAGCATTAGAAGAAGGGTATGAACATGAAATGCGCACAGAGGAATCTTAAAACTGCCATTATTCTGTGTGGTACTGGGTGTGGCCCAATAATTGCTCTGGGATGGTTGTTGCAGCCAGCACTTGCCAGAGTATGAACTGGTGTGGATGTGTCTGATCCTGACTCCAGTGATGGGGAGGAGGGAAAACAGGTCAGCAAAAGACAACTCAGATGTGTGTGGTATGTTCAAAAAGGGTGATAGCATCCGTCTGAGAGCACACTTTTTATTACCTGATATGCTTTCTCTGGACTCTTAAAATAATTTAGCTTGGAAGAGATCTCTGCAGATCCTCTAGCTTCACCTCCCACTCAAAGCAGGAGCGACTGCATGGTGGAAATCTAAGAGGTCACTTCCAGTAAAATGGATTTAAAGTACTGCTGAAAGTCTGAGTTGTTTGGCTTGTTTTCCAGTAATAATGCAGCTCATTGGGATTATTTTGTTGGATTATGAGGTGCTGTTAGTAAGAGAGATGCTCAGCATTTATGTCTCTTGGGTATGGACATCTAAAAATCCTGTATAGGATTTTAGGGAAGGCTTCTGTTTTGACCCAGCTGATATGGTAATAGAGATGTAAAGGTAAGGGCAACAGTATAACCTTTATTTTTCTGGCAAGACAAGAAGGCACATACTGACTGTTTTTCAAAATATCATCTTTTCTTTCGTTCAAGGTTTTATTCAGGTCAAATGCACAGCACGAGCCTACATTCAGGGACTCTGAATTATGGTCTGCTAGGAGTTTGCACATACAGGAACATGAAAAATAAACACAGAATGAACTGGAGTCCTCCATTTTAGAACTTTGTTTTCAGGTAGGCTTGAATTCCAGTTTTAGAGAAGAATGAAAAAGGTGCTTTGTATGCTATTGAGTCAGCTTACCCTGTTTACACCTGAATTCAAAGAAATGACAAAATACAGTGCTTAAAAACATTACTTCAACACTTAATTTACCATAGATGCTCACAGAATGTCTAACCTGACACAGGTGTAAAGGTCTGAGCATGTGTGCTTGTAAGGAGGGAGGAGAAATGTCCTGGTCTAAGTGAAGTGAGGGGGAGACAAACCTGCAGGCTTTCCATCCTTCCATCTGAATGGACACTGAAATCCAGCACCTGAACCCTGCTTTAACCAGCCCAGGACACACAGCCTGAAGTACTTTGAATAAGCAATTGGTACAATCACTGATGTCTGCTTGACACCCAGCACTGGCCTTTCCCACCCTGCTGTACTTTATCTGTCTGAGACATCCATCTTTGTTTGACAGATGCTGCTCACAAATTCTGTGTCTCAACGGTCGATGTGCAATGCCCTCCTGGCCCTGAGCTGCTGGCAGGCACATTTCTCTCCATGGCTGCATTCCCATTTAACAGCTGGGTCTCCAGCAGCAGAGGGGACCTGTCTGGAGGGGAGACGGGCTGGTGGCAGGCGTGGACAATGACAGTGTGTCCCAGCTAAGAGCGAGCTGACCTCCAGGCCTGAATGATCCATATAGCAAATACTTTGTGTGAAGACACTCCAAAACACAAGCTGATGTACTCCTGCATGTTTGGATTTTTTTTTTTTTTTATAACAATAAAGTCATGAACAGAATTACTATGTAACAAAAAAATCATGTGTTTTTTGCTTTTCCTAAAAATGCATCATTTAACTTCCTCAGAGGAATCTAGAATTACTTTCCCAGAAACATACTGACTGAAGCACATCAATTTCATATGGTTTGCTTAACACGTTCCAAGAGAAATACAATTAAATTTCATGAATAAGATCCTTCCACTTGCATGCATGCCTTGATTCAGAAATTCAAAGTCAGTGAGCAGCTGTAATAGAAACAGTAGTCTTTATAGGGAGTTGCACAATATATAATAACTTTCTAACTTGTTTAAAAAGAAGGGTTATATTTTTCATTTCAGTGTCAGCCTTACTTTCTGCGTTATAGCTCTAATATACAGGATGAATAATTTTATTTTGCAAATAATTGCATGATGATTTATCCTACAAAGTATCTGTTGTCTCCATAAAGCAAAATTGAATCAAATAGGGTCCCAAGCCTCCTGCTATTCTTTGCTATAAATGTGGCACTAATTTGTCCTCCATTTGCTCTCAATGCTGATTGTAAAGGGTAGCCTGTGCTACACTACTGTGGTAATAGTCATGACTATATCTGTGAAATGGCTAAAGCTGTGACACTTGATGGGAAAGGAGAGAGGGCAGACACCAAGACACCTGTGGGACATTCCCAGTGCTGTGCACAGGCCAGACCCCAAGACACAGCAGGAAGGATCATGGTTGCGTGTGTGGGAAAACTGATATTTTTGCTTGTGGGGAAAAGTTCTCCAAATCTGGGAGAACTTGGAAAGGTAGAGGTTTGTGTGTGCCACAGGCAAATCTGTATGTCAAAAGCAAACTGATGTTCTTCAGGCATTCTTCTCCTTTTCCATTTCTCTTTGCATCTCTCTCTTTGCTGTCTTTCTACTTAGACACCTACATATGTCAGAGACATCTTAAAGGTTAAAGTCCATGCTGTATTTATTCCACCTGCCCAGTACTACTTGATATGTAAGATTTTCTGCCTCCAGCCCTGAATTTTTCTCCCACAAAAGAACTCAGAGAGCAAATGGAACCTGGGTATCTGAGCAGGAAACTAAACAAAAGTCTTTGGCTAAAAACTTTTGAAACAATCAAACAGAACTCTGTAACAAGCACTCCTCTATAAGCAGGAAAATCATTGTAGCTTCATAGAAACTTTAACTACGATTCACTTATTTTCTTTCCTATTTGAACCCTGCAAACAGTTTAAGGTCTGATTTAGTTACTGGAAAGCAAACATAAGAGAAGTTATTTCACAACATAAAGGCAGAAACAGCAAAATTAGTGCAGAATGTTGTCTAGTAAGTATAACAGCAACCCACAATTGAAACATTGTGTGGGAATATTAACCCCAAAGTTCTCTTTTGAAGAATGTGCAGCAAGTTGAATCCCTGTGTGGCCTAGTCACTAAAGAGTTGAACTTGATGACCCTTGTGGGTTCCTTCCATCTCAGAATATCCTGTGATCTGGAAGTGTAAAAACAACACTGTCAAGCTGTACTCAATGCAGTGTCACTCTGTCCTCAAGGCTCTCATACAAGTCTGCAAGACTGTCTTTTTATTTTTGCCATGCAACACTAATGAAATCAATGGCATAAATAATCCAAAATTTTCTGTGGGACTTTGGAGTTTATTAAAAACAAGGTTAATTACAGTGATGGGTTTTTAATAGGTTGCTGTTTACCTTCATTTACAATGTTAAGGTCTGGTATTCTACTGGTCAATTAAATTTCATCTTCAAATCTGCAGCATCAGATTTGATTGTCTCATTAGAGGTTTAGGAGTAGGTGTTTGTTTTTATTTCTTTTCCAAACTTTAGCAGATCCAAATTCTATAACCAGCAGTTCTCACACAAGAAATTGTTGTTGACTCATTTGGAGCTGTGATCCTTGGATGTGGTGGGTGGGGAAGAGCAGGGACTCATGTCTCACAATTGTAAGGATCTGTAGTATTTCTAATTATATATATATATATACTATATATAATATGATATGATATAATAAAATATAACATAATATATATTTATTTCAGTTACTCACTTTACTCTGAAGCAATCAAATGCAGAAAGGGATCCATGAACATCAATATAAGTTGATCTATAAATAGCTCACCTTAAGGAAATTCAAGGAGCTCTAGGTAGTGACAGTCTCTTCTTGCTCTGTTTCCGATGATGGAAATCCCAGGTGATAAATTTTTACATCCTATATACTCACTGTGTGTATTTGTGTGTTTAAGTCACTTGTAGGACACATGTTAAAAAGACAATTTACATGTTATTTCCTCTGCTTAGACACCTTCCTTGTTCCATGTTCTTTACAAAGAATTGTCATTGCTACCTTTGGTCACAGTGACATTAAACACTTTCACAGGTCTGCAAGGGGAAGCGTGAATTACTCTCCTCATTACATCTGAGGGAGTGACTGGGAGGTGTTTGCTCTGCATTATACATAATGCCAGATGATCAATGCTACCACTGTCCTTCAGCAAAGGCACAGCATGGGAGTAAGAAGCAAAATGTCCAACTTTATTCCCAAGCACTTGGGAGCTGTGAATTTGCTCTCCTCACTTCTCCTCCAACAACATCACAAGATTGACCTTTTGTATATCGGGCTGTTAATCATAGAGTTGTTTAAGTTACAAAAGACCTTTAAGATCTCCAAGTCCTGACATTAACTCAGCACTGCCAAGTCCACCACTAAACCATGTCTCCTGGAGCCACATGTACACCTACACACAGCTGCACATCTTTTAAATGCTTCTAGGAATGGTCCTTAGAGCAGTCTGTTCCAGTGCTTGAAAATCCTCGTGGTGAAGATCTTTTCCTTAATATCCACTGCAATCTGCAGTTCTGCTGATACCCATTCTTACTTCTCCAAGAACTGAAAATTCAATCATTTCATGATGTCTTTGCTCAAGACAGAGTCCAACCACTGCATCACCACCAGTCCTTCTGTGCTCACAAAGCAGCAAGTCCAGAGGGGCATGTCCACAAGTTGCCTCCCTTTTCAGCTGTGTCAGGAAGTTCTCTTCCACACACTGCAGGAACCTTCTGGAGCTTTTCTCCCTCCTGTGTTGTATTTCCAGCAGACCTCTGGCAAGCTGAAGTCCCCCAGGAGAACAAGGGCCAGAGACTGTGAGGCTTCTCCCAGGTGCTTATAGAATATTTCATCTGCCCCTTCATTCTGGTTAGGTGGTCTATGGCAGAATCCCACTGTGATATCTGCCTTGTGATCATCACCATCAAACTCTAGACAGCCAAAACAGTCCCTAACACACAGGGCTAACCCATCACTCTCCTTCCTTGCCTGTCCAGTCTGAGGAGTTTATAGCCATCCATGTGTGAGTCGTCCCAACAGGTTTCCATGAAGGCAGCTCTGTCAGTTTTCCTGCTGCTCAATGGCTTCCAGCTCCTCCTGTTTGTTCTTGTGCTTCAGGCATTGGTGTAGGTGCAGTTGGGCTATTGAGCTCAGCACCTTTTCTGGGGGAGAGGCCATAATTTTTATGTGACTGTTCTCAGCTGCTTTGGTGTTTTCTAACATTGATAACCCCACATCTTAATATGTATTTAATAAATTAAAGGCCAGTCTTGATTCACTTCAGGTTTTTTTGAGCTTTGCATTTTTTGTCTTTCTTGCCTGACCCTGAGGTCTAGAAACTTTCTCTTTTTTAGAGAAAAAAATTATTATTTAGTCACAGGATGCTGGGAGCTGAAGTTTGTGGGAAAAATACTGGTACACTGGTGACATAATCAGGAAATTCAACAGAGCTTCCAGCAGTGTAGAATTTCTCTCAGCTTTCCTTAGCTCTGGGCATGAATACTCAGCTGCTCTGAGCCTGAAACCACAGTCGTGGGGCTTTCTTCAGCTGTCTGCTGCTCAAGGGCTGGAGCCCAGGGGTCAGCCTCACCCTCTGACTTGCAGTTGCAATTAGGGAAAGCATGGGCTATGGGATGGAACCCACCTGGAGAGAAAGACACCACTGCTGTACCCTTTCCACATTCATTTGCACATTTGCCAGTGACAGTGTGGTCCACTGCTCAGAGACATTACCCAATGGCAGAAGTTGTAGGCTATGAAACAAAAAAATTTTAATTACAAACCTTGTTGTGGGTTAACCTTGACAGGCAGTTAAGAAACCACAGAGCTGTTTACTCCCTGCTTCCAAACCAAAGTCCCACCAGGACTGATGAGAGAAAAAGCAAGAAAACTTGTGAGTAAAGATTAAAATAAAGAACCCCAAATGAACAAGTAAAACAAACTAATTTAAAAAGAAGAAATGGAAGAAGAAAGCAAACAAAACAAGTGATACAAAATGCCTAGAAACCTTCTGAGTAAAACATAAGTAATCTCCCTGTACCTCATGGAATCTGCCTGGTTATGTCACCTCCCAACCTACTGTGCAGCCCCAATCTATTCACCAAGGATGGGGAGCAGAATAAGAACCAAAGAAGCCCTGTTCAGCAACAGGTAAAATACTAGTCTGTGTTTTAGCATTGTTTTGGTCATAAATCTAAATCACAGCACCATAAAAGCTCCAATGATGAAAATTGACTCCAACCTAGTTAGGACTAGTATAATCCCCTGCATTTGAAAAGAAAAGATTAGTCCAGGGCTGCTGTTAGGAAATGCTAGCAATGATTTCAATAGAATTTAGTAACTGCTCCTTATTATTTTTCATTTGTATAGCTCCTCTGAGCTGCAGGAACGGATTTGAATAAAAGAAAAGGCAAAGTAAACTCTCATCTTCCTGGGACAAAATGTTCCTGCTGGCTTCCTAGAATGTTACTTCAAAGCAAGAATGTCGGGAGCAGCTACAGCCCTGAGTATGGTGAACCACGGGTGTATTTAATGTTATTCAACAGAAAATGTGTCAGGAGAAAGCAATCCAGGAATATCAGTCCCTGCTGTGCTGAATGATGAGTCAGATGGGTGCTCAGTGCAATACATCACTCTGTGAACACTTGCAGGGAGGCTGAAGAAGTGCACGTGTCACTCCTTGCTCTGCTTGCAGCCATGATTTAACATGAGCTGGTACTGTTGGTTTTGGTACCATTGGGTCATATTTCCCTAGAAATCCAGAGGCTTTAGCAGCAAGCTTGAATTTGAACAGAACCTGTGCTTCCCATTACTTGCCAAGGCAAGCATTGTATTTGCAGAGTATTATCTTGATCTTTACTCAAGACAAGGCTGCCTCATTTGGGAGCAGGTGGGCTCTTTGTTGGTCCTGTTTTAGTTGTGTGGGGTCTTTTTCACCAAGTCAGTTCCCAGGATCATTCTTAAGCTTTTATTGAACAGTTTTGAAGGACAGAGGTGGGAGGAGGAGATATGTGAACACTGTTTTGGATTTTATAAATGTGTGCTGAGCAAATGTATGTGTGTAGGATCATCTGCATGATGTGGGGGCAATACTCACCACAGACCTTACACAAACTGATGACCCATGATCACAGAATCACAGAACATGCCAAGCTGGAAGGCAACCACGAGGATCACAGCATCCAACTCCTGGCCCAGCACAGGATCACCAAGTCACACACCCTGTGCCTGAAAGCATTTTCCAAGTGCTTCTTGAACTTGGTGCTGTCACCACTTCCCTGGGGAACCTGGGTGCCCAACCAACCTCTGGGTGAAGAAACTTTTTCTTATATTCAATCCAAACCTCCTCTGACACAACTTCAGGGCATTCCCAGCCACAGGACTCACTCCTCCAGTTTTCACTTATGTCAGTGATGTCAAATTGCTGGCGCTGGGACAAAACCTCAAGCTTCTCTTTTTTAACCCTTGCACAGTGTAGAAACATTTCAGGTGTGGCACTTTGTAGCCATGCACTGACTTAATGGATCTGCCTATTTCTATAAACATTGCTTTTTGTTGCCAGAAGAATTAAGGAAATCATCACCTATGCTCCTGATCCCTCCACTAATCATTCCAGGGCCCTGAAGTCTTTTGATTGTCCTTGAACTTAGCTTTATTGTTTCACTGCTGCCAGTTTGAGCAACCAATAGCAGATAGTAATCAGAGAGCCTTACAAGTCTGGAGAGTTTTCCAGTATCTCCCTCATCCATGCCCCTGGGAGACAGAAGATTCTCTGTGAGTGGGGTCCATTCTGTGTACTGGATCCTCTGGTCTCCTTAGAAGAGAGTCTTCTGTTACAACCACTCCTCTTTTCCTCTTAACAAAGGAAGTTTTGACGTGAACCTTCACCCATCTCATCAGCTGTCTGGCCTTCTGGTTCCAGAGCCTCACACCTGCTGCAGAAGGTACCAGTCCTACTTGTCAGATTCTGAGGAGGAGGAGGAGGAGAAACCTTCCTCCTGGTACATGCAGTGATCTGATTCCAGCCTTTGTCTTTGAGAGACTCTTGGCTAAGAGCCCTTTGAACAATTACCCTGCGAGTCCACGATGAAGACGCTACAGACATCTCTCTGCATGGCATTTTTTGAATCTCACTTTGATTACAATAAGCACAGATAAAAATAGCAATTATACCACAGAGAAACCTGTTTTAGAGAGTGTTCTCAAAAGGGGCAAATCCAGTTGAGGAGACTGAATTCCCCCTTAAGTGTCAGGAGGCTGCACTGACTGCATTTACACACACCTGTGCTCTGCCCCATTCTTTATAGACTACAAACTCACAGCTAGGAACACTCACAGAAATAGTCTCTTCAAGGATGCTCTCATAACAAAGATAGACATTGTATTTATAGCTTTTCTTGGAGGAAAAATGTTTCCCTTATAGACACAGTCAGGGATTGCTATACCTTTCTCTCTAAAGAGCGTTCACAACTTTTATGGTACTTAAAAGTCTTTCCTTTAGTAAACAGCTCCAGAATGATTAAACCCTTCAAGGGCTCTCATAGCAAGATTTCTCAGGTAGTAAGGGAGGTGCCAGAAGCAGATGTTGTGAAAGTTGCAGAGAAGAATCTGTTTAGTACAGAAGGTAGAGAAAGACAGTGATGAGAATAAATGAAAATAAATTTGTCTCAACAAACATTTGTCAAGGAGCCTAATTTCTGTGGTATGGACCAAAATTGCTGCTGACATTTTCTGTAATGAAGTTTCTTCTGATTTGCTCAAAGTCTCCATCTGCACTCTGACTCATCCACTTTATTCCTGGACTGGGCATGTAAGACAGACCTCCACATCTGCAGGACCCTGGCATCCTTCTGCAAATGCTCCACCTAGGAAAGGCTGAGGCAGATGGGTACATCCAGACCCGGGGCTGTCCATTTGCCTGTATAAAATAAGGTCTTGACTGAGAAAAATCAGCTTTGTATCCAGATCCTTCCTTCTGCCTTTTTTCTATTTCTAATAAGAAATGTTCCTTAAACTTTGTTCTGAATGCTTAAAAGAGTGGATGTGTCCCACCTTTTTTGTTTTTTGTTTTTTGTTTTTTTTCTTTTCTGGCTGGATTTATAAGCAATATAGGTTGTCATAGCTCTATTGAAATCAGACGAACTATCCCAATTTCTACCAAATGATGCAGATCTAGGATTTAAAATGCATATTCAGAATGAAGGGGTCCTGTAAAGAAAGTAGCTGTGGGTAATGAGGCAAGGATTTCAGCTAGAGATTTCAGAAGTGGATTTATGAGCCTTAGAGCCACATTTCTCATAGCTAGGGAAATAATATCTATTCTTTTGCTTGTTTAATAAAATTATTCTGTTTCATAAGAATTAGCAAGTACCAGTGCATTTATAAACTGCAGCATTGGTGTTTTGTAAAGTTGAAAAGAATAACACATTTGACACATTTAGTGGTCCAACATGTGTGTTGTGCTTGTCTTTGGAAAATATGCTATTACCTGTCCTTCTCTGCAGACAATCATTGGCCCGTCAGTGTGAATAATTTGTTTTGCTCTGGAAAATTTCAGCCCCTGCTGGGATTGACTAAGAGGAATTGTTGTTTCAGCAATAATCTCTGTTGATGTCTTGTGTATTAAGCAATAAGCGGCTGTTGAAATTGATTAATCATTGAAGTGGAGATGAGATTTTAAGGCAATTTCAAATTCTGTTCGTTGCACTCATATTTTTTTATTAAATATCCCCTTGTTGTGCTGTTATGTACAAGATTAATAGAACTTTTTTTTTATAAGGCTTCTCAGTGTCATACATTGCCTTCTAAACATTTGGGATGTTTGAAAATCCCAGATATCAACAGCTCTTTTTCCAAGCCTTCACCAAGGAAGGAGAAAAGGATAACCTTGTCTTTTAAAACATATTTGTCTGTGGTTTCTTGTGCGACAGCAGACTCTTTTTCCACTTTGATATATATAGGACAAGGAGAATTGCCAGATCAGGTCCGACCCAAGGTTGATGAAGGCCAGTCTTCTGCAGCTGGCAGCAGACAGCACCAGCTGCTTCAAAAGAGCAGACAAGAAGTTTCACAGCTAGTGGTGATTTGAAAATTAACCTTTGAGAAATTTTCTCCCATCTTCCATAGGTGAAAAATTCATTTATGCCTGGAGGCAAGAAGGTGTGCAGGTCTTGCTTTTCTTTTTTTCCCCTTTTTCTTTAGGGTTTGCTACTATAAATCTGTCCATTCTTGATACTTGTATGAAATCTTGGATCTTTTTGATTGCTGTGAAGCTCTTAGTTGTGGAGGTATACTGTGCCAAAGACAGGTGAATTGAAATCGGTGTGAAGCACTGTGTCCTTGTACCAGCACAAAATATGTCACCTTCCAGTCTCAGCAAGTCTATTGTGTTTCTACCAGTTTTGTTGTCTTTTTCTGGTTAGCTCCAAGTTTTAGGCCACAGTGGTTTGTTGTTTACTTTTATCCCTGTCCCCCTTTTAGCTCTTGAGTCCTTGGAGTGCAAGCTCTTCAAAGCAGGCTGGTCTTTGCCCAGCTTTTATACAGCACTCAGTTCACTGGGAACACCAGCTATTTGCAAAAGAAAGATATGCATCAAAGTGTAGGGGAACTGAACAATATTAACATATTCTGACTCTTAGTTGACTAAATGTGAGCAGAAAACAAAAAAAACCCAAGCAAAATTAACACCTCTGGGAATGAAATGTGTTAATGATGTCACTTGCTCACAGTGGATACCAAGGTTCAAGGTTTTCTGATCCACCAGAGACCTGAGGTGCCCGGAGTATTTTGATGGCCATATGTCTTGTTTCAGGCTTCTGCGTCCCACTTTGCTGGGGCTTCTCATCTGTAATGTGAATGATCATGAAAATGATGGCATATTTAACTCAGGGAGGGTGTCTTAGGGTGTGTGAGGATCAGAGTCCTTCCACTGAGTCTCCTGGAGCTGCTCCTGTTTGCACTGTGCAAGGTGAGAATGGGGCACAGAAGTGCTGTGTTGGCTGGGGAGCGTGAGCTACTTCCCTGCTGCTCCTTATGGCTGATCTCTGAACTGTGCACATTTAAAGACCCTAAGGACACTTATATTTGGCATCAATTTATACTTTCACTCAGAGCCTTTCTGAAGAATTTGACTTAAAGAGAACAGGTTTCATGTTAAGACAAAACTAAGTCTATTATGCTTTTGTAAGAGATGAGGCAGATTTGCAGCAGAGACTACATAGAAAAGTGTGGATTTATTTTGTTTTTGTTTAACTCCTGATCAGCAGCAGTGGAGTTGGAAAGTCTACTGAGAGATGGAAAAGTTCAAGCTCAACATTAAGTGAAGGGTTTTACTCTCCTAGTTTGCCACTTCTCTTTGTGAAGAGCTACATTTTGATTGTTGCATGGGGCTTTCTTCAGAAGGTGTTTTACGGGAAATCTAGAGTGGATGGAGTAAGCTATGGGTAGGGATAAATATTTCAACCTGATGGAAACTTAAATTCATATAGTGTGGCCTTTATAAACTCAGCATTCAACTGTTTATGCATCTGAAAAGATATCTGACTGCCTCAATAGATCAGGAAGGAACCTGGATCCTAAAGCAACTTTTTATGCAGAGACTCCTCATAGAAACTTTTACACCACAGCTTGTCACTGTTTAGTTTTCCTGCAGTCCTAACTCTTGTGGCTTGCACAATAAATAAGTGTAATGTCTGTATTTGTGGAGGGGAGGGATCTGGGTCTCATCATACTTGTGAATTAGTGTGTGAGATTATAGAGTCACATCAGGGCAATCACGTTCTAGCTGATTATAAAATTCAAAATAAATCAATGCTAGCCTTTCCACTACAAGTAATCCAATGTGATGTGAAGTAGGGGCACAATTCTGTAGAAATGGAGTAACTGAGATGTTTCCATCCCTTGTTGGCAGCATGGCAATGATTTACACCAGCTGAAATCAGCTGAAATCAGATGGGTGACACACCTTGCAGAAACATGGCATTTCTGGCTTCAGAAAGTGGTGGAATTTTTTTGTGTTTATGCCATACTTTTCTGCTTTCTGAGTGCTACTTTGTCAAGTCATAGCCATTTCAATGCTGGTTTATCAAGTCTTCATAGACTTGTGCTAATCAGTATTTGTCAGAAAGCAACATATTTCTTTTCAGCCCAGAAAAATAATTCAATTTGAAGAAAAAAATCATTCCATTGCCATAGTTTATCTGCATGATATATATCATCAGTGCGGTGGTATCTCAGGAGACCTAGAATGCAAAACCTGTGCTAAGAAAATATGAGAGCTAATTTTTCTTGTAAGTTACCCTTAGTTTTTTCCTATTTTTATTCTCTGATGAGGGCAGGAGCCTTTCTCTCCACATGCCTGTGGGCTTTCTGTGTGCTGGTCTTGGTGGAGGTTTCTGTGCTACAAGCACTTTCTGTTCAGGCAGAGACTTGTGCAAATCTTTTGGTGAAGAGATGGAGGGGCACCTCTCAGCCCTTCCAGCTCTTCACCAAAATAGGAATTACAGATGGCAGCACAAGGAAGCATAGGTAGGGTAAGCACTCACAAAGAGAGAGGAAATATTTTGCTGGATATCATGAACATCTTCAACATTTTGTATGATGACAGAGTTCTGCCCTCCAAATCTGTCCTTGAATGATTCAAGAAACAGGTGCAACTTTAGATGAATCAGATGATGAGATTAGAACCATTAAATTTCACAGAGAAATTTGTTTCATATTCTAGGTTTTTCTAAGCCTGGAGGAACTAAAAAGATGCAAGTAGTGCTTTCAGGGAGGGGAAATGTTGTAGTGATATTGATTAGGAAAATTTTTATATCCCAAACCTATTTAATTTGTCTTTGGCCTCTCTGTTTTATACTATTAGGTCCTGCACAGTGCTTTATCAGTTTCCTTGGCAGAGCTCTCTCATTTCTGGTTATCTGACTCTTCTTCATTTTTATGTCCATATCATGGTTTTATTGGATTGGAAAGTTGACTACAATCCAGGGAGGCTGTCAGCAGTAGAATATCACATTACTGAAGTGAGTAGAATTTCAGCTCCTGTACATTTCGATGCTATTTGCTGAACTAAACAGAAACATCCTGAGATATTTCCCAGAAGGCGACAATTTTTCACTCAGCTGTGGTCATGCTATCAACAGGCAACTGGCCATAGCTAAAATAATGCCCTCAGCATCGTATAAACTCACATAAAACATAAGTTAAGGATGTGTGAAGCAGCTGGAATATGGCATAGCTCTATGTAGTTTATAGCCTAGCTCCAAATCTGGCCCTGCTCATGAAAGGGAACATCAGTGCAAACATTATGGACAGATTTTGGGGATCTTGGATTAACCACAGGCTAAAGGTGAACTAAAAACAATTAACCCCAAACTGTACTCTGAAGTCTTATCCCATTTTCAAATTGTCTATGAGACTTATACTCCAAAAAGTCTTTGCATCATAACTAAAAACATTTATGTTTAATCTTGGCTTTTGACTACACATCTGAGCTGAACAAAGAGCTATAAAGATTAACTGAAGCAGCCCTCCCTCTTTCAGAATCATTGCTCGATTTGAATATTAGGTATTGGTGCAAAATTTCCTAATTTCATGACTGGAGTAAAAAGCTGTCTCTCTTTTTAAAGGGATGGAGCCACCTGCTAACAAGAGAGCAGCACAATAAATTAAATTAACATTGATTTTGCAGACAGTATTGCCTTCATGTAGTTAAAAAAGCAATCACGTTTTCATCATGAGAATAAGCTGGTGCTATACATGACATTAAATAACACTTCCTGGATGGAACAGTTAGAGAGGTGGAGAAATGAATAACAATTTAAGTTCTTTGTTTGGTGCAAAATCAGCTTATTGTATTGACAGACACATAAAGAAACAGGCTGCAGAGTGGCGAAAAGGCAGGCAGGTTGACTGATATTGGAATATATAACTAGGAATAATGTTATAAGTTAAACAGAGGGACCCTCATAACATGAACATCTTGCACTGCACAATAGTCTCCCCTAGGATAAGAAGGAACAGTTAGCTTATTAAATGAGTCATTTAATATGATCGGGAAAAGAGCTAGAAAATATGCTGTAGGGAACAATCCTGGAGGCAGACTACTAGAAATTACTCTTCATTGCCCGTGATTATCTGCAGTCACATTTTTTTCCTTGTATTCAAAATGTGGAATCAAGGTAAATGGAGGTTGTGCCTTTCAATTGCCTCATTGCACAAGCTGAAAAAAATGAGCATTGCTTTCTTAATGACATTACTTAAGTGAAGAGCACTGACCTTTTCTTTAAAAAGGAGAACAGGAGACACACCTATAGACTGAAAAGACAAGGGATTGCCAGCATGTGAGTTCAAGCTCAGGTAGGGAGATCAAACACTGAATTGCGAAGTAATGACAGGGAGACCCCTCAGACACCTCCAGCATGCTTAATCAAGGGGGAATAATTTTTTCCTTACACTTACACTTGGAATTTCTAATTAATTTATGCAACATTTATTAAAATCATGCTAAGGAGTTTGCTTTGTCATCCTTTTTATTCTCTTCCTACTCTCAAATATTCAGAGAGGCAGCTTTTTTTTTGAGTGGTTTGGGTTTCTGTTAAATGCTACATATCTCTGAAGATGAAGAGACATTTGCCCATGTGAACAAAATAAATTACACTTCTACCTACCTGACAGAGTCTGTTATGCTGCTAGCATGGTCTACATGGTGGAAACATACTTGATAATTCAGGTTTTTAGTGATTTAAATGCATAGGGATGTTTCTGCTCCTGAAATAAGTGGAATAGTTATCAACTTCATTTGGCACAGCTTTAGACTTTAAGTCAGGAGAAAGAAACTTAATTCTGAGCCTTTCCCTCATCACTTTGTGAGAGACTTCAAATTGCTTTCCTGAAAATTTCCTATTGCTACTGACTCCTACAGATTAAACTCAACAGAAAAAAAACAGGAGTGAGATATGACCTGAGCAGAAATCCCTTATTCACCTGGAAATAAATTAAGATAGCTTTTCACTCAACAGCTGCCTTACAATCTTTGCCCTGTGGTTTCTCAGTACACTCTCACACAGTAACAGGCAAAGTTATCGAAGAGTGCTGCAGGTGCACTGGTTCAGAGGGTGAAATGGGCCCACAGGTGCCCTGAGGAAAGCAGATTCTGCTTAGTATCCACTCACTCCTGCTTTGCACTTAGTGAGAAAGAGAGCCTGGCTGTGTGAATTCAGATTTGGCAACTCAGTGACCAGTAATAGCAATAAAGTGTTTTCTCATTGATTTTGGCTTTGGGAATGGATAAACGGTGTGCCAGACACAGTGCTTAGGTGCTTTCTCTTGCCTTTGAGACACTGAAAGACAGAGATTTAATGTGTGCATGGATGTCTATGTATGAGTGTCCACATATACACAAATACATACAATTACTAGTCTATCTGCTTGCATACCTAAGGCTTATGAAATAGAAGACAGATGTCACAGACAGATCAAAGATATTTAACTAGCACAGCTTTAGCAATGTACATTATCTCTGGATAAAGAAGATGATTGAGATTTAATGCTCTTCTCTTTCTAAGCCTGTGTGAATGGTGAAGACCAATACTGTTCAAACTACTGAAGAGAGATCCTGCTCAAACACAGGTGTGAATATTTACAAGAGAAATGAGTAGTCAAGTAGGGACTGTTTCAGGGTTGAACAACCTGGTTTTGTGCTAGTCAATGCTCTGCTACATGGCTCTTCTGTCCATTAGCCTGCAATGTCTTTGGAGCCAAAGTTAATCCCTCTGGTGTATCAGAGACCCTTTCCATCTGGGAAGTTCACTCACAGCCTCTCACTGCTGCTAGGCAGTGGCAGCAAATGGCATAAACTGAAATGTTACTCAGACATGTTGGGAGATTAAATTCCTTTTACACTGCTAATCCTCTGGGGTTTTAGGCATGGCCAAGTGCTATTGCATTACCTTGCAACCTGTAAAAATGTGCATGTGATGAGAGGCACCAGATGTGTGAGGAAGCTGGGAAATGTTGGCCTTTTTTCCTCCCTCCTCCCCAGCTCTCAGATAACACTGTCCACAACCCTTCCCTCTGCTCCCAAAGCAAACTGCTCAGGTCACTATCCCTGCTCCTCAACCACCCCACTCCCAGCTCTGGTTCTCACATTTAACCTACTAACCCTTATTTTGCTGGGTGTGCAGATGCAGCCTGGCTAATTCTTACCCTGTATGGTCTGAAACAGGTGTGCAGCAAACAAGGAAGCCCTGACATGTCCTGGACAGGAAGCAAGTTGCTATTTATAAGTTTCTACTTTATGGGTATGTATTTCGATTCAATTTGGCAATGTCCAGATGGTCTTGCACACATAGTTCAAAAGGAATCCAAACACCCAGTTGTAGGCATAATGCTTGTGAGCTGCATGCAGTTTCTCTCTTCGTATGGTTTGATCCAATGATCACTGTTAGACTCCTGAAGCATTTCTGATGTTATTTATGTCCCCCAAACTTGTTATTCATATGATATTCTCCCTTCCATGTTACCAATCCGACTAAAAAAACAGTCTTTCCTTCCATTTAAGATGTACTTTTTTTCTTCTTTAAAGCAGTTTGGGAAAAATATTTTCATGCTGTAAGTAAAAGCTGTATGTATGAAGCCACATAATTTTCTTTCTGTTATCTTTGTGTTTGGCTAAAGCTGAGCTTAATTTTTTTTCATTTATGAACTTTTTTATAAGGAACATTAATTGACCAAATGATAGCCCAAGTTTTATTCAGAATTTAATCTGGACATTTGCTACATCTGATCATAATTATGTTTTGTCTCTTCAAAAAAGAAGGGACTAATCCTGCCTCAGTTTTAAAAAAAAATTCTTAACACATAACAATTACAGTCTTGCATATACTTGTTTGAATACCATTATAAGTCTGCAAGAGATACTTGGAAACAGGATAGGTGATCTCTGTGGATAAAGCATTATCATGCTGCAAGTGAAACTGGATATCCAGAGTCCTCAGTCAGTCCTTTCAGTTTGAATGGGCAATAATCAGGCTGTGAGCCTCACCTTGGGGACAGATTGCAGGACTGTTTTGAACAGAAAGAACTCTCTGGATTAAAAGAGGCCAGAGATTTGGTCTGTGCACAGACTCTCTCCTGCATCCTAATTTTTAGTGTGGCCATTTTTCTACTGCTTTGCTTTGATCATTCTGATTAATCATCCTCAGTGTTTCTCACTAATGACTTTTCAAGTCCTGATATCCTGATGCATGGTCAGAGCCCCTAAGGGAGGGGAAACATCCCCTTAACAAACTGCCTGTGTTGTCCCAGCATGGGCAAGAGCAGCCCCAGCACAAACTGCACTAAGGCACGCTTGTGTGCCATTCTCCAGTGCAGCTCTGGCACCTGGGACCCAGCAGGAGCTGTGCTGGGAGCTTGAGCACCCTGCAGGGAGTGGAATTGTGGGGCTCAGGAGGGCAGAGGGGATAGGGAGCTGCTGTGCAAACCTCCTATTTTCTCATTCCTTGGCCCCAAAAGTTTGTGTCTGTCCACATTTGACACTGGAGAGGAGAATGGGGGAAATTCTCTCTGATTGCTTCAACTTATGCTTCATGCAGGTCCTGTTACCTCAGCATGTGCTGGTTTATGAAATTATCAGGTTGTTTCCTTAAAGCCATTTGTAGTTTTTTGATTAATTTCAGTCATCAACAGCCGGTAAGAATGTTATTTCTTGCTGTATTTCAACTAAATATTTGGATGGTTTAGCTTTTGATTAGAGGTTTGTTTTTAAACTTAGTTATTATGAGTTGTTGAAAAGAGGAAAATCAGTTTAGCTTTTTCCATGAAAAAACATTTTATCAGGGGAAGGCATGAGCAGTGTGTGTCTGTTTTCTAAAAAGCTGTTTTGCATCAGACCCCAGGTATATTACACCAGCATGATGTTAGTGCCCAGGAAGAGTTTGCAAACCTGTTTATTTTTGTATGAAGCTGTTATCTTTCATAGCACAATAAGGAAAAGAGCAGCCTTGAAAAGAATTTTGTGCTGGATAAATATGAGAGGGGTCTCTGTCAGCCTCCCACTGAGCAGGTACAGAGCAGTGGCTGTGACATGGGGTTTGAGGGATGGTGCCAGATCCCTTCCTGAGACAAACAGCTGTGACTGGTACCTGAGATAGTGATGGATGAGGCTACGTGGCTCAGCTTGCCCTGTGATGTCCCTGCTGCTGCAGGACTGCCACCACCCCTCAAGGCTGGCTGCTGTGGCAGCGAGGCAGAGCCTTTCTGAGCAGCTCAGGCAGAGATGTAAAACAAGAATTAAATAACACAAGCTTTCCTCATTTTAACAAAATGAGAATACCAGAGCTATGGGTATAAATTTCCTTTAACAAAAGGGGTAACATGTAGAGGTTTGCCTGATAAAACACATTGCCTCTTTGTGCTTTTCCCAAGGCTATTCCTGCAATCATGATAGTGTTTTTCTTCCAGAACCAGTGAGCAAATCTCCTCATACCCTAATTCCAGGGTGTGCTGGATGTGTGTGGGTGAGGGGCTTGGAACACAAGCCCTGTGAGGAATGACTGAGGGAGCTGGGGTTGTTTAGCCTGGAGAAAAGGACACTCAGAGGTGACCTTATCATTCTCAACAGCTCCCTGAAATGTGGCTTGGTCAGGTGGGGGTTGGTCTCTTTCTCCAGGCAGCATTGACAGAACCAGAGGACACAGTCTCAAGCTGTGCCAAGTGAGAGAAAGGTTGGATATTAGGAAGAAGTTTTTCATGGCAAGAATAATAAAGTATTGGAATGCTTTGCCTGGGCAGATGGTTGAGTCACCATCCCCGAATATATTTAAAATAAAAAAAACTGGATGTGCCACTCGGTGCCATGGTTTAGTTGAGGTGTTAGGGCATGGGTTGGACTTGATTATGTTGGAGGTCTCTTCCAACTTAGTGATTCTGTCATTCTGTGATTCTGTTGTGGCTGTTTCACTGGCCCACAGCAATAGTGAGGGTGGGTGACAGTCTTGCTGCACTGCAGCTTTGAGCCTTCATGCAGGACATGCTGAAGAGAGTGAGAAGGGCAATGTGTGATATTTGGGGTCCTAGTGTGGGAGAGCACTGCTGAGGAGGGTGAGGTGGGACCTGGGGACAGGGGCACTCCTGCCCCTCGCTGTCCAGGCTGCTCTGGGGAGTTCTCCTGGTCTCTTTTACACAGACACAGGAGGTTTGCTGTGAGATCACCCTCCTACCCAGGGCAGAGCATTGCACAGCTCCAAAGGGTGCTTCAGCACAGCCCAGTCCATGTGATGGGATCATCCTTCTGATGAGAGCACACGAATCCCCAGCAGCTCGATGCTGCAGAGATTGTGTCCTCTGCTGCAGAGGCAGTCACAAGGCTCAGTGTGTCTCCAGTTAAGGTGCAATGATAAGAAATCTAAAAGACTTATCCCGTCTTGTCTTGTCTGTCCATTTGGACAGTGACACAGCAGTTTGTGCTTGTGGAGCCTCTAGGTGGAAAAATCAGGGTGCAACCTGCTAAACAAGCACTGCCATCATCATCAATGGCAGAGGAAAGGGAGATGCATCCTTCTTTTAGCAATGCCTAAAGTTAGGATGAAGGCAAATTTTCTTCATTTTTGTTTGATGTTTTTTAGCTCATGGTTCCCAGAAACTGAAATTCTGCCATCTTGAATATTTAATTTGAAATATTAAAATAATCATCTGGTTTAGCCCCTTTAGACCTCAGGCAATAATGGTTTTAATCTGGTGCCCAACTAATTAACTGGCTGAGAGTTGTTAATAATTAAGCTAATAATTACTACACCTTTGCAATGGACCTTGAGGTAACTTTAATGCAGGTAATTTAAAGATAAAAAATAATTATTTCTGGAATATATTTTTTTTAGAACAGAATTATTTTTGTATTTATAGTCTTCCCCTATTTCAGATGATAAATATGAAACAAAACACATGAAAGTTCCATCACTATTGAACAGAAGAGAAAATGAAAAATTGCCATTCTTCAGCATGGCTGACCGAGAAGTTTGGGAGAAAGAACTTTGTTGCCTGGTGAAGATCATTTCTGAGTTACACTGCTCCTTCAGTTACTGAGAAAAAAGTACACCCAACGTCCCTCTTTGCCCTCTTCTCTTTCCAACCAGTGTTTAGCCAAGAGTGGCCAGCACATTTGGGGTGTGAAGAATTGAGAAAATAAGTTACAAAAATTAATTCTGTTCCAAGTACAGAAAAAAAGCTCAAAACTTCAATCAAAATGATGAGTCAAAAACAAACTTCTGCCAAAAAAAAAAGCTATGTGATTTTGCTCTTCATCATCACTTTCTGCATTCAAAGCCACAAACACTTTTAATGGACTGCTTTCCAGCAGAAGGGACAGTGCAACTTTGGAGCAACCAACTTTTGCAGATGGGGACATAGGGACAGTCATTAAATTGCTTCCCTGAACATTAGGGTGACCCATTCTGTGTGGATGGCAGAGCTGGGCACCAACTGGATGCTGTTTCTGAGAGTTCATGTCTCACCCCTCCCAGCAACTGCAAGTAAAACACAGAAGTAAAAGGCTTTTTTCTGTTTTGGAGCTGAGGGACTTTCTTTCTGATCCCAGCACTCTGAGGTTATTGCACAGATGAGATTTATGCAGTAATTAAATCTGCAGAATATCATTAGGAGCATAAATGCCTCTTAAAATGGTATTTAAAAGACGAATCCTTGAGGCCATACATTCCAAGGCACTGACTCCCACTGGTCCCCACGAGGCCAGTGGAGCACTTGGTGCTTAAGCCACAGCCTTGAGCCAGAGCTGAGTGCCATGATTCCAGAATGGCCTCTTCCAACGCACACCTATGTATTTTGTGCTCATTTGTGAGACTTTGAAGCAGGAAAATCACATAGGGCAATCTATCCCCCTGCTGGATAGCACCCTGAAAATTATTGCACTAGGTACGTACAGCAAGACTGACCAAGGAAATGTTGTTTTAGGCCTGCCAGTGCTAGATCCTGGATCACTTGCTGTATTTGATCTGGCATTTGTCTAGTGTGACTCATCCCTGCAGCCCCAGGAAAATGTGCTCTCTATCAGCATTTTAGAGGTTCTATTGCTCAGTGCTAGGAAACAGAAGGAAATTCCTTCCAAATGTGTTTCACCAAAATGGTGGGCTAAATTTTCATAAGATGACAAGCCTGTTTGGAAAAAGAGGCAAATGGAATACCTGTATGACCACAAGAGAGAGGAATTTCATTTGCAGGCAAAGGCTGCAAGATGGTGAAAACATGTTGTATTTAAAAAGTAACATTTTTCTATGTGTTCCAGGGAGAAAGGGATTTCATGCTGGCTCTTCAGCACGCTGTCTTGCTCCCCACCTATTTCCTGCAAAGAAGCAAGTGGAAAATTTGCTCTTGCCTTTAAAACCAGAACTGTGTGTGCTATGGTGGCGCTATTACCTATATTCTGTTCTTCTATACTATACCCACGCAAGACCTGGTGTTCTGTGACGGAGCTGGATGGTGTGTGGACAGCTGCTGAGTGGTCTGTAAAAAAGGATCCACCTACACTGGGGGAGCTGAGTTCCCAAACACCATTTGCATCTGGTCTTCATGTATCAGGTTTGGTCAAATTAGCAGAGAAAACATCTGAAAGACAAACTGGGTTAATGAATTCTCCCTATTATTCAAAAAAAGGTGCTAATATTTTAATGTAAAAAATGTGCATTATTTAAGCTGAACTAAACAAATGGCTCTACTTAGATTTGCAGTAGAGTGTGACAAAGCAGAATTATAACCACATTTTACCTCTCTTTGGGCCTGGGTAGTGCTGAATGTTCAGACCTGTTAGGCAAAGACTCAGTGTGAACATTATTTTGTCCATGTATCTGGGGAGAAGGGAGGAGATGATGGAGGTATCTGGGCCAAATATACTCATTAAGCCCTTTTTTGTTTTCAGGTGTTGCTGATTTGGGTACAAATCAAGACAGGGATGGGACAATTCAGCAGGTTCAAACAGCTCATGATGCTGCAGTGGGGCATGCTGTCTTACAGACCCCCAGTATTTTCCCATGCCATCACAAACATATTCTGTGCTTCCTGTCTTCCATTCATTCCAGTTCCCTCAAGAAATTGCCTTTCCCAGTCAAGCACAGAGGACTAGACAATGATTAGACGAAGCAGGCTTGATAGAAGATTTAGCTGATGAGGGATTTGGCAAGGAAGGAGATTTAGCACTTGACCTCATTCCCAACTGATTTATTTTCTCTGGAGCTAGGGCCCCACACAGGGCATCTTCCCCTGTTGCTAGTCACCTTCCTGAAGATAATCTGACCTTTTCTTTCTCCAGTACTGATGACATTTAGAAAAAACATGATGGATTGGTCAACAGGACCAGGGCAGTTCTGGGGCTGAGGTGTGGTGCCCACTCCTTCAGGACAGGTGGGCGTGACAGATCTGCCACTGCAGATCTGATGGGATCTTACCACAGGGACTCGAGCCAGGCAGGCAGAGAGGATTTCTCCTTAAGTCCCCAACACGCAAATCGACCAGAAATAATTTTAGCATTCTGCAGGTTAAATCAGAGCCCCTTTCTTCCCTCTTTGTGTCATGTTCTGATGAACACTGCTTTGTCTTGGCAGGCGGTTGCTATTCCTAATTTGTATAATAAAATCTGTTGTCTCCTTGGACAAGAAGTTTTTCTGTGAATTACATAGATGCCAATTGTTATTGAAATGCATGACATTCATTTTGTATGTTTGTTCTCAGGAAACAAAATGAGCAGATTTTTCATTTTGTTCCTGTGGTTTTGCTAAGCTAGCAGGCCATATTTTATCAACACCAGACCTGTAAGCATCTGCTCTTTTGAAAAATTGAAACAGAATTCTTGATTTCCTCTGTGTAAATATGGGGGGAAATGAGCAGAAACTGTGCATCTACTCCTTACAATGTCTCATTATAAACTCTCTATAATGTCTCATACAATGAGTTGCATCAAAGCATCAAAGCAAAGATGGGAGCACTGAGATTATACAGACTTTTACAGGTGGGAAAAAAAGCGGGAATAGAGCTGAGCTGTGACTCCAAAATCTCTGGGTTGCCATGTCATGCAGCCCCCCTCAGTGCTTGCACTAACAGGGCCTGACAACCTCTTCTTCAATGCTGCTGAGTTTATCCCTGTAGCACATCCATGGAGTGCTGATGCTTTGTTTGTATAGGTGAGATATTGATGCAAATGTGTGTGTGTATTTTATAAGCAGGGGAAAGAGTTGCATACACACACACACACACATACACACACACACAGAAGGAGGGAGAAACATATTGCAAACTCTGATCTACTGGGGAAAAAGAAAACTTTATTTATTTCAAACACTCACCTTCTTGCTCTGCTCTGTTGGACCCAAAACGTTCCATTCTTTATGTGGGTGTTATTGACCTGAGGCCCTGGTATCCAGTGACTGGTTCCTCTGACTGGGGAACCAGAGCAGGCACTGCCCAGGGCTGAACATGAACTCAGAAACTTGCACAATATCAAATTCTACAGACCTGTGTCTTTTTTTCTTTAGTGCTGATAGGGCTCTTTGCTGTGCAGAGGAGTCCTGCCACGTCCTGCTCAGTGAAGTGTCAGCTGTGCAATCCTCTCCAAAATAGCCTCATTTTATACTTTGGCCAATAGAGAATCTCTCTTTGGAAGGACAGCTCTAGAGAGAGTGGAAACCACAAGAAATCTGCAGTGGAGACTAAGCGTGGGGAAAACATTTGCTGGTGTCAAGGAGCTGACCTAAAACTTTGTACCCCTTCATTATCTTCCTGGGGAAAATAGGTTGGAAAACACAACTGAAATACTTCAAGAACACCTAGCAGAAGGGTTTCCTCCTTAAATTTCTTGCTGGAGTATAGCAAGGGCACATAAAGCTGTGGATTTATATTTGCAAAGATCCAATAATCTCAGGGATTTAAAAAGCTGATATGGGAATGCATTTGCTGCCTGCTGGGAGAGAGAGTGAGAGAGCAAGCAGATCTGTAGTCTGGTTTGTGAATTTGTTTCACCCCTGCAAGCATCCCCTCCCCTCATACAGAACCTGTTTTTGAAAGGTTCATATGGCTGCAGCAAATTTCAGCTTATAAATATATTAATTATTTGGTTGTGCACTTTGTGCATCATTGCAGTGCTTCAAGTGTTGTCTCAGCATGTTGTTCATTACTGAATCATGAAGAACATGCAGTAAGTATGTGGGCTGAGAAACATTTTGTTTTTGTAATGCTTGGCTTGAGTCTGTGCTGCATTTAACTTGCAGTCTACATTTGAAGTGTATAGGTGATAATAATGTTTGACATGGGTGTCAAATCTGTTCATCTGGCTAGAATAAATCCTATTTCTCTTCTGCATTTGTCTTTATCAGTCCAAAACCATGGGAAGATTTCTGTCAAAAATGAAGGCATGGAGGTTTCTTTCTTCAGAAAAAGAAAAGTAGAATATGAATGTATCTATTCTAAGGTTGAAAGTACAAGAATAAATGCAAAGTTATCATAATTTTGACAGCTGTGTTACCTTTCTTGTAGCAAAAAATAATTTTCAGAGTTTTCTCTATTCCTTTCACATAATATCCTGGAAATTAGGATACTATGGGCATTTTAAAAATATTGAAACCTTTCTTTTCCAAGCCAATATGTCAAACTGCCTTGAGAAAAAACCAAAACAAACAAACAAACAAACAAACAAACCCAAAAAAAACCAAAAAAAAAGAGAAGCAATGAGAAATTATTGTAGTAGAATTTAATTTTTAATTTTTGCTAACATTTCTGAAATCTACATGTGCAGGTACATAAGTTACAATCTATCTCTACATTTATGCTTGGAAATGTAAATAAGAGAATGCTATATGTGAAGTTGGCAGGAAAAAAGAAGGTGGGAGATGGAAAACTATTGTCAAAAATCTTGCCAAGTGTAGTTGTTAAAAATATTTTTATAACAAAATATAAGCTTTCTATTTTGTGATTTACACTTTTCAAGCTATCTTGAGATTAAAAGAATGCTGTCAAAATACGCAAAATAGAAATTTTCAAAAAATTAGTTGTTTATAGCCCTACCCTAAAATACCAAATAATCAATGCCTATCCAATCTTTAGAATCTTCTTGTTTTTATGTGACTTCGGGTTATATTTTTTATATTATTTGTAAGCTCAGCTAACTGACAGATGAGGCTCACAGGTTCACTGGCTGAAGTGCCTGTCTGCAGAGAGCTACCAGAGAGGCTCCAGCCAAGCTCATACAGACAGAAAAGGAGAATTTGTCTTGGATTTAATCTGGACTGAGCTCCCTGGAATGTCAAACTGGAGTTGACTGCAAAATGGGGACAAATTTTCATTTTAAAATTGGCATGATAAAAATTGTCACCATTTTCTTCCTCCCTTGCCCTCTAATTTCAGCAGTGGTAATGTCAGGCTGACAAAATGTATTTAGAGACTCACTACAGATGGAGTCCTGGCTGTTTGCTTTTAAAGAGTGGAAAGATTAATTTATACAAGAACTCCAAAAGACTCTGAAACTGCTCCTCCTTTGGATAAGAGCAAATGCCAACAATCAGCTCCAGTACTTCAGTTAATGCCGACCTTGGCAGCTCAAATTTATAAAATTCTTCCATTATACTTCCTAATGCTAGGGAGATTATTGCTTCCTTATATATAAAAAAAAAACAAACAAACCAACAAAAACCTACGACTTTTTTCCTCTGTTTGAAGCTACAGCACAGGGTTGCACAGGCTTTCAAGCAGACAAGCAGGGATGATGAAGTGGCACATTTAAGCATCTTTCCTAAGGGACAGGTGAGTGGGTGCTGCAGCACTGACCTGACTGCTCACACTGATGCTGCTACTGCCTTCAGTGGGATTCCTTACACCAAGGGTAAGAGCTTTTGTAACTCATGTTCTAGAAGCAGAGGCTGTTTCTCTCAGCCCCGAGTCTCTCCCCCTTGGTCCCTCATCACTGAAATGAAAGAGGTCTCAAGCTGCCCATTAATGCCATACTCTGCCAAAGTCCACAAGAAAGCAAGAGCAGCATGTGAAATACCAATGGGAATGGTCCCAATGCAGTGTAAGGCTTAGCAAAAGAAATAGAAGAGTTAAAACACTTGGACTCTGTTTTCCACTTGATTGTGAGCTCTAATATGGTCTTTGACAGGACATTTTGGGGCTTTGGGTTCCATTCTGGAAATTGTCATGTGAACTCAGCAAAAGCAAGTCCTCACTAGGATAATTAGAATCCTCTGGGACACAGACTATAAATCCTAATTAGTGTCAGTGGAAATGGTACATGAAACATGAGGTCATAGGTTATTTCCAAGTGGTTTTTCATATCAAGGAAAATTAATTTTTCAGTGCCAAATAGTATGATTACCAGGCCCTAGTAATCAAGGAGAGATTCTTGACCACAATGTTAAATATCCAAATACAGAAGATAAACCTCTGCTGATTTGAAAGAACCCTTTTGTATAGGACTATACTGGGAAATCAGCGGCTCCCAAAACCAATTCAGTTCACAGATGTAACTGGGCTGGATCAGTTGCCCACCTAAGCTTATTTTATTCATTTGAGGCTTTAAATATTGATCCATAAAAACCTCAAGGTGCAGTGCCGGGACTACACTGGGCTCTGACACCTGAATGACAGATTCTGAGGTCACTGACACCTGTCCAGCTATTTTTCCTTCAATAGATAAGCTCAGATGGACCTGGCAGGACATTAATGAGCAAATCAGTAATCAGTGGAGAAGAATGAATAGAAACATGGCTCTTTGAATAAAACTCTGGCACTACAGAACTTCTGGATGAATCACAGTGGAATTTAATGTGGATTTTTTTTTCACCTGAGTCTGGTTTGAGCACTCCAGATTCTGCTGCCTTTCTTGGACAAGAAGTCATTGATCTATTTGTTCTGATATCTGTAAAACTAGTTTTTTTGTGAAGGGTTGTGAGAAAGTGGTACAAAATCCAGTTCATTTCTGTTTTCACAAAACCTCTCTCCCTTGCATTTTTATGTTTTCACATACATCCCAGTATATTTTTGGAAATTCTTTTTTAAACTGAATCTCTGTCTTATGCTTATTTATGCCATTACAGTGCAAAGGACAAAGACTGGGAGTTTTCTTTCTGGTTTTCTGCCAACCCCAGATCAAGGACACTTTCAATAACAGAAGGAGATGGCAAAATCAAAACTGCATAAAGAACATATTTCTTCGTGCAGCTTTTAATTTATGCTTGAACTCACAGCTTCACCATGGCAGAGAGGCCAGAACTACACAGATTTGTCCCATTAAGGATTAAAACTACATAGGGATAATAAAATACAGTGATATGAAATTATCAAAGCTAACATTTTGAACACATTTAGCTTTATTTTTCCCTCCTGGATTTGAGCCAATCAAATACTATTCAAGATTAGAGGACACCAGAGGTGGGAGATGTATTAAAAACCATCTGCCAAGTCTGGGATGTCTTTTGCCTTCTGAAACATGGGACACTATCTCCTAATAGAAACTGAACTGATGGACTGGAACACATGGATTTCTGTTTTCCCATATGAGGAAAAATAACAACAGACATTTGTATGTCGGAAAAAATGTATGTATATGGTCCTGGAAAATGTACTTTATTCATTAATTTATGAACCTTAGAATTTGTCTTTGGAGCCGAAGCCCTAAAGTGGACTGAAGATGGACAACTTTCCACAAAGCAGCAAAGAAAGTTAGCTTGCTTAATGACACTGCTGGCTGCTTAGTTATGCAAAGGAATTATCTTCTCCCCTTCACTGTTTGTAAAAATGAGCTTGCTACATTCAGATTTTAAGTGGCATATCCATAAATTTAAGTTTAATGCTGCTGTACAGAGGCTTTCCTAGATAATTCAAAAGCCTATCTCCTTGAAGCCATAGACCCTGTCATTCTGACTAGACAAATTCTATGTTCCATGTGTAACAGCAGAGATGGATGACATGAGCTGTGCTGAGAGCGCTCTCAGCACTCTTTGGGAAGAATTGTGGGAAGATCTGTGTGGGTATCTGATTCTGGCTTTTGATTCTTCCAATCTTTATACTCTGGTACCAGAGGTTTAAGTGCTTCAATGTTACCTGACATCTGCTTCCTGCTCTGTTAAAACAGATCAGCATAATTAATTGGACTTTGAGTCAGAGTGGTTTATACTGCCTGGACATTTTGCCCTACTAAGGTGGAATTCAAGGCAATTCCTTGAAAAATTGAGCTGAGCTCTTTTTATTTGGCTGAAGTTTCATCTCTATCTAATTTAGTTATCCATTAATTCCACAAGGATAACAGCACCTTTTAAAAGTCTGAATTGCCCCACTCAGCTTGATCAAAATTTCTCTGCCAGACACAGAAAAGTTGTTGCCCACCTCTTCAGAGTGGGCATCATTGCATCAGTGAAATGACTGTCCCAGTTCTACTGGGATCCTTTGAGGTGAAGACATTGGGGACATTGCTGGACTTGGAAAGGCATGGGAAGATACACGTAGTAGTTAGCATCTGGAGGAGGAAAACTTCTTCAAACATAAATATTTGTTTCAGCACCCTCTTGTTAATGTTCACCATGGTGCAGAGGGATATACTTACTCCACTTCCATCAAATATATATTAATGGAAGTTGTGTAGATAAATCCCTAAGCTTCTCTAGGAACAGCTCTTCTGTATTTATTACTCGTCTTGAATTTCAATGCCCCTCAAAGCTTTAGGAACCTCAAATTTTATTTTACTTCTCTGGTAGTTTCAGTAAGTTGTGACAAGTGTGACAAAGACTGTGCTCTTTATTGGACTGATCACATCACTTGCATATTAAGGAAGAACACTTCTGTTTCTCAAACTTTAGTGTGTGCTGGTGCACTATTTGCATCAGCAGCTATCTGCAACCCCCTGAGAAAGGAAGAAACTATGAGAAAGGTTTCTTGGGTAATTCATTCTTAGTGTTGAATTTTTCCAGTATTGGAATGACTTCTCTTATGAAATACAGATAGATCTGTCCAAAAGGATGAAGTAAACTGGGTAATGTCATTAGCTCTGAGACTGTCAAAGGTTATTGAGATTAATCACTGGTTTCTCAGATACTGTCCCCCAAATTCCTCTTGAGGTCATCCCACAGTAACTGGGACCACCCAGGAGTCACTCTGGCAGTCACACACCCATCACTGGAGCCTTTCACTGCTGGGATCAAAGCCCCTTCACAGGAGACCCCACTTGACTTGACACACACCCCACTCATGCAGAGTCACACCAGTTTCCTCACCAGTTCCACCCTGGGTTTTCCACAGTAGTCTCAGATGTCTCATTCCAGAGAGCAATTTATTGACAGCACAGGAACACAGAAGCAGCTGGCGCCTCCAAGGAGGGACCTGAACACAAGAATCTCTAGGCTTTTATCCCCTCACAGTCCAAGCTCGTGGAAGTCTCCCCCTTCCTCCTGAGCCTGCTGTGACTCTGAGTGTCTGCTTACCTGGCCAGATCCACTGGTCCCTGCATCCTTTGCTGTGCCAAGGGTCAGCAATTCATGGCCTCTTGCTTTGGGCTCCCACCACACAGAGCTCCATCTTCAGCTCACATTGCAGCTTTTATTCCTCAACACTAGCAGTGTTATTTCCTTCTGACTGATGACCTTCGAAGGTATAGAGTTATCTGTCAAATACAAGGTTGCTCATGATAGCTGCTGGGTTGGGAATGGATTTTACCTTACTATTGATTAAGGTCATGCTCTTCCTTTCCACAAGGTGCAGTGAAGAGACATGGTTTGTGGGCAGTCTAACTGCTTTACTCCTTTATTACTTTAGTGCTATGGCAGAGATTAAAAAAATATTTTGTTCTTTATGTTCTTTATTCTCTTCTACACTCAAATTTTCAACTGAATTTTCATGTCTGTAAAGAGTTCCCCCCATTCATCTGTGCTTTATGGAACTGCTGTGCAAAAATATGTGTTCTGAGATGTGCATAAAGATAATCCAGAAGCTACAAATGGCCTCTCTAACCTATTCATCTATGTATAGTATGTGTAGGTTAAAGATGAGTTTTAAAGAGAAGCTGTGCTTTAGACTCATTTTAGTGCCTCTTCAATTTAAACCTGCCAGGGAGAGATTTCACCTGTTAAACCAAAATTGAATGACATTACATGACATTTTCACACTTTTCAGCTTGGTTTACCAGCATTCAAAGGCCCTTTCCCTCTGAGGGCAGGAAACAGCATGTCATAGGAACAATCTCTTGGAAGCAAAGCAGTCTTTGTTTGTCAAAAAGGTGTCATACAGAGCACAAAGAGTAAAGGCAGTAAAGACTTACATGAGGATGATTCTTTCATCCAAACTGTAGTTTTTTCTCTCAGACATGAACTATCTCCTTAAAAGCATGTGATGCTCAGGATAGGGCAAGTGCCTTTAAATTGCCTGGCCCTTCTCTAATCACATCTGCTTGACTTGACTGAACACCCCACAGCCCAAAAATTACATCTACACAGTTAAGTGCATTTTCTGCTGGGAGTAAAACCTGGCTTCCAGGCTGGGTGGTGTGAACTGGTTTTGGCTGCATTGCTGTGAGCAAATTTCAGAGCACACTGACTGCATTCACCCTACACAATCCTTGGCCCCTGACCTCTTCTATGTCCCCTCGTCATGTCTCTGGGATTTTAAAATACAATAATATTTTTCGGTGCAATTTATTCATTTCAGTGCTCAAAAATAATGACAAGTGCCCAAGTGCTAAAATATTAGCAAGCTTTACTTAAAGACAAACTCTACTGCAACAGGAAGCTTTTAAGGTGTTAATTCCTTCCCTTTACGCTGGTGCTAGATTTTCTTTCCCTACTTGGCATTTCTCCAGAATTACTCATGGTTTTTTTCTAGTCTTTAATTTTACCTCCCTCTCTAAGGAAGAGGGAACCTAGAAACAGAGCAAGAGTAATTCAGGAGTACTGGGTAAGTTTGAGTTTGTGGGGACCTTTGCATGTCACAGGACAAGAAGAGTTTTCTCAGCTTGAGTCTGGAGGCATCTTAACCATGTTGCCATGGTGCTCTACCTGCCTAATGTGTCAGTACAGAAAGGTATTTCCCCACCCAGGCTGTTGTGTAGAGCCATGTGAAATGACATACCCCTTAGGAATACACTTGTTCAAGAATATCTGTACCATTTTGCCTTTTTCAGGCAAAACTTACTGCTGAGGATGCAATAGGTTCTCTTGAATCATTACCACTGACAAAGATGCACAAGAAAGGGAGATCTTAGTGTGAGCTCTGAGATTCCAAGTAGAGTTTGCATGGAGAGTTCTACAATATTTATAAAGTCAGTGTGTTTGATCTGGAAATCATGAGAAAATCAAACACAGAACTCTGTCACACCATGTTTTTTTCAAAACTAAGTTACAGTCCCTAGTGTAAAATATCCTAAAATATGTTAAAAATTCTTGTTATTAGTACTACAAAATGAGGAATGTAGTAAAATAGCAGAGCCTGCTCAAATCACCAGAGATCAAGAGCACACTGAATCTTCTTTTGTAAATAAAGTAGTGGTGTTGGATTTTTATTTGATTCTTGCATAGGTATTCTTGCAAAGAATTTTAATTTTTTAGCTGTGATGTAAATCAGAACTAACTCTCCTTTTATCATCAGTTGTGCCTAGCTAAAAAAAGGTTATGATATTTTAATGCTGTAGAGGATCTTAGAAAATGAATGGTCTTGGGAAAAATATCAAGTACAAAAATCTCCTTGTACAAATCCCAAGGCATAATAAAAATTAACAAAAAGACATCAAATTCTTCATGCCTGCTCCATCAGTTCAGAAGCTGGCAGGAAATGGACAGCCTGAAGTGTATTAAAGTGTTGCTTCTACTTTAACAGAGGAAGATAGGTGAGCTTTCTGAAAGTCTTGAATTTAGTGACCTTCTCTTCCAATTTGAGCTAATTCATTACCTTTATAAAAGCCTTTCACTACTCTCTCAATAATTATTTTTTTCCATATAGTTGAGTTCTAAATTAGTATTCAGCTCTCTGAAGAAAAGAGTGTTATAAACACTCTTTCTAATGGGTGGATCTGAAAAGCACTTCTGATGGCTGTGATAGACCTGTGGGGAATTTTCTTGATTCCTTGGGGGATTTTTTCTACAGGACCACTCCACGCTTTTATCTTGCAGTTTTCAATGAGGCAACATTAATGTAGCACCAGAATAGATGGCCAGGGCTCTATCATAGATACAGCTTTCCTTTTTGCTTTCAAAAGTATTAAGTATACAGAGTTTTTTCTTTCCCTGAAGGCAACTTAGTGATACTCTAGGGATCCCCAGCTTGCCTTTATTCATAAAATGGGATCTATAATGACTAATATTTCCACACATATGGGCTTCTAAGCTTTCCTAAACGACCACTTGTACTTAATGACAATTCCTGTTTCACTTCTTTAACATTTG
>VRYO01001463.1:9711350-9761058 GCA_009812075.1 Sialia sialis | reverse complement strand
CCTCCCTCCAAATTATTATAATTTTGAAATTAAGGGGCTCTCAGACAAAGATATAGGAATTAGGAGTAACAGTTCTTTAGAAGGAAAATTAAAGTCAAAATACAGTACTACAAAGAACAAACCCCAAACACTGACAAAGTCAGAATACAACCTGACACCCCATCAGTCAGGGTGTTGGTAGCAGTCCCATTAAATGGTGGCTGCAGTCCTCCTGCAGTGACAGATGTGGTTCAGTTGAAGCAGTGGTCCTGTAGAAGGGTGCAGTTTCCCTCTGGAGGTCCAGTGGTGACGTGGAGAAATCTGGTTTTCCTCTGGAAGTCCAGTGGAGAAAAGGCTACCTTAATGTCCCAAAACCTCCGTTTTTATCTTGGTAAGAAATGTTGGGCTCTTCCCCCTAGCTGGAGCAACTCCCAATGGGATGAAGTAATTTTATCAGTCACACGTGGGACTCAATGGGCCATTAGCAGAAGATAACTCCCTGCAGGAAGATGGGTTGTGAAAAGATAAAGAACAGTGCCCCACCTTGTTTCAGTGGATGGCCCATTAGCAGAATATCTCCCACGGAGATAAAGATCACTGTTCTACCTGGCGACAACAGACAGTGATAGAATAGACACCTTTGGTCACATCCTGTATTGTAACCCAAGAAAACTTGTTACCAGAATGTCAATAAGCCTGTAAAGGTTCAGTGGAATTTGTTCATTTTAGACATACAAAAAAACCTGTGATCTGAGCTCTATGCCTGCAGAAGATTTTTACTGCCTGAGATAGTGCCTGAGAGGAAGATGTGTGAAACAGAGGCAAGAACAAGAGATGCCTTCCTTACCTGCATCTGCTAGGCTGAGAAAGGGTGTTATGGAGTGGTTTGTTGCTGAAATAAGCAAGTTTTTATATGCAAATGAAAAGCCTGAGAGAAGAATCCTACATTGGTCTAAAATCCATGGGTCTGTTCTAACTTCAGCCTGGTCTGCTCTCTAATGGTTATTCCTTATCCAATTTTAGACACTATTAAATGGCAATATTCTCGGATGGGTCTAAAACTCTGTCAGGAATAAAAATAAGCTCATTTTTTCAAACTTCTATTCCTACCTTTTCAAATCATGCACATTTTCAACACTATTGTAAATCTGATTTAATCCAGAAGTGTATATTTGTAGTGGTTATCCAAAGTAATTAAATCCTGCTGTAAATTTCTATCTTCAGTTTAGAGCAGTATTGCCTCAAAACAGAGTAAAAACCTCAGGATTTGGCATATGAATCATCCCCCTTCCTTGTGTCTTCAATAAATAGTTCCTTGGATATGCATAATTGAAAAATATTTTTGTGACGATACCTGATTTTTGATCCTACTCTGCAATATAGTTTGTGCGTGCATATATCTATGATTGCTTGCATGATTATAATTAATACAACATTGAGTATTAATGTTGTGGCTCAAGTGGGAAAATGGGTATAACCAGCATCCCTAAACTTTCCTAGTGATACAATTCTCAACTGTGCTGTATTGAAAGGAGTTGGCACCTGCATCACAAGACCAATATAGACATATTTAAAGTTGTCAAGTCTATTTCAGCCTTCACTGAAGGTGAGTGAAGGGAGCCATGAGATGGTTGAGGACTGCAGTGGTAATAATAAGTTTTAAAAGTCACTGCTGCAGGACATCCGTGATAGTAAAGCAATAGTGAGAATGGGAAAAGGGTTCCTGACACTGGATATTAATTCAAAGGATAAGAAATTGTTTGACAAATTGAATGTGTGGGAATAAGACAGGCTAAAACCAGCAGAAAACTAGAGAAACAGCTGTGACTTCATCCCTGAGGAAAAACAGCAGGAAGAGCTTTTAGGGAATGTAACACACTGAAAAAGTAGGTTTGGAAATTGTGAGAGACTTGTGTGCTGTCATTTGGTTTTGCTTATTCAGAAGACAGAGCTTTGTTGGTCCTTGCAAAGAAACAAGGTTACATCAAAAACTATAACTTGTTTAGTACCAGACTTCCCTTTAAAAGGAAATGTTTCCAAAGTTCCTATTTACTTACTGACTGCTTTGGTCAAAGTGCTAACAATATTTACACCTCAAGGAAAAGTGCCAAAGTGACCTGGGGGAGACTCTTTTGATACTGCCCAGCAGCTTCCTCTGTGTATGTGTGCTGGTAATTTTATTGCAATGAGCACTACCACTACAATTGCTTAGTTGCCAGCTTTTGATAAATGGGGGTTGGGAGCTCATGGGGGTGTTTTAAAAGAGCAATTCCTGCAGGTAACACTTTTCCATATTTCAAGCTTTTGTGGAATGTCTAAACTACTTGGCAATGAGCAGAAAGGATCTGCAATGAGGCTTACCTTAAATCACTTCTTTTTACATAGATGTCACTTTTAAGTAATCACATGCCTCTTATTTAATTGTGCAGTGATTCTCTAAAAAGGAAACTATCCTGTTTGATTTACTCCAGTGACACTTAAACAATACAGACTGAGTCTTATTCACACTGCATAATGTATGGACTGAGCAGGGCAAAGAAAAGAAGAGATTTTTTTTTTGTCTAATTATGAGCCTTCTCTAACAATATGAGGAGGATCAAAAGGTCAACTTGAATGTGAATGTTACTGAGTATGTAGAGAGGACTTTAAAAACAAGTGATAAAGACAAAACCTCATGACAATCTAATCAATACAGTTAACAGAGCATTCAGTGCACTCTTCAGGAAGCAGCAGGAGCTCAGTCCAGTGGGTGAGATAGAAATAGGTATCCAAGGGCCAGCTCAAGCCATATTTATTAGCCCCTTGGGGCTTCCTCAAATAACCAAAATCATGGCAAAGAACTCTGGACACCTAGGCTGGGCAACCAGGCTGAGCCTCAGTTAAACTGCTGCATGTTGTTTTGTGAGGAGGACTTTAATTTTGTTTTCCATCAATAAGTATTTCTTGCAGTTTGAGGTGTCCTGTATTGCTCTGCCTGGTCTTCATCCACGACTCTCAAAGAGGACAGGTCTCCCAGGGGTCTCCTGCCCCATCTGCCAGCTCCATGCAGGTACCTCAGGCAGCCTAACCATAACCTTATAGATTTATAACTCTGTGCCTGGACAGCTGAATTGAACATCAGTATTGATATCTTAATTTCATCTGCATTTGACCTTGTGTTTATCAGCTCCTGATCACTCAGTGGCAGATGAGTTCCCAGTGCCATCACTGACAGTTTCCTGTCACTGGATTTCTCCTTCCTGACGTGTGTTTTGCACAGACATGCTGGGGGTGAAGGAAAAGGAAGTCAGGTCAATGTATGTTGTGACATTCCTGAAAGAAAGCAAAGCAATGAAGGGTGTCAAATGAGGGGAGCTAATGATCAAAATGGGCTCTCATTTATTGTACATCTTTTCTACAAAAATAAAGAGCTCTGATTTACTGGGGTGGTATTTAAACAATACTGATTGGGTTTTATTCCCAACACATGAATTAAGCAGGGAAACACATTCTTTTGAATGCATTATACATTGTTTATTTATAAAATTATTTTTATCTTCAAAGCTTAAGTAAGCTTAGGGTGTTATCATGATGAAATGACATATGTTAAGGACTAGTTCACTCCTATAATGAACATGACTGCTTAAAATGTGGGGCATAATAACATGGGGCCAAGGCCAGGTCGAGATCCCCACTCCAGCTGTGTTGGAAGGTCCCACTGTCAGGGAAAACTGTCAGGAAAAGGAAGAGAAATGCACAGTAAGACTGCAGTGCTTCCACCCATGGGTCTTCCTCTTAACTGTATTGCAAATTTTTTTTACATCGTTGATTAAAAACAGGCCTGACAAAATAAATCATGTTTTAAAAATTAAGGCTGTAAATAATGGATGCAAGAGCAACACTACAGAGAGTCAGTGTGCCATTGACTTCCTGCAGACATTTAAAACAAAAGAAGCACAGTCCTAGAAAAAATAGGGGTAGAGAACGTGACAGAAACCATTGCAATTAGTATGACATCAGTCTGATGGGCATGAAACACATGAATAGGAAGAAAATGTGACATTTCAAACCACACCAAGAAATCTGGCTGAAACGAAGATGACTTTCTGGAGAGATATTACTGATGTGGAGACACGATTCTTTGAAGCTGTTTTTTCCATTTGGCGTATTTATAGTTCAATCAAATATTCTTATTGATCTGAGAATGTGGTATTTTCCTTAGGAAAGGGATAATGAGTATCTAGGTGTCTAGTAAGTCCTCCAGAGATTTGAGCTGCCTGGATAGTGATTAGGGCTGACACTGTTGGAACACTGGCTGCGTTGCCTGGCTGCCTACTGTGCCATGGCTTTAAAGATAAAGTATAGACCAGTTAATTAATTTTAATCGTGCTTTTATTAATTTCAATTAGCCTATCAGATATCAGAGAAGTTAAGGGGGCTTTTTACTCTCACTCTAAAAATTAGTATAATCAAAGAATGTCTCAGGGAGAGTTTGAATGTGTTTCAGTGTTTTGGAAAAGATGCAGAGTGTAGACTTCCTAGTCATAGTCAGAAATGAAATAAGAGTTCAATAGAGTGAGACTTTAAAAGAAGTACAGTAATTTCACAATTATAAGCTGCACCTGAATATAAGCCGCACTTTTTCCCTTTTTTTTTTTTTTTAAGTGAGGATCCATGTGTAACAAAGTAACAAATTAGTAACAGAATTGCTGCCAGCTGGGTTTGGTGTCAGGTGCTCAAGATGCAAACAGTTTTCATAGACCAGCGAAGCCTTTAAAGGCAGCCCCAGGAACCCTCCCCTGCCGGCTCTCACTCCCGGGTTGGTATTTCACTGGGATTTGTCCATAGATAAGCCGCACCTAAATATAAGCTGCACTACTGGGGTAGGCTGGATTCTTCAGTGGAAAAGGTGCAGCTTATAATCGTGAAATTACTGTAAATTTTCTTGACTCCTGGTTGACTTTTTTTTTTTGTTGTTCCATTGCAATTAAACAATTGGAATTATGTATGTGATTTAAGAACTTGCATCTCAGAGTCACAGAATCAACTTGGTTGGATAAGAGCTTTGAGATCATTGAGTCCAATCTATGGCCTAACACAACCTTATCAATGAGACCAGGACACTGAGTGTCACATCCAGTCTTCCCTTAAACCATCCAGGGACAATGACCTCCTGGGCAGCCCATTCCAATGACCAATCACCCTTTCTGTCAAGAACTTCTTCCTAATATCCAAACTAAACCTCCCCTGAAAACGTGTCACTGTTACCTGGCAGAAGAGACCAGCCCCGCCTGGGTCCAGCCTCCTTTCAGGGAGCTGTAGAAAGGGACAGGGTTCCCCTGAGCCTCCTTTTCTCCAGGCTAAACACCCCCAGCTCCCTCCGCTGCCCCTCACAGCACTTGTGCTCCAGACTCTTCCCCAGCCTTGTTGCCCTTCTCTGGACACTTCAGCAGCTCAAGAGACCCCCTCACATACAGAGCCACCCCTCCACCTGTCCTGCCTCACCTGTCCCTTCTGCAGAGCATGAAGCCACCCACTGCAGACTGCAGTCAAGTGAGTCATGCCACCACCTTCCATGGGCTGCCATGTCACAGTTTTCCTGCTGCACCACGGCTCCCAGCTCCTCTTGTTTGCTGTGTTCATTTGTGTAACTCCACTACTTTATTTCTCCCTCTCTCTCCCTAATGCTCCCTAGCCTTTCCATTTCTTCCTTAAGCTCTGCCACGAGATGGAGCAGATCATTCAGCTCCTCACACCACACACAGCCCTGTCCTCCAGTACCAGCACCATGCTCAGACACTCCCTGCAGCCACTGACCTGGACAGCTGCATCCTTTTGTGGGGTTCTCTTTGGGTTAGCACACTCTTGCTGCATGCAGCAGCAATGGCTTCTGACTGTTTGTAAAACAGATGATCTGATTCAAGCTGTGGGGTAAAAAAGTCCAAACCAGCAAAAACCCCAATCAAAACACCACACCCACCTAACACCCAGCACACCACCAGCAGCCAGGGCTGTGGCTGTGTCCTTTGGGATGTGGAAACTGCCCCTGCCATGGACCTGTTTGCCTGCTCATGTTCCTGCACTCATGGAGTTGTTTAAACCTCTTGCTTGCCTGATAAAATTGAGTTTTGACGCACTAGAGTGAGCCAGGAAATTACTTTTAGTGAAACTTTGGGTTTGTGTGAGTCTGTCTTAGACAAAGATATTCATCTTTGCAAGTCTGAAGTTCTATATTGAAGTCCCAACAGGGTATTTTTGAAGATTCCCCTTCTCCCAATGCTTAGAGACCGTATTCAGGACCTCGCAAGTCTGACAAAGTGAGATTGCCATGAATTTGGACTGAAGTTCTCAGCTTCTGAGTATATGACTTTATGGGTCAGTTTATGCATTCTACCAGAAAGTCAGCAGACAAAGTCTGCGCTTTCTTTTGTGGTAAGATAGGTAGGGATGAAACCAAGTTAACTTTGATGCTGTAAAAAGACCTCCCTGGATCAACTTCCATCTTCTTTAACATCTTATTCCACTGGTTACTGACTTATTTTATCCTGTATTTTGCATAGGCTGCTTATCACTGGAAATCCCACAGTGAATGATGTTGCTGATATCCCATGCATGGAGAAAATCACACACACCTGCTGAGTACCATACCCCTGCAGGTGAGGGATATCCAGTTTTAATTCTGTCCTAACTCCATGGAATCCCATGAAGCTAAGCCAGAAAAATGCTCTATGATTAGCCCATTAACAGCGATCAAAGCAGTGGAGTTTGCTTTGGGATACTTGGGTTATATTTTCTGATAAAATTTTGCAGTTTTCTCTACCCAGACTCTGGAAAAAAAAGTCACAGCTTGAACCAAAAAGCAGTCTGTGACATTAAAAATGTACAGCTATCTCTCTTCCTCTGTGAAGAGAAGAAACTGGGTAGCAATTACAATTTTTTTTTTTGCATACAAAGCCTCTGTTTATGCTGACAAAAATTATTTTTCTCATTGATAACTAGGTAAATAAGTTTTTAAAAATGTAATTTTCTGCATGGGAAGAGATTCAATTGCAAAAAGCAGTAAATTAATTCACTTACATAGAGATAGTTCATGAATTGTTGTGAAGACTAGACCCATGTGTGAAATGATGCACAGAGCCACTAGAGGATGTTTTGATGACTGGTTTGTACCTGAACTTGACTCATAGGTAAGAGGTGTTTTAACTGTACCTTCAGATTACTATTTAAACTAATAAACAGAAAGTCTTTTGCTTGAGTACTGATAAATCTCACTAATCAAAATTTCATTTTCAGAAGATTTCTTTCTTGGAATTCAAAATAACTCAGGCCAAAGGCATAAAAAACCCCCAAGTCCAGAAGCATCTCCAAGATCACAGCAGCTCGAAAACACAAACTTCCAGGGTTCCACTTTGAGGACCTTGAGGAAGGTTGAAGACAGTGGTCCAAGCCCCAGGCTGCAGAACACTTTTACTCAGCATAGCCCAACTACAGGAAAATAAAGATGTATCAAAATCCAGAACAGTTTTAATTTGCATGTGTTTGTCTATAACCACTAGAGAGTGACAAAGAAAACCCAAGTGGAATTGCTGATGTCACGCCCCCTTCACAAAAAGCGTAAGTGATGGAAAAGAGAGTCATGTTCCAGCTACATCTCCTGAAAGTCCCATAGTTATGGATGCTCTTCTGAGCCAGTGATACTGCTGTGTAATTTGTTCTGTGTGTGTTGCTTAAATGGGTTTATTTAAATTTGTCATTTGTCCACATTTGTCTGTTTGAAAGCTTGTGCTAAACCTTTTGTGCTTGCAGAACTGCTCTGTCAGTAAGCTTTACTGAGCATGGGCAGTGTTTCACTAAATGGAATTTGTGAGATTCTAAGGAGAGAAGAAGTTTCAGCAGCTTGAAATATAAATGTTTCAGGATGGTGCTGGTAATAAGGTGTGACATAAGACATGCTCTGATACACTAGGAAATAGTGAGGAACAAGTTTATGACTCCACAAGGTATTATTGGAGAGGGATCCAGTTCCCATGTATCTTCTCATCTATGTGAACAGAATTATGTGAGGATGGAGTGAAGCCAGTCTGAACTCCTACCAGCATGAGTTGGCTCTGGATACCTTCCCCCAGAGCAAGGTCAAACATATTTAGAATACAGCAGCTCGCAGAGAGGCATGCTGCCATTTGGGCCAACATCCTGGGAAATGGGCCAAGTACCACAGCTTGGTCAGAACAGGGCTGTGGGTTACCAGCAAACCAGACCACTGACAGCACCGTGGCATCTGTATACTCTCCAGATCCTGGAGGGGCTGCTCAGCTCTGCAGATCTGGAGCAAAAAGACTTTTTGGGGCTTGTTGCCTAATCCACAGAGCTAAAACAACCTGGGAAAAAAATGTAGGCAGAGAGAAGTGTGTGCATGTGATACCTTTAGGGGTTTAATTTGGATGCCAGCTGTATTCTTAGGATTTTAGCAGCTACGATTTTCAAATAAACAAAGCTGCAGCAAACTGGTCTGAGAGTGTTGTTTTCCCTCAAACCTTACTGTTGCTTTATTTATTAAGTCTTCTCTCTCTTTCTACCTATCATTTTGTCAGATTTAATAGGGCCTGAAAATAAGACATCAGAAAACACTAGTGGCAAATCTGATCTATGTGTGATTAGCCTTTTGCTACATTACCTGCAAATTGAAATATATAAACAACATATAGCTGTTACGTGAGTGTTCTGACCATAAATAGCTTCAGGTGCAGTAATGTAAAACAGAACTGGAAACCACCATATGGTCACAGACACAGATAGCACTGTTTGAAAAATCCCTGCATTTTGTATTACCATGCAGTGGGAAAAAGAGGCTTGAAGCAACCTTTGGAATATCAATCTGAAGAGCAAATTATACACATTTTACATAGCTTGCATAAAAAATGTTGTTCCTCTAAGCCATTTTTCATGTACTAATTTTGCATTCATTTCACTGCGTAATATTAGTGGGAAAATCTTGAAGTCTAAAAGTCTATTGATAAACAGTTCAGCTAACAAAGTAATTAGTCTCAGAAGTTTTTTCTTTAAAATATACTATTTACTTAGAACGGCTCTTACATTGTTAGCACAAACATAATGAAATAATGGGCCATTTAGCGGGCTAATGTATTTTTCACTTGCTTTTTATCAACTTTCTTTTTAAAAAAATCACTGCTGAGGGTGAAATAGTATAATAAGGTTAATGAGTAAAGAAATAACACAGAACTGCTTTTATCGTACTTAGCATCTCTAAATCACAAAACAGGCGAAACAGATGCTTTGGAATGCAGCCAAGGAGTTGATCAGTAGAAGCTGATTATCTATTAATGAGAGGTTTTTAGTGGTGTACCCTGGTGTAAAAATCACTAGACTCCATTCAGGCAGTCATCAGTTGCAAATGCCATGTATATGAATCACTTGATTGATGTACAAAATTCAAAACAGATTTCCCCTGGTGCCCTATGGGTTGTCATGCACTGATGATCCCCTATCTGTTTATGTTAATGAAACAGGGTTTTTCAGTAAGTAAATATGTGTAGTATTTAATTAAACTCACTGCTGAGCTCTGTGTGAAAATGTAGCTCCATTGTTCAGAAGTACTTTTGGACTGCAGTTCTTTGTTTTCACCCCAGCTTTCCTTCCCAGTTGCCTCAGCCTCCTGTTAAAGAGCATCTGGGTTTGTCCCATGCCAACATGTTGTGAGCACCACTGTTCACAAGAAGAAGGTGCCTTTGATTTCAATAGCATCAGGAGCTCAGTTCCCATCACCAGTTCCACAGATTGGCAGGACTGTGAACAGGGCTCTTCTGAGGAGTGAATTGTGCTGGCGTTCTGCAAACTGCTCTGCTGCTGATCCCCTTTGGCGTCTCTGCAGTGACTGGGGAGCTGCTTTTTTTTCATGCAGTTTGCTGCTGCATTAGGAGGCAAAAGATTTTCAAAGTATTTTGAGACTGAGTGATTAAAACAGTTTTATGAAAATATACATACTGTTAGAGCAGGAATGCAACTCCTGGTTCCTACTTCAAGGCCCTACATGTAGGCATGACAATGCAAAAGAACCATGAAAAGAATAAAAATCAGGCTTAAGGTAGAAGCCTCTAAAAATATCTCCCTCAGCTGAAACAAAGGTTTTATGACTTTTGTGAATAAGGAAGCAAAAGTAATATTTATATTATTATTATGTCATCTCAATGACTTTTGCCTTTTTTTTTCTTTTTCATTGTAGTGATTATTTTCTTGAACAGAAATATAGCAGTTGCTGATATGCTCTGCAGCACTCACAGTGAATCCTGGCATGATTCGTGGCTTTTATTATTGAAGAGCTGGTTAATAGTTTACATTTATTAGTGGCTGCTTGCCCTTTACTGTGGCATGTGTTTGCAATTTAATGCTGCCATGTATCAAAAGTATTTGCATGTTTTGTATTTTATTAGGCACCAGCAGTGCTCATGCATTTTATTTAGGCCATTCTATAACTTTTCTCATTTGCTTGTAGGACTACACATAAGAAAGTTTCTGTGTACCAGTTCCCTTCTTCACATTTTCAAGAATCTAAAAGCTGCAAAGGCCAGTCTACTTCAGATTTCTTTTCTTACCTGGTAAGATATCAGGGATCTTTCCTGGACTAATAGGTTAGGCATACTTTGCTGAATATGATCTTTTCGGTTATGGAATCATTAATCTACTGAGAAAGCAATTTAAATGGAATAATGCTTTGACTATCTTACCTGGCTTTTTTTTCTTGAGGTTTGTTACAGAGGGGGCCTGAGAATCCTATTGAATTAAATTGCTGCTATTGAAGTTAGTGAAAGAAGATTGTTATATTCATGAAGAGCTGCTCTTTTTGCTGTAGTCTCACTAACACATAAATAAGTATTTCAGAAATCCTACAGTTCACAGTTTGTTTTGTTTTTTTTTTTTTTATTATCAACAAAAAATATTTTCAGCATCATTCCAGATGTGTGATACACAGCACACGACCATGGGAAGCAGAACAGCCACCTCCAGCCATGGCTGTGCCTTCACTCTGTCAATATGCATGAGAATGATGGCTTTGTTCCTGCAGACAGCAGACCTTTCCCCTAAATGAATAAACATGTTACCAAGAGGAAAGCGCAACTTGTGTGCCTTTAATCTCTATGTTCTTGTGCTGCAGAAGTTCTGCTTTCACAGAACTGGAGGAAAACATCTCCAAAGGATTTATATTCCCTTTCTGGAAGTAGAGTAAAAGCACCAAGTTTAAGATTAGCATCAGTTCTGTTCGCTTGAGTTACTGCCTACCATCAGATTTGTGGGAACTTTGTAATCTGCTTTGAGATTGCTGGGCAGAGCTGGAGAAAATGTGTGGAATGTTACTTGCAAAATAGTCTTCAAATTAAATTCCCCAAACTTCTTTTTGTTGTGTTTTTTTTAATCACCTACTGGTCTTGTTTACAAATCTTCATGCAAATGACATATCAAAACATGGTTATTTATGAAGAAAACAAATCATCCATACCAAAAAGTTCCTTCATATAAAATTGAATATTTTTGACATATTGAATACATTCTCCATTTCCAGGCCCTGAGCTGTCATGAGACTGGCTTACATATCTTAAGGCTGTGGTGATATTTTGTTTGAGAGATCAGAGAGTCAGTGCTCTTTAGTGTTCATTTGTCTGGTTTCAGAGCTCTCTAGTATTCACAATTCTAAGCTTTACTTGCACCCCTGTGCATTGCAGAAAGAGAAGCTCTTGTGGCGTTCTGGCTCCTGTGAGTCAAAACTCTCAAGGTACCAAAATCAGTGTGTTCTTAATGAGGAAATCATTAAATCTGGCAATTTCTGAAACCTCATGCAGTCAAAGTAAAACCTCCACTGATATTTTTTATGCAGCCCAGATTTAACTCCATGTGAAATCAAATATTTAATCAAGTTCTATAATGCTGTAAAAAATATAGCAAAATGAAAACAGCTGCGAGTACATCTATGATTGTTTTTGGTACTGGATGTCCACATTCTGCATCCAAGTCTGATCTCTACTTCTTCAAATTTCTTATATGACATCTAAGGCATGAAAGAGCTGGAATCATGCTTTTTTTGTATGTGTATTTTTCTTAACTCAGTCCTACACAGATTTGAGATTATTTTCCACTAAGATTTTTGGACACAGGACCTGAACAAAGAGACAATAGTCTCATTTTCTGGTCTAGGCTTTAAACAAAGAATAACAGTAGAGGTGCACTAAATAGTCATGCAATCATTAAGTTGTTTAAAAGCTTTGATTTAAATTCAACCTCCAAACATAATCTTTCTATGTAACTCTTATGGTGACCTTTCAGCTGAGTGCCCCAGCCAGGTAAGGTATCCTCAGGTGACTCTCTTGCAGTGTGTCATCTCAAAAGCATTTCCCATCTAACTAGTAAATCTTCATTGCATATGGCATAGGAATATGAACCACTGAAGGAGAGATTATTTTTCCAATGGAAAAAACCCTCACATCTATGGTGATGTTGGGCAAATGGGACCAGTCCTTAGCAAACCCATCACGTTGAGAAACAATTTTTTTTCCTGTTTTTTTTTTCCCTAGGTTTTTTTGTCTGAACTTTTTGGTTAATATTCCACAGAGGTAAAATGAATTTACGTTGTCTTATGAGGAATAACACCTTTTGTTGCAGAAAAGAGACAATCTGATGCAAATGAGTGAGTGATTTGTCGATTTTTTCAAGAGGATCCTGCTTTTATGACAGTGAAACTTCTTTGGCATAATTTCCTTCATCATTACCTGTAATGGAGAGAGGGAAATTTGAGGTAGATACTGAAAATGCTGGGTCCTCTATGGGTAAAAGCAATACCACTGGGGAAAGAGAGTAATTCAGAACAAAGTCCTCAATTTCTTACAAGTTACCTTAAGTCAATATGGTAACCAAAGGTAATTTTCTGTGAGTGCAAGAGTAGAATCATGAAAAAATCAACTGCATCTTGATGTGTTATATATTATAGGAGCCTGGTTTTCTAACAGGTCAAAGTATGTAGAAAAGTGAAATCAAATTACAACCCCATAGATACATCCTTGTCTGACAGGGTGTTGCCAGCCAGGAGATGGGATCAAATTCTACTGTTCATTATGTATTTATTGGAATTTATATATACAATCATAAAAGCATATATGCACTCTGAAAATCTGTGTGTTTAGGTTGGGCCTTGAAGAATTATTTGATTTGGAGTAGCATGGGTCACACATACAGAAGGAAAGGGCAGCTTGTGTGCCTTTAATCTCTATGTTCATAATGGTAAAGAAAGGTAAAAGGGTTATTTGCAAGAATTGCAGATGTTGAAACAGGGATAGCAAGAGAAGACTGGTTTAGACCAGCAGAGATGTTCCTGTGCAGTGTGGTCTGTACCTTGAAGATTTTGTACCTGAAATAATGGAGTAATTAAATCCTGCCTCTAGCATTTCAGGTGAGGAACACAGGGATTGACAATTGTCATAGATGTCCTAGATATCCACAGGACATGACTTCAGGTCTTTGGAGTGCCTGTCTGTCAGCTGCACCACAAAAATGATGAAGAATCGGACTCCCACACCTCGACTCAGTAAGGAGAGGGATAAACTGTTAGGTGCTGCAGGAAACTTGTGAGGCTCCTGATGGCTCACAGGATTGTGCCCACAGGCAAGTGGAAAGACAGCACGAGATTAAACATCAAAGACTTAATTGCATTATTTTCTTTATCAGAAATATAATAAAATTGGTTTGGATTTTTACATTTTTAAGGCAGTTGTGAAGCTTTAGAAAGAGAATCTGAGATGATGGCCTGCTGAAATGTTTTATGTTAATTGAAAGAATCATTCTTCTAAATTTACAGTCCACACTGAATCATTCTAGACTTTCCATAAAAGGTGTATCATAATAATCTTTATTTTTTAGTCTTTATTTCTTTGAGTGGCTTTTCATCTGATAGAGAAGCCACAGCTTTTTAAAGAGCATTATGAGAGAAATTACCTCTTTCAGACTGTCTGCGTTCGAGGGCAGTCCCAAGGCACAAAGGAAAAGAGAGATGCTTTAACTGTTGCTGGTGGCTAAGGAGCAACTGCATCTGGCTTTAAAGGGAACAGATCATTAGGTCTGTGAGTCAAGGCAGGGTCTGGGAGTGTGGATGTGGGCACAGCTGAGAGCCAGGGACTGGAACATGCACAGAATGTTCAATGCACTCCAAATAGCCACCAGCTGCTGAGCATCCTCTTGTGTATTGTAGAAACTATATCAAAAGAAATATTCTCCAACCAGGGCTCTGGTGTACAGGCCTGTCCCCTTTGTGATCTTGCAGCTATTCCTGACCAAGAGAGTGGAAGTGCTGGGAAATCTAATTGCCTTTTTTTTTTTTTTTTAGCTTAAAATGGATCAAAATTGCCAGAATTGGAGGAATGTTTTGATAAAACAGCTTCTTCTAACCATTCTGTTAAAACCAAAACTGCTTAGTCGGGAAAGGCCAGAACAATTTTAGAAAAGTTCTCCCAGATTTCACTCTTAATTTGTTTTTCTGTATGATGTTCCAATTTGAATAATGCAAATACTTTCTTTCAAAAGTTAAATTAATTGTAATGATTAGCTACATCAACAAGGAGTAGCTAGGGTAAAAGCAAATGTTTGAACTAAACGCAACAAAAATATTTTGGAAAAAGTAGGAATTTAGTTTATCTTAAACTTTCATCTGTGTAGTAATTTGCAGAGATTAGCACGTACAAAAAGAACTTGAAACACAGGAAAAATGTGGGGGTTTTTTGGTCTAGATGAATGTTTCTGAATATTTGTTACATAGATTTTAATTTTTCATTTTCTCCTAAAGCTATTCTGATTGTAATGCAAATGGTACACAACCGGGATGCATTTCTCACTGTCTTATCTGCATTTAGTCTTTGTGACCCTTTTAGCTGATTTGCTACTATCTTTCTTCAAATTCAGTATGATCACATCATCCAGGAAATTGTCTGACATTGTCAAATTCAGTTTTAATTCAGGCTTTATCTCATGACAGGCAGCTGGAGTGTGCATGGTGGGAGTCCAGATTTCCCAAACACAGCTCAGCTGCTTTCAAGTCATAGTAAGATAAATATTGTCTTGCCAGTGATGCCAAAACAGGAGACTGTAGAAGTAATGGATCTTTTTACTCAATGTCCTCTTAATACATCTTGTTAGATGCCAAGAAGCAAACCCCAAGGAAAAGCCAAGATATTTGTGCAGAAGTACCTTTTCAGGAATGTTGGGCTGTAACCTTGATTTTTTTTGATTCCCCACACAGAGCTGAGCTCTGTTAGGCCTAGACTTCATAAACTGGCCCTGACTTTTAGGAACTTTCCTTTAGCCTACTTCTCTGTAAGGCTCAGGGACACAGACAGGGTAAAATCCATTTCAATTAATGTTGGATGTGAGGTGTAGGTGTTTGTGTTAGAGCAAATCACTGGGTAGCTTTTAAAATCAATGCAGAGAAATGGGCTCCTCTACTGCATGATCCATCTTATCCCAAGATAAATACGTAGAACAGATTTAATTGCACCTTGCAGATGCCTTTTACTCCCATTGACTGTAGGAGGAGGTTAGATGGCAAGGTGCTCTAAAAGTAGAAGAAATGGGTATTGCTGAAGGAGTCTTCCAGCACTGCAGTGAAGACAGGTTTTTCTTCTTATCTGGCCCTGGCAGAACTCCAGATGTAGATTCATGCCTCACATTTGATGGAGCAGTGTGCAGAGAGGTTTTCACAAAGGTCTTGCAGCAGGAGTTAACACAGTGTGGTATTTCCAGGAGAAGCTGTAGTCCATTTCCCTGGCTGGAGTGGAGGTCTCCACTGTGCAGGTGGAACAGCCATAAGCCTAGTCTGAATACAGTACTATTTGTGCTTTGAGTTTTAAATCGCTGATATTAATACCTTATTTTGTAAAGCTTATTATCAAAAAAATTGTTGAGTAAGTTGAAAGCCTAAGTTGGACTTAAAAGGTTCCCTTAATATTATGTTTTAAAAGACATAAGATGTGATGGTGAACATATCTATACATACACATTAATTCAAAAGTAAAAGGTTTTTTTACCATCACCTCTTCTATAGCTGAACTAGAGCACAATGCCTGAGGAAATCTATAGTCCTGGGTAATATTATCTGAAGATACTTTTCCACTGAAGGCTCATTTATTATAAGACCTAATATAAAATAATGAATATTTGCTTTAAGTCAGGTCAGGACCAAAACTTATCTCCCAAGGAATATGTGTAATTTTTGTGATAACCAGAAAAGACTGTCTTCCCCTGGAGTGAACTCCACCGGATTTAATGCTGCATTAGTGCTGGATTTAGGCTGAGCATCTGTACTGTGCATATTAGTAATTTAGCTTCTCTTCAGCAGAGCACTAGGGTGTTTCTTTTCTTAAGCATGCACGTAGTTACAGAGATTGATTTCAATGGAACTACTCAGGAAATCAAGATGAAATTTATTTCTGCTTATTTCACAGATCTAATACTTCTGATTTTATAGGAATAGGCTTTTCTGAAAACTGGATTTTAAGAGCACAATATAATTTTTGGTTCTAGCCATCAATCTCAAAGTATTACATAAATATTAGTACTAATAGAATTAGTATTAGGAACATGAAGGTGCCCATCAAAATTAATTTGATAAGAAAACATGATGCCATTTACGTTTGTATTAAACTTGTAAATGTATAAAAGTGCTCTTGTACACTTAAGATGCTGTATACCTAAAATTACTTTCATTATACTGTTTTCTGTACTGCAGGCAGAGTATAGAAAAACTTTTGGATTTCAGTTCTTATTCTAGTTTGGTAATTCACCATAAATGCTCTAACCCTGTAGGCTGGTTTTCTGCAGCTTGAAGAGGACGAATCTCACACTGCAGATTTAGTACCTCTCACTTGGAGAAAGTCTTTTTATGGAGGTTTCTTGGTGAATCCTTTACTGAAGAAAGCCAGTGGGGGAAGACAACTTCCTGCTTCATCCTCCATTGCTCCTGCTCAGGGCTTGGTCCTGGGGCTGAGATTGTTTCATGTCTTCAGTAATGAGGGGGAAGATTGGGCAGACTGGCAGCAACCTAAGGAGATGGATGATGCCAAACTGAGGAGCAGTCTACATCTGAAATCAGACCTTCTCTGAATATGGGATGGACCCAGGCACCCTTCAGAGCACCCCCACCTGGTTAATTCAATGACTTATTTTGCAATGAACTGCAGAAGTGTTGCACTTTAGGAAAAAGTGATATTAATCTCAGTTTGACAGTAAAGCTCCCATGACACTGACTTTTATAATTTACTCCCTCTCTACATCCCATAAAAACTAGTTAAACAGCTTCATGTCCTTAAGTTGCTTCTTGTTGCTTAGTAGATACTAAAGTCTTCAATAGGACAGGTCCACCTACTCATTTGCACCTCATTTTGGTGATTTTAGCACCCCAGGGTTTCATTGTCATACAAGACAAGCTTCTATCTGTCTTGTGCTTCTCAAATGTCATGCTCAACATAGGTTTTAGCTTTCTGAAAGTGAGCAGATACTATTGGAGGCAAGCCATGAGTGTAGCAACAACAGGTTTGAGTTTGGCCAAACACACTTATATTCAGCACTTCCACCCCACAGAATATGGTGATCATTTATACAAGCTTATACCTCACATATGAGGCTGACCGAATTTATTTCCCATATTTCAAGTTCATAAATTGCTCGAAGACTATTATATCAGCATACTAATCCCTAGAACAAAAACTATTCCAATGAAACTGAGTCACAAAACAAAAATACCATTATGTGGTTTTGGAAACACAAGGCCTCAAGATCTTGAGCAGTATATATAATTTAATGGGCAGATTAGGCAAAAAACAGGTAATAATGAGGATATTACAATGAGTACAGAATATTTTTATTAAAAACTGTGAAGACCATATCTCAGCAGAAAATGCCTAAAATCTGTATCCTACAGGTTGAGAAAATTAACAGCTTGAGCAGATTTCTTGCTCATCTTACAGAAACTCAGCTTTAATTATAATGAAGCTGATGACCTTTGTGATGTCCTGATAGTCTCCAAAATGCAAACCTTCAAACAGATATGCTGAAAGAATAATAAGTGAGAATGTTTCCTTTTCTCAGCAGTGATTCTAAACCCCAGATATCTAATTTACTTTACGATCACAATGGTTGCTGTCCAATAGTTTTCCATGTTAAAAACCTTACCTCAAATATTTTGAATATTCAAAAATACGTAAAGAGTGATGTGTATAAAGATATAGTTTCTTGTATTAGAGAAGGTTTTGATGTGACACAGGAACACTATGAGGAAAGTATGGAAGAACTTTAAAATCTCTGTTGACAGGAGCAAAACCTCAACTCTGGGCATGAGAACAGACTTCAGGCTGCTCAGGAAACTAGTAGATAATGTACCCTGGGAAAAAGTTTTTGTAGCTGCTGGAGTCCATCAGTGGTGGTCACTTTTTAACCATGCTAAGGGCACAGGAGCAGCAATTCCCAAATATCAGAAATCAAGCAGGTGAGGCAGAAGAGCAGCTTGGCTTTTGCCTTTGGAATAAGGCGAAAAAGGAAGGTGTATGCCTAGTGCAAGCCAGGTTAAGTGATGTGGGAAGAGTACGGGGATGCTGCTTGCCACTGGAGGGAGAAAAATTGTGCAGCTCAACAGGAGATGAAGCTGTCAGAAATGTGGGGGAGTTTTTTCAAATACATTTCTGGCAAAAGGCAGTGCAGAAATAACATTGCTCCATTACAGGATGAGGATGTCCCTCACAAACAGGGACATGGACAAGGCAGAAATGTTTAATGCATTCTTTGACTCTGGTCTTCAACAAGGGTGATGGACCAAGGGCGTCACAAAGCCCTGAGCCTGAGGACTATGACTGTGAGACTGATCAACTCCCAATCAATCCTGAACTTGTGCAGGATCTCTTGCTCCACCTGGATCCCTGCTTATGTATGAGGCCTGATGGTATTCATCCAAGAATCCTTAAAGAGCGGGCTGATGTCATTGCAATGCCTCTTTCAAGGATTTTTGAATGGTCTTGGGAATTCCGGCAACTGGAAACTGGTGAATATTGTCCCTGTTTTTGAGAAGGATAAAATGATTAACCCCAGGAACTATAGGCTTGTCAGTCTTGCTTCAGTGATTGGTAAAATTATGGGAAAGATGATTATTCTGGAAGTTATAGAAAAACACCTGAAGGACAAATGCTGTCATTGATCTCAGCCAGTGTGGCTTCATGAGCCTGGTTATTGAACCTGATTTCCTTTTGTGACAAGATAACTCACCTAGCTGATCAAGGGAAGCCAGCTGATCTATCCTTTTTTTATTTCTGTAATGATTTTGATAGTGTGTCTCACAGGATCCTTTGGACAAAATGTCCAGCTCTTACCTGGATAAAAACATCCTGAGATGGGTGAGCTGTGTCATGGGTTGGACAGGAAGGGTTGTAGTGAATGGGGTGACATCAGACTGGGGACCTGTCACTAGTGGGGCTCCACAGAGCTCCATCCTTGGCCCAGTGCTTCCTCAACATCTTCATAACCTGGATGCAACTCTTGAAGGAATGCTAAGTTTGATGATGAACCTAATTTGGGAAGAGCTGTTGATTCCCTTGAGGGCAGAGAGGACCTGCAGAGAGACCTTGAAAAACTAGAGATGATCAATCATGAACTGTATGAATTTTAACTAGGGCAAATGACAGATTGTTCACTTGGGACAGGACAAGTCTGGTGGTGTTTACAGACCAGGGAATGAGAGGCTGGAGAGCAGCTTTGTGGAAAGGACTCCTCAGGGAAGTGGTCCCAGCACCAAACCAGAGAGAGTTCAAGAACTATTTGGACAAAGCTCTCTGACTTGTGGTGTGTCTTGGTGTGTCTTGTGCACTTGATGATCCTGATGGGTGTCTTCCAGCTCAGCATATTCCATGGCTCTGTGATTTCAAAGAGGATAACTAGATTACAAAGGTGTCAATTGGTGAATTCCAGATGAAACTGGATACAAGATCCTGAATATATTTGAAACCTTGGTGTGTAAAAACTTGTGTCCCAGACGCCTGCAAAATAATATAGGTGCTCCACCTATGTGTCCCAAGAGACACTCAGAAGTAATTGATTTCTCTTTTAATTCTGCTAGTAATAGTAGAAAATAATAGAAAATAATGCTTAGTATGGTCAGTTTTCAAAATGCTTGCTTGACTAAAATCAATTAGATATTACAGCATCCTCAGGATAACTTACAGAATAACTGTTTATTAGCTAGTAAACTGAAAGGAGGGACTGAAATTATTTTGCCGAAGCCACACATCAAGTCCAGATTAGAACTTATATTTCCACATTCTCAATTTTGTGCTGTAACTGCCTGATTATACTGCCAGCAGTTTATCACCTCACCAGTGCAGTACTGCTCCCCTAGGTCTCCTTCTTCCTAATAGTGGTTAACTTTCAGACCTTGTTAAATGCTCACTAGAAATGTGGATCAGGGGGATTGGCCAAAACTGTTGCCCTGACTTTTTTTACAGTTTTTAAAGATGACATATTTTTTTATTCTGTGGATGCCTAAAGTTACATTATGTGCCCAAATTAAGGTAGAGTTGTTAAGTACCATAATGCTTCATTGAAACAGTGGGTGTATTTATTGTTGGTGAGCATCCCTGAAAACCAAGAAACTTTTATTTAGTTGTCTGAAGGCAGGTGCTTAAGCCAAACATTCAAGACCTGATTTTTAAGTTATAAGATTCATTATCAAGTGAGAAAACACTCTTCTGAACAATATGTTTCAGAGTAGTTCTGGGAGAATTTATTTTTTTAAAGAAGAAAAGACAGATTCCCAATATGTAGTGTCATGTTCTTAAATCAGTGAACTAAGAATAAATGTGAAGGGTTTTTTTAGATGAATTTTGTTTGTCCTGAGACTTGGTAGGCAATACAGAATGCCTGTTCTTATGACAACAAGGAATATGTATGAGACATATTCTTTTAGATGCAATGAGGCCATTTGTTAACACTTTCCCAGAAAAGTTCTGTAATCTTTATCAGTTACGAGGACTGCTGTTCACTGTATTAGGCTGATGCACACCTAGTACGCTCCTTTTTTACAGTAAAGTAAAAAGAAAGGTCAGTAAAAAGAAAGAAATCACATGAATGCAATGGAAAGCAAAATTCAGACTTACAGCCTTACAGACTATGTGTTAGTGAGGAAAAAAAGGTAATGTAAATTGGAAAGAAAAAAAAATATTTGGTTCATTTGGTTTCTCTGCTGTACCTACTTAGGAAAGCTGAGAGGTAGCAACCCAAAGCTTTAATGCAGAAGCACTTCTAGAATATTATAAGCAGACCCTCAGCTCTGATGGACTGATAATGAAAGAATAAGCACTCCTGAAGTTATTAAAGAAAATTGTGTTAAAACTCTCATACTCCTTAGGTTTGTGGGATGACAGTATTAAATGTCAGCTCTCTGCCTCCTGCCATCAGATGTCCAGTTAAGGACCTGACAGATTGCCTCTAACAAAATAACAGGTTAAGTATGTGTGTTTTACTTGTGTTGAAGTTCTTTTTAAGAGGCAGTAATCAGCAAAGGCACTATTGGCACTATTGCTGAAAAAAAATCCATGAAATAGTAAAAATTGAGTACAGATGTGGTCATGTCCATTAGGAAATTAGTAATGGAAAATCCAGGACCAGCACCCAGAAGCAGCTACACCACTGCTGCTGGTAAGAGTGGCACCAATGGAGAGCAGCTCTGAGCTCAGACCTGGTGTAAAGATGGTGCACAGGACCAGCCCAGGACTCAGACCTGGTGTAAAGGTGGCTCACAGGAGCAGCCCAGAGCTCAGACCTGGTGTAAAGATGGCTCACAGGAGCAGTCCAGGGCTCAGACCTGGTGTAAAGATGGTGCACAGGAGCAGCCCAGGACTCAGATAGCAGTAGTGCAAGAGGGCAAGGCAGTCGGAGGAGAGACCTGTACCCACAAATCCAGAGCCAGGCTTTGCAAGAATGAAAGGGTTTATTCCATGCTGTTCTTTGTTGTGTATTACTCTCCTTGTGTTCACAGGACCATCTGAAATGTCTGTGCTGTCAAGTCTTCCTTCCTCTGGGCTATGTAAGGACAGCCGTGTTTAGGAGAGATTAAGGCAATGTTCAGACTTCTCCATGGTGCCTCAGCTGCAGTGAATTTCCCCACTGGCAGTGCTTGCAGCCCAGTGACATGGCACAGCCCCAAGCACTGCTCTGTGTGCGGGTCAAGAAGCCTGAAAAAATCCCTGACTCCTCTGAACCCCGGGACAGCAGCTGCCAGGCCAGTTTCACCATGTCAGAATGGGACTTTGTCAAAGACAGTGTGAATTTGGGATGACACCTCCATTTCACTGTAACACCTGATCTAAGCCAGCCAAGCAGTCCATGGGTTGCTTCATTTACTGGAGCAGGTAACATTCCACTACCACACCCTTGGCATAGGTGCAAGCAGGGGAGTTCTGACCACCACAATCCAGCTTTTCCTGTTACCCTCTTGCAAGCAGCATAGCAATATAAACACAGCTATAAGGAGAGCATATAAAACAGCCATGTAATTACAGTGACTTAGTGGTCCTTTGCAGTGGGCATATAATTAACTGTTGGCACACAGTAGCACATCCTCACTGCATGCAAAGTGAGGCAGAAGATTGTGACACATGGCGTGGCTGCCCCAAGGACACTTAGTGCTGTTTGTTTCTCAAAGCTCCTGCCTTCCTAAAATGATGGCTAGTGAGCTCTTTATGCCCTCCATTATAGAAATTACACTAATTTCACAATTATAAGCTGCACTTGATTATAAGCCGCACGTCCCGGTAGCTGGGTAGACCACGGGATTTGTCCATATATAAGCTGCACCTGAATATAAGCTGCTTTTTTTTTTTTTTTTTTTTTTTAGCGAGGATCCATGCGCGACAAAGTAACGAGTTAGTAACAGAATGGCTCCGGTGTGGGGTTTGGTGTCAGGTGCTCAAGTTGCAACAGTTTTCATAGACCAGCGAAGCCTTTAAAGGCAGCCCCAGGTGCCCTCCTGGGCGGCTCTCACTTCCAGGTTGGCATTTCACTGGGATTTGTCCATAAATAAGCTGCACCTGAATATAAGCCGCATTACTGGGGTAGGCTGGATTCTTCAATGAAAAAGGTGCGGCTTATAATCGTGAAATTACTGTACTTATTTCTCAGCATTACTGAAGTAAAGGAAAATACCTGTTTCTCAAACCCTTGTTACTAGAGTCTGATTTAATTTGAAAGCAGAAAATTCAGTGATTAGATATACCAGTATTTTAAATGAAATCACATTCCTATCTATGCATACCTTTTAGGCTTAATTACCATCATACCTAAATAAACATGCCTGGATATTGCAGACAAATGAACATCCAGATAATGCTTTCCATCCAAGATCTCATTCCAAAGGGTCTGCTTCTTCAATGAGGCATTTCAATTACATATTTGACTTGTCGTGGCCTTTCAAAATGTGTCAGGATAAATTCTGAGCTAACCTAATTCAGCATAGTTCCATGTTACCTGTGGACCATGGACCAAAGCTGACTTCAACAGGGGAAAATCTGTCTCACTGCTATTTCAGGCCTTGCAATATGTTGCTTATGAAAAGAGCTCCTAGCCAAGAATTATTCATAGGAATTGGAAAATAACTTCAAACATAAAATAAATCAGACAGAATAGAAATTTCTCTGCGTTGACTCTGTGAACACAACTCAGAATTCATCATTCCTGGGAGAAGTTTGCATTAGGCAGAAGTGTCTGCCAGAGCACTGTCTCTGCTGGGTAGCAATATCATTGCCCCAGCTCAAAAATTTCATGGTCAGGGCATTTTCTAGGTGCTGGTTGATGTAGATTAAATTTCAAATGCATTGGGGACGACAGCGACACAGTGTCACAGTCTCCCTGTGACACAGCCAACAGTTGGACAGGTCCCATGTGTCTCGCAGTAATACAGTGGCCTGGTTTCAGTTTGCTGTGTTAAAATCTCTAGCTAGGTGACGTTGACTTACAGCAAAAATGGGAACAAAACTCTTCTTCAGGGATGTTGGGGTATTTTACAAAAAGTCAGAATTGTCCCTTTGTTTGTCAGGATGTTTAGCAACTCTGCTTGCAGCAGCTGCCTCACAGGCTTTAGTCCCAAATGGACTATCCAGAGATGCTCATCTCCTATTAAATCTGGGTCATCCATTATTGCCATCGGCTACTTCTGTCCAAACTGCCCTTCAAGGCCATTGTAGCATTATTTCCAGTTTATCATAATGTAAAAATCTAGCTCTGCTTTTCTTAAATCCTTTAGTTGGTTTAGAATAACTTCACTAAGAGATCAGGATTGAAACAATTTGAATAAGCAGGTTTCTCATTTGCAAAATAACCTCTCTTTCCTCTGACTCACTTCACTGAAGTGAATCGATGGCTTTTGACTTCCACCAATACAAATAATCCATTTTTTAGCCAACCACATTTATTATGTCTATTTATACAACAAGCACACATTTATCTGAAGCCAATGGCACTTTCTCCTTATTGTGAATTCTAGTGTGCAGAGAAAATGAAAGAGACTGATATCAAGCTTAGAAAATCCAAACTCTGAGAAAAAAATTCTTTCATGTGATATCTCAAGAAATAAATTCTATATCTCTTCATTCTGCTTTTGTGCCCACATCTAGTGTCGAGTCACATGTACAGTGAACTTTCTATTTCTATATATGACTAGGCTTTTTTATTTCTTTTTTCTGATGTCTTATTGTGAGGTGCTAGTTTAAATTCTCAAAAAAATCAGAAAGTCATACCATGTGCGAACCTTCCTTTATTTTCCATAACAAGGATACCTGCTGTTTGACCTTGTCATCTAGGCATTTGTTGCTGTCAGCTTGGGATTCCGGAAGGGTTTTCATTTCCTTTGAAACACTGTCCTCCTCACTTTTGCAGTGAAATGGTTCTTGAGAGGTCAGCATGGGCTCTTGATACTTGCACTCACAACAGACCAAAATTGTAAATGTTTTTTGCAAATCAAATACTGCATCAAATACTGCAGCTCTCTCATCATGTTCTGCCTCCTAGGGAGAATATCTCCTAATCTTTCAAAAAGTAGAGGGCCAGATCAAGTGAATCAAGAGATATATCAGCTCAGCAAGAGTTGCTATATGGAATTTTCTGGCCTGCATTATGCAGAAAGACAGACTAGGGTGGTCTAAGAGGATTTTTCACCTTAAAACTGATGTCTCTGTCAGCCATTTCATTGGAATCACCTGAAATTGCATCAGTTGACATTCTGACCCATTTCTTTCTTTCATTTTTTTTTTCCTGGGGAAGCAATAGTTTCTATACGTATAATTGCATTTAGTAACTCAGAAATTTTTCCTTCTTAGAGGCAAAATTAAAGTTCCCCATACTCTGATACAGTAAGATTAATTATTCTCCAAAGATCAGTAAGTTTTTTGAAAGAAGAAAGGACCAGATAAATGGAAAGGTCACAGATTTATCCTGTCTTATCCTGTATTTATCCTGATCTCACGAAGCTCACAGTGTGCCTAACACCTTCTGGAAATTCTCATTGTGTACTCAGTTGGTATGTTACACACATTTTGTCTCAGCATTTCTTTCATCCAGATTATCATGGTATTCTGTTCTCAGTTAGAAAACTGTGATCTTGAAATAGTTTAAAATGGGATACTTTATAGATACTGCTTGAATGTGATACTACATAGATTTATTTTTAACATGCTTAAAAATTTCAAATGCACTAAGAATTCTAAATCAAGCACTAGCTAGACTAGCACAGTTATTCACAAGGCATTTGAAAATAAGTTCTTCACTCTGTAGACTTCCAGAAACAAACACATGCACACAAATACATACTTTACATACTGTAAAATAATAGAATGTAATTGAAGTCATCATTTGAAATTACAATTTAAGATGAGAAAAAATGTTAATGCTACTGTCCCCTAAACAAATTCCACAAATTCTGTAGTCAAAGTTAAAGTTAAATGTCGAAGAATGACAGGTATGGAAATGTACAGTTAAGGTACCCAGACAATCTTAATGTGTGCCAGTGTAATAAGAGAAAATATCCATTAAAATCAATCTACTTGGAGTTTTGTCTATTGTATTAATTTGAATTAGCTTCAATAATAAATTAGACTTTTTTTTCTTGTTATTTTTCTTTTTATGATGTCAGTCAAAGGTAGAACTGAGGTTATTATCTTATCTGCATGGAGTCTGGTTCACTATTTTTATTTCTTTTTTTTTCTTTTCAGAGTGAAATAATTCATGAAGCCTAAAGAGCAGCTGAGAAGTCACCCAAAGGAGAAAAAGATTATATGGAGCAAAATGCAGAGAATGGGAATGAGTGCGTGATACTATGCACTGATCTACTTTCCCTTCTTTTCTCTTCCCATGATAACAAAATCAAACAGCTTTATGGACTGTGGCCAGATATACAGTAATTTCATGACTATAAGGCTCACCTTAAAGCCTAAAATTTTGATTGAAACCTGGAAGTGTGCCTTATAATCCGGTGTGCTTTATATGTGGACAAAATTTGGAAATTTGCTGACCGTGAAGTGCGAGCTGCCAGCTGAGCCGCGCCAGCCATGAGAGCTGCACCAGCCGGCCCAGGGGGCACCTGGGGCTGCGTTCAAAGGCTATGTCGATCCATGAAAACTGTTCGCAAATTGAGCACCTGCCAGTAAACCCCACAATTGCGTAATTCTGTTACTAATTCATTACTTTGTTGTGTGCGGATCCTCGCTGCAAAAAAAGAGTGTGCTTATAGTCCGGTGTACCATATAAATGGACAAAGTTTGGAAATTTGCCAACAACCCAGAAGTGCACCTTATAATACCTTGTGCCTTATAGTTGTCAAATTACTGTAATCTAAATATCTAAAGATATTTGAGTTGGGGTTGATAGCATTAACCCATATTCCTTAAAGAGGGCTTGCTTATGAGAGAACAGGAGAGGAACTTCTGATAGGGTGTGTACAGACAGGACAAGATAATGGCTACAAACTGAAAGGGAATAGGTTTTGATTAGATGTTGCCAAGAAATTCTTTACTGTGATGATGGTGAGGCATTGGAGCAGGTTGTCCAGATAAAATCTGGCTGCCCCTATCCCTGGGAGTGTTTGAGGCCAGGATGGGTGGGCCTGTGAGCCACCTGGGCTAGTGGGAGGTGTCTCTGCCCTTGGCAGCAGGTGATTTTCATAGCCACCAAGGAATGATGAAATTAATTTTTAATGTATAGGATATGTATCAAATGACTATTCAATTAAATTTTTAAAATTTTTATTTTAAAATTTAGGCATAGAATAGTGGACTGTAATTTAGACATTTTGCAATTCCTGAATCAAAGTAAGTAATTAAACATTATGCTACAGCTTCTGGGAAACATTACCTACACTGTAAGTAGAAAGAGAAAAAAAGTGTGAATATATTAATGAGGAGGTGAAAAAATTTACGCCTTTACTAAAATAAACAGTAAACAGTGCCGTGATCAGATAAATAATTTTTATCTAGAAGCATAAAGAATAGGACATATTCATCCATTATATCTAAATTTTTAATAAATCTTGGCATATTTCACCTTTATGCGTGCAAACATCTTGTCATCTTCTTGCTGTATTGTAAACTTCAAGATGGGTTTTTTAGCTAGTACTCACCTGTTGAGCACCAACACAAGCCATTTATTTGGACTATATTATAAAAATACTGCAGTTTAGCTCACGGGTAAGTTAGAATTATGTTAAACAAATAATTTGTGCTTCCCTGGTTGCTTTTGCGTCAATGATTCAACAGCAATTTGCTCTTTTACAAGCTAAACAAAATTTTTGTCACTAGGTGCAATCTTTTGTGTTTAGACTCATAAGTAATAAGTTTCTGCACTGTAATATATATTGCATGTATTATATAGTTATTTCCAGTTAGTGAGCTAATGCTTTTTTTAAAGTAAGTTTTGGAATTAAGTTGATACCACAAACATTATCTGTTATGAATAAATTCTGTGAGTTTATAGACTGCTGTTCAGACTTCAGTATTAGGATACATTGGGCTTCATTTTTCCAGGGGTAAAATAGAAGCATAAACATTTGCATCATAAATCTCAACACTGTACATGCAAACTTGTTTTGTCCTTAAATCATGAGAATGTGAAGGCTGACGCATCCTACTCTCATTGTGTTGCAGTTCTTTGACTGTGTTGAGAATTTCAGCCTTGTGAGTTTAGCAACTACCCAGTAACTTAATTTTCATTAGTGATCAACTGTGTTGCTTGTTTAGTTGCAACAACAGCAGCTACCCAAAAAAAGGGTTTTTTTAATAATTCTTCTTTTAATCTTGTTTTTCTTTCACTGCTTCATTCAGTTTCTTTTTTTTTTTTCTTATGAAATAGATACCCCCAGGCCTGAAAATCTTTTCTCCATGTTTTGAATATTGCAGGTGCTCTAAAAATAAATTAGCATAAGGAAAAATAACAAAAACCCCCAAACAACTCCAAAATCATTGATAACATAGTCAAGCATCTCTCGCTACTTTACCTCAGAGGCCCTTTTAATGTTTAATAAGCTTACTGCTGTTCCTGGTCTTTTGGACTACAGTGCCATTAGTAAAGAAAACTGCCATTTGACATTAAAGGAATGTAAGGAATAACCAAACAAAGAAATAAAATGGTCTTTTATGAAAAAACGATGAGTTTTCCAGAATAACATTGGAAAATAATTTGCAAAAACATTTTTACTGTTCCTTGAAGAACCTAAGTAGGTTGTGAATGTATATAAATAGACATTTTTTTGTGTATAACTCTTCAATTTTCATCTTGTCTCCATGTTACAATACTGAAATACTATTTAATTCTAAATAGGTAGCATTGAAAAACAGAATCTCTCTTGTCTTAGTTACAACTCAAGTGGAAATATCTGTTATGAATAATGACCATGATCTAGGGCTCCTCATGATATGAATGAAGAGTTTTTTAATATTGTAATAATTGACTTATGGAATCTTCTTTGCATCCCTGATGATCCACTATAACCTCAGAAAACACAAGATTGCAGTTTCAGACATGGTTAATACTAAAATATGGGTGCATAATTCTGCATATCAGCCAAAAAGAAATATATTTATGAACGCAGAAAAGAGAACATTTCTTCTCTCACCTAGCAGTAGTTCCCAGGCATCCCTGTTGTGACCATGTATTTGACTGTGATGTGCAAGTGAAAAAAGATGTCATAGCAAATCTCTTACATTCAAAAGACAGCCCTCCCCAGCCTTAGCCTAATTCCCTGTGGAAGGGAAAATGTACTCCCAAGGCATGTATAGCTTGACATAAAATGTGACTACATAGTCTTCCTTTGTTAATTCTGAGATATAAACTTGCCATCTAAAAACATTGTTTTATTAATTATCATCGTCAGTCCAGGTATTGCAAAACCTTTTATCTTGTAGACATAATTATCTTCCTTCTGAATGTCTGGTTTATCTAATACACTCTTGCTTCTGGCAACACTGAGGGACTGAATCCAAAGATATTTAGATATGAGATATAACTTCAGTTGGGAACTTCAGTTCTAACACAGAAATAAGATTGAAAAGTCACATTACCTATCAAGTTTTTTCAGCCAAGGTCTGTCTTTAGAGAGGAAGGGTCTTGGTTTCTTAGCGGGTGAGAATGATATGTGAAACTGTTAGGAAAAACTCCTAGGTCAGTGCAACCACTGTCTTAGGTTGGATCAAAAATATCCATTTTCATTCCACTTATTGCCACTATCACATTCAGTGAAACCCCCGTGTGTCAACAAATACAGAGGCCAGCATTTCCTCAGCAGTCTTGACATTATGGCAACAGTGGTTTTATAGCAACCCAGAATCCAGGCATGTCTAGAACTTTGAGGCATCTTGAATTTCAAGAGTCCCATTGTCTGCACCTCAGTGTCATTCAAATCTAAATCATGTTTAATTTCTTACATTGCTTCCCTTTGGTCTGGTAAAAAAAACCCAGCTGCATCTAAAATGCACAGTATGTGGCAGGGATCATCTAACAGATTTGTGAAGGGCTTTGGGTTTGCAGCCCAAGTGCTGACAGTATTTCACTGGGTGCCTTGAACATGGACATGATGCTTTTGTCATTTATTTGGTCTGTTTTGTGGGTTTGGTAGTCACAACAACCATTTTCTCACTGTTGATAATCTTGTGATCTGCAAAAGCTACTTCAGTGAGGATCACTGACAGCACCTTCCTTTGTCTGCAAAGCCTCCTGTGTTCAGATATCAGTTTTTTCTTTAGTTGTTGTCAAAACATACTTTGCTCCCATGTCCCTCACACAACCATGTGAGGAGGCACATCTGCTTTTGTTTATTTTGCTGTCCATGTCAGATGTGATTTGCTGTACATTTTCTTGCCTTGGCTACATCCCAGCCTTTGTGTTCACAAAGGGGAGTAGAAGGGAACCTGATATGCACTGAGCCAATTACAGCCCTGTCTTGGGGACTCAGCTGGCAGTTCAGCTGCAGTACATGGAGCATGGTATAACCTTGAGAAATGTCACCCATTTCTTCTCCAGGGCAGAAGAAATTGCCAGTACAATGAGCAAATGTCTTAGCAGACACCAGAATATTCTGAAGTAATTTTCTTGAGTGACTTTTCCCAGTTCCTGTCATGAAGATTAAAAAGTTAAATTCATACAAAAAACATTTAAGTTGCTCTGGGTGGCTGTCAGTGGGATCAACTCAGCACCTGTCCAAAGCAGGAACATACTGATTTTGCACTGGGGTATGTTAAAGGCCCACAGGAAGCAAACATCAGTGTTACACCCCTTGGGGTCATATTTAATGGTGAACTTGGTTGCCATACAGTGATCTTTCAGTTTACTCATGATGCAGTAAAAGGTATCCTACTGCACAATACATTCACCTGTCCCTGCTGCTAAACATCATGAGTTGCAGAATCAAGCCTGGTTTGCACTCAAAAGTCTCTGTGCAGAGAAAATGATGGCAATGACTCCCTGTATGCTGCTTTTGGTGCTCACACAGTGTACCATGGTCAGATGAGAACTCAGGTGAGAGCAGATATTACCCAGCACAAGGAAGAAGTGCCAGACTCCTTCTCCATTGCACATCTGTGGCACCAGCCCCTGACATCCCCCTGGCAAGTGACAGGGCTGGCCATGATGGTCCCACTGCCTGGGTACAGCCCCCAAGCCTGGAAACATCACAGACAAAAACATGTCACTGTTTTAATGTACTCATCCAAAACCTGCTTATTCCAGGGAGGAGATGGGGATGAGACTTGATTGCTTTTTAGAAAAATCATGTTCCAAGCACTGGATTTTGCTGCAGGAAAGGGACAGTGGTACTGGACATCCTGCTGACCCTCAAGCAGAGGGAACCAAAGACATTTTCCAGGAATGAACTCATTTAATGGTACTAGGTCAAAGCATGCTTGGTGCTTAAATGGTCTAAATATAGAAATTAAGAATATTAAAAACCAGGTTTCAATTAATGCAAGAAAAATTTCATCTGGTCATTGTTTATATTGCAAGTGTATTTTAAATAATTTACTAACTGCTTCATAGGTGTTAGCAGCCTTTGACAGATATGAACAAATAAAATTATACTGGAGAATAAAACATAGAAAGCCTTAATCTCTGAGTAAAGCTCTAACGAGCTGGATGTGTGCAAGTCTGAAACCTCTGCATCCTAATTTCACACCATCAATTTATAGAAACATATGTGCATTCATTTGACCATGTGGCTGTCTGTACCTGTCTTTGAAAATGGAAATATCCTCTTATAGCCATTGCTCACACCACAGCTAGAGAGGTTTCTGGGTTATTGTCTGCCTGCAAAACATGCACTCTGTTATTCAGTTGTGCCAACAAAAGGAATATGTGGAGCTCACACCAGAGGTCTGACTGACTAAGAATTTCACATAAACTCACGGAATTTCAGATTTCAGGTAGCTTGAATGCCATACTTATTGTAAAAAGGAAACAAAATCATATTCAAATGATACTTAGTCCACAGTCTTATAAATATGTTCTTACTAGACCTGTTTGAACTTTTTGTGGCTACTGTTAAAATGGTTATGTGTTTTTAATAACAAGTGTCTGGATTTCAAAGATTTTAACATCAGACAATTCCATGTGACATAACTCTACTCATAGCACCTTCCTGTCCTTACGTCTTGTAAGGCACAGAAGGAACTTCACAGGTCTCCCCAGAAACTCTCTCCAGAAACTCAGCAGAGTACACATGGTAAGGCACAACCAGAAAATCCATGCAGACACACTCCAGGGGTGCAGTGGCTCAGAGCTGGGTACCAACAATAATCAGCATTAGAAAGTTTCACACAAAGTCCAGGAAGTTCAGCTAATTTGGCAGTAGAGAAGAGAGGGGAAAAAAAAACCCTGTTGCACCTGATTCCATTCCAGACAGTGACTGTAATTATAATAATATATAAGCCATAGGTAAATGCATAACATCTCCCCAGGTACTTAGTAACAATCCTGGGCCAGGGATTTCTGATTAGAACCAAAAAGTGCAAGTACAAGTAATAAAAAGGATTTTTTCAGAAGGAATGCTATTTCCTATTAGGTACTTTCAGCATCTCCACAACATTAATCCCAGGCTATCGACAGGGTCCACTCTACATTAAAATCAGCAGCTTGGCAATTAGAAAAAAAAATGCTGTGTTTGCTTGCAAAGGAAATGTGATTTGTGATGCTCTCAAGGTTTCAGTCCAGGGATTTTGTTCTAAATGTGCTGCCTCCAACACTTTGAATACTCAGATGAAAACAAAGTGCTCCTTTAATGTGACATGTCATTTTGCATAGTGTTTTTTTTGGGTCCATTGCTCTGATTACTGTCTTTCTAGGAATAATACCAGTGCCTGCTTGAGATCAGGAAGATTAGCATTAACAGGATAGAAAAGAAGAGGGCAGCTGTTTCATGATGGCATTTAGACAGATGATCTGTCTGCTGCCTAATCCACATATCGTCTACATATCCAGTCAGCACAATGCAAACTGCTAAAAAAGTTTATGTGAACAAACACTCCAAATGCAGGTGTGTTTGTTTATCATGATGCCTCTCCCACAGACAGAGAAAGATTTCTGGTTTGTAATTTCTCTAACCAGCCTGCTTCAGCTATTGGAGTAGGATAAAATTTGGCTCTAATAAGACAACATCTACACATGCATTTATTAAATTCTGTAATATTAAATTCTCAGGCTTCTGAGGCAGAGAAAAGGCCTTCCTGGTTGAATTTTCACACTTTGAGATACTTGTTTCTAATCACTCATACAGCTCAAGTGCAATTTAATTGCAGTGGGGTCTGTAAATCCCAGGAACTCACTGTAATCTCAGTTTACCATGAAGTCTGCTGTCTCTTGCTTACCACTGTTGCCAGGTGTGATCATATTCTCCAGATAAAAACCATCTTGTGATTGAGTAAAGCTCACATTTTGTTATGGCTGTGGTTTGATTTTTTTGTTTTTCTGTTTGTCTTAACAAAATCATGTCAATAGAAAAATTGACATCACCATAAGAAAAAACGTAACCAGGTAAACAAGATTATTTATGGCAAAATAAATGTCAGCCAAAGAATGGAACAATAGGAGTTTTAACTCAATTGGAAAACTCTTAATTATACAGCTTATTTCCAAGAAAGGAGACTGGAAACTATTATAATTTATCTGCATTCACTGCTCTGGGTTCTGTACCAGCCAACATGACCACACTTTATATCTTTTCAGAATATAGAATTTTTCCTGCTGAGAAAGCATGTAACCTGGATTGACTAAAATGTAGAGCTGCACACTGGTATCACTCATTCCTTCTTAACTCCTTGCAGCTTTTTTGAGAATTGCTGCACTTCAGAAGCCTGTGTACCTCTCTTAAAATCCCCAATCCTCTTCCTTTTCACTGCTTAATCAAGGTGAACCAATACACTAATGAATAAGAATTGTGAGCCTAATGAGTAGGAATTGTGTTTTCCTTTCTGTAATGATTCGTTTACCTGCAGTTTATACAAAGGGCTCCTGGCATGAAAAAAAAACCTGGTAAACAAGGCAGACAAAACCAGGCTTCATGCTGTGAGGAAACCAGGCTGTTTATATTGGTATCCTTAGTAGATATTTTCTTTAAAGCATACCTTTGGTTTAACAACATTTAAAATTCTGTTTATTATGATATTCACCTCTTGTTCCTTGTGCTTTTGTTAAATTTTAAGAAGTTGCTTGAATAATGCATGATATCATAAGAAGCACAGAGTAAATCTGTTAATCAATGGGTATGAGGTTAGAGTTGAATGTAAGATAAAAGCACCTTTTCAGTTATATACTCCATATCCCTGACAGAAGGAGCTTTTTTTCCCCTCTGTAATCATCATCACTTTGTCCCATTTCGTTTTCAGTATAGTAAGAATTGGGAATTTCATCATTGCATTTGTGAGAATGAATTAGAATTTATTCTTTGTTCGAATCCAGCATTTTGTGATGCATTCTTGCACAGTATTTAAATGAGATATCTTGAATATACCTCCAACAAATGATATTTTGTATGGTTTAATTCTATAGAAAAGAGTCCACTCTTCCACTGGCATTAAATTTCTTCAAATGCAATCTCAATCTGCTATTTATGGTTCAGAAATCTGTGCGAGTTTTGGTCTACACAGTGAGAAACTCTAAATAATTAAGGCTTAAAACGCTTTTCAGAGAGGGCTTTTGGAACCACATCTGTTACTTTGTGTAGGAATTTTCCCTCGCAGATGTTTCTTTCTTTCCCTGTTTCTTTTAGGGTGCTAATGGCATTACAAGCTTTTCCTATACCAGACACTGTTAATAGAGCAAATCTTCATTATAAGCTTGTCTAGTCACAGGAGGACAACTGTGACAATAGAGAGGATGTGACAGATGCTGTGCCCCATCTTCCTTCACTGGGCACCATCTTCCTCCAGGTGTTTTTGTACTGCTCTGACATTGTCTGGATGACATAACTTAAACACATTGTACAATAAGGACCTTAAAGTCATCCAGCTCCTAATCCCTGCAATGGAAAGGGACACCTTCCATTTGACCAAGTTGATCTCAGAGTAACCTCTGATTGCCTGCTTTCTTCGGATCAGGAAATACTCATATATAAATATATATACTTTTATGTGTATTTCTATACAGAGGCAACACCCTCTGTGTATATAGAAAATCAGAACAAAATGCTGTCTTGGTGTATCAAGAAAATGAGATAAAGCATGCCAAAGAAAGGCCATTCAAATGAGAAAAAAACCCCAAAAACAGGCAACATGTCTGTGAATTGTAAACTGTATTTTTAGGAGTTTTGAGCAAGTAGTGGGGAGTTCCCCTTGGCACTGCTCTGGCAGAGCTGTCTTTGAGGCATTTTTGGGGGCTGGTGTTCTATCAGTGTCCTTGCCTTAATGCTGATGATTTTACAGAAAGTTCCATGAGCTCTGGATGAATGACCAAGGAGGGAGAAGGTAGAAGTGTGCTGTGGTGTGTCCTTGTCCAGTCCTGCTCTAGTCAAAGAAGGGACTATAGAAGCATAGAAGTAGCTTCAGTATAGAAGAAGAGTGGAAGAGATACTTGAGAGGCAAAGAGAGGCTGCAGAAGCCTGACCAGGGTTTTAACATCAGCCACACTCTGTGGCCATTCTCTGGCAAATGCGTCCCTGAGCTCTATTCCTCCCCACACTGCTGGGGCACCACCTCCTCATGTGGATGTGTCCACCTATGGCACATCCTGTATCTTCCTCAGCTTGCTGTGGTCCTACCTGGCTGCCCCAGGGAGCCCCACACTGACCAAAGTCAGGCCCCTTCCCTGGGTGAAACCCTGATTCCAGACAGTCTGGTCCTGACCTTCAGCCTCCTCCAGAGAGGCACTGATCTGGTGTGGGCTCCTCTGGGGAGCCAGGATGGACTCGGTGCTTGTTTTGAAACCAGCCTGAGACAAGCAGCTGCAGTTTCAGGCTTTGCTGCAGATTTCTTTCAGGTCTTCTGAGTGTCTTTCTGGTTCCAGTTATATCCTATATGTTACCTGAGGGAGCCCTGGTTGGTGTGCTCTTTTATTTTTGGGTATCTGTTTAGAACACCTATTTCTCCAGCTGTAAGTATTCACATGTGGAAAAGCAGGTGTCTTACTCCTGGGCTCACTCTTGAAAGGCCAGTTTACTTGGTGTAGACTGGCTCCTTGCACCTGGAAGCAGAGCTGTATGGGTCCCTTCTGCCACTGACATTTTCCTGTTCTTTTATTTACAGACCATCCATCTTCCATCCAGGACTTGGGTACTTGCACAGAGCGGACACTGGAGTGACAACCAGACTTTGGTGGTGATAGTTTCTGGAATTTTTGGCAGACTTCAACATTAAATTCAGTCAAAGTAATTGTGCAATACAGCACAAATCCACAGGTTTTCGTAGGAAGCACAGGGCAGTCACTAAATTACAACCAATAACACCTTTACTAGTAATAGCTTCTTGTGGGAATAAGTGTCCCAGGATTTTGTCCTTAACCTCACAGCTAGGGCTGCAGTGCAAGGATTACTGTCAAAAGACTAATATCCTCTTTGAGATAGGCAGGAAAGAGAACAATTTGATTGTGGCTTATGTTTGAAGAAGAGTGTTTTCATGAAAAGCTTTATTTCAGAAAGAATATACTTAAACGTCCTTCTGTATCTAAGATATTTCCATATCCATTTTCTCCTGTAAGTATTTTTTCTCTCTAGAAGCTCTCACTACAGTCATGTCAAGAAAGAAACTGCCCAGTACAAAACCCTGGACAACACATATTCTTTCATCCAGCTATTCTCCCTTTTGGCTTGACTGTGACCTTGCAGAAATTTTCACTGTTCTTTCCTCCTTCCCATAGCTGCCACTTAAACAATAATCCTCCTCTAACTCTCTCTCCCTACAAAGAAAAGATGCCTTTCTTTGCTTACTAACCAGGTAAAGAAAAGCAAATACAGCCCAACAGTTAAATGTAACAGAGATGTGACAGCTTGTTTGCAGTGCCATTTCTACCACTGTAAGATGCCTTTGGCAATCAGAATGTACTCATTTGGGTTTATATGAGTCCAAATGACACCTCCATGTATTGGAGAGTTTTTTGAAATTTGTGGGTATGCACACTATGGCATATGCGGAAAGCAGAACAATCAAAAGTGTCTTTGGGCTGCTTTCTGCCAATCCCTTTCATGTGTGCTTTTCAGACAAGGACATGGATCAGCTCATGAGTTGGTTAATTTTTTCTCCCAGCCTGCCCCCTAATGTCCTTCTACCTCTTTGCTACATGGACAAGAGCATGTTTGCATGACCAGGCTGTGTAGGAGCTCCTTCTGTGGGATCTGTGCATGTCTAACCACAATGACAATTGTTTGCACAGACCATCACCAGCTGAAATCTGCATGTCTGGGAACTCCTGAGGTACCTGAAGTACCAGTGACAGAGAGACATAGGACAGAAGAAATTGCTTTAGTGAAAAACAAAGAGAGGTTTAAAATATTTATGTACCTTTACTTAATGCTACAGAGTCTGGAATTTTTGTGGATTTTTGGCCTTTCAAAAAAAAAAAATAATTTTTAGTATCTACTGGTTAATTGGGAAGGTGAAAATACTACTCAAGGTAATATATGTAATACCCATTGTGCAGTTATGATAACATCACTTTCTAAAAGTACTTTTGTGTATCTGCATTAAATTGCAAAGAAGATGCCTTGCAGAATTAGGATAGCCCTTACGTGTTTATTAAGATAAGATTCTTGCTGAAAAATTACCTCCTGGCGAATAGTAAAAATTGATAAGCTATTCAGATTTTCAATCTCCAAGGTGATTATGGCACAAGATACCAGCTATTCTTGAAGAGTAAGTGGAAGCTTTTCTAACCTGCTGGAATGCACTGAAAATGCTGAAGGAAGTGGTGGGTGAAGGAGAATGGATGAGTATAATAAAATTGAGAACAAAACTCTCTGCTGAAGGTCTTCAAAAGATGCTATTAAGACTTTGGTGGTCAGAGGTCAGATCCTGCCATGGATTAAAAGTGGTTAAAAGACAATGAAGTCAAAATAAATAACCAATTTTTCAGAAGAAAAGAAGGTTAATAGTGAGTTGCCCCAGAGCTGAGCATTAGGAGCTACCAGCCTGTTATGAAATAGGTGTACAAATGACCTGGAGGAAGAACGAATTGGAGCATTAGCTGCACAGCAATTGCACAATTGTTTTAGGTAATCAGAAGAAGATGGGAGAAGTCTGCACATTTTCAAGACATGAAACACTTACCTTGGAAAGCTTCAAATGATAAACCATTTAACTGGAGTCAGGAGGTGCTGGTCCTAGTGTACAGCCAGAAGAAAATCAGTGGAAGTATTTCAGTTCATATTGCCAGTATGCAGTTATGATTTTTCAAGCTGTTTGCACAGATCTGCTCATTCTGAGGAAATTTGTTTGGCAATAAAATAAGTTGGTTTTGTGTTAGGATTTAATTTCTGTTGTAATTCAGGGACTTACACAGACAAGAAAATAGCCTGGTGATTGAAGTGACTACCTAATCAGTAGAGATTTTTTTCCTTATTTGGATTTTGCTTTGTCTGTATTTCACAAGAAGATGTAAGAGTCATCAAATTACTTTTATTTTTTAAAAAAAAATTGATATTTTGTGTTGTATGTCTAACGTTAGCTAAAAATGCATTATTATTTTCAGTAAGAAAATTTTTACAGTCTTGGTATTATTATTGTGAAAAGTTGTTTTTTGAAAATTTGGGAAGTATCAACTTAGGAAATATCAAATCTGGCCTTTGAAGAGCTATTTCCAGCACTGGTTTTTTGTGTGTGTCCCAGGAGGTAACTGAAATCCTTCACTGATCTTTAGTCACCTACTTTAAAGAAATACTCATTTTTATTACAAAAGTTGGAGAGACGGAGTTCAGCATGAATAACTGGATTAAGTCTCTGCTCTTGCAGACCATAGATTTGAGTTTCAGCTTTCACCTGGATCATTCTCCAATCTGATTCATTGAGGCTACATGAATGTATGCACTCTCTGAAAAGGGAGGAGGGCTGTTTACCTCTTTTAAAACCTGACATGATTTATACCCAATTGTAACACAGTGAACACAGAGCCTTAAATCACAAGAACTTGTCTTGAGTAGATCAGAAAAATAACTATTAAATGTACTGCTACAGGTAAGAGTTGTCATGAGAACTAATCATATCTGACTAAATTTAGATGATTAATTAAAGACTCTCAGATTTGAAGACCATGGTGGAGATCAGAGAAGAGCAAGAATGTGCTGAGGATGGAGCAAGAATGTGCTGAGGATGGAGTATGGAGGGAGTCTGCAGCTCCAGCAGGGACAGGAGAGGATGCTCAGAAGGCCCTGCAGTCTGCAGCCAGCCCTGACTGAACGTGGCAGGCAATGGGCAGGAGCCTTTCCTGAGAGCCCTTTTCTAGGATTGGGTGCAACTTCTACAAACCAGGAGAGTACTGAAAAATTTCAGGAACAGAGGGAAAGCCTGACTGAGGAAGGGCACAGTGTCAGAGGTGCTGTGTATGAGTGTGCATGTGTGCACATACACGTGTGTGCCTGTGAAATCTGGGCACTTTCATTTGCATCACCACAACAGCTACATTTTTTATAATTAAAGAGGAAATGCTGAGACTTGTATTGCATTGACCTTAAGATGAAGGCATGGAATTCCTCTCTGCTTTGCATTTCTTGGAATCTGGCCATGCCTCCACAAGATGCCTGAGGAAAATCATGCAGATTTTATTTCTGAGTGTTGTTAACAGAATGTGTGCAACCTGGCTTCCACACAGAAAGTCTTTCCATGAGCTAATTTTGTGTGGGACAGGATAACCATTCTTCACTGACTTATTCTGCCAATTCTTGTACTTTTCTGTTTTAGATCAGCAGTTTTATGACATTAGGTCTTTACAATGGATCATCTTTTACTACAGGTTTTATTGCTTGCATCAAAATAGGTCAGTAAAGGTTTTGATATACCATGATAATTGAAATGATCAAAATATGCAAAAGAACTCATTATGTCTACTGGTAGGCTGTCAAAGTCAGAAAGCTAAATTAAAAAAAAAGGGAGGACATAAAATAGCCATTTAATATAATTACATCCATTAATGGTATAAGATGTCCTTCACTTGACACCCATTTGATGTTGGTCCCTAGTCCTACAAAAGGGACTAAAAAGCTTGTTATAAAAATGCCCAGTGGCTCAGATTAACAATACAAGTCTTCAAAATAAATAAATATGAAAGAAGTTTAGTACCTGTGGTGTGTAGTCCTTAGTTACTATAGAAAATTTAAACATGTTATATTCTGCTTCTTCTGGGTGGTCTCATGCACTTTGAGTATATTTACAAGTAGATCATGACTTAAAAAATAACAGTCTGGGTAGGAAAGGGTCGCATTTGGGAATGATAGGAGAGCTTCATACAATTGGTGGTGAAGAGAAACATGCAAAGATGTGGAAAATCATTCACTAAAATGACAACTGTACAGATATTTGGGAAATCACCTGTGCTTAAGCATTACCCTTTCCCTGTGGACAACCCTCCCTACTGATTCTTCCCATCTCATTCCCACTGTACAGTATCAGAGGAGGTTAAAGAACAGTGAACCTCCACTGAGCTTTACCTATATGATGCCTGAAATCTCTTGGAGGAAAAAGAGATTAGCATGTCATGAAGCCCTTCTCTTGGCAGGCAGTTAATGCCTTCTTGTACTGGAACAAAATAATATACTTTATTGTATATACTTAAGGAGTATCTGGCAGACCAATAAAATGTCAAACTTTTCAAACCCTGCCGAGGAGATGGGTACCCAACCCCAGAGAGGGACTGCCTGGGGAGGAAGGAGGGAGCAGTGTGGCAGTGTTTGGTGTTGAGGCGGCTGCTCTGCAGTGCAAATGTGCCTCTGTGACCCTCCAAACACCCTCTGCCTTTCTGTCATTCCTTTTTGCTCCCTGTCCACCCCGTGTGCTTTGCAATAACTGTTTTAGATATCTAAGAGTGCTCAGCTCCCTTTTTCATGCTATTGAAGAGCAGAACTGGAGATAGGGCAGATGTTTGGCAAAATTATATTCCCCTCTAGTTTAAAGTGACTTATTCTTTTATGTTGCTGTTGACCTTTTGCCAAGTATTGAATGCAGAGAGTAAAATTCAACTTTTACAATGGCCACTGGGAACTTGCCTTAAGGGAGGCTTTCCCAGAAACACAAAAACCTGAGAAACCCTCCCCTTCTTTTCCTCTAGAGATTGTTAGCAGTACACCTGAATATTCAAAATATTCAGATAATTCAGTCGAAGACATATCTATCTGGAAAAAAAGTTAAGGGGATACTTTTTCTAATACTTACACAGAAACCCTGAAATTTCCTACTACATACAAGTTAAAAGCTTTGCAACATTTCTTAAGAGTTTGGTCATTCGAGTACTAGTAGTTATCTCCAATTTCAGAGACAAATAACAGCTCATCTCCGGCATATCTTCTAAGATAAATGATTCTACATTGGAATTTCAATAGAACTGAAGTGTCACAATCTTCAAAAGTTTACTTGGGAGTAAAGCTCAGTATGGGTCAAAGGTAGCTTGGGCCTTTTCAGAGCAGAGGGTCTGATAGCATGAGTTATTCATGAACAGAACTTGTAAAAAATATGGCTCTTCCTTTTGAGTTTCAACTGTCCTACTCTTCCCCTCTCATCTTTATTTTTGTCCTCCTTTTCTCTTCAGTCCCAGCATTTCAATTTTTCTCTTCTTTTTCTCCTAAGACACAAAGATTTCTGCTCCTGCTAAGGTCTGTGCTCCATGTATTGGTTTTGCCCGTAGGTGAAGACAATTGCTCTATCTTCCTGTAAATGTGAAATCATCTTTGTAGGAATAGTTGTCAAAACACAGCCCTATTAAATTGGCTTCTCAGAGGTTTTTTTCCCTTAATGTAATTATTGAATAGAAGATATGCATGCATGCAAAAATTGCTGTCTAGGGTGGAGATTGGACAACCTACAGGAAAGGAGGAATGGCCCCTGTCTGAGTACAACTTGTCCAAAGCTTGTGCTCTCATTAGGGACCCATATCCTCCTCTAGGCTGGTCACCTTGCTTCTGGCCCTGCCTCACAGGATCAGGAAGCCTTTGGAGGGTACTAGGTTTGAGGGCTAAAATGAGGTGATAACATCCTTTCTCTCAGAAAAAAAAGATGCTCTCCATATTCTCTTTATTAGCTTGATTTGTTAGCGTAATAAAAATCTGGTTTGGATAACTAGGAATAGAAAGAAGCTTATAAAGAGCTATGAGAGGTGAAACCTTGAATTTCCTTGTAGGCAAAACTGGAAACCAAGAAGGACCTTAGAATCTGAATGTGTCAACAGAGTGAAGGAATTATTCTGGCACGAAGTCTGTGTAGCCAATTCTCTCAGCGTGTTTATCGCTGATATTTTTATGCAGTAAAGCAGTTTCATATCGCTGCAGCCTAGTCATTTTTCTTTGGGAATGTATGAATCAGAATGACTTGTGCTGAACCTTTTGAATGGGTAACAGAGTATTGCTAGGGGCCTGAACTGGGGTAGTGTGAGCTTTATGGTATGTTATAGTATGCAATGATAATATGTGGGCTTTTCCCTCCACCTTAGCTGCTTTTAATGAAAATAATTAAAATAAGATGGTAAAGTTGGAAATTATATGCTACTTGGCAGATGTAAAAGCCTTGTTCTAGCACTGAGATATTGGTAACTGATGACTTAAATGTACTGTACTGGAATAGCATATCAGTGGGTTTGTTTTTCATTTGTTTTATGTGGGACAACAACTAGTTACTTAACAACCCAATTAACAACTACAGTAATTTCCCGATTATAAGCTGCACCTTTTTCATTGAAGAATCCAGCCTACCCCAGTAGTGCGGCTAATCATCAGGTGCGGCTTATCTATGGACAAATCCCACCAAAATGCCAACCCGGAAGTGAGAGCCGGCCGGGGAGGGTGCCTGGGGCTGCCTTTAAAGGCTTCGTTGCTCTATGAAAACTGTTTGCAACTTGAGCACCTGACACCAAACTCCGTGCTGGCACGATTCTGTTACTAATTTTTTACTTTGTCACACATGGATCCTCGCTTAAAAAAAAAAGAAAAAAAAAGTGCAGCTTATATTCAGGTGCGGCTTATATATGGACAAATCCCGTAGTCTACCCTGGTACCTGAATGTGCAGCTTATAATCAGGTCCGGCTTATAACTGTGACATTACTGTAGTTACAAACCAATTCTTACACTGATTGAGCATTTTGATATGACATTTTCATTTATCAGTCTCCTTGAACTAATAAACAGCCTTGTTTGCAGTAAAAGAAGGATTCCTGCTTTATTGTAGTGACTAATTGTCTTTGAAGTTTTCAGGAACTCCTTCATGCTAGTAAATGAAGTTGACAAAAATTCTAGAGCATCCTACAGCCCTTCTACAACTGGCCACATTATAAGTTCTGCCTCCACAAGATAAATATTCATCTCATTGCATAGAAATCTTGTACATGGAGGCTTTGGTGTCTTTTCCGAAGATTACAAAAAAGATACAATGATGTAAAAAATCCTGGTTTTTTTATGGGGTTACTCTCCAGGCTTCTAAGTCTTTACTGCCCCACATCAACTTCTTTGTTCACCTCTGTGCTTCTGACTCTTTCATTGCATCTTCATTTGCTCCACAAAACAGTTGCAAGCGGGCAGGTGGTGAACAACAGGTATTGTCCTTTGTTTTCCTTGGCTTATGATTTTTTCACTGCTTTTAATCTCAGTAAATATTCCTCCCTTTCACTGTAAACCTCTACACAAATCATCAACTTGGTGATGAGTTTGTTGTCGTGTTCCTCATTTCAGTTCAACTCACAATCATCACTCCTGGGTCTTTGAAGAGTTTTCTCATCTTTTTCATGCAGAGATAGCTTGTAACAGCAGCTTCTCCTTTCCATTAGGAAGCTGTGAGTTCCTACCTGGAACAAAACTGTGAATGCTTGAGGGGTGTCACTGTAGAAATTTTGTAGATTACAGGTCTGCTTCAGTCTGTTTGTATTTATGTTAAGTGAAGGTGGAACTCTGGATAACCATCTTAACACATACATCTGAGTGTGAACTAAAACCAAATCCTGCTAAGCTCTTAGATTTGGTGATATAATGGACTGGTATTCATATGAGGTGATTGTGTATTGTGGGTGAAATATTTCTCTGTCCTAAGGGCAGGCACAGAGCCTGTGAAGTCTCAGGAAAGCTCTCAGGGAAGGGAGTGACAGCTAAAGGAGAGCCTAGGCCTTCTGCTGCCTTTCTGCATGGGGTAAATTTCAACATACACAAAAAAATTGAAGTCTTTGATCCATTTAAATATGTTGCCTTTCTGTTTGGCAGAGCATCTCCTCCTTTATTTTGGTTTGTTTTGGTGGTGTGGGGAGTTTTTGGTTTGTTTTTATACTGAAATTAATATTTTTCCTCTTTTGGCATGCATATTTGCTTTTTTCTAAACCAAGAAGTCCTAACCTTTCCCTTAGGCCTTGGAAATGTCTCTCTGTGTTTATTTCTAAAAGACTTATTTTTGTCTTGCATCTTCTGCCAAGGTAGAAAGAATAGTTCTGAATACAGTTTGGGAGGCTGAAAACAGGCAGATACTGCAACACTGCTCTGGAAACACTGGCTGCTGACCACCAGGAGATGCTGAGTACCTCAGGTGTGATCAGTATGACAAATGCTGTGTTCCTACACACAGTTCCTACTCTGTGTTCCACAGTTTTCAGACTTACAGGATTCATTGCCTATCCCTGTAGGCTTCAGGGATATAGTTCTAACTACAGTTGGATAAATTAATACATATAAATTAGTTGACCCTCCCTTTCTTCTCTTAATGAACCACTTTTGTTTTTTGCTCATATAAAGATTTATGCAAGATCCCAGAGTCACACAGATTGATAGTATAGTGTCTTCAAAATTTTTCATGAGCTCCTTGTTTACCTCTGCAAATGCTGCCTGAATCACAGTACCTTTTTTATAAGCTTTCATTCAACAGCCACCAAGGGATTAACAAATAAAAGGTAGGAAAATACTTAATAAATGTGGAAAATGTAAACATGAAAAATATCTGTAAATATTCGAGGGTTGTAGGCTGGCTGAATTTGAATAAAGATTTGCAAGCAACTAATTTTCCTAGTGAACTACTCAGCCCTTTAACCTTTCAGGGAAAGAGGTGAGGCAGAACAGAGCAAAGTTTTGTTCCAGCTTTAGCTGGCTTTAGGAAGCTTTTGAGCAGCACATAGCATTATACAGGAAGAGGAGGCTAAACATATGTGCTTTGGAATATATGTCTCTTATTCGAAGAGAGTTGCTCTACATCATAAATCATATCCTGGCAGAAATTAGAAAGAAGGCTAGAAATAAACAATTCCAGAAGAAAAAGAATAGTGCTTCATGAGTTAAACTTGTGTATTACTTGTCTGGTAGCCAAATTTACAACTGTTTATTGAGTGATGACTCAGGATTTTACCTGTGATATGCCTTGAAAACGCTAGGATCTTATTGAAGTAATTTCTTTAATGGAAGAAAGATGGTGCTATTATAAAATGTGATGGTTAACAGTATCTTTGGGTGGGCGTGAGAGAAAGAGTCTGCACCAAAGTTACTTGACTTTGCATAAGAAATTGCTGGCTCACATTATGAATTCATAAATATAAACTTGCAGGGGGGCTACCTCATTAAATCAAATAAGAGCAGTGGGGAGGAAAAAAGAAAAGCACTGAGAATCACTTCCCCTACTTCAGGCCCACGGGAAAAGCAGAACCATGTGAGGTGGAACGCATTCTGCATTCAAGTTTTTGCTTCCTTTATGTGTGTGTTAATAATTTAAATAATTTTGAATGCATAAAGCCAAAATTTCAGTATTAGACAAAGCTGGCAAATAATTTATCAACTGCAGAACAAGTAATTGCCTTTAATTGAAAGGAATCTTTCTGCATTCTGCAACAATAACCTAATGACTGGGACTGATAATAAAATTACCCAATTTCTTTAAGCCAGATCTCTAGAATAATGCAATATTCTAATATTTACATTATTTGTTTATTCTTACAATTCATTTTTATATAATTAATTGAAAGCTACATAGCTATTTTTTCTCTCTCCTTCTTAACTGTTGCAGTGATCTGCACCTCTGTGTGTGCACAGAGGCAAGGACACATGGCTGTATTCCCATATCAGGACACCTCTTAGTTCCCTGGTATGAGCTGTGGTATTTTATTACATTGGATTGTGAGCCCCTGACTGTGGATTTCACTATATGACCCTAACTAACACTGGCAAATAGAACTCAATGAGACTGCCTGAGTTCACTGAGACTGCTCACCTCCTTGCTAACACAAAATCATCACAAGATTTAGCAAAATGACAACAAAAAATAAACACATGAAAGAAAGGAGGAGAGAGGAGAAATGGTGATAGATATTTAAACATCAGTCATGCATCTTCATAAATGGTTTGTTGGAAGAAGCAGTTGATCATTGCCCATGGATAGCCCATGGATAGAGCTGCTGAAATTTGCAAAAAATTTGAAATTCTTTCCTAACAGTAAAAATAGAATTTTTTTTTTTTATTATTTCATTTTAATTTCTGCATTGCATTTTATTGTGCTGGTGGCAGGCTGCTTTTGGAAGGACAGGTTGAACTTTGCAGGAGACTGAAGACCTCTCCACCACTGAGTACTGCAGTAGTCCAGGCAGCAGCAGTCCAAGCTTTTGATTGTCTCTGGTAAACCCTACATGGGTCTGTTAATGTCTTAGTACATGTATCCCAGTCTGTGAGCAGCTCTATGCCTAATCTCTGTGGTGAGATTGTATGAAGTGCTAGGATGCTCATTCTACTGATTTTTACTCTGCTACTGCTTGTCATATATGATAGATGCAATGGTAAATACCTGCAGATAGGAGCTCACATCCACTGGGTTGAGGCCACCAAATCTGTCCATTATGACATGTCACTGATTGGCTCCTTTAACACTCCTATGGAGATAAAACCTTCATTTTCCTCTAAGGCAAGAGTGAGTGACAGTTCAGATTGATTCTTTGCATGTGAAAAGCAGGAGATGTAAATGACAGAAAGGTTAATGACAGGATAGATGATCTTTTAAAGCTTTCAGCTATTATTATGATTTCAAACTTTCTATCATGCCTCAAATAAATGATTCAAGGGATTTTCAGCTGCAGTCAGAAGAACAGGACAGATTTTGTGATGCTTGCTGACTCCTGTGTAAAAGCTCCAGGCATTGCTGGAGACATGTATTCCTCTTGTGTTTGTTCTTTCTAGAATGATATTTTTCCAACTGGGCAATAGAGAATATCAAAGGGAGCTTAGGCCCAGTGTTGTGTTAGGCTGGCAGCCAGCTCTGTGATGCCATCATTTCAGTGCCTGTGAGATGGATGGCAGATTGCTGACCCTTTGCTGAAATGACAATCAGAGGACCAGGCACAGCTACATGTCTCTTTCACCAAAGCAGCAGGGCCAAAGGTGGATGGAGCCCAAAGACACTCACAGCCAGCTTGTTCTTGCCACAAGGTTGGATGCCTTTCAGAGGGAGCTTCTTTCCAGACTAAGGCTGCAGAATACTGCGGCAGAGAAAAAAACCAAAACACAGAAACAATGCCAAAGAAAGGCTGGTGTAGTGGTAGAATCTCAGCCTATTTTAGGTGTTTAATTCTTCAGGAAATTCTCTAAAAGATATGTAGAGGTATGCCTTTACTTCCTCATAAGGAGGTCCTGCTATGCCAGTGAGGGAAGGTGGAAGCTAACAGCAATTACTAAAGCAGTGTGTGAAATCCTGATTGTAGCTGTCTGTTTCTGCAGTTGTGTGGGTGCCGCTGCTGTGGAAATGAGATAAAATGCAGAAATTGATCAACAGACACAAGAGAGACACATGGACACCACCAAAGTCAACATGCAAAGCTGGCATCATAGTACTTATCCAAATGTTTCCTTCTGTTACCCTCTTTCTCAGAATGTGTTTCTTTTCTATGCACATTTCGCTCTGCAGACTTTCCTAAAATTTGTATTCCTCCAAAACATTCCATCTTTCTAAATGACACTATCTTTCTGTCTTGGGCCATAAGGTTGCTTGCTAGCTTACTGCTAGCAATGTGAACTTGTATTACGTGGATTCATTTGTAGTCTGGACATTGGAAATATAACTGTAAAATTTAACAGAGCAAAGTAGAGTCATCTATGGCAAATATCTGTGGTGTTACAAAATCAGAGCCCAACTTTTTACTCAAAAGTACATAATATAGTTATTTACTGTTCATCTTCTGTTAGCAGTTATCTAATGGTTAATATATCAATAATTGTAGTTGAAATAACAAAAAAATAATAATAGCACAGTTAAAATGCATAGATTCTTTCTTTCATTTATTATTATTTTTATTTAAATAATGAGGTTTCAACTTGAGCATGCTGGTTGACTCAAAATTTCAATACAAATAAAAAAAATTAAAAATTACTGACAGAATAATTCCAAACTAAACTACATAATGCCATGTGAATCCTGGGCAAAGAAATGTCTTATATCCTTCAGAAATACTCACACTACCTGTGGAATTGACTGAAGTGAGTTTGGATATTTTTTCTAACAGTGGGATAAAGTAGCCTCTGGGACTCAGAGAAGTTTCCGAGCTGTTGAATATTCATAAGGAACTTTATTGTTCTGATGAACAGATGCAGTGGTGTAGCTGTGTAAAAGCCACTGGCTTTGGAATCCATGCTGCACGATGACGTTCGTATTTTTGTGATAGTCTAAACACACATGATTCCCTAAGGCTGTGACATCTGCAGATTTTGCAGAGCTTTAGAAAGGAAATTCTGACTCGAGAGTTTTGGGGGTTTTTTTCCCATCAGAAATTTAAAAACTTGTCAGAGACATGCAGTGAAAAATACATCTATTGTGAAGATGGCCAGGATGACAAAGAGCCCTGGGAATAAACTGCATCAAGATTTGAGTGTTGCAGTTATACAGGAGTGCACCTGAACTTCACCGAGAAACATAATTAACTAAGAGACCATGCTTGTAAAATAAGACTTTTAATGATAATTCACTCATCTAAACCTGAAGTTCCCAATTAAAATGATGGAAAGATATATAGTGAAACATCATTTTGAATTAGCCAACTAGCATGGAAAGGAACAGACATTTGTCAAAACCAAGACCTCTTCTAAACAAACCAGTTTCATTCTACCACAGACAGAGATTACTGATATATCCTAATGGAGGTGCCATTTCTTCATACTGACAATAAACTACGAGGTCTATCGAACAGCATATTTTGAGCAATATGTTAATAATACTCTGCTAAATTCTCTGTTTGCACAGAACACCTTTGAGGACAGTCAGATGCAAATGAATATGAATAAATATTGAAAGGGCTGCTCTTCAAAGCTCCTGTTAATTTGGCAACTGTTCTAGATCAACTTGAATCATATGCAATTAGATGAGGGTAACCTCTCTTCATAAAAGGAGCAGATGTGTTCAATCCTGAACTAAGACCTAACTCCAACCTCCTAAAATGCCAGGGATTTTCATGTGTATTCTACTGCTCTGACTTTTTAACTGCTACAGCTTATCACTAAAGCACAGAATCTTAAGATGAGACAGACATTATAAATGTTTGGTGACATAATATTACATCATAGAATAATAAGTTGTT